>CM061921.1:82309883-82359866 GCA_031002005.1 Vandiemenella viatica
ACCGCAATTTGATGATGGATTATTATGTAACTCGACGAGAAACATCAAAAATGAAGAATAAAATTTTTTTGATATCGTGCTTAGTTGTCGAGATATACTGTCTCAAAAGTTAAGTGTTTTTGGTTGAAATTCAGAAGAAACATTTCCCCAAAGTCAAATTTGATGATAAATTCTTATGTATCACGACGATACAAATCGAAAATAAAGAATAAAATTTTTCGATATCTCGCTTAGTTCGCGAAATATAATTTCTCCAAATTGAGTTTGTTAGGTTATAATGCGGACTGGACCAAAAGATAATTTTGCTGCATTTGCAGATTGGGTGTTTAATTTTTTACTAATCCTTGTGGTTAGGTTAAAACGCGGCATGGACCAGAATAAAAATGTCACCGAAGGCACAAGGAGCTATACCTGTAACTAATTTATAATAGTTGATATCTAGAGAACTAAGGGAGATATCAAAAAAATTTACTCTTGATTTTTTATTAGTTTCGTCAATTTACATGAGAATCAATCATCAAATAGCATCATCATGGCCATAATAGTGCTGCCCACCTCAACACACAAAATTCAATTTAAGCTACAGTTCTAGCTACAACAACATTGACATATCAGGATTCATAGTTCACATAGCATAAATTATCACAATTAATTTCGACATATACCTATAGTACAATTAATTTCATCGTACACTTTCAGTGTAAACTGAAACTTGAGTAAAGCCTGCAGAATACCATATTCAGTGTGTCGCGATGTAAACATGACCCGCTTAAATTAAATTTTCAACACTTGTTTACAATAAGGCTAGCTCTTCAGGTGCAAAATAGTAACATATGCTAATTGTCTAAACTACACCAACAAAAATTTGAGGACGATATGATCCTATTGAGAGCAATGAATAAATTTATAGCGAATGGCCTTAATATTGCAGTTACCTTCAAGAACGATAATTACAATGTGACTTACTTATAAAACGCTATTCCAGGAGTTTTCCTATCTTGACTGTTTGTGCAACAATATGCAACACAACTTGGCATTATAGAAAACTTTAGAATATTAGAAAATGAAATATTCTCAGCAGCATACACAGTGCAAACAGCCCTATGATTTGGGACTCCTATGGCCGCCAGTGTCCGCCACGCATGCGCAGTAGGAGACGAGGTTTTTTATGAGGTTTCACCGATTTGGCGTTATTTCGTCTCCATATATTCCTTCCTCCATGACAAAACTTAGGTGGTGATAAAAAAATCGGATTTTCGTGAACAGCTCTACACATACTTTATTCTGTGGAGTACAGATTACTTAAGCTGCTGTAAATCCCATCCTAAATACTCGAGTATTTACTCTTTATACACATAAAAACTTTTCTAGTTTTTTCTGGAGTTGCTAAATTTACAGGCATAGTGTCAAATTTTCCTTGGAACTTGTATTGACATAATGTAAACTGGGAATAACTAAGTTTTTGGTAGTCAACTCATCGACAACAGATCAAAAAAAATTTTTATCAAATATAACAACTATTGAACAATTGGATTATATTCAAATGTGTTAGATATACAAGTCTTTACTGACCTGTTTATTTTTCCCTCTTTCCTTTTTTTACAATATCTCATATTGACTTAATTTTATTTCCAAATTCATGAATATTAAAAGTCTACAAATGATGCGAAAGTCGATAAACGTCTTTAGGGGGGGTACATCCGCTGTTCGGACCAAGAGACCTAAAAAAAAAGGTCCAAAAGTTGCGATTTCGATTGGTCGGAGGGGGGGGGGCGTTTCGTCAAAATCTCACATCATTTTAAGGCGGGGTCCGACCAAATCCCACGAAATCTCACCAGAAAAGGGGGGGAGTCCGGAATTCCGGAAAATCTTCTCACGTCATTAATTGACGCCCCTTATAATGAGTTTTAATATTAGGGCTGTGACTGTTCCTGGAATTAAAATATAACTTTCTTTTACAAATACATGATGTTCTAATCGCCACAGTTACGGATGGTTTTTGTTCTTTTCGAAAAGTACGACGCCTTTTCATTGGGAAACAACTTTAAATATATTTTATCACAAGTTACTAAAAACTTTGTATTTTTCATTTACACTTTGTGCACTGAAAACTTGTTTCCGGGTTGTGGTATCAAGGTAATTTTCAAAATCACCAAACGATTAATTATTTAATACTTGTTGGACATTAAAAGTATTACTATTGGAGCTAGTAAAGTGTTCAGGGTTACTAACTAGGCGCCATGATCAGAAAGCCCGTTAATAGATGGCTTGACTGTATAACTGAACTTTTAGGTATGTAGAAAAAAACTATATATTGCTAGGTAAATATTATTCATTATTCTTGTTAGAAAATTAACTACCTGAGCTGGATTGTATGCGCTGATTAATGATTCTTACACGATTTTCAAAAAAAAAAAAATCTATATTAAAAAACCTCACAAGACTATGCTGGCTACTTTTATACTCAAAAATGTTAATAACAATTCAAAATGATTTGGAAAAAAGTACATTTTCCACGAGGTTCACCTTATAGAGCCACTACTATGAATTTTTCAGTGTATAACTCATGCAAATTAAAACTTCTGCATGTAACCTGTGTGGATTATTCGAATAACTCTTGATACTGTGAGGCGAGTGAATCTGCAACTGGAATGGCGTCTCATGTCTGACGTCGACTCTGGCATGTGCTTGTTACCTGGAGATGACATTGGTACGTGGGGTTATCCTAGGCAAGGCCTTCAACTCAACAGTAAAGGGAAGGGGGGTCTATCAGATCTGATAGCAGGACGTTTAATTGGGGCCTCCAAATCTCACGAAAACATTCCTGTAGATAATGGTGCTAGGTTAGCACCTTTTTTAGATTAGGGTCAAGTATTAGACAGAGAATTTTAACAGTAGTTAGTTTAAACAAAAATGAGTTTTCAGATACTAAAATTAAAAATTGTGTAAGGATTAATCAATCACAAAAAATATCAGAGCGTTATCAAAGAAAGTGGATGAATTGCTAGGTCACATAAATCAATTAAATGCTATCAATAGAATTGATGTTTTATGCTTGTCTGAACATCATATAACTACAGAAATAGGTATTTCAAACGTAACTGACTTTAATTTAGCTTCGCATTACTCTAGTACAAACTTGGAGAAAGGAGGAGTTAGCAGTTATGTTAGAAATGTTTATACTTTGATGATATAAATATTAGAAACTATTGTCTTGATCAACATTTTGAAGCCTATGCTACACGGCTAAATTTAAATAATGAAATTTTCATAATAGTAACTGTATACAGAGCCTGCGGAAATTTTCCAATTTTTCGGAACCAAATTGAACTCTTATTAACATTTCTAAGTTGAAAAGTAGCTAACATAGTTGTGTGTTGTAAGTTTAAATCAGATTTTTTAAATAACTTACCCTGTAAAGTCATGTTGGAATCATTAGTCAGTTAATTCAATTTAAATCAGGTAGTTAATTTTCCCACTAGAATAATAAATAATAGTCACTCAGCTATAGATAATGTTTTCCTAGATACCTCAAAATTCAGCTATACAATCAAATCATCTATCAATGGACTTTTGGATCACGATGCCCAGTTATTAACTATCAACACTTCAATAGGAACTAGCTACAAAAGTAACGTTTTTAAACTTCATCGTGTAATAAATGATGAATCAGCTACTTGTTTTAGAAAGTTCCTCAGTACCACAATCTGGGAACATGTTTATAGTGCGCAAGGTATGAATAAAAATTACAACATTTTTAGTATCATTGTATTAAATTACTATGAAAGTTGCTTCCCCTTGAATAGGTGTCATGCTTCTCAAAAAGAACAAAAACCATGGATAACTGTGGGCATTAGAGCATTATGCATTTGTAAAAGGAAGTTATATATTGCCTCTAGGAACAGTCACAATGTTAATGTTAAAACACCTCACAGGCGGTACTTTAAAATACTCAAATACATTATTGAAGAATCTAAAATTACATACTACAGACATAATATTCATGATTCTGAAAACAAAATTAATACAATATAGGATATTGTAAAAAAAGGAAATAGGAAAAAAAGTAAAAACAGTAACAACATTTCTATCAAAGAAATTTCAGTAGAATTAAATTTTTCTATTGCTGATATATTGGTTTTCAAAAGGGCCATTCAACAGAACAAGCTATATTTGCATTCACTGACAATATGTGAGAAGAAATAATTGATAAATTAATTCTTTTGGGATTTTTTTGTGACTTATCTAAGGCATTTGACTGTGTATATCATAAAATTCTGATACATAAATTAAAGTATTGTGGTATAGATGGCATTGTTAATAAGTGGTTTAGTTCTTACCATCTGAATACAAAACAGAACGTTTCACTAGAGAATTTTAAGACTGCCTTATGTGGTCCACTTTTTTCTGAGGGGCAATTAATCAGATGTGGAGTACCTCAGGGTTCTATATTGTGGCCACTATCGGTTTTAATACGAGAAATGATCTATACCTTGTTGCATCTAAAAACTCAAATTTTGTCCAATT
Source organism: Vandiemenella viatica (assembly GCA_031002005.1). Classification (NCBI taxonomy): domain Eukaryota; kingdom Metazoa; phylum Arthropoda; class Insecta; order Orthoptera; family Morabidae; genus Vandiemenella; species Vandiemenella viatica. The sequence goes on from CM061921.1 coordinate 82,314,411, forward strand.
TGCTGACACAAACATAGCAATTAAAAATACTCCATATTTATCCACAGAACATATTTCAAATTATGTCTTTGATCCCATTAACAAATGGTTTACAACTAATGTCTTGTCTTTAAACTTTGATAAAACTCAATATATGCTACTCAGAACATCACTCAGATTAACACCAGATATAGACATAAAATTTGCAGGCCAGTCCATTTAAGAGGTCGAATGTGTGAAATTTATAGGTTTGCATATTGATCATAATTTAAATTGGAAGGTACATGTTTCTGACTTACTAAAGTGGCAGGTTGCAACCCCTTTTCAATTCGTACAATTTCAGCTATAGGTGATCTCCATATGAGGAAACTATTTTATTTTGCTTACTTTCAATCCTTAATGTCATATAGAATAATATTCTGGGGCAATTCTACTCATAGAGACCAAGTGTCCAGAGGCCAAAAGTGAGTAATAAGAATTATGTATTGGGTTAGCAGTAGAACTTCATGTAGAAAGCTGTTCAAGAAGTTAGGGATTTTAACATTGGTGGCTGATTATATATACACATTAATGTCCTTTGTAACCACAAATTAAACTTTCTTTGAAACAAATCGTAAAATAAACATTTATGGCACTGGAAGAAGAAAAACGATCTTCACAAAGATTAGAAGTCGTCGTCGTTTGTTCGAAAAGTGGTCTGAAATTCAGGGATACATATCTTCAATAAGCTCTCAACACATATTCAATGTCTAGCAGATGATAAGATTAATTCAGGAACAAATTGAAAGAATTTTTTATTGGCAACTCCTTCTACTCTGTTGAAGAATTTATTTCTTAGGTAACTACAAAATAACTGCCAGTAGTTTGTACAATACAATACAATACATTCATTTTCCATTGATCCCAATGTAAGAGACTGGCTCTGTGGGATGTGGAAAGTTGTCAATTTACAGATAAACAGTTGCATAAGAAAATAATAAGTACACCACTAGATGTACAGTCATAGTATACATGTTACATTAAACACTTCCATTACAAATAATACATACACCAGAAGATGTACAGTCATAGCATATATAGTACATTAAAAAAATAATAATTCCATAACAAAATATTACATACACCACAAGGTGTACATAACATATATGGTACCGTAAACAATTACGTAACAAACTAAATACGTACACCAGGAGATGTACAGTCATAGCATACATGGTAAATTAATTATGTGAACTATATTTACACAAGATACTGGCAGTTATTTTTTAGATACCTTAGAAATAAATTACTCGACAGAGTAGAAGGAGTTGTCAATTAAAAATTCTTTCAATTTTTTCCTGAATTTATTCTTATCATCTACTAGACATTTAATATGTGTTGGGAGCATATTGAAGATATGTATCCCTGAATATCGGACCCCTTTTTGAACAAAGGACAATGACTTGTAAGTCTTGTGAAGATCATTTTTACTTCCAGTGCCATAATTGTGTATTTTACTATTTGTTCCAAACAAAGTATAATTTGTGACTACAAAGGACATTAATGTGTATATATACTCAGATGCTAATGTTAAAATCCCTAACTTCTTGAACAGCTCTCTACATGAAGTTCTATTGCTAACCCCACACATAATTCTTATTACATGCTTTTGGGATCTGAACACTTTGTCTCTATGGGTAGAATTGCCCCAGAATATTATTCCATATGACAATAAGGAGTGAAAATAAGCAAAATAAACTAGCTGCCTCATATGGACATCACCTAAAGCTGAAATTGTACGAATTGCAATTGTGGCTGCTCCCAATCGCTTTAGTAAGTCAGAAAGATGTACTTTCCAATTTAAATTATGATCAATATACAAACCTAGAAATTTCACACTATCTACCTCTTGAATGGACTGGCCTGCAAATTTTATGTCTATGTCAGGTGTTAATCTGTGTGATGTACTGAATTGCATATACTGAGTTTTATCAAAGTTTAAAGACAAGCCATTAGCTGTAAACCATTTATTAATCAGTTCAAAGACATAATTTGAAATATATTCTGTAGATAAATCTGGAGTGTTTTCAATTCCTATGTTTGAGTCATCTGCAAATTGGAAAAATTTTGAGTTTTTAGATAAAACACAGGGTATATCATTTATATATATTAAAAACAATAGTGGCCCCAATATAGACCCCTGAGGTACTTCACATCTGATTAATTTCCACTCAGAAAACAGTGGATCTCTTAAGGCAGCCTTAAAATTCTCCATTGACACTTTTATTTTTCTATTTAGAAGGTAAGAACTAAGCCATTTATTAATAATGCCATCTATACCATAATACTTAAGTTTCTGTATCACAATTTTATGATCTACAGTGTAAATGCTTTAGATAAGTCACAAAAAATTCCCACAGGAATTAATTTATCATTTATTCCTTTCTAAATATTGTCAGAGAATGCAAATATAGCTTGTTCTGTTGAATGACCCTTTTGAAAACCAAATTGTGATTTAGTTAGAATATTATTATTTTTTAGAAGTTTATAAACTCTGTGTAAATGTAGTTGACATAACTCATGTACCATATATGCTATGACTGCACATCTTCTGGTGTATGCATTATTTTGTCATGAAAATTTTTAAATATAAATTGACAACTTTCCACATCCCACAGAGCCAGTATCTTATTTTGGTATCAATGGAAAATGACTTTATTGTATGATATGTAGTGTATTTTTGGTAATTTAATATTATTCTCGTTGACTAATCTCAAATTTATTGCAGTTATTCGTCCATAATAATATCTTAGTTATTTTTATACAAATTTCATATCAAGTGTTTTCTATTTGTTTAATTCTGTAGGCGTTTCATTTCTGATCGAGGCATCATCAGTGACGAATGTGTGTCTAAATTGTAATTTGTATTTACAGATTAATAGATCAAGTTTGCCATAATCCTAAAATGTGAAATTTGCTGGTTGTTTATTACTGAGTAAGTATAAAGTATACCAGGCTTATTTATAATCAACATTTCAACCTATCTCCATTTTAGTTATTGTAACTGTTACATGCAACAATAACGCTGAAAATCTTTTCCTTATAAACCAAGAGTCCATTATTGACTTAAGAAGGGTTCGTTAGGCTAGAAATTAGCTCATGGGATAATTTTATAGGCAATATAGTTTTCTCTGCGTAAAACATATATAACAATATATCCTGATTGCACAATCAGTTGTATTTTCTACAGTCTTCGTTTATTTTACTATTATAATTTTCATATGGTGTTTATGGTGAACACGCTTTACCCAGTGTCCCTGAAGAGAGTTACTTCTCTATGGCAGCTTTCTTGGAAAATTTAAAGGGGTTTTCTCCCCTTACCTTTTCCAATAATAGTATATATATGTTACTGTTTTGTGTGGTCAATTGTGATACGATTGTCGTATGTATACGTTATGTGTAGAGTGCTATTTTCGTCGTGAATAAAAGATAGATGAAACAGGGAAAATGGTGAAACGAAGAGCTGGCCGATTGAGGCCTGCTTTTCCGAAAGACACCAAGGCTCCGCGAAGTTTAACGACTCCATCTGTAGAAAGAAAAAAAAACAACATAAATTGTCGTATACCCTTACTCCATGCGCAACACAGAGATGTTTGGGATGTAACCCAGGACTTTGGTGTGAGTCTGTTGATTAGGAATTATGCACCACCATGTTTCCTACCCTGTCGGCCAAGTCCTGATTACAAAAAGTTCTTCCGCCACAAGGACTGCCACCTACAACTTCGTGATTTTCAGAGTTTAGGTGTAGATGTAGACTGGAACGAGCTAACACCGTGTCAAGCGCAGTAGAATATCATGGTGCCGCAACCACCTGAGCCAACGAATGGTTGCCATTAAATGGATTCTGTATGATGCATGTAAAAAATCAGTGTATTAAAAATTAAAGAAATTATTTGTTTTTTAATTGAAAAGTAGCTTCATACTTAGAAAATATAGTTGGGAAATTTTAAACTGATTATGCCTGAATTCAATAACACATTTCGTAATACCAGTAACAATTTCGTAAGACCTTAATGACGTAGTGATGAATTCTTACAAAGGGCGTATTCCGCCTCCATTGTAGTAGCTTAATCTCACACGGTAATCTTGCCGGGTAAAGAGAACCTACCTGAAATCTTAACCATGGAGTCGTTGTAACATACCTTGTATGGGCGTTCTTTGAGATAAAAATTTGATGCTTGGCCGGAGTCTAAAACAATAATTTTCCACGATTAGACAGCACTGCTCATTGCATGACATTTATGGAAACAATAAAGTGTTTCAATTGCACTATTAGAAGAAGAAGATTGGACGGATATATCAACCAGCGTTTCGTAAATCTAATTGATATATATCAGTCAGTTTAACTTAAAATTATGATTTTCACTAAAATCACATATCATTAGTAACACACAGCAAATAATGGATTCATTACAGAAATTTTATTGAATTGGCCGGTGTGCACTTACAACTGAGATTATTTATTCTTGTTTTACCTTGTAATTTTGTACTCCTCACTATGTACTGTATATATTGCAAAGTGGTTTATCAGATCGTTGGAACTTAAAAATTTGGAGCCGTTTCAGGATGCGGAAATGATTGTCGATAGATTATTTTGAGAAAACGGGCTTCTAAGCATGTTTCAACGAAATTTACTTTTCATGTTGTTAAATTGTACGGTTTATAAAGTGCAAGGGGACTTCATTGAGTCATGTAGGCTGATGGGTATGAATGTAAGTTCGGAGACATGTGGTACTGGCTTTTTTGTGAACAAAAATGACTGATAATAATACATTTGACGAAAAAAGCACGTATTACCTCTTCTACTTCTAGCATCAACACTCACGTGTTGTCATTGTTAATAGAAAATACTAATGTTTAAATATGGACATACTCAGGAACATAGTTTTCGACAAGAACTTATGGTCACAAAGAAAAAATGAAGCAATGACCAATTGGAAATAAAGGAAAGGAGATTTAAGTTGCAACTGGTGGCTTGTGTGGGAATTATTAAGGTGGCTTCCCACGGCCGGTGATTTTATAGGCAGCGCCATATCAGGCCGAATTGTAGGGATTAGCACGCTCCACAGGCGAACCCTCGCAACTTCGAACATCCGGCGCGCTGTTCGTGTGACACGTTACCTATTGTCGCTTCAGTTACCATTCCAACAAAACACGTAAAGGAAAAAGTGCTACTGTTTCTATAAAAACGCGGACATGACGTTATATAACCGCCAATCAGGCTTATAAACCTTCACCACTGTCTGTCTTAACACTTTCTTTAATTTTGCTACGTTTGTGCCAGTAGAGACCATTGGTAAGTGGGGTTTCAGTAGGCATGTCCTATACCTAAATAGGAGGGGCAAGGGAATACTTTCTGAGTTCTTAGGTAAGGCTGTAAGGGAGCCCACTTCCGCTGATCACAGGATCAGGGCTATACCTATTTTAGTTTAGGGGCTGCTGGTGAGGGGATAAAAATAGGTAATCAAAGGGATACTGAGTGTCGATCCATAGTTAGAAAAATAACTAATGTTAAAGAAATAGATGAAGCTTTTGAAACAATAACAGAGGGGGGCAAATTTTGGAAGGCGAATGTTAGTGTTGCAAATATAAAAAATCCAGTGGAAAGAGTATTACTTGCAAGCTGTAGAAGTATAATGAACAAAGTAATAGAGTTTGTAAACAGGAACCTCAAGTTATTATAGGGGTAGAGTCTTGGTTAAAAGAAGGAGAATTAGACAATGAGGTTTTCCCTGATGGTTATAGAGTATACCGTAGAGATAGAGGAGTATTCATACTAATAGATGGGTATTCATAGTGATTAGCAAAGACTACTACGGTTCACTGGTGTTCAGAGATCATGACCATGAGTTACTTGGGGTAGATTTCTGGGGTAGTAAAAAAGAAAATTCTGGGTGTTGGCTGTATAGCATAATGTAAGAATGAATGATAAAGATGAGGTTCTTGGGGAGAAACTAAATTCATATTCAGAGTTCAGAAGTGAGTATAGAATGATAATTATTTGGTGGGAATATACAGTTAACTAGTGTAAACTGTTTAGGAAATAAGATTAATAACACAAAACAACAGAGATTTGCAAATGGCTTAGTAAGAGAAGGAGGCCTTACACAAGTGGTTGAGCAGAACACTAGGGGAGCAAACATGTTAGATATCTTCCTAATAAAGCCAGATGATAAACTTAATTAGTGTCAAATAACTGAAGGAATAAGTGATCACAAAGCAGTTCTGATTGATATAAGAGGATTCAGTAAACCAGTGGTCAGAATTACAGGGGGAAGTAGTGTAACGATAATGCATCCCCGAGTAGTTGTGAGGGAGTGCATCATCTAAAATAAACTGGAATATCGCGGAAAGGCGAAGTAGAGACAAAGACAATGATTGGGTAGGAAAATCACGTGAGGTAAAGAAGTGTTGTGATTGGCCGGGAGAGGAGAAGCGCGGCCATACTAGTGGAGAGAGTCGGTAGGAAAAGTCTCGTGAGTGACTGGTCGTGCAAAGAATGTACACCATGTACGAATATTCAGTTATGTGCCGCCCATGTTCTAGACTATACTGAATAGGAACGTTAAACATGTGTGCTGAAGAAACTGTTGTTCTATGTGCAAATCTGTAATCTTGAGCATAGTGGAGAGTCCGATACAACAATTATCATGTCTGGTGCCGACATACTATGTATGGTGATACAATACACTGTGAAATAAATAAAGTTCGTATTCGGAAAACGAGTGTTATTAATTACCGCAAGGTACAATCATCATTATCTTATCACAGCAGGTACAGTTATAGAAACACCCAAATTTCAGAACTGGAAAAGATATTTCATGGATAGTTTCAGCAAATGGAAGAATGACATAGTGGAGAAGAAGTGTAAAGAGTTCAAGGAGATAAAAAAGAAGGGTGAAGAAATATTTATTCGAAAACCGAAAATAAACAGAAGTACAGAACTCAGGTATTATAACAGGGAGGTGAGGAGGATAAAGAGGTGGGTAAGATGAGAATATAACAGAATTAAGAGACAGCAAGGCAGTAGGGAATTCTTGAAACAACTAAACATGGAATTAATAATGTCAAAGAAACAGTCTAAGAACGAGTTTATGAAGAAAATTATTGGTACAGGGTGACCACTGACTGATGCATCTAGAAAATTCTACGGCCATATCAGAAAACTGAGGGTAAGAGAGGCTGTTGAGATAATTGTAGATAAGGATGGAGAAGAAGTGATTGAGGATTTTAAAAAGGCAGAGTTATTAAGTAACTGGTTCAGAGAGACCATGTGGGACTATGGTAGGGGGTATATCAGAAAATGAACCTATCCGTCCAGTTGGAAGTGAACAGACTATAAAATTTGAAAATCAATATGAGTATATCATGAAGGAATTAAGAAATCTAAATAAGCGTAAAGGTGCTGGTGTAGATAATATTACTACGGATGTCTTGAAGATAGCACGATGTGACATTGTACCTTATTTTGATATATTATTTAAATTGAGTCTGGATTCTAGTTGGTTACCAGATGACTGGAAAAGTGATATAGTCGGACCGGTTCATAAAGGTGGGGTGACAAATAGGGTCGAAAATTGTAGGCGAGTGGTTTTCAAATCGGCAAGAAGGCTTTAGGCAATGATATTCACGCGAATCTCAGTTAGCAGGCTATATTTCTGACTAAATGGATACAGGAGGTTAAATTGCAGTGTAGCACTAGATCTTTCAAAGGATTTGGGCAGAGTGAGCCATAAAATGATGATAAATGAGGTAAAAAGAATGGGAGTAGATGAAAATGCAATTTTCTGGGTAGAAGAAGTCTTAAAAGATGGAAGGAAAAAAGTTAGAGTAGGAAATGCAGTATCAAAAGAAGTAGGAGTGAACAAGGGGATTCAATAGGGTAGTACATTGGGACTATTGCTATTCGTTATTCTAATGAATGACTGTGTTAATGGTAAATTATCAGATGTTAGATTGTTTACTGATGATATATTGTTATATAATAGGATCAAAACGGTAGAACACTGTAAACACCTGCAGGGTGAACTAAAATATATATTATTTTTCTTCGTGCGTCGTTCCTGTCTGGTGCCTCTGATTTCTGTAGTTTTGTAATTACTTACGGAAAATAACTTTTATTACCTTCAAGTAAGGTTACCTTTCTTCTTTAATTTATTTTATAGAAAGCATCTAACTACCAAAAGATACATAAACAATTGTTTGTCCTTTTAATAACTTTTTATTCAATTAATTAATTATTTCACATTTTTCACCAACACCAGCAGAAACTAAACACCATCAACATCTATATCGGACTTCTTTCTGATATTGCCCGGTTCATATATGGAACTTGCGAATTTAAGATAACGACATAGCCATGTCGTTCTTAGCAACCAACACGTAAAAAACAACCGCACAAACGCAAAATCTCAAGGAATCTATATAAGTACATTTGTATAACATGGAGTAACTCATAAACATGTGATCGCCATAACCCCCTCCAATTTATCGTAATTTTTTGGAAGTCTTGTGACTCAAAATGTAGCGTTAAACTCTGAAATTATGTTTGATCATATTAATCAAATTGACTTACAATAAAAAAATGAGGTTTGTACAAAATGGCTGGTGTTGGGGTATTTTACAAATAATGTTACATTCTAATATCAGTTTTTTAAAACATATATATATATATATATATATATATATATATATATATATATATATATAAAACATGTATATTTAAATAAATACACTTATGAAATTTCAGCCTTCTGGAGAAGTGTTCTGTACCCTTCACACAAAAATATTTATTTTTAGTTGATAAAAGGTGTCAGTTCTATAACATTACAATTTCCCTTGACCTGTCTGTTGTGTGGATGAACCATATTATAGGTTTTATCTGTAACTTTGTCCCCATGTTATCCTTTTATGATTTACCCCCAACAAAAATTGCGTGGGGTGGAGAAACAACTTCCAGTCGCTCCTCCACGCCACAAGCTATTTTTTCTTTCAAAAATTCCAATATTTCCTTAACATCTTACTCATCAATATCAAATGTTTTGTCAACTGTTTAGGCCAAACTATTTTCGGATTTTTTTCAAACACACAATTGTTTTCCTACTCTTTCAATACAACTTTCATGCTGGAGATTTAGATCCGATACATTACATATATCTCTAGATAAGTTGTCATTATAGTGTTCATTCTGTTTTACCACCCTCTCAGAATCAAAACCCTGTTTTGTGAGTACTTTCTGAAGGTATCATCCCATCTGTAATGTATTATCTTGTACTACATCATCTACAGACGTGTAAACATTCTCAATCCCATTTATATCGCTATAATTTACATTTGATAGACTGAGAACCTCTTTATGGGTTACCTCTGGATTATTTACGCTGACAACCCTGTGTGTAATATTATTGGTAAATGCACTGATAATGTCTTCTTCCCCATCAATATTATTAACATTATTGACAACATTAATTCGTATTGAATTTAATACTTGTTTTGCAACAATAGAATCAACATTATCAAATCCATTCTTACTGTATTCTCTAAACCTTACACATGTTCATTTCCAATTGCAGATCGTAAATCTGCCGACAGTTTTTTGATCGTAATAGACCTTTTTCAAGTTTATTTGATTGTGCTTCTAATTGAGACTTCAGTGATGTAATTTCAAACAACTGTTGATCAAGTAGATGTTTTAGTTCCGACTTAAGATCAATTAATTGTGATTCAAGTTGTGATTTAAGTTCACTGAATTGTGATTTCATATGTGATTTAATATCAATGGATTGTGATTCAACTTTAATAGTTTGTGATTCAAGTTTAATAGATTGTGATTCAAGTTTAATAGATTGTGATTCAAGTTTATTAGATTGTGATTCAACTTTAATAGATTGTGATTCAATTTTCTAATTAAAATCACTGAACTGTGAGTATAGTCCTAAAAGAAGAGATTTCACATCAAATTCACTCCTTAATGGGTCAGCTAAAGTCTGTAAACTATTTTCACTCAATGGTGAGAACTCTAAAAATGAGGGTGATTGTTCTGCACATGTATTGGGGTGCTACCAGTGGTTAAAACATCTCCTGTCACTACTGGAGATATAAAATCAGATTCGGTCCCAAGTACAAGACTGTCACGAGCATTAGCTTCCACTCCCATACTAATATTATCTACCTTTATGATTATTTAGAAAGAAATACATATTTTTTCTATTTTACTAATATTCTCTACGCTAAATATGTGCAATGATTAACATGTATTTCCACATACGAAACTTGATACACTTGTATCAGTGGTTAAATAAATCTTAAACTATGATGAACATAAAAAAATATAACTCGGTAATATTCGGAAATATATACAAAATGCCAAGTTCAATTACATACTACGGTATAAAACGTATACCTTAGTTTACCCTTGCTATATTTTTTGAGACAAAAATTAAATTAAATGATGGCGAATTCGTCCAAAGTATTCGGCTGGAAAGATGCAAGAACTTAGTTGGCTCTAGCGTCGAAGTTGGCAGTAGTGGATTCTTTGTATGTTGTATCGCAGGCAGTGTCGGTTAGGCTTCAACATTCAGTCAGCTGCACTCTTCGTCTGGTGCCTCTGACTGTAGTTTCGTAATTACATGCGGAAAATAGCTTTTATTCTCTTCAGACAAGGTCGCATTTCTTCTTTAATTTATTGTATAGAAAGCATCTAGCTATCAAAAGATGCATAAACAATTATTTGTCCTTATAATAACTTTTTATTCAAATAATTAATTACATCACATTTTTCACCAACACCAGCAGAAACTAAACACCGTTAACGTCTATATCGGACTTCTTTCTGATATTGTCCCGTTCGTATATGGAATTTGCGAATTTAAGATAACGGCATAGCCATGACGCTCTTAGCAACCAACTTATAAAAAAACAAACTCACGAACTAACAAAATCTCAAGGAATCTATACATAAGTACATATGCATATCATGGTGTAACTTATAAACATGTGATCGCCACAATGGGTGAATCGACATTGCATGAAGATAAATGCAAAGAAGGGCTTATTAAGAACACATAAAAAGATAAAGGTTGGTTAAGATTATATAGTGGGGAAGGAATTGCTTGTTGAAGTCACAAAATGAAATAACCTTGGCATAACATTTGACAACAAACTTAACTGGACAGACAAGACACATTGTGGTAGGAAATAGGTTCAAAATCCATTAATTGTTGGAAAGAGTGATGAGAGGATATGTCGCGGTCACTGATTTTAGTAAAGATTTGTAGTATAGATCTTAGCGGTAATAAAGGCAAAGGGTTTCCAAGCCAGCACAGTAGTCCGAAGACTACACCGCTCCAATATGACACCGGCAGCAAAGTCGCTGGTCTTGCAGTCCTTACTGTGAGAACGCTGTATAACAAGGCTGGTACACGAGGCTTGCATACTACGAACACGTGAACCACACGCCTGTACGGCATGACAAACAGCCAATGAAAATAATGCTTTCCCCACTTTCCAGAACAGAGGACGTGTCTTAGCGCGTACGATTCGCCAGTCCATGATGTGAAATTTCGTCACTTCCTAGTTGAAGCGGACTGCGTCAAGACGTATTGGAGTAATCAGCGCAGAGTGACATCTATCGCAACCATGGGAAAAGCAAAGAAGCCATCTACGAGACCGCTAAGAACTTCTACGGCGGAGGCCAGTTCCTCGCTTCAGAGGACCGCACCACCGCGTACGACTATCCAAAGAACTACGACGGCGGAGGCTAGCGCCTCACTCCAGAGGACTGCACCGCCACATACGACTAATCAGAAGCTACCGGCAGAAATTCCGGCTACGCCAGTAATTATTCCAGTTCGCCCGAGCCCTGAGGATCCGGGACCGATGGAAGGAGGCAGTTCGATGGAGGTACAGTGCCTCGGAACAGGGACCTCTACCACCACTACTAGTTGCATGCCAGCGTAACTGGGTACTCTTGCTATGCATGCTGCAGCAGGACAACTCGTGGCCCTTGTTGGCCTGGCCGATAGCGGACGGCATCAAGATTATACCATCCTGCCTGTTGGACCTGGAGACGGGTACAAGCAAACTGCAAGCGCTGAAGCTAGCTTACAATGAGCTACTACCTTGTGCTAAAACCTCAAGAAACAAGGCAACCAACACGGAAAAGAAGAAGCCTACTCCAAGACCTGTGCAATGTTACAGGTGCCAAAGGTTTCATCAGGCGCGCGACAATGCACCGCCAAACCTAGGTGTGTCCGTTGCGGTAGAGACCATTTACAACAAGACTGTACAAGACAGAAGCATGAGGCCACCTGTTGCAACTGTGATGGGTCCCATGCAGCCTGTTATTGGGGGTGTCCAGAACAGCAGCGCCTGAGAAACTCCCGCAGACAAGCAGCGTGGCAACGCATCAGACCGACCGCCCAGCAGGAAGACCGGATTGCGGGGCCGAAACGTGCAAAGAGGACAAAACTACAGTCCACCATGCCTGCCACCTCACCTGCCGAGACGCAGACAACACGCCTCGTCCAGCCTCTGCAAGACACGAGGCAGCCAACAGGGACTCGCTTGGGAAAACTCACGGCCGGCCGCCTGGTCGCGTCGACTTCCCCGGACGCTGCTGCGTACACGCCGCAGTTGAATGGGGACCCAAACTGACAGTTATCGTTGACTTGCTGACGAAACTCATCGCAAGACTAACCAACCTCGACAACAGTGTCGAAATGTCCGCAATATGAACAAATAACGCCACAAGCGAAGACAAAACCTAAATATACGTCATACCACATCTTACTACGGTGGAGTAAATATCGAGAGACAATACACTCCATACTACAATGACAAAAATTTATGGCAGAGAACGGCGCCCTAGCTGATGTGAAATTTCGTAGGGCAGACCTGTTACCATCTAAATAGGCCAGTTTAGGCATTTTTCTACCATTCTCCCTCTGCTGGCTCGGAATACATTCTGCATTAGTTTTGGGTCCTATGGTCCTCCATTCCAATACCGGAAAACTCCGATTAATGTATCAATTCATGTAACTGTACCGTACCGCCGTTTTCAACAATAAATCAAGTAGTCACAACTATTCCTATCATTTCAAGGAGCACCTACGTCCTGATTTTAAGTAAATTAAGTCTCTGTGTGTGTGCGTTTTTTATCCTAGCCAAAAGCTTACAGATGCCGACTGGAAACCAGGAGTACCTCAGACGACAGTAAGTGGTTGCTAGGCGGACCCACAGTGGGTAAGTATCGCCACTCGCTCGGTCTACACGCGACATACCCACATAAAATTGGTGTGCAGATCTGGGGTATCAATTACCGCATACTAATTTGGAACAATGTTCCACTTAGCATAGCAGAGGATGCAATTATTTCTCTCGCAATACCTAAATGCAGAGACTAGTTAATCACAGAGGGAGTGATAGGTAGGAGTAGAAATAGCAAGAAAGAAGAAGACGGTCCGGAATCATTGGAGAGCGACGCAAATTGGCCAGTGCGGGTGGCAGAGGTGACCCGGGAGCAGCAGAAAAGATCGCGAATCGAGGAGAGACAACGTTGCCCTCCAGAGGCGACAACGACCGGGCCGGCGCTCAACGCAGAACAGTTACGGCAATGGCAACGAAACAGTGAGTAAAGTGATAAACAGTGCCTAACAAGTGTTCAAAATCCATAGCGACAAACCATCAAGTGTGGAAAGTGTGCGTGAATCAAGTAGTGTAAAAATTTCAGTCACAGATGCACTAAAATTAATTCCCAATAATTTCAGCGGAGATAAATCAGCACTGAGATCCTTTATTGATAATGTGTCGACAGTTTTTTCTTTAGTAGCTGTAGAGGAGCATGATGAATTGTAACAGTTTGTCAAACGCAAAATAGACTCGAGCACACGGTCGAAAATTCTTGTCAGAGACAAAACATAAGATTGGCAATCGATCAAAGCTATTTTGATAGAAAATTACGGGGAGCAGAGATCTTTGGATTATTATGCATATCAGTTATCCTTGGATAAGCAGAGAAGTAACGAGGCAATAGCGGAATGGGCATCTCGTGTTGATGCGTTGGAATATGATTTTCGGCAAGCCACTGTAAATGAAATGAAGGCCTCAGATGTTGAGGGAAGTCTTGCATTAATAGAAAAATTGATGAGTGCGACCTTCATCTAGGATTTGAAGACGAAAGAATACATACAATTGTCAGAGCACAGGGTAAAAAGGTAACCCTCCCAAAAGTCATTGACTTGGCCCTTGTGGAGGAGTCAGCGATTCTGTCGGAACGCGAAAAATATTCACATAACAGAACACACACTAAAGCAGTAGGGGTACATTTATGACTTGTAATTCCTGTGGAAAAGCCGGACACCTAAGAAGGGAATGTCGAAGTACCATAACTTGTCAAATTTGCAATCGTACTAGCCACAGTGCCAAAGATTGTAGAAGCAACAAAACATTCAAAAGAAGCCAGTACATTACGAGCAGTTACTGCCGAAATTCTGGCCACAAGTAGCTGATTATCGAACCAAGAGAAACAAATGCATTAGATGCAATGAGATCGGGCATTTCCCGTCTAGATGTAAAGCAAATCTGGTAAGAAAAACACATTCAAACAAACAGGGAAACGGAGATCGAGTGCGGGAGTAAACAATCATCTTAGCACTCGGAATTACGGATCTGTATATGCCATAGGTTGTCAGTATGCTAGTGATTATATAAAAATGCCTTGCCCTAGCATACTAAATCAAAATATTCCATACTTACTTGACAGTGGGGCACATTTGAGTCTTATAAATCAGTCAGCATTAAAACCTAACACATCTATAAACAGACAATTAAAATCAAAGGGATCTCACCTCATCTGGTTAGAACTCATGGAACAGTTATGCTGAAATTGTATTTAACTCCCATCCATTATCTAACTCATAAATTTCATGTGGTACCCGGAAAGGTTGATATTAGTGAGCAAGGTTTATTAGGGAGAGATTTTATACTCCAGCATGGAATCGTAATTAATTATGAGAACAGAACAGTTTTCGTTAGAGGTCATAACATTCCCATGTTGTCGATAAAGATAAAACGTTTCACAGACCAGAGGTCCAGGGTAATAAAGGCAAATGTTTTCCCAAAACACAAGTGTGAGCAGAAGAATTATCATGCCAGAAATTCACAAAACCGTTTCACTCAACAGACGACCAAACACTCGGCATTCGCACAAGGCCCTTCTAAACATCAGAAGTCAAAACGCAACCATGTTTCCAAAGAAAACAATTCGGTGCCTAATCGGAGAGTCACTGACAGCTGGAGCAAAAATCAAAATAAACAACATTTCCATCCAGGGCAATCTAACAATTCAAAACAAACCACAGCAGATGAGGAGGAACAGTTAATCAAAGTAGGACCCAGAGAAGACAGGTTTTTGCGAATAAATGTACCAGGTAAAAGTAACGCAGAGGGTATTATAGGTAAACATGAGCTAATTTCCGGTGTACACGTACCAGAATCAATTGCTAAAGTAAAAAACGGTGAGTGTATTATTCCTATTTTGAATACTAGAGAGGAGAAAGCAGAATTTTACTATACAGCTTTGAAAACGCAACCGTACGCTGAGTTGTCGGCTGATGCTGACACGCCCAGCCCACCACGAATACGTCATGTTGATAAGCAGCCGGATGATATGGCGCAGCCGCCAGCCAAAACAATGCCACGTGCTAACTTGCTTAAGGAGAATCTGAGACTCGAACATCTTAACCCAGAGGAAAGACAGTCCATTACAGAATTATGCCTATTATACGACGATTTCGTTTTCCTTCCAGGTGATAAGCTTAGACATACAGTTACTGTGAGACAAGAAATCAAACTTAAACCTGAAGCAGTATGAACTGTTATTAACTGTAGATCATACAGAACACCTGAAGCTTTCAAGCCCATATTAGATGAAGAGATCAATAACATGTTAGAATAGGGAATCATTACAGAATCAACCAGTGGTTGGAATTTTCCTATACTTTTAATTCCCAAGAAAGGAGGCGCCAGTGGAAAGCAAAAATATTTGGCAGTCAAGGATTTTAGGAAACTCAATGAAATTACTGTGGGATCAACCTTCCCTATACCTCTAATCTCAGAGATTTTAGACTCCTTAGGTAAAGCTTACTACTTTTCTACACTCGATTTGGCGAGAGGCTATTACCAGGTGCTACTTGACGAGAAAGATAGAGAGATGGCCGCCTTTAATACTACCAAAGGAAAATTTCAATTTTCATAAATGCCAATGGGCCTGTCCATATCAGGAAGTACGTTACAAAAACTGATGAATCAAGTTCTTTCTGGCAAACAAGGAGAAAAAGCTTTAGACTATTTAGATGATATTTTAATCTTTGGCCGTAGTTTGGCCGAACATCAGGAAAGGTTGGCAGAAGTCTTTTCTAGGCTCCGAAAACACAACTTAAAATTGGAACCAGCTAAAAGTAAGTTCCTTCATAAGGAAGTTATCTTTTTAGGCCATAAGATTACAAGTGCACGAGTGACTCCAGACCCTGCGAAAACTGAAAAGATTAAAAATTACCCTCTACCGGAAACCACAAAACTCAAAACACTTCTAGGTCTCACCTGTTATTATCGAAGGTTCATTGACATGTACAGTAAAATTGCAAAGCTATTATATGATCTTCTCAAGAAAGACTTAAAATTCTAATGGAACCCAAAAGCTGAACAGGCATTTCAAACCCTTAAGGAAAAATTAATTACTCCACCTGTATTACAATATCCACGGTTAGGGGACGAGTTTTTAATTACTGTCGATGCCAGCGGAGAAAGTCTCGGTGCTATTTTATCACAAGGGAAAATAGGAGAAGATTTACCTATCGCTTACGCGTCGAGAACGTTGAATAAAGCACATAGGGATTACACTGTGAGTAAACGCGAGTGTTTCTCTTGCTTGTAGGCATGCAAATTGTTCCGTCCTTATATTTTTGGGACTCATTTTAAGATAATAACCGACCACCAGCCAATATTGTCGGTTTTTAATGTCAAAGATCCATCCTCCAGATTGCTGAAATTCAGATTAAAACTCTCTGAGTACAATTTCCAGTTGATTTATAAACGTGGAATGGCAAACTCGAATGCTGACGCCCTTAGTCGAATCAGAGAAGTTAACCCAGTCCCAGATACTCCCACCAATGAGGATGATAATACTAGTGAGGATATGTACATCTCAGAGAACGCTAATTCCACACCCACTGAAACACAAAAGGTCGAAGTACAAACACAGACTACAGAGGATGAATTTCCTGAACAAGATGATGCAGAAAAACAAGCAATACTACGGGAATGTCATAATTCACCGTTAACAGGGCATTCAGGTGTAAACAAAACAATAGAGAAGGTGAAAATATACGTAGAACGGAAGGGTATATAACAGGATATCAGGTAATATATTAGGAAATGTTATAGCTGTCAACAGAATAAATTAACAACGCATAAAACACAGATGCCTCTTGTATTGACCCAGACGACGGAGCAAGTCTTTGAAAGATGTGCCATCGACATTGTCGGGCCTTTCCCTGTTTTCACCAAGGTAATAAATACTTACTCACATTCCAAGATAGTCTATCGAAGTTTATGGTGGCAGTTGTAAATCCCTCACACTACACGCATACTGTTGCCAAAGCTCTTGTCGAGGAAGTCATACTACGCTATGGAACACCGAACCAATTACTTTGCGACCGGGGTGGATGTTTCCTTAGTGACACCATAAATTAACTATGCCAACTTCTAAAGGTCGAAAAGATTCATACTACAGCGAACTCGCCAGCCACTAACGGAGCGCTTTAAAGACATCATCGTACTATCGCAGAATACATTAGACACTACGTAGATAAGGATCAGCTAGACTGGGATTCCTGGGTCAGCGACAGGTTTCTCACGTTTTGAACTATTCTTTGGACGCGTACCCAACATCCCAGTCGTTTTTCAAAGAGACCCTACCGAAGTAGTTTGCTCATATGAAGATTATGCTACAGAGCTGAAGGATAGGCTACAATGCTTACACAAGCGAGCCAGAGAAATTAACAAAGAGGTCAAGGAGAAAAATAAGGAATACTACGATAGAACCCAAAACGCCGTTGAATTTAAGGTCGGGGATCAAGTTCTCCTCAAGGACGAATCTATCCGCAGAGGACGAAGCCAAAACCCTTTTTGTTGGCCCATATAAAGTATTGGAGCTTGACTTGCCGAACGTGGTTTTCAGCGAGATCGCTATAAACGAGAGAAAGTATACGCTAATCGCTTGAAACCCTATAAATAATCATTTCCAGTCTTCGACCCCATAAGCATAACCTAATAGCAGTGTCCAAGTCATGCAAATAGCAGAAAACGGGAAATTGATGCGATTAATAGGACAGAAGTTATTGGTAAACACAGCCACGCGGTCGGCTTGACCCACTCGTCACAGATAACAGCAACCGGCCAAGATGGCCGCCGGGCTCACGTTGTGGCCCGCAAGTGATAAGCAAGGCCGCCTCTGATAACGTGAGGTAGACGCGCCGGCTGAGCTCAACTGAGATAAGCGCCGCACCCAGGCCGGCAGCGATTTCTCAAAACCTCCGCGCCTCATACAATACACGGTACATATATTGCCAACACATCGTCCATTATGCTAGTATATTATATTCCGTAGGGAATCTAGATTTCGCAGATGATTCGTCTGCGCTACCTCCTCTTATTTCTTCCTCTGACGATTGCATTCCAAGATTTTCAAGTGGAGAATTATGCGCACTCACCTGGTCTGTACTAAGATTATAGTCAGCGTATACAACAATCAACGGTCACTTGGCGGATATTAAGCTATTTCAACTTGGGAGAAATCCAGGAGAAACTGAATGAGGTAGAACATAGATCCATAGCGTTTTGTAAAAACAAATTAGCTGAACTCAACCCGTCAGTAGACGAGTGTAATTAAATGGCTCTAGAGTTACTATGGCACATAAACAACATCAAACACTCCCTGAAACTAATCGGACAATTAACAAGTCATCAGCCAATCCGCAGGAAAAGGGGGGTGCTATATTTCATAGGTGAGATAGTCCAGGTACTTTTTGGTGTCGTAAGCGATAGTGATTTTGAGTACTATAAATCCAAGATAAAAACTGTAGAGACTGAGCAGCTGAAACTGCTAAACCTTAACAAAGAGCAACTCACTTTAGTGAAATTTTTTTTTTCGAACTTCAATCATTCAGGGGCAAGTGTAAGCCGAGATTAAGAAGTTCTAATGAATGGCATGAGAAAAATGCAGCGTTATGTCCAAAATTTTGCTAATCATACAATCGTCGGCCTGTGCGTTGGCAGCCTCACAGCCCGCTATGTCTGGACAACTGGAGAAGGGGGTTTTAGTGGTCGGTAGCTCCAACGTTAGGCGCTTTATCGGGCCCCTTATGGAAATGGCGAATAGGTCGGGGAGGAAACCCGGTATCTATTCATTGTGTATTCCGGGGGGTCTGATCCGAGATGTGGAACAGGCCATCCCGGATGCCACTGAATGGACGGGGTGCAGCCAGCTGCGGATTGTGGCTCATGTAGGCACCAATGATACCTGCCACCAAGGGTCGGAGGTTATCCTCTCGTCCTTCGGGCGACTTGCAAAGGGTGAACTCTGTGGCCACTGGCCAAAAGATTTCTGCTGAGCTAACCATCTGCAGCATTGTTGATAGGACTGACTGTGGACCTCTGTTTCAGAGCCGTGTTGAGGGGCTGAAAAAGAGATTATGGCGTTTCTGTGATAGTTATGGCTGTAGATTCCTTGATCTTCGCCCTGGTGTTGAGTCTTGTAGGGATCCCTTGGATAGATCAGGTGTGCACTACACACGAGAATCGGCAACACGGGTGGTAGGGACCGTGTGGAGTGCATTGGGGGGTTTTTTAGGCTGAAGGAGGATGACCCTGAGGAGGAAATTCAGTTACAGACAGCCAAGATAACTTCAGCACCGCGTGTTAGGGGTAGCTTAAAAGAATCTCGAACATCAAAAGTTCTAGTAATTAACTGCAGATGAGTTTGTAATAAACAGCCTGAACTTGAAAACGTTATTCGTAGTAAGGATGCTGATATCGTAATAGGCACAGAAATTTGGTTAAAACCGGATATAAGTTCCACCGAAATTTTTAATAATGGTATGAACATTTTCCGTAAGGACAGGTTGCATACCCAAGGAAGTGGCGTATTTATAGCTGTTAGTAAGTACCTCCCAGGTAGCGAAATAGATGTCTTTTTTTTTTTTTTGTAACAGTTTAACGTCCCTTTTTAACAACGTGGTCTTTAGAGACGGGAAAGGATGGGGGCAAGGAATGGGAAGGAATTCGGCCATGGCCTTTTGAAGGAAGCATCCCGGCATTCGCCTGGAGTGATTTGGGGAAACCATGGAAAACCCAAATCTGGATGCCCGGACGGGGATTCGAACCGCAAGAAATAGATGTCGATACTGTCTGCGAAATCATATGGATCAAGCTCATCGTAGCTAGGACAAAACTTGTGATAGGCTCCTTCTATCGTCCACCAGATGCAAGCGTAAATATTGCCAAGGCCTTAAGAAATAATGTAAATAATATAGCTCGGCAATTTCAGGACCTTACAATAATGCTAGGTGGTGACTTTAACTTGCCGGATATCGACTGGACTAATTACTTTCATGGATAAAGCAGCTTGCGAAATCATTCTAGACCTCTTCTGAGATCACAATCTTTAGCAGCTCGTAACTAAACCAACGCGATGTCTAAACGGTAGCGAAAATATTTTGGATATAGTTGTTACAAATAGGCCTGAATTATTCATGGATATTTCTACCACCGGAGGGAATAAGTGATCACAAAGCTGTAATTGCTACTGTAAAACTAACAACCACGCGCAAAAAGAGGAAAGAAAGGATCGTTTACAGATTCGAAAAGGCTTCAAAAGAGTGTTTTAGAACATATTTGAGGCATAATTACCATACCTTCTTAGTAGCAGGAGGCACCGTTGAAGAGAGGTGGAATCGATTCTTACATATAGTCGGGGAAGGAATCAACTTGCTTATACCGAAACGGACAATCAGGGAAGGGAACGATCCCCCATGGTACACACGGGAGGTTAAAAGGTTACTCAAAAAGCAAAGGAAGATACATGCACGATCAAAAAGGACGATGCTTCGGACTGAGTTAGATAAGTTAGAGGAGATAAGGGGACATTTTAAGAATGCGATGCGTGAGGCCTTTAATGACTTTCGTGCCAATTCTCTCTCTAAGAGCCTCACTGAAAACTCTAAGAAATTTTGGTCGTATGTAAAAAAAGTTTGTTGTAGTGGGAACAATCAGCCAGTTCTAATAAAAGACGGACGGGAAGTTGAAGACAGCCGCGTCAAGGCTACCGTATTTAACACCGAATTCAAAAATTCATTCACGTGCGAAAACATGGAAAACATACCCACTTAACCACATCGTGTGGAATTAGAGATGGATCCGATAGAAATTGATAGCGTAGGTATTGTAAAAGCAATTAAAACTCCTGAAGTGGTGTAAAGCGCCGGGTCCCGATGATATACTGGTAAGAGTATTTTCTGAATACGCGGAGGAAATTGAACCGTTTCTGTCAGATACAGTATATTCCGTAAATCTTTAGAAGAGAAAAAAGTACCTTCTAGCTGGAAAATAGCCCAGGTAATTCCCGTTTTCAAGACAGGAGATCGAAGTGATCCTAGGAATTATCGACCCATATCTCTAACATCTGTCTGCAGCAGAATTCTGGAGCATGTCATATGCTCAAACATTATGAAGTTTCTAGATGAACACGAGTTACTTACACCGTGTCAACACGGATTTCGGAAGAAGAGATCGTGTGAAACACAATTAGCCCTATTTTCCCATGTCGTAAAGAAAGTTATCGATGCAGGTTGGCAAGTTGATGCAGTTTTCTGGGATTTTCAGATAGCTTTTGATTCTGTACCACACAACCGACTTTTAGCGAAGATTCGAGCTCACAGTATTTCGGCTCAGATCTGCGAGTGGATACGTGATTTTCTAACTGATCAATCACAGTATGTCGTTGTCGACGGGAAAGCCTCTTCTAAGATAAATGTTACTTCGGGCGTTCCTCAAGGAAGTGTAATAGGACCTCTTCTTTTCGTAATATTCATAAACGATCTAGGTGATAACGTCAAATGTTGGTTGCGATTGTTTGCCAACGATGCAGTTATCTATAGGGAAATAAGGTGCTCCGACAATTGCTTAGAAATTCAGCGCGATTTGGATGCTATTTTCGACTGGTGACGTAAATGGCAGCTTACACTTAATTGCAAAAAAGTGCAAGGCAATGCGGATAAGTAACAAAAAGAATCAGTTTGTTCACGAGTACAAAATAAACAATACAGCTGTTGACACGGTTGATTCCCTGAAGTGTCTGGGGGTGATAGTACAAAGCAACATGAAATGGGACATGCACATAACTTCCGTCGTAGGCAAGGCGAATTCTAAATTGCGATTCATAGGTCGTATTTTGAGGAATTTAAATGCTCATTCAAAGGTGATAGCGAATAGCACACTAGTGCGTCAGCATTTGGATTACTGTTGTTGAGTTTTGGATCCGTATCGCTATTTTCTGATTGACTCAGTGGAGAGGGTGCAGAGGAGGGCCGCTCGATTCGTGACTGGTTGCTACAGCCCTTATGAAAGTGTCACAGAATTGATACATAGATTGGGCTGGGATAGTTTGGAAGACAGACGATGTAGCTTGCGTTAGAATTTATTCAAGAATATGCGAAAAATTTAAATTTCGATTGCAATGAAATACTTCTTCCGCCAGCCTATTTAGGTCGCAATGACCGGAGGGATAAGGTTAGAGAAATAAGATGCCGTACGGATGTATTCCTTCCTTCCTCGCGCTATTCGGGATTGGAATGCGCGGGTTTAGGATAGGTGCTTAGCACCCTCTGCCACCCACAATGTTTGTGACTTGCAGAGTATGGATGTAGATGTAGATGTAGATATCGCCGTTCTACGGTTGTCAATAATAGTCTCAAGTAATGAACATTTTATTCGAGCAGTAACCATTCTCCAGAGCATTCAACAGGAGTACGATCTCTTGGTCAATGCTATTGTTAATTGCCAAAGGGGATTACTTCAACCACACCTTATTAATCCAGTACAAGTTGTTCAGTATTTAAATCTAATTAGGAACGACATTGGAGACAAGAAGTTTCCGATTCCGATGACTGAGGAAAATGGTTACTTGCTCCTAAGAATAATTGATATCGATGTATTCCTGTACAAGAAAATTTTGACTTATGTGTTAAATGTACCTTAAGCTGAAAATAATGAGTTCAATCTATACAGAATACTTCCGTAACCTATAGAAGTAAGTGAACAAGGTCAATATATGTTTTTACAAGCTGAGAAAGAATTCTTATTGATTGATCAATCCAAAAGACTATATGCCAAACACGACAAGAACAATTAAAATGTAAACAGACACTTTAAGTATTTACAAGCAAAATTTCATATTGCAAGCTACCCAAGATGGTTTCCCTTGTGAGGTACAACTTTTACAACTGATTCGAGCGACTCCTCTTCATTGTGTAAGGAAAGTGGTCGCTCTGAATAACAGCATCTGGATCGCCCATGGCCATAATGAATGGATTTTCGCTGCCCCAAGAGATGGGGGCTTAAATATTTTATATAATAACGGGCATCCCACAGACGTCATATTTAAAGGAAACCAGAAAGTTAAAATTTTTCAACAAATGCCGAGGTTATGGGGCCCAGATGATCATTCAGGTGGAGTTAACCCTCAGAACCAATGTAACCAGTCAAGACATCATTCCCAATTTTAAGTTAGAGTTAGATTGTTGTGTAATAAATAGTGAAAAACTAAATATTACCGAGCTCCCGCTAAATTTAAACATTGAACCTATTGGTTAACACCTCAGTGATTTAACAGTAGCCGGTTACAAAATTGAGCAGCTACAGGAGGAAATATCTAAACAAGAACAATCCCACAAAAACAATTCTTGTAAAAAATAGGCCAATTCTCGTGGTCATGCAGTGACAAAAAGTTGTGAGATCTTATTCTGAGCCAAGTCTACAGTTTACAGTTGTATTCTCTTCACTTTATGAAACAGAATGGTTCCTCTCGGTGTTATAGATCGTTTATTTAGAATTAAAAAAATTCTGGTGACTTGGTCATTATGCGCACCATGTTTTAGTTAATGGTGCTGCTTCATCAAACCTATAAATACGTAAAAGCCAAGATATACCTCGCTCTTTTTCGAATTTTACAAGTATGTATTATGCCCACAATTTCAGTAAAAATTATGACGTGCATAATGGCCAAGTAACCAGAATTTTTTTAAATTCTAAATAAACGATCTATGACACCGAGATAAACCATTCTGTTGCATAAAGTGAAATGAGTACAACTGTAAAGTGTAGACTTGGCTCAGAATAAGATCTCATAACTTTTTGTCACTGCACGAACACGACACTTGGCCTATTTTTTACAAGAATTGTTTTTGTGTGATCTCATTTCTTCATGTAAGTTTATAGCTTATTCTAAATCACCGCTCAAATGTAACGATTCCATTTGAAAATCGTCGAATAAGAACAGCTCAGAATTGAAGATATCAATATACATTACCAAAAATGATCCACTTTCTGAAAACAAAGATTATGCGCCCTAGCCGAGCAATGCGGATTGCCGCTGATTTAACTACCACCTCAAATAAATTACTAATATCTTCTAAACTAAGCATAGGAACAAAGTAAAATTATGGTATTAGTTAAACTTGCTGATTTCTATTAATTGAAAAATTCTTAGGCGTGTAACTTCATCAGGAGCAAAGTAATTAAGCCGCATATATGTGCCAGAATTTTTCATGTTTGGGATTGCAATTAAATAAATACGTGGAAATCAATTTACTGATGAGTCTGAGAAGAACCATTTGAAGTTGACAATATTGTGCTGTGTCATAAAGCTGCTAGTCCAGCAACCAGCTGAGATGTAAACTATTCAGCCGCGGCTTTACCACTTTGCCCAGGGTGCACCACGAGGGGGCTAGTCTACTGTTACACCCCATGTGCATAGTTAGCATTAGCACTTGGTTTATTTCAAGAATTCGTTAGTTTCCAAACTGGAGCATTTTCTCTCCTTTCGTGTAAGGAATTTATGGTGAGCTTGTCGTAATTACTTACTTTTTTTCGTGTAATTTGAGTCAACGCGAACTTATTTCAGGAGTAATGGTACTGACATAGAGGTTACTGAACTCGCATGTGGAAACAAGGCATTGCTGACAAACATGTGTGCTGTATGTGAGTTAATACAACGGTTCTGATCCCTAAGTTGATTCCAAACTTGAAGTTTGTTACAGGACATTGCTCACTTTGCGATGTTATAGTTCAAACCTTATGAAAACACGTGCAAGATTTGTTTGTAACTTCTGTACTCAAACGTATCCCTACGCTCAGGGTTCACTGTGCAATATCCAGATAAATCACCGCTATCTGCCTCGGTATTATACAAACTTTCTTTGTACATTCGCTTGATTATGTCACGTAACCAAAGAGTTCGTTGATTAGTATGCCAGAGAGAAAAGAGTGCACATATTATATGGCCAGTTGGCCATTATGCGTGCAATATTTTAGATAACCTATGTAAATACAAATGCGCAGCATTATCAAGCTTAAATATACGAAAGCCCAAGATTTCTTTAGGTTTTGACAAGTCCTAAAATAAATTTATACTAATATTATAAATGCGAAAGTAACTTTGTCTATCTGTCTCTTTGTTACGTTTCTTGGCCTAAACTGCTAATCCTATCGTGATGAAATTTGACAAGAGATTCTATTTGGCATTAGGATGAACAAAGCACACTTTTTTCTGTATAAATAATACATGTTACATATTTTTGAAATATTACTGATCAGTAATAGACAGAAGAGTAGGTTGTTTACGTCTCTGTGGTACATTTCCGCATAGCTGTCTGGTAGCTCGCTGGTTAACGCACTTGCTTACTGATGTTTGGACCGTGGTCTTCGGTTCAAATCTCAGTAGATGCAAACATTTTCAAGAGTTGTTTTGATCGTATTAGCCACGCCTGGACGCTTGGTTTTTCGGATTCCATGTTAAACTGTAGATATCACAAATTTATGGGTGCAATGCTGTCCATGTACACTTATTTACGCTATATTGATCAGTAGTCAGTACTAATATCATAAATTCGGAAGTAGGTCTCTGTCTTTTAGTTACGTTTTGACGACTAAATGGCTATATCGATAATGATTGAATTTGACAAGGAAATACTCTGTATCTGTAGCAAGGACACAGAACATTATTATTATTATTATTTTCTGTATGTACAACTGTTGTGGTCACGAAATCTTATCGAATGGTGACATACAGACGGATGCGAATGTTAGTCTGTAATGTTACGTCGGTTGCTCAAGCTGTGTTTCTCGCGTGTGTTAGTAAATTTCGTTTAGAGACGAAACGTATTATTTAGTATAGAGGTCGATTTGCTCTGCACTGTACTATTATTTTGTGTTTGCCTAAAAGTTTCTGGCATCAGTTTATTTTGTCTTATTTTTTGATATGCATTGCAGGACTAAACCTGGCCTAAAGTGTAGCTCTAGCATAACACGAGCAGCTTAAGTTATTAGTACCCAAGAATACGATGCTCATGCTAAAGAAAGACGAAAAGATCAAGCTGAAATAAAGCCGCCCTTAGTGAACATCCCCCCCCCACACACACACACACACATCCCCGCACCTTCTTTTGTTTTTCTGTTTTTAAATATGTTGGAAACTGATTCTCTTCATTAGACAGGTTCGACGATGTGAGCATATAGCTTCATCCAGAACAAAGCAATTAACCTGCAAATATGTACTGGAACGTTACACGTTTGGGTTGCCATTAAATAAATACAGGGAAAATTAGCAATATCGTTAACAACAATGCCCCACTCTCTGCAAACAATAATGTGCGTCGTAACCGAGCAATGAACATTGCAGCTGGTTTAACTACCACCTCAAAAAAATAACAAATAACTTCAAAAATAATCATAGGTACAAAGTAAAAATTAAGGCTTTGGTTAAACTTGCTTGCCTCTGTATAGTATGGAAATATCAGGTTTGTAGCTTCATCAGGAGCAATGTAATCAAGCCGCAAATATGTGCCAGAATTTTTCATATTTGCGACTGTAATTCAATAAATACGCGGAAAAACTCCAATATCAGATTTTTATGGTGATTTAGGGATGAAACCACGTATGTGTACCAAATTACTTGTTTCTAGGATTACTGGAAGTACAGTGGAATTTTGATGTCGGGGTGTTGTGCCGAAATAAAATTTTGAATTTCAATAACTTCAAAAATAAGAAATGGCAAGAAGTAAAATTAAATATATTAGTTAAACATATTAAGCTCACTCTACAGTGAAAATCTGAGGTTTATAAAGTAATTAGGGCAAAAACCGATTTCACGTTAGGGGTAGGTAATGAGGTAGGTATATGGAAATTTGCGAGTTTTAGACTTTTCTTATAATATGTGGGTAAAATGTTATCTGTTCACCAAATTTCAGCTTTCTACGGATACGGGAAGTGCCTTAGAATTTTGATGATCATCAGTCAGTCAGTCAGTGAGTGAGTGAGTGAGTGACAAAATCGCTGTAGTTTGCATCAGAATAACATACTAACTAAGAACAGTAACAAAATAAAATTTAGTACGTTTGCTAAGATTACTGACATCTATGCATAACAGAAATTTTAGACATGTAGCATAAATACGACCGAAGAAATTGAGGTTCAAAAATGGCCCGAATCGCTTCGAGAAAAGGGTAGGCAGTGCCGCCGTTGACTCGACTTGGCGGGTGCACTGCCGTGTACCCAAATTTAAAACAATTTCATACCATATATCAACATACTCTATTATTTCTTATGTTAACATAATTTTTATAGCTGTAATTGTCATCTACTGCATCTGTAGACATTGCAAGACATGCCGAGAGTGTTTCAAATATATCTGGCGCAGTACAGATCAATGCTATAGCAGGATCTGTATTAATAATAAAGTCTTGACCCCATATAGTGTAACAGAAGTTCGGCATGTTCGGCATGTGTAGTCCAGATGACCACTATATAAGTATCGACACGCGCGGAAGATTTTTCGTCTGTGAGAACGCCGAAAAATCTTTCCCGGGCGGCCCAGCTGTCGCGGTCGTTGATTTTAGTATTGATTTGTAATATAGATTTTAGCGGTAATAAAGGCAGAGTGTTTCCAAGCCAGCGCAGTAGTATGAAGATTACACCGCTCCTATATGACACCGACAGCAAGGTCGCTGGTCTTGCAGTCCTGAGAACGCTGTATAACAAGGCTGGTACACGAGGCTTGCATACTATGAACACGTGAACGACACGCCTGTACGGCATGATAAACAGCCAATGAAAAGAAAACTTTCTCCGCTTTCCAGAACAGAGAACGCTTCTTAGGACGTACGATTCGCCAATCCATGATGTGAAATTTCGTAGGGCAGACCTGGCTCGGAATGCATTCAGCACTAGTTTTGGATCCTATGGTGATCCAATATCGGAAAACTCCGATTTATGTATCAATTCATGTAACTGTACCATACCGCCGTTTTCAACAATAAATCAAGTAGTCACTCTTCCTATCTTTTAAAGGAGCACCTACGTCCTGTTTTTAAGTAAATTAAGTCTCTTTGTGTGTTTTTTTATCCTAGCCTGAAGCTATCAGATGCCGACTGGAAACCAGGAGAACCTCAGCCGACAGTAAGTGGTTCCTAGGCGGACCCACAGTGGGTAAGTTTCACCACTCGCTGGGTCTACACGCGACAGATGTACCAGAGATGTAAGGGAGTTGGGTTACTAAATATTGGTTGTACCACTTATAATAGCCCTCAAACCTAAACTTAAATGGAATGGTATTTTATGAAGCACTTATAGTAAGCTAGAGTATGGTTGAATATGACTTTGTATGTTTGGTTTTCAATTAACTGTAAATTAGTGTATATAGAATTTTTTAAAAATGAATTATTTAGAGGCCATTTATATGTTTAAGAACAGAATAATGCAAGCAAATTGCTTAAACTTTTTAAATTGCAAGTATTAAGGCAAGTTGCTGTGATTAAAGGACAATTTGCTACAGTTTAAAATGATTTCTGTGGATACATTTGTGTTTAAGTATCTTTAATTTCCATTTTTGACCATTTTGTATTGATTTTAAATGATTATGTATTAATTCTGATTGTTTTTATTATGTTTCAATTGTTTAAGTATTGTTAATGTTGGAGAAATATCTGTCGGAATCCTTTGAAGTGTTCAAGAAATTTCGTTGAAGCTTATATAAAGCAAACATCCGAGACACCGAAACAGTTGATACAGACTCAATATACGACGGCGAAGGACTGTATTGTCTGTGGAAGGAGTGTTATATGCAATCTCTGGATTCTATGTAAGCAAGTGGTGTGTGGATTTAGTTAGTTTTATCTTTGAGTGTTTACTTTTGTAGAAAGTAGAAGGTTAGTTGCAGTTGGACGGTCACTCAGTAAAGTAGCGTGTTATAGCTTTACATTTTATCTTTAGTGGTGTGTGGGATTTAGTTAGTTTTATCTTTGAGTGTTTACTTTTGTAGAAAGTAGAGGTTAGTTGCAGTTGGACGGTCACATCAGTAAAGTAGCGTGTTATAGCTTACATTTTTATCTTTAGTGGTGTGTGGATTTAGTTTAGTTTTATCTTTGAGTGTTTACTTTTGTAGAAAGTAGAGGTTAGTTGCAGTTGGACGGTCACTCGTAAAGTAGCTGTGTTATAGCTCTTACATTTTATCTTTAGTGGTGTGTGGATTTAGTTAGTTTTATCTTTGAGTGTTTACTTTTGTAGAAAGTAGAGGTTAGTTGCAGTTGGACGGTCACTCAGTAAAGGTAGCGTGTTATAGCTTTACATTTTTATCTTTAGTGGTGTGTGAATTTAGCTAGTTTTATCTTTGAGTGTTTACTTTTGTAGAAAGTAGAGGTTAGTTGCAGTTGGACGGTCACTCAGTAGTGTGAATCTGCTTAATCTCTGATTGTTTACTTTTTTTAAGAAGTACAGGTTATTGGCAGTTTAAGGTCTTTTCCTCAGTAGCTTATCTTTGTGTTACATTTTATCTCTAGTGGGGTGTAGATTTGATTGTTGTTCTCACTGAGTCTTTGCAGTTTATCCAACGTACAGATTAGTTCGAGTTTCTGTTCATTTTTCTTTTTTTTCGATTTTAAAAAGCAGTATGTCTAGGGACTGTGATTGCTGTGTGCAGGACGCGAGCTGAGGTGGCTGATCTGCCGCGCTCAGCTTGCTGCTGTGTTAGCGAAAGTTACACAGCTGGAAGCTGCCGTAGAAGGTTGCAGCAGATGCGATATTGGTGAACTCGGTGTAGCCACGCCGCTCACTGATTCACCTATGTCGAGCATTGTACCTGCATCCCAGGCTGAAAAGCTTGGAGGCCTGTGCCTAGGTCACCTGACGGTGACTGGCATATGGCTACCAGACTTCGAAGCCGCACACGGGGGCAGTCGAACAGGCTTAAAGGCCAAGACGGTGAACTTGTTCGACTGTCCAACCGGTTATGACGTATTGTCGGAGGCTGATTCAGTCCCGCAATTGTCATCCTGCGAGCTGACGGCCCCCCAGCCCGCTAGGTCTGGGCGATCGCAGAAGGGTATTCTGATAGTTGGGAGCTCTAATGTTAGGCGGTTTATAGAGCCCCTTAGGGAAATGGCGGATTACTCGGGAAGAAATCCAACGTCCATTCGGTGTGTATTCCGGGTGGTCTGATCCGAGATGTGGAGCAGGCCATCCCGGATGCCATAGAACGGACAGGGTGTAGCCAACTGCAGATTGTGGCTCACGTCGGCACCAACGATGCTTGTCGCCTTGGGTCGGAGGTTATCCTCTCTTCCTTCCGGCGGCTGGCTGAAAGGGTGAACTCTGTGGCAAGTGGCCGCAAGATTTCGGCGAAGCTAACCATCTGTAGCATCGTAGACAGAGTTGATTGTGGACCTCTGGTTCAGAGCCGTATTGAGGGGCTGAACCAGAGACTACGACGTTTCTGTGATGATATTGGCTGCAGATTTCTCGATCTCCGTCATAGGGTTGAGTCAGTGTAGGGTTCCCTTGAATAGGTCAGGTGTGCACTACACACGTGAATCGGCTATACGGGTGGCAGGGGCCGTGTGGAATGCACTGGGTGGTTTTTTAGGCTGAGGGAGGAAGACCCGAAACATGAAATACAGTTGCGGGCAACCCAATCAGATACAACACCGGAATGTAGGAGGAACGTAAAACAGTCACAACAGTTAAAAGTACTCGTAATTAACTGTAGAAGCGTTTGTAACAAACAACCAGAACTTGAAAGCATTATTTGTAGCACAGAAGCGGATATCATTATCGGTACAGAAAGTTGGCTAAAACCGGAAATAAGTTCCGCCGAAACTTTTAAAGACAGCATGAACGTTTTTCGTAAAGACAGATTACATTCTCATGGAGGTGGGGTATTTATAGCTGTGAGTAAATTCCTCCCATGTAATGAAATAGAAGTCGATACTATCTGTGAAATCATATGGATTAAACTCAATGTTGCTGGGTCAAAACTCGTCATAGGCGCCTTCTACCGTCCACCCGATTCTGACATAGCTATCGCCGAGGAATTAAGAAGTAATGTTAACAGTATAGCTAGCCGTTTTCAGGATCATGCTATGATTCTGGGAGGCGACTTCAATCTGCCTTATATCGACTGGCGAAATTATGTTCACATTACTGGTAGCAGGGATAAGGCAGCTTCTGAAGTAATTCTCGATTTATTCTCCGATAATCATCTCGAGCAGCTAGTGAATGAACCTACGCGGTGTCATAACGGTAGCGAAAACATTTTAGATTTGCTAGTTACTAACAGGCCAGAATTATTCACCGACATTTCAACGACCACTGGAATAAGCGATCACAAAGCGGTAATTGCGACTATCAAATTAATGACCAAGCGAAAAAGGGGAAATGGACGGATTGTATACAGATTCAGTAAGGCCTCAAAGGAGTGTTTTAGAACCTACCTGAGGAATAATTACCATAACTTTAAGTTAACAAAGGACACCGTTGAAGAGATGTGGCATCGATTTATACATATAATCAAGGAAGGTATGGAAGTACATATACCGAAGCGGAAAATAAATGGGGAGAATGATCCACCGTGGTACACATGCGAAGTCAAAAGATTACTCAAAAAACAAAGAAGGATACACGCACGCTACAGAAGGAAGGGGTGTCGCAGCGATTTAGAAACCTTGGCTGAGTTAAGACTACGTGTGAAGAATGTGATGCGTGAGGCCTTCAACGATTTTCATTCAAACACTCTCTCTAAGAGTCTCGCAGAAAACCCAAAGAAATTTTGGTCGTATGTTCGTAAAGTCAGTTGTACCAACAGCAATATTCCAGCACTAGTTCGCGAAGGGTCCGAGGTTATTGAAAGCCGCGATAAAGCTAATGTACTAAATACTGTATTCAAAAATTCATTTACTGACGAAAATAAGGATAGCATTCCCGTTTTCCCACGTCGTGTCGAGTTGGAGATGGAATCATTACGAATAGATACTGCAGGTATCATAAAGCAATTAGAGCTCCTAAAGTGGGGAAAAGCACCTGGCCCGGATGGTATTCCAGTAAGAGTATTTTCAGAGTATGCGGCGGAAATCGGGCCATTTCTGTCTGATATATTCAGTAAATCCCTAGAAGAGCGAAAAGTACCTTCAGACTGGAAAATAGCGCAAGTAACTCCGATTTTCAAGAAAGGTGATCGCAGCGATCCTGGAAACTATCGTCCCATATCTATAACATCTGTTTGTAGTAGAGTTATGGAGCATATTATATGCTCGAACATTATGAATTTCCTAGATGAAAATAATTTGCTTACAACAAATCAACACGGATTTCGGAAGAAAAGATCATGTGAAACACAGCTGGCCCTATTTACACACGATGTAATGAAAGTTATTGATGCAGGTTCACAAGTAGATGCAATTTTTTTAGATTTTCAGAAAGCCTTTGACTCTGTGCCACACAACCGCCTTTTAGCGAAACTACGAGCGTACGGTATATCGGATCAGCTTTGCGAATGGATAAAGGATTTTCTAACTGGTCGATCGCAGTATGTCGTTGTTGAAGGAGAAAGTTCTTCTAATCTAGATGTCACATCGGGTGTACCTCAAGGAAGTGTAATAGGACCACTTCTTTTTTTAATTTTTATAAACGATCTCGGAGACAAAGTGAAAAGCCTTTTTAGATTGTTTGCTGATGATGCGGTTATTTATAGGGAAGTAAGGAATTTGGCCGATTGTTTAGCAATTCAGCGTGATCTGGATGTTATTTTGGCTTGGTGCGCTGAGTGGCAACTCACACTAAATTGTAAAAAGTGTAAGACAATGAGCATAACTAACAAAAAGAATCCAATTGTTCAGAAATACGAGGTAAACAGTTCAGTTATTGATGTGGTCGATTCTATGAAATATTTGGGAGTAACAGTACAAAGGAACATGAAATGGGACTTACATATTAATACGTTGGTAGGTAGAGCTAATTCTAGGCTGCGGTTCCTAGGTCGAATTTTGAAAAATTGTAATGAACAAACAAAGGAGATAGCGTACAAATCTCTTGTACGTCCACATTTGGACTATTGTTGTGCCATTTGGGATCCGTTTCGTAAGGGGCTGATTGAGAGTACAGAGAAAGTACAGAGAAGAGCCGCTCGATTCGTGACCGCTTGCTACAGTCCTTATGAAAGCGTTACGGAACTGATTAGTAAACTAGGCTGGGAGTCTCTGGTAGATAGACGACGCACGTTTCGTATAAACTTATTGGTAAACATGCGTACTCCCACTTTCACTTACGAGTGTAGTGAAATACTTCGTCCACCAACCTATTTGGGTCGGCATGACAGGAAAGATAAAATTAGAGAAATAAGGTGCCGCACTGATTCTTATATGAATTCCTTTTTTCCTCGTACCATTAGGGATTGGAATGCACAACAAAGAGATTAGGTTTGGTGCTGAGCACCCTCTGCCACCCACAGTTTTGTGATTTGCAGAGTATATATGTAGATGTAGATAGGCGCTTCTGCACGAGCCTTAGGTAATTATAAATGAAAATGAACCATGTAATTAGGTATCTTTACCAAAATGAACAAAACATAAAATAATGCAAATATATGTATTATTCATATCAGTTAATACAGGGAATACTAGTCTGTTTAAAGAATTATAAATCCTAAATAAAACCAGTAATAAAGCATATCTAGCAACTTAAGTATAAAATATTAAAAGAACACCAGTCCATCGCTCAAGCTGATATCCTCAACCCAAAATTAACAATAATATAGGATTCCAACTTGATACAAAACATGGATAAAAAGAAAGATAATGATGATTTAGAAAAACCCATTAGATTAATATTAAGAGCGTTCTGGTACCTCAGTGGTTAAGGCACTTTCTAGCTATACGGTCGCTGCTCCAGTCCCGGGTTCGAATCCCGGGAGTCATAGGAATTTTGAGACTTGTGTTTGATCATATAGCTAGGCGTATACACACACATTTGTGCGCCAGCAATTCTGTGGCGATTCATATAGACGATATAATGTGTGTGTTAACTGTCTAACGACGAGCCGCATCACATTCTAATAACAACGTTACATATTTGAACGTGGCGAGCATGCGCAACGGTAACCATACACACAGATATCTCATAGAGGTTTGTGGAAAATATAGCATAAAAGTTGAAAGTGCTTTAATAAAAAAGAAAATCCACTCTTTGCGGAGTGCTTTTCGCAAGAAATATATATATATATATATATACATAAATGAGAGCTCAACAAGAAGTAAAATACGCGAAGACAAAATCTACAAAACTAATTTACGCTCTTACTACGACTTACAACTGTTCATGAAAGATCAACACGAACCAATGGATAGTATCAGCAATATAGGAAGCCCAAATTATGAAGGGGAAGATGAAGGAAATTGAGGAAATACATAGGAAGATGTATCTGTGCATTTATGTGATCTGAATAAATCGAAGAAAATTCTGACCATTATGTTTCAGGTCAATATTGTCACGTTGCTTGCAACATATCTTCACTACACTTAGCTCGCGATGTTTTGGAATTCCCAGTGAGCCACGAGCCAGGAAATCATGTCGGATAAATTCGTAGACCACTACCATAAACACAACACATTTGAGCGCGGCGAGCCATCTGAACAACAAATGTGTGAAACTGACGTTCCTGTGTATGGGCTCCCACAAGTACAGGATCGTCGAGAGTATATCTGCGCGCAAATCTTCAGTGAGCTTACTCGCGCACAAATGTGTGTGTGTATGGGCGGCTTATGAGCTAAGCCAGAGGATTCTGTGGTTAGGATTTTACGTTAAACTGTAGATCCCCTATGGGGTTAACAACCCTAGTTGTAACACGATGTGTATACATCTACATCCAAATTCAAGCTACACAAAAGCCTAACGTGATCCTAGCATATATATCTACAATATTAATATTAAAAATAAAACAAAAATATAAAAAGATGTTAATGAAAACCCATTATATAAATTCTTATTCTACCTGTACATTTTAAGGAATAAATAAAAAAAATATATTATAACTATCATAAAAGAAACCAAACCATAAGCTAATCCAAAACTAATTAAATAATAATCAATATAAAAATAATTTTATTTATTTCGTATGGCAGAGGAAATCCAAAAACAGTAACTACATTTAATCACAATAAAAAGAACTAAACATGAATGTTACTATAGACTGCTGTCCAATGATTACAGCCATTCGCTGCTTCTGTAGTTGCTTCGTGAATCTGATGCATTATACCACTGAATCTCCTAAGAGGGTATCCCATGACGATGTGGTGTATGGTTTTCTGGTGGTTACCGCAGTCACAAGAAGGGTTCTCTATCATTCTCCATTTGTACATCCAGTAGTTGCATCTACCGTGGACAGTTCTCACTCGGTTCAGTGCCATCCAGGTTTTCCTAGGAAGGTTGAATCCAGAAGGCTGTCCTGTAGGCTCTTGGATTAGTGCATGTTTGTCAGGGTTGGAATTTATCCACTCAGCGCACAATGCTTCACCTATGTTAAAGTTATTTTGGACCAGCTCTTGACCAAGATTCCATTTTGTGTTCCTAGATTTTAGTCTTTTTTGAGTTTTATGTGTGCAGTCCAGATGAATTGGAAGGTTTTGACATCTTAAGCATTTCTACCATTCCTTTTTTAAAGACGCTTGTCTTCGGTGACTTGGTGGGGCGATATTAGAGAGTACAGGCAGCGAGTCTGTAGGTGTAGATTTTACAGTTTCAGATATTGTTCTCATCTTGTCGTTAAGGTGAATGTCTATCTTTATTATGTGACTGCTATTTAGCCATACTATACTGCAGTATTCAGCATTTGAGTATACCAGAGCAAGCGTTGATGTTCTGAGAGCTACGGCATGTGCTCCCCAGCCCGTTCCTGAAAGTTTGTGATGGATGTTATTTCGAGTTTTTACTATTGCCACTGTTTTATGGATATGCTCCTTATATGTGAGTGGGCGATCCAGAACCACGCCTAGATATTTTGGATGAGGATTGGTCTCTGAATTTTATTTGAGGTCTATAGTGGACTTGTCTATTGTTTAGGTTAATAGAGCTGACCTCTGTCTTATTTATATTCAGTTTCAGGCGCCAAGTGTTGAATTACTCATTCAGTTTGTGAAGGTCAGCTGCGAGAATTTCTTCAGATGTTTTGAAGTCGCTAGATTGTGATGTCATGAGTATGTCATCAGCGTATATAATCTTGCTAGTGGTAGTGGATGCCAAGTCTGCGGTGTAGATGTTGAAAAGTAATGGAGCAAGGACAGATCCTTGTGATAGTCCGTTGTTTAATGTGTAAGATTTACTTATGTTCCAATTTAGGTGAACCTCAATCATTCGATTGCATAGCATGTCATTCAACAGAGCGTTTCGCACGGGATAATCATCTGGAATTTCAGTATCATTCCATTTCTCCGGAATGTGTCATATGCTGCAGTCAAATCTACAAACACTGCCAAGGTCTTTTTCTGATCTTGGAATCCGTTTTCGGTATGGTTGGTCAGCGCCATTACTTGGTCGCAGCAAATCCGGTTTAGTCAAAATCTTGCATGCTCAGTTGGTATGTAGTCAAGGATTTTTCCTGGAATCCTGTTGTAGATGGCTCTTTCGAGCAGCTTGTAGCATGAACGCAGAAGGGCTATTGGTCTATAATCTTCTGGACAGCAGCCAGTTTTGCCTGGTTTCAATATAGCTATTACCTTGGTTCGTTTAAGGAGGTTTGGGACTTTACTGCATTGTAGGATATTGCTGAAAAATTTGGCAATCCAATCTAATGTTAGCGGACCACAAATTCTGGGTGTATTCCGTCTATCCCTGCAGCCTTACCAGATTTGGTTTATTTCACTGCCATCGAAATCTCTGAGACTGTGAAATCTGCTGAAAATGGAGATTTCCTGTCAGTTTGACGTAATCTGAGCTACAGTTCATTTAGGATTTCATTAGACTTGCTAATAACAATGCTAATTAATTATGAAAACGAAACATAATAAAACTTTTAGAAAATAAACCAGTCACCATAAATATTTTACTAAACACAAAAGCATCCATCATTAAAAATATAGATAAAAACATATATTAAAATAAAGAAAACCTAAAAGATTTAAAAAAGCTAGTACTGTGAGAACAAATTGTAGAAGCTAAAATAGATAACACATACAGAAAGTACCAATAAGAAAACAAACAAAAATTATTCCAATCCAAAATTAAATACATAAACATATACAATTATATATAAAGAAATTACAGAGGCTACATGTCGGTGACATGCATCGTTGTTTGTTAACTGCAACTATAACATACTGGATTCGTCAAGAGAATCCAACTAGCTTCTTTCAATCCAACTACAGCGCGTAACCTACAAGAGTCGTGCCTGTTAAACAAAGCAACCAAGTGGTAGATTGGGTAATAAAGCCCTGCGAGATGCTGGATCTGCGGGCCGATCAGTGTTGGAGGAAGCAAAGACAGTTAACAGCTTCAACGGTGGACGAGGACCTCAAGTCCCAACAGCAAAGGAAGTTTAAGAACTGTCTTTAAAACTTAAATCCACACATGTCTGATCTCGGAACGAGTGGTGTTGTGGTCAGAGTCTGTATAACAGGCTGAGAAATTAACTCTACAGCTCACAACCGTAGGTTTAACCTTGGAGCGTTCCACAAACCATTCCCTAAAGCAGTGAAGTAATCAATATGCATGATGCAAACTTACGGAAGTATTACTCCATGTGGTAATTGGAAACGTACAACTAGCCCTAATTATTCTAAAGAGCCTGGAACAACATACAAGGAGTCAAAACCTTCTACTGGAAAACCACAAAACAGCAAGTTGAGACCAAAACGATAATACTGTACTTCTTTGGTACTCTCAACATTAATTCACTTCTTAAAGTTGGACAATATAAAGAATTAACCAAAATTTTTTAGCGGCCAGAAAATCATTACACTTTCTCTTCAGGAAACTAGACAGTAATATGTTAGATTCAGGAAACTATAGGATATATAAAGGAAAACCAGAGGAAGAGAATAATGAAGAATGTTCCCCACATTGGAACTGCTTTCATAGTAAACAGGAGCATGCGTCCAAGACTTCCATTCGCCCTCGGAAAGGCTTTCTCTCTTGACAATAAGATGTGCAAATAAAAATTATACATTAATCCATACCCACGCTCCAATTAACGAGGATAGTAGGAAAAATTATGATAAATCCGAAGAGTACTGGGAACTGTTAGAAAACGAAATCCATAAAATCCCTATAGATGATGTCTAAATGTTGCTTGGAGATTTCAATGCACAAATTGGGAGAGAAAGAATTAATAAGAATATTGAAGGAGAGTGCCCGGCACACAAAAGAATGAACAGAAATGGAATAAAGCTTGTTGAACTGTGCAAGGCCTTTAATCTCAAATAGATGTCTACCTTCTTCAAAAGACTGATCAGAAAACAAACAACATGGCACTCCTCAAACTCAAGCCTTTGAGTATTCCAAATTGACCACTTGCTATCTCCTCCAAGAGGAAAAATGAGATTCAAAATGTCAAGGTGAAGGAAGGGGCTAACATTGAGAGTGATCATTACCTTACAACCATTAAAATAAGAATCATCCCTCAAAATAGAAGTAACAAGAGAACAAACAGGATAACTAAATTTCATGTATCAATTTTGCGAAACAAATCCGAAGTAAATAAAAAATTCAAATAGAAGTCAGGAAAAAAAAAAAGAAATAACTAAAGCTACGCGCGAATATGCTCTATGAAAAGAAATAACAAGCAAAGATGGTGGAATTATGAATGTGAAGTGGCCATATATTAGAGACTGATAGCTTGGAGAAGCTGGCTTTCCTGTAAAACCGATGAGAGTTTCCAAACTTTCAACACATACCAAAAACTTTTAAAACTATAAGAAACGCCAAGAGAAAGCATGAAAGAAGTAGACTCATACAAGTATATCAAAATTAAACTAAACATAGTTCAAGAAAATTTTACAAAACGTTCAAAGAAGAAGTAAAAAAAGTATCAGTCACCGAGTCTCGATTTTAAAGATAAAAATGGAAAAAATGGCCGAAACAAAAATAACAGATGCCAAACTTTGGCATGTTATTTTGAAAAACTACTGAACTATTGTTAGAACTAAGTCAAACACAAGTGTAAGGGGACCAAATAAATCCCAGTAATATTCTGCAATACACGCGCTGGAGTAATAACATGTAGTAGTGCGCTACCAATAATATCACTTTCGTTATCCCGTTTCGGCCAGAATAGTTTAAATTCAGTATAACAGGGATAGCAGCTAACATATTGCGTGGAATAGGAGTTACTTTCTGTGTTTGTGAAACTATCGGTGTATAAAGAACCACAAGAAACCTGAACTTAGCTGTAACTTCTGTTTCTTTACGTGAAACCTTTCTAATCTGTATCAAGCTAATAACACACAAGCCACGAATAACTTAAGGCAGCCTTTCTATCAAAATATACCACCTATAATAGACTTTAGTTGCTTCTAGCTGCTATTTGTCCACATAGTTGAATACCTCTTTATCAACAATTACCTGGTGTCAAGACAGAAGACACGTGAAGAAGAAACATCAAGAAGAAGGTACTAGCGGACATGTTAGTGATATCACTTTTGATAGACAAACAATCAATATCCACTCGGCCACCCAAACGAACTCTGGTGTAATCTGCGGGACTTAATCCCTGTACCACACGCACCACAGAGTGTAATCACACAAGCAAACATTAAGCCTTCAGACCCACCAGACGAGAAAGAAATACATGACATAATCTGAAGTCTAAAAAACAATAAAACTGCAGAGGAAGATCTGATCGCTGCAAAATTGTGGAAAGGAGCAGGTAGTAAAGTAAGGCATAAACTGATAAAAAATGCTACAAGAAACCAGGCGAACGGAAAATATCCCTGCCGAATGGAAGAACGCTATAATACACCCATTATACAAGAATCGTAAAAAATAGATGTAGGCGATTACAGAGGAATTTCCCTGGTAGCAGTCACATAAGGTACTGTCAAAAGTCCTTCAAAACAGCATTGAACCAGTAAATTAAAAACAAATCGGAGAATACCAAGGTAGGTTTAGAAAAGGACGATAATGTGTAGAATAGATTCTAAATCTGAAAACTGCAATACAAGGCAGTATTACAAAGGACAAAAACTACGTTTTAGTCTGTGTGAACTTCAAGAAAGCCTACGACTCAGTAGATATAGTCTCATTACTGAACGTTTTACAGGAATTTGTTGTTGACTTAAAATCAGTCAACATAAACAGGCAGAACCTCATTGAAATAAAGACGAATTTAAAATTAAAACCGGTGTCAGGCAGGGACATGTGTTTTGGAAAACATAATAAAAGTATGAAGAGAAACTCAAAAAAGGGGACTAGATTATGTGATAAGATTAGGTTCGAAGCACAAAGGAGTTGAAAAAAATTCTTCTTGGGTATTCTGCTGGATAAGTTCTTCTGCCCATAACGTTTCAGCAGCAACCACCGCTGTCTTCATCAGGTGAGATGTCATAGCGATGACACAGCACTGACTGTGAATGCCTCACACTCACACCCGAACATTTTCTGCAAATTACGTTATTTTGCAGTTTCGATGAAGTATTTGTCTTTTGACATTTCCTTCCAAGTTCAAGTTACTTATAATTTCTGTTGGTGTGTCTTTGTTTTCACTTGGGATATTTTAATTGTCCGTCACTATTGACAGGGGCCTGTTATGCTTGTCAAAGTTGGTTGAGTACTGCCGCAAACTGGCGATGAGGGGATTCAGTGATTTTCTAGAGGCTCTGTAAAATGTTCTTGTTACTTTGAGGATTCGCTCTGAGAGTAATGGTATCCCTGCGGCTTCATGCAGGGGGACTGTTGGGAAACGGCATGGCACATGTAGCGCACGTCGAAGTGCGTGGTTTTTACATTATTTGCAGCCGTTTGATACAGGTCTTGGACGCATACCACCACACTGGGCATGCGTACTCAATGACTGGGTGTACAAGACTGCAATATATGTTAACGCCGGTGTTGGCTGACAAGGCGTAATCCTTTTCAGCAATGGGTATAGTTCTTGAAGCCTAGTTGCCACTTGCCTTCCTACCTCTTGCGTGTGTCTTTGCCACGTCAGGCGAGGGTCATGAAATACGCCGAGATATTTTACTGTAGGCTCTCCGTTGAGGTGTAGGTTTGGTGTATGATTTCTCTCCCAATCACGCTTCCCCACGCGTCTCGTGAATAATATTACCTGCATCTCCATCTTCTGGCCCAAGATTCCGTTTGTTGAAGGACCTCCAGACCCTCCTAATTGCTGCGGCCTTGCACCTGTATGCGGTGAAGAACGCGGTGTAATCGGCGTAGAGAGCTATGCTTACTGTGGCAGGAACCGGTATGTCGGCAGTGTATAGGTTGTATAATACTGGGCAGAGTACCGACCTCTGTAGAACACCAGAGTTGATCGGTCTACTAGATGAGATGTCGCAGCCGCAGGATCTCCCAGAAATGTAGCTTTTGATGAAATTTACCAGAGGGCTGGGAATTCCCTGTATGTAAAGCTAGAATAACAGCCTACTATGCCAAACAGAATCGAACGCACATCCAGAAGCACCAACGGTTATAGGCCGTGGTGTCCGTGAATGCATCGAAATCCTGACTCATAGAAGAATCCAGCGGACGGCAGCCCGCTGACGAAGAGGCTGCTCTCCCATTGGTAGACGCATCAACTGGGCAACCCGAAAACTAATGGCTTATACCGAAACAGTAAAGGCAGTATGAAACCCAGTTTGTCTTATTTTCACATGACGTAAGGTTTACAAGTTAGTGCAATTTTCTTCGATTTTCCGAAAGCTTTCGTCTCTGTAGAACACTCGCCTTTAGTGATGATTCGAGTGTATGGTATATCGGATCAGATTTTTGAATGTATACGATATTTTTAACAGGTAGATTGAAGCTTGTCCTTGTTGATGGAGAAGCCTCCTTTAATCTAGATGATACTTTCGGCGACCCTGCAGGAAGTGTAATAGGACCACTTCTCTTCTTAATTTTTATAAATGATCTCAGAGACATCATTAATAGCCGTTTGCGACTGTTCACCGATGATGCAATTATCTATAGTGATGAAAGGTGCTCTGACGATTGCTTAGAAATTTAGCCCAATCTTGGAATTTTAAAAGGGTGTTATGAATGGCAACTTGCACTAAATTTCAAAAAGTGCAAGGCAGTATGCATAACTAACAAAAATAATCAGTTTGTTCACGAGTACAAAGTAAACAACCCAGCTATTTACATGGGTGCTTACCATAAGTATTACGGTGTAACATTTCAAATTAACTTGAAATGCGACCTGCACACAACTTCCGTCGAAAGTGAAGCTAAAT
Organism: Vandiemenella viatica; assembly: GCA_031002005.1. Taxonomy (NCBI): domain Eukaryota; kingdom Metazoa; phylum Arthropoda; class Insecta; order Orthoptera; family Morabidae; genus Vandiemenella; species Vandiemenella viatica. The sequence goes on from CM061921.1 coordinate 82,357,469, forward strand.
CTAGACTGCAATAGACAGGTAGTATTTTGAAGAATTGTAATGTTTATACAAAAAAGATTGGGTACAAAATACTCGTGCGTCCATATTTGGATTACTGTTGTTGAGTTTGGGATACGCGTAGCAAAGGATTGATTGACACGGCAGAGAAAGTACAGAGAAGAGCAGCTCGATTTGTGACTGCTTGAAACAGTCCTTATGAAAGCGTCACAGAATAGATAGATAGGGCTGAGACTGTCTGGAAGACAGACGATGTAGATTTCATTTGGAGTTATAGATGAATAGGCGAATATCTTCCTTCATTTATGAGTTCAGTGTAATACTTCGTCCACCAAACTACTTAGGTAGCATTGAAGGAGAGATAAGGGAAATAGGATGCCCTACTGAGCCTTAGACGTATTCTTTTTTTCCTCGTGCTATTCGGGACTGGAATGCGCTGAGTAAAGATTAGTATTAGCGCAAAGAACTCTCTGCCAAACACAATATTTGTGAACTACAGAGAAAGGATATAGATAACTTTAACTTAGTTGGAAGTGTGTCATGGCAATAAGATAGTGTTTCTCGGAGACACTGCTGAATGATGTAGTGAAAATAATAACGAAAAAAATACTGTAATAATATATATAGAAAGCTTTTTTTTTAAATTTTATTAAAACTGAACTAAAGTAACAAGGTGGCTCAGTGGTTAAGGCGTTATACCGGAGCCTGAAAGGTCCGCGGTTCGAATCCCTACGTCCGCAGAAGTTTTTAGAAGCCCTTAACACGAAGTTCACCTCTGGCACAGCTTGCTGTGTAATGTAAAGTAAACCGAAACACTTTTGCAGTTCCAACACGGATGTGCACACATCCACAACAAACTCAAGCCAAACGAAGGCTTAGCGCGGTCATAGTTGCTCCAAACTAACATATATACATACATAATATATAATAGTAGTATATAGTAGGGAAAGAGAAGACCATAAACATAAGCTAGCACCTGATTTCAAGCAAAAAGGAGTGGTAAAATTTTCTTTTGTAGATAAGGGAGTCAGAGGCTGTAATGAATTACAAAGAGAGGTGATGAATTTTTACAAAAACAAAAACCACTGAAAGAGTTAAAAATTAAAATGATGGTGGCTGGAGCTCTATTGTTAAGTAGTTTCATTTTATATACGGTTATCTTCTGAAATTTTGTGTGACCGATTATTAGCATTTTTGTTAACGGTGTAGGCATTATTTTAATAGCAATAATTAAATTGAAATTCATATCATTTATTTGTGCGTCCTGGTAGATCAGTGGCTAAGGCGCTTGCTTTCAAAACTTTCGCTGCTCCTGCCCCGGGCACGAATCCCGGCATATATGAGCTATGCCAGGACGCTCCGTGGTTCGGATTATACGTTAAACTGTAGGTCCCAGAGGAAAGGAACTGGCCGTCCTACCTCTGACACAATAGCTTAGTATGCCTCCTTCGGGAGGATCCAACCAACCTTCGGGTTGTGGACTAAGTTAAGTTATTATTTAATTATTTTATAACATTTAAACAAAATCAAAGAAAATGGGAAAAATGGGTGGTTGGTGAAACTGACCGCAAACATTTTAAGATAAATAATAGTAATATAATGAAATGCGAAAGATGGTAAGGAGGGAAAACTGGCATCAGGGTATGTGCTCAATGATAGTGACCAAGGGGACAAGCAGGGAACGAGAAAGCAAAATGAAATTTTTAAGACGTAGAATGGGAGTTACTAAAATGAACAGGATAAGGAATGAAGTGATTAGATTCATCCTAAACAAGGAACCTACACAGGAAATGATAGAGAGGACCTGACAGATGATGGCGATAGGAGAAGTAAGTGAATTCTTCTACGTAGGATGTAACGTTACAACTGTTGGCTGAAGCAGGAATGATGTTAAAAGCAGAATAGCATTAGCAAAAACAGCCTTCATGTAAAGATAAATATTTCAGTTTCAATTATTGATCTAGGACTCCGAAACAACTTTTCAAAATTCTTATGTTTGGTGCACAGCAAAAAAAAAAAAAAAGGAAGAATTTTTTTTTCTTTAGACTGAGAGTTTAAGGCCTTCAATTTTCCAAAACTAATGAGGTACCAATCACACTTTAAGGAGAAGTTTCTCAAAATGGAGCATGATAATCCTGTTTAAATAATGGATATGTGGATACAAGGTCTAACATTCCATAGCATTTCTTTTGCTGAATGTTTGTGCACATTTAATAGAAGGAAGTTAAATTTTTAATGCCATGATATTGGTGTAGATTGGAATGTTCCCAGTAGCTCTAGCACAGAGGCCAATTGACATACTCTTTGAAGAATTATTATTAATTAATTGTGATGAAGCTCATGCCCTGGTGGCTATTTCAGTATGTATCTGCTTACAATACATATACATTTTTACTATAAA
>CM061921.1:82360866-82490902 GCA_031002005.1 Vandiemenella viatica
GTAGAAGAGATAGTAGGTGAAGATCAGTTTGGGTTTAGGAAAAATCGCGGTACAAGGGAAGCAATTCTGTCTTTAAGATTAATACTTGAAGGGCGGATCAAGAAAAACAAAGATACTTTATGGCATTTGTTGATTTAGAAAAAGCTTTTGATAATGTTAGGTGGGACAAGATGTTCAAAATTCTAAAGAAGTCAGGTCTAAAGTATCGAGATAGAAGAATCCTCTATAAACTATATAAGAATCAAGTGGCCGTGATAAAAGTAGAGAATCACGAGAGACATGCATCAGTTAAAAAGGGTGTGAGACAAGGTTGTAGTCTATCCCCGTTAATATTCAACTTGTATGTAGAAGAAGCAATGAAGAAAGTCAAAGAAAAATTTCCATGTGTCATAAGTTTTCAGGGAGAAAAAATCAGTATGCTACGATTTGCTGACGACATTGTCTTATTAGCAGAGAGGGCTGAGGATATTGAGAAGTTATTGAATGGAATGAACAAAATACTGAAGGAAGACTTTGGACTGAATATAAATCAAAGTAAAACAAAAGTGATGGAATGTAGCAGAAATGATACCAATACTAGCAGATTAAATATAAAAATAGGATCTGATGCAATAGGAGAAGTGAGTGAGTTCTGTTACTTGGGAAGCAAAATTACAACCAATGGCCGAAGCAGGAATGATGTTAAAAGCAGAATAGCACTAGCAAAAATAGCCTTCATGAAAAAGAGAAACCTTTTAGTTTCAAATATTGATCTAAGAATTAGAAAGAACTTCTTAAAACTCTATGTGTGGAGCACAGCACTTTACGGTAGCGAAACATGGACTTTAGGAATACCGGAAAGAAAGAAACTTGAAGCATTTGAAATGTGGTGCTACAGAAGAATGCTGAAAATTAGGTGGACAGACAAAGTAAGAAATGAACGAGTTTTAGAAATGATGGGTGAGAAAAGAAGTTTATGGAAGAAGCTTACAGGAAGAAGAGACAGGCTGGTAGGTCATATTTTGAGACATGCTGGATTGGTTAATTTGTTAGTGGAGGGAACAGTTGAAGGTAAGAACTGCAGAGGTAGACAGAGATTAGAATATATGAAGCAGATAATTGAGGACGTGGATTGTAAGGGGTATGGAGAAATGAAGAGATTAGCACAGGATAGGAAGGGATGGAGGATTGCATCAAACCAGTCTAAAGACTGACAACAGCAAAAAAAAAAAAAGGTTAGGTGGGACAAGATGTTCAAAATTTTAAAGAAGACAGGTCTAAAGTAACGAGATAGAAGAATACTTTATAAACTACATAAGAATCAAGTGGCTATAATAAAAGTAGAGAATCACGAGACACATGCATCAGTTAAAAATGGTGTGAGACAAGGTTGTAGTCTATTCCCGTTAATATTCAACTTGTATGTAGAAGAAGCAATGAAGAAAGCCAAAGAAAAATTTCCATGTGGCATAAGTTTTCAGGGAGAAAAAATCAGTATGCTATGATTTGCTGATGACATTGTCTTATTAGCAGAGAGGGCTGCAGATATTGAGAAGTTATTGAATGGCATGAACAAAATACTGAAGGAAGATTTTGGACTGAATATAAATCAAAGTAAGACAAAAGTGATGAAATGTAGCAGAAATGATACCAATACTAGCAGATTAAATATAAAAATAGGATCAGATGCAATAGGTGAAGTGAGTGAGTTCTGTTACTTGCGAAGCAAAATTACAACCGATGGCCGAAGCAGAAATGATGTTAAAAGCAGAATAGCACTAGCAAAAAGAGCCTTTCATGAAAAAGAGAAATCTTTTAGTTTCAAATATTGATCTAGGAATTAGAAAAAACTTTTTAAAACTCTATGTGTGGAGCACAGCACTTTATGGTAGCGAAACATGGACTTTAGGAATACCGGAAAGAAAGAAACTTGAAGCATTTGAAATTGGTGCTACAGAAGAATGCTGAAAATTGGGTGGACAGACAAAGTAAGAAATGAAGGAGTTTTGGAAATGATGGGTGAGGAAAGAAGTTTATGGAAGAAGCTTACAGGAAGAAGAGACAGGCTGGTTAGATCATATTTTGAGACATGCTGGATTGGTTAATTTGTTAGTGGAGGGAACAGTCGAAGGTAAAAACTGTAGAGGAAGACAGAGATTAGAATGTGTGAAGCAGATAATTGAGGACGTGGGTTGTAAGCAGTATGTAGAAACGAAGAGGTTAGCACAGGATAGGAAGGGATGGAGGATTGCATCAAACCAGTCTAAAGACTGACGACAGCAAAATAACAAAAAGTTTCCCAGCGCAGTTTTAAAAAATGATCGTCACACTGTATTGAATTGAAAGATTCTCGTGTATCTCTACATTGTCACAAAGAAATGTCAAGCGTCTCTCACTTCACGTTTAACATTTTTATTTTGTCCGAGGCTATATTCGATTCACTCGATATTTTTTTTAACAAAAAAGAATAAGATTATTATACATTTTAATTTAAATACATAATGCAAAGATTTTGTAAAATAATAATAGTTTCATGTGATCTAAAAATTCAAGTCGCAGAGTTTCTTATCAGGCCGCGCAGTACAACTCTATTGTTCTCAGTTAATTTGTAAAGGAGACCTACAGCTAAACGAGAAATTCGAACAACGGAGCATCCTAGCATCTTAGCATTAACAAATCACAGCTTTGCCAGAGGTCAGTTTTAAGACCCATAAAAATTACAGCTGAGACAGGGATTTGAACTAGGGACTTTCAGTTCCCCAATCGTACACCGTAACGTCAGAAGAGAAATCTGGATGTAATCAAAAATTATTATTCAAACATAATAAAATAAACGAACTTTTATTCTATATAATTTATTTTACTATCCCTAAAACGCAAATGTACTTTTATTTGATTGAATACATATTTTCCAGTACTTCTAGATTCAGATGCTTGCGGCGAGTGATTTGGGTACGGAAGGTCCCCAGGTTCAAAATCCGGATCTCGGATGCAATTTTTACAGGCCTTAAAATCGACTTTCACCACTGGCAAAGATTTGATTTGTTAATGCGAACATGCAAGGGCTCTACCTACATTTTACGAAATATCTGATGAACCTGAAGTGAGGATGAAAAAAAAAAAAAAAAAAAAAGGACACACTTCTAAAGCAATCAGTAACGTTAAAACAATATTTAGTCGTAAAAAACCGAAAATTTCCGAACTCTTTCTATACAGTCTCCATATCGACCAGCCTGACAGCAGACCGACACTGGGCCGCACCGTCAAAATATAAACCAAATTTATCCGGGCCAACATACGGCCGACACGCGGTGTCCTTTGAACTCACTTCAATCGAGTAGGCGACAACAATAAGAAAAGTGACGGTGCTGGTGTGGCTCGGGTGCGGTGCGGTCTAGTGTGGCCCGACCTTTATTGTGGCTTCCCTAGTCTAACCTGGTAATTACTATTGGGTATAAGGGCTTACAGTTTTATGTGGAATTGGAGCCGTGGAAGCATTCTGTCATACTTCGCATTACACAGCAAGTTGTGCCAGAGGTGACTGGTTGTGTTAAGGGCCTCTAAAGATCTAAGCTGAGACCGGGATTTGAACCGGAGACCTTTCGATCTCCAATTGGACGACTGAGCCACCAGGCCACTCTCTTCTGTACACTGTTTTATTTTTACTAGGGCAGGTATCATTATTGTTAAGATCAGGATTGTTTAGCCTGTTAGCATTCATTGAAACAGTATTCCTTCCAGTATTCGATTTTAAAGATGATCAGTTATTTAGTACCAAGTGTGCATTGTGTGTTCCTTTTCGGCTGTTGTCAGAACTATTTCATTTTGAAAATTTAGGTATTCGTAAATTTGGGACTTTACTATGATAAATTTAATTTAAATATTTCATGATGCTACACTGTTTAATATACACTGCTTATTTGTGTTCTGTATCAATAGCAAAACTTGAAAAATTGCAAGACAATAATTTTGTATGAGCTATAAAGTTTTAAAAATCAAAAATAATGTTGATGTATTTCAGAATCATGTTTGTGTTTCAGGTGTCTCGATTGGTGATTCTGCATGAAGAAGCTGAAGATGGCAACCCAATGCCTGACCTTGAGAGGCCTGTTATGGCTGTCAGTCGTGCAGTGGCCAACTTAGTCAAGGTGAAATTAACTACCAACATTGTAGCAATTCTGTTTCTTATTTTTCGTAAACTGTAATCGACGTTGCATGGTTTAACCACGTTAAAAATTCTGTTTGAAAAGTACATTTTAACTCGTATAATTTCCATCATTTTTATGAATAATAAATGCCTCTGGATATGCAAAGGTACCAGTAATATTCTTTGTATTTATAAGAAGCTTCTTTGGAGGTGAGGATTTCATATCACTTGTAAGAAAAGTACTCTTCATATGTGTCCAAAATATTTCAGTTGCCACTCTGACCATGAAGCTTGTAAGGAGAAAAGAATTGTTAATATTTCCGTCACTATTAGAATTGAATTACTAATGGTAAAATAATGGTTCATAGCCAACACCTTGATTAGCTAGGTCCTGCAGAAGGAAACGTGGAAGTGGTTTCATACAGAGTTTTACACTATTTCAAATAACAAATCTGCTTCTAGAAGTTATCCACAACAATGTTCACTGATGATTTATTCATTTCATTAGTCTTACATGATACTAAAATAGCCACTATACAAATTTACGAGGGTAATTCAGAAAGTAACCTCCGTTCTAGTGTGGCACTGGTAGTTTTGTGCGGAGCGCAGCCATTTTCACATCTGCATGTTCCCCGATTCAGTAAGCATCCAGCTGTGACAGTACGAACCTCGTTCTTTTGCGCATTGTCTTGTTATAACCTTAAAACATGAGTGGTGCAATAGAAAATCCCGCAAAATGTGAAGTGTGTGCTGTAATAATATTTCTTTTGATGCAAAACGTTTCAGCAGCAGACATTCATCGTCAATTATGTACTGTATACGGTCCGAACGTTATGAGCAAAGGTGTTGTGCGGCAATGAGTCCGATTTTTTAAAATTGGTAGAACAAACATTCATGATGAAGAGAGAAAGGGTATTCCTTCTGTTGTGGGTAATGATCTCGTCAAGAAAGTTGATGAAAAAGTTCTTGAAAATGGAAGATTCACAATCTCTGAACTTTCCGAACAATTCCCGCAAATTCCTCGTACGGTTTTGAAGGAGGTTGTCACCGATAATTAGGCTATCGGAAGTTCTGTGCTAGGTGGGTACCGAAATTGCTTACAGAGGTCCACAAAACCAAACGAATGGGCTCTGCCTTAAACTTCCTTTCACGCTACGACGTGGAAGGAGAAGATTTTTTGTAAGGGATTGTGACTGGTAATGAAACGCGAGTGGCGTACAACAGTCGATGGCCTGGGGCCAAAACAATTCTCTATGCAACCTGAAGAAAGCCCGCCAAACGTTTTCAATGAGGAAGGTTATGACTAAAGTTTTTTGGGATGCCGAGGGAGTTTTGCTCGTTAAATTTATGGAACATGGCCCCACAATCACTTCTGATGTCTACTGTGAAACTTTAAAGAAACTTAAGCGAGCCATTCAAAACAAACATTGTGGTAAGATGTCATTCGGTGTTGTATTTTTGCATGACCACGCTCGTCGTCACAGTGACCGTAAGACTCGAGAGCTTTTAAGCAGTTCAAATGGGACAATTCGATCATTCCCCTTACAGCCCTGACTTGGTGCTTAGTGATTTTCATCTCCTCACTCACATGAAGTGGCTTGCGTCGCAGTGCTTCGATGATAACGAACTTCAACATGCTGTGAAAGATTGGCTACGTGCCCAGGTGGCTAAATTTTATGAAGAAGAAATTTGTTAATTAGTGAAATGCTATGAAAAATGGTTAAATTTAGATGGAAACTATGTTGACAAATAGTAAAAAGCTGTAGTTTTAAGATGTATGTAATTAAATATTTTTTACTATCAAAGTTTTTTATTTATAGCCAAATGGAGGTTACTTTCCGAATTACCCTCGTAGTTGAAATTTCATCACTGAAGATGCAAGATTCATTCATGAAAGTGAGTCGAAGAGTAGTAGAACCAAATTAACAGCCTAACTTGAAATATGAATAGTCTATACTTCCTGCTGTAACAGTATCCACTTATATAAATAGTAGATAGTGCTTAAATAATCCTTTGGTGCTTCTCCATATTATCAACCATGTCACATATGAGTTATCAATGTACAGGGTGTTTCAAAATAAATATGGAAGGTTGGAGGTTTTGCAGAATATTTATTATTTGACTTACAATTATAAATGGTACATCAAATGAAAGTGCAAATCAATCAGTTTTGTTATACATATGCACTGTTCCCTCTATCTTATGCTAGAAAGTGCTAGTAGTAAAGATGGCAGCTGCTGAACAGAAAGGTTTTTGTGTTTTACAGTTTGAAAGGTGCGAATATGTAGTTACAGTTTAACAAGCATTCCATATTAAGTTCAATTGCAATCCTCTAAGTGATATCCATATAGGATATCATCACTTTGAAGACACCGGCTGTCTTTGTTAAGGGAAGAGTATGAGACAATCAAGCCTAACTGAAGAACGTGTTAAATGAGTGTGAGATTCTTTTGCGCATATCCCCAAGAAATCTGCTAGGAAGGCTAATTGTGAATTAACAATTCCATTGATGTCTGGTTTTATGAAAATGCACACATCTATGTCCTTATCTTTTATAGCTGTTACGAGCTCTAAAACCTATAGACTACTGTTTATGTGGCAACTTCGCAAAGGAAATGTTGCTGCATGATGAAGATTTTCTTGATCATCTCAATTTCAGTGATGAATCATCATTACACCTAAGTGGAAATATGATCACTCATAATGTGCGCATATGGGGATCAGAAAATCCTCGCAAGGTGGTACAGTTGCAACGAGACTCCACAAAATTGAATGTTTCTTGTGCCATATTACAGCAGAAAGCTTACCGGCCTTTCGTTTTGGTCAATTTTTGCAGTTTCTTTCTTTGAGTGTTCATAAAGGATTATGTGTATGTACCTCAATTACCAGTTGACATAACCGAGTTAAGAAACAGGCTCGATGAAGTTGTTGCATCTGTTACTCTAGTCACACTGATAAAGGTATCGACTGGATCTGGATGACGCCGGTTTGAATCCCCGTCTGGGCATCCAGATTTGGGTTTTCCACGGTTTCCCCAAATCACTCCAGGCAAATGCCGGGATGCTTCCTTCAAAAGGTTATGGCCAAATTCCTTCCCGTTCATTGTCCCCAGTCCCATCCCATCCCGCCTCTAATGGCCTCGATATCGACGAGGCATAAAGCCATAAGTAAAAAAAAAAAAAGTAAATAAATTAATAAAAAATTGTATATCTTGATAATGTGTTAACATTACAACACAAATTCCACCCAGTGATGTTGGATGGGTATACTGTCTCCAGGATAGCTGCAGAGAATATGTACTGCTGTGTTTGGCCTCTATAAACTTCCATCTTCCTCAAAAAATTTGAATTTCCCCTCTAGCAATGCTAATCATTCATCAACTTAGAATATATTCCATTGATCAAACCCCATTTAAATTACACTCCAGATTACTTATACAAAATAAATGATATTTGTGTCATTACAGGCTTACTTTCTCTTGCTACCTGTTCATCAGTCTACAGAAAAAAATCTTTAATTTAGAACTTTAGTTTGCTTGTAATTTCAGTTCTTTGTTGTGTAAAACCTACTGGACTTTTCCACTGATATATATATTTTTTTTTTTACCGTTTACTAGCAGTATGTAAATTTTTGGAATTATTCCTTAAATTAGTTTATAGTAATTTCCTCCCTCTTTTACCTGAAAAGGCATTGACTCAATATGCAGTCAGAATTCCCCTGTGAAATATTTAGCCATGCTTCTACAGCCATCCATAATTGGGGTAAGCATTGCCAGTGCAGGACATTGTGCATGAACATGACCTTTCGATCGTGTCCCAGATATGTTCTATTGGATTCTTGTCTAATGATCTTGGTGCGGGAACTGCCCAGAATGTTTCTCAAACCAGTCATGATAATTTTTGGCCCATTGATAGGGCACATTTTTGTTTTGGAAAAGTCCACCATTGTTTGGGAACATGAAAACCATAAATGGTTGCAGATGTTCTCCAGGTATCTGAACTTAACCATAATGTAAATAATAGATGATGATACAAATGTGCATAAGAAATCACTGTCTATACTGGTAGGAGCTATATGGCAAAAAAGTCCTGATTTTCGGAGGAACCAGGGTGGTCATTTTCTGAGCTACAAAACAAAAATTGCACACATTTTGATGACATGGCCATCCCATTAAAAAAGGTTATATTTAAAAATAAACAAAACCAAAATAAGGTTATGACCAGCAGCACTGAATTTAAGGAACATACAAATAAAGTAGTGAGGGATTGAAAGAAAAATAAATTTGAAACATAAGATTAGCAAAGCAATATCAGATAACACATTGTGGAGAAATACTGACAAAACAGAAGGCTATTTTGGAAAGTGAATAAATAATTGAATCAAAGGGACTACAAATTGATTTGGGAACTGTGAATAAAAGAAGGAAAAAACTTTCTCACAAATCAGAAAATAGATAAAAACATCTTAACAAGTAGATTGAATCTGATCTCTTGAGACAACAGTAAAATGCATCTGTTATCAGTTCACTTACAAATTACTTCATAATTTGTATAACAATAATGCATTGACAACAGAACCAATAGGCTGTGCATTTCCCAGATATAAATTGGATATGCTGAAATACGGAAGCAGAATTGAGCCACATTGTGAAGCATGTATTCACAAGTAGTAACTGACAGAAAAACAGTGGGAAAGGTGTTTTGAACACAATTTCTTTTAAATGCTTGGGAATACTAAATCAAAGAAATAATAATTCAATAGTGCGTTATACTGAAAGAAAAAATGTAAAAACAAAAATATCTATTTTAAAAAGTACAAAGGATTTTTTTTTATTTAAAAAAAAAGGAAATCATCATATTTTGCCATTTTGCTATAAATTGTAGACAGAAGGCCTGAAACAATATGGAAAATGAATCAAACATACTCCATGTTACAGGTGATCCCATACCGTGTGAGGCTATGGTGAAATGTGGCTCACTGCAGGTGCATAGCCACAGATGACATTTGTGTGAATGGGGTGGTTATTGTTGGAGAGGAGAACCAAGTTGTGGTGGGGAGAGTGCACAGTTTGAAAACAAACTATTTTTGGCAGAAAGTGTGCGCATTTGATGAACACTGCGACAGATACTGGGGATAGACTGAAGAAAAATGGAAATAATAGTGCATTTAGAGGGGCCTTTGCTAGGTCCACAGGTGAAGATAGTGTAGTTTTTTGAAAGTGGAAGAGGATCCATCTACTACTGATTGATATAGCCTAGGAACTATTTTCAAGCTCTGGAGCTTCTAACCTTGGTTCTATTAATAGAAAGGAGCAAGCTGACAGACATCCTTTTAAACAGTTGGGTATCACAGAAAGTTGTCAAAAGGCATGACTGGACACAACAATCCCCCTACTCTTAGGCATGCAAGCAGGCCATTGGATTCTGGAGAACCTGCATCCCAATCGTTTGGGAAATTAAAGAATGTTTGATTCCATAAACTGAATATGCAAAACTAGAGATAGAAATACATGGGAACATTGATGCAGAAAATATAGATTCTATAAAATACAGATGGCACTTAAGATACGAAAGAAAATCTGGATGATTGGGACAGCTTGTGTTACTTCTACTTCTCAAAGGGATTCTCTCTGCTGATTCTTTATTGCAGTAATAATGGACATGTGCTCAGGCATGAAACAGTCATCCTCAACAGTTTCCAGCCTCTGGCCGGGTCTGCTTTATGCACAAGCCTCTCAATTTGCTTCTTTCATCCCACCACCTCTCTGTCACCACTTTGTTCCAGTCCTCTCCTCTCTTCCGTACACCCTCCTCCACTCCTTTCAGCCATCCATCTCTTGGTCTTCCTCTGGGTCGTTTACCATGCGTCTTAATTTCATGGATTTTTCTCGGGATTCGCTGAGCCTCCATTCTCTTGACATGTCCATACCATCTCAGTCTGGTCCTCTCTACCCTTTCCTGTAGGGGTTCCTCTTTTATGGTGCGTCTAATCACTTCATTCCTTATTCTGTCCATTTTAGTAACTCCCATTCTACCTCTTAAAAACTTCATTTTGCTTGCTTGTACTCTGCTGATGTCCCGCTTTTTCACTGTCCACTTTTCAGCAGCATAAGTTAAGATAGGCACATAGTACATATGATAGATTGCTCTTTTGCTTCTCTGTGGCACCTCTTTATTCCATATCAGGCTTCTAATGCTCCTTAGCAATGCCTCTGCTTGTCTTCCTCTTTCACTTACTTCACCATCATTTCCTCCACATTCCTCTAATACACTCCCCAAGTACTTGAACCTGTTTATCTTCTTTAGTTGTCCCCCTGCCATCACAATTCCCTGGGCTACCCTATTCTTTTTCCTGGTTGTTACCATGTACTCACATTTCTTTACATTAAATTTCTGGCCATATTCCTCCACACTGTCTGTCCATACATTCAACTGCCGCTGCACTTCCTCTTCTTCACCTCCCAGATCATCCACAAAAGCCATCACCTTCATGTTTTCATCTTCCATCCTCGCTGCCACCTTCTGCATTATTTCATCCATGATTACAATGAAGAGTAGTGGTGATAGGGCACTTCCTTGTTTTAGTCCATTCCTTTGTTTCAGCCAATCTGATCTTCCTTTCCCTATTTTCACGTAGCTCACACTTCCTTGGTACAGTTCCGTCACTCTCTTGATGGTTTCTTTGGGAACTCCTCTCTTCTCCAAGGCATTCCATATCTTACTCCTGTGTACACAATCATTTGCTTTCTTAATATCGAGAAATACTAACAGTAGATCCTTTCCATATTCATAATGTTTTTCCTGCAGCTGTATCATAGCAAATATCAGATCTACCGTCGATCTACCTGGTCTGAAGCCATACTGCTCTTCCCTTAGCCCTTTTTCCACCTGGTCACGTATTCTTTTTTTCAATGATTTTCTCATACACTTTGGCACAGTGGCACATCAGTGTAATACCTCTATAGTTTTTAAACTCCTTCTTGCTCCTTTTTTTTTAATATAGTTATAATTATTCCTTTTTTCCAGTCTTCAGGAGTTGTGTCCTGATCCCATACCTTTCTCATCACATGGTATAGCCACTGCTTTCCTACTACTCCTGCTGCTCTAATCATTTCCACGCTCACTTCATCGATGCCTGGTGCCTTTCCACCCTTCATCTTACCCAGCGCTGTTTCCACTTCTTCCCAAGTTAGATCCTACATGGTTATTTTCATTCTTCTCCTGAACAACTGTATCATCCTGTGACCAATTTGGATTCAGTAAGGCTTCAAAATAATCCTTCCACATGCTTTTTAGTTTTTCTGAGCTGTTTATTTCGTTTCCATCTTCATCCAGCATGTTGACATTTTCTATCCTCTCCTTCCTCTTCCTTTTTACCATTCCATATAATACTTTCTTATTTCCTTTGCTATCTTCTTCCATCATGTTGGTCCACTTCTCCAGCCACTTCCTCCTTTCCTCCGTTACTATTTTTTTGACCTCCTCCTTTTTCTTCACGTAGTCATCCCTTGTCTCCTGTGTCCCTCTGCTTGAACCATTCCCTAAAGGCCCTGTTCTTGAGTTGCACTGCTTGTTTAACTCTATCATTCCACCATGCTGTTTCTTTCCACCTTTTGGTGTTATCAGTCCTTCCACACACTGTTTCTGCTGCTTGGATTAATGTTGTTTTAAAATATTCCCACTCCTCTTCCACTGTCCCCATTTCCGCTATTGGTATCTTGCTCCTTATTATTCTCTGGCATTCCTCTTCATTGCTCTTCTCTTTCAACTTCCATATTCTTAATCTCCTATCCTGTCTTTCTGATTTTCTCCTCTCTGTCGCATTCCTCAGCTCCATTAGTAATAGCCGGTGATCACTATCCAGTGCCTCTGATGGTATTACCTTCACATCTGACACACTCTGCTTTAATTCACCATTAAATATAAAGTAGTCCACAACTGACTTCCTCTGCTAATTGCTACTGTACCAAGTTACGTTGTGGCTCTCTTGCTTTTTGTACCAAGAAAACATAATAGTTTTGAGACCTTCTGGAGGGACAAATGGAGAAGATTTAGATAAAGAATATAGAGGTTTTTCTGGTTGACTTTACTACTAAAGTAGTATTGGAACCAATTTACAGGCCAATGAAGATAGAATCATGCTCATAGAATGACCAACAAAAATGTGGTAAGATTTGTGGCAATATTTTAAAAACATAAACCCAGTAAGCAGAAGACACAGTGGTCATCTGGTAACTTGTCTGGGGGGAAAAAATCGCCATGTTAAAATTTCCAGGCCAGCAGTGAAGAAAATGGTGGATGTCAAAAAGTTCAAATAGGTGAATAAAATTTTCTCAGGTAACTAGCCGAGTTAGTCTGTCAATCAAACACGACGTTTCAGCAGTCGCAAACTCTGCCGCCATTGTCAAGTGACTGCTGCCGGTAGGTTATAGAGCCGCTTATATATCACGCGAAGTCCGCATTACGTCATACTTTTTCCGGTCAGCCAATGGCTAGTGGCGGGAAACATTGACCACTAGCGGGAAGCTCTGTTAACGAGGTCATCTGAGATACAAATTTCGATAGCTTCAGAGAAAATACTATCCCAGTAACCTCTCGTATGCGTGAGAATTCTCGTTGCCTTGAAATTAAGGCCATGTCCCATGTCAATACTGTGCTCAGCAACCGTTGACTTGTCGATCTGGCTCGGGTAACATTGCACGCATGTTCGGCGCACCTTTGCTACATCATGTTGTCTGCCCGATATAAGCTTTCCCACATTCACATGGAATGCAATATACATCAGGTGTTCATAACGCTATATCATCCTTGGGAGACCGCAGTATATTCTTAATTTTGGCTGGTGGTCAGAAAATGGTTTTAATGCCACAAAATTGCGTAGAATTCTGCCAATCTTAGCAGTAGTCGTTCCCACATAAGGCGAAGTGGCCCAGGTCTTCCGGCTGGCATATTTTCCTCCTTCCTGCTCATCTGCAAACCGAGTTTATTAACGCCTGCAAATTATCCTTATCACATAGAGCTCGCGCCCTGTGCACCAAGGTTTTCAGTACTGATCTGCATTGAGCTGGGTGGTGGTGGCTGCATGCATTGAGATAGAATGACTTCTTTTCAATCAAAATATCAAAAAATGGAAGGTGACCATTTCTCTCCATTATAAATTTAATATTTTCGTTAATCCCATTAAGATGATGTAAAAATTCTTGTAGATTGTCGATCTCGTGTGGCCATACTATAAATGTATCGTAGACATAACAAAAGAAACAGGCTGGCTGTTTTGGAGCACTTGCTAGAGCATGTTCTTTAAAATGTTCCATATAAAAATTGGCTATTGCTGGGGACAATGGTGAGCCCATAGCAACCCCATCAACCTGTTCATAAAATTAATACTCCTCGTTGATCTGAAAGTAGGTTGACTGGAGCACATGACAGAACAGTTCCACTCCCTTGGAAAGTGTTTCACTAGCAACACAAATGTGTCCGCTAATGGCACCCTTGTAAAAAGTGATATGACATCAAAGCTGACGATGATGTCATCTGTCCCCAATCGAAGTCCTTTCAACATGTTGATGAACTCGGCAGAGTTCCTTACATTTTCCCATGAGTGGCGACAGTCTACTTGCCAGATATTTTGCTAGTTGGTAAGTTGCCGAGCCTATAGCACTCACGATTGGGTGTAGAGGAGTAACATCCTTAAATATCTTTGGCAGCCCATACAACCTGTGTGGAACCGGAGCTCGTGGCCGGAGGCGCTTGCTTATTTCGGCATCTATTCCTGATTCTTTCAACAGTTTTATAGTTTTCCTCATCAATGATCTGGAGTTTCAATTAAGAATATACTGCGGTCTCCCAAGTATAATGTAGCGCGATGAACACCTTGCATGTATCGCATTCCTTGCAAATGCGGGAAAGCTTACATCGGGCAGACAAGACGATGTATTAACCGAAGGTGTGCCGAACATGCGCGCAACGTCTGCCTGGGCCAGATCGACAAGTCAGCGGTTGCTGAGCACTGTATTGACATGGCACATGGCTTTAATTTCAAGGCCCAGATCTGGGTTTTCCATGGTTTCCCAAATCACTCTATGCAAATGCCAGGATGCTTCCTTCAAAAAGGCCATGGCCAAATTCCTTCCCGTTCCTTGCCCCCATCCTTTGCCATCTCTAAAGACCTCGCTGTTAGAGAGACGTTAAGCAGATAAAAAAAATTAATTTCAAGGCAACGAGAATTCTCGCACATACGAGAGGTTACTGGGATAGCATTTTCTCTGAGGCTATCGAAATCCGTATCTCAGATGACCTCGTTGACAGAGATACTGGATTTCAGTTAAGTAAGATTTGGAGCCCAGCAATCCAGAAAATGAGGCCGCAGCAGGTCTTCTGGAAAGCATGCATCTCTCTTGCGCACCAGCAATCAACGGTACCTGCAGCAGCTATTGGCTTCCACAAATAGAAAAGCTTCCCGTTAGTGGCCAATGTTTCCTGCCACTAGCCATTGGCTGACCGGAAAATGGATGACGTAACGTGGACTTCGCGTGGTATATAAGCGGCTCTATAACCTACTGGCAGCAGTCACTTGACAATGGCGGCAGAGATTGATACCGCCGAAATGTCGTGTTTGATCGACAGACTAACTCGGTTAGTTACCTGAGAAAATTTTATTCATTTACAACGCCGAGAAAAGTTCCAGTCTTATATAGTTCAAATAGGTGTTCAGATCGTTATGTCTCCAGGATTAAGATTACTTAAACCACTTTTAAAAAAGCCAGATCAAAGTGGAAATAGCATTTGCTGATATTGCTGTTACAAAACTGTCAGTTATGATTTCTTAGTATGGTACTAACAACTGACAGTAAGTGAACCTGAAGCTGGGGGTTAGCTTCAACATTCATCTAAACAGCATTGTGAGTGGTGCATCTGGTAGCTATTAGATTTAATTTTACGGCCACCACACCATTGATTATACCCCAATGGTGAAAGGTATTCTTAAATGATCAACACTGCACACGATTTTCAAATTTCAAAAGTTTACATTCTTCTAAATGTTTCTTTACAATTTCTGGTACCAGAGGTTAAATTTGGATACGGCATTGGACTATTGGATCCACCACGAAGACTAAAAGGTAAGTAGCAAGCTTTCATCCTACTCCCCCACAGTTAGGATGAAGTTGTTCTTGTTTTTGCAGATTAAAACTTGCCTCATTAAAATCTGTCCAAAAGACTGGCAGAAACTGAAGATGTCCAACCTGTTTTATAGACAAATCCAGAAATCTGACATCAGCTCTCAACTTCAAAAAATTATCTAGTTAACCACTTAGTAATATAGACTACAATTAACACACATTTCTTACGGCACACTGTTCTAAATTTTGTGACATTACTTATTCTTTCATGTTATCACTTTTAGCGCATAACCGACAATACTTGGACAGTAAAATTTATAAATGTTATTTTTCTTTTTGAAATCTTTAACATTGGTAGAACCAATAACGTTATTTTAACCTACTTGATTTTGTCTATATCCTGAAATTAATTTTATTCATTTATCACATTTATTCTAGATTTTAATTTTCTATACTTAATTGAAAAATTATGTTCAGAACATCCTTGTAGATGCTAACTACAACTTGGGCTATAAAAATCTGACATAACTCGTCACATTAATTAGCAATTTGGAATCTTTCCTTTGCATACCATCTAAACAAGTGCTTTTACATCACTGAATTTGGAATAACTTTTAAACTAAATTTTTCTGAGCCTGAATGGATGTAGCAAAATCTATTACACTTGAAAAGTAACTTCAACTCCAATCTCACATCTTTAATGAAACTGATTTTAGAATAAGTTAAAAGATACTTCACTATAAAGAAAACATTCACAAAATTATTAACAGACCCCCTTCTTACTGTTTTTGGCAAGGTTATAGATATATTACATGTTGAATCAAAGAACTCTACTGACATTGCTTATAGGATCAAAGTAGCATTGTTATAATGCTAGCACCTAAGAAACTAAACACAGATGTTGCAATGCTTTCTAACACAGAACAGATACCTTGAAAAAATTGAACTCTGCAAGGAGATGGAAAATTTTTGTGTTTCCATGTAGTAAGAAAAGATACAGCATTGGTGTACCAAGGTAGCAACTACTGAGGCAATACATTGTTAAAGACCTCTGAAAGAACACCATTGTGAACTTCTGTCAAACTTGCGTGTCTCATTTGAAGGGATACCAAATACCAGGTCTGTGTCATTTGACTTGAAACTGGACCTAAACAGTGGAGAAAGCTGCAGTATTCTGGCTTGATACTTCTGCAAATTACTTATGTGAGATATCACCACTACATTACTGGATTTGAGGATCATCCAATCCACATCATATCTTGTAAGACTGAACTGAAACTAATCACCGACAGCCGAAAGAATAATAAAACAGCTAGGGAGAGCTCATTAGTAGCTTAGAAACTGAGTTTGGTGAACGAGGATATTTTGGGTGCACTAGTTTAGTTCTCTGAGATTATCTGGAGAACTGGTATGGCATTTTCTGAGGTTCAGTTAAACTGATTTACTCTCTTCATAAAAAAAGGATACAATGATATTTGAGATTACAGAGCCATTTGATTGACCTTACAAATCCTCTCCAAAGCATTTCCAAATAGAATGTCATCATTATAAACAGATCAGCAAGCACCAGGCTGATTTAAAAAAAGGAAGTTCTTGCCTGGAAGAGAAAAACATCAGTTATAAAACACATATTTCCACTTGTTAGTTGTGTTTTTGTTGATTTTAAAAATGCAAGTCAATTGATTGACCAAAGGTTATTATTAAATGGTTTTGAAGGGTTTGGGATGGCAGACATGTACAGAAATCTGGCTGAACAGACTGTCACTGATATAATATCAAAAGTGAAATTCATGAATTAGATTATGGAACGTTGAGCGATCAAAATTGGTGTCAGTACAAGGCAGTGGTGTTTCTCAACTGTTCAATTGATTTTTGGAAAAGCTCATTCGAGAGTGGAGGAAGGTGTATCAAGAATAACTTAGCACTGAGCATGGTGGGTGAATGCTAACGCTCTGGCCTGGCATGCGGGAGGATGTCGGTTCGAGTCCCCGTCCGGGCATCCAGATCTGTCATGATGTAAAGCCATAAGGGAAAAAAAGGTTATTTATTACTAAGTTATTCTTGTCTTTGAAGCATATCACTATTATTTACCTGTATGTTTTTGTTAAATCTTTGATTCTGTGACCAACATAATTAGTAAATCTTGCATTCAATTCTGCAGTCAGTTTAAATGAATATGAAAGTATGGTGTAATGTGCTGTAGAATTATTTAGCTTTGAATTTATAATTGTTTTACGAGTTTATATATGTAGAAGGTGTAAGCGTAAGTGCAGATTTTTAGAAACTCGCTTATTCTATTGAAAAAAGATTTAGATGATTAAATTTTCAAAATTTTAATTTAATTGTGATGGAATGCACACTCTGGTGGCAATTTTCCTGCACACTCATTTTCCCCCTTTCCTGTACCCACCAACTTTTGCCCTCTACAAATTTCAACTTTAAATTCTTTCCACATTTTTGTCAGAACTTCTATTGGTAACCCATTCCAATCCCTGACCACCTTACCATCACAGAAAATATTCCCACACCCTTGTTCCTGAAATCGAGAGCCAGCTTGTGTGGTCATGGTCATATTTTCCCTTTCATGCACTAATTCTAATTTTTACACCAATATCTTTCCACACTTTGTCACCAATCTACACCTTGTACACTCTCATGACTCTCTTCAACCTCCTCCTATCTTCCAATGAATCCCATTCCAGCTCCTTTATCATGTCAGTTAGTGGTTGTGTTCTGCGATAATTTCCAGAGAAAAATCTAGCAGCTCTTCTGTGCACCATCTCTAACTCCTGTAGTTGACACTCAAAATGTGGTGGGTCCCATACTACAGCACCTTATTCAAACATAGGTCTGACCAAAGTTTTGTAACCCAATTCCCTTAATTCTCTGGTACATCCCCTCATCATTCTCTTCAACAAGTGAATTGTTTTGCAACCTTTTCCTACAAAATCTGCTTCTCCTTGAATTTATGTTTCTGAACTCGCACTTCACTTACTGTTTTGCAGCTGATTTGTTCTGCAAAACTTTTTATGGCCAGATATTGATTACTGTTATTGATTTCAGGTTGGAAAGGAAACAATTAACAGTAGTGATGACCCAATTTTGAAGCAGGATATGCCATCTGCCCTAATAAGAGTAGAGGGGGCATCAAAGTTACTGGAAGAAGCTTCCGCTATGCTCAAGCAAGACCCTCTTAGTGGTTCAGCAAGGTTAAGTATCACAATTAATCTCTTTCTCTTCATCCATACCTGAGAAGAATAAATAAACTCTTATTTTAATTATAAATGTGTGAAGTTTTTCCTATCATTGTGTATTGATATATTTTTCTCGGGGAAACTGAGTAAAACTGTTGTTAATGCGCAACATTTCGACAAATATGTCGAAATAAAATATGTTAACAATATTTTTACTGGGTTAGTATCTTGAAAATAATATATTGGTTGTTCTTTTAAATGTTTTTGTGTATGATGAATATGGATTAATATCTAGGAGCAGGGGCGACCCTAGAAAGTTTTTCAGGTGGTGCGAGATCTTATTGCGGCGCCCCAAATGAGCAATCAGTTATTCGTGGTTAAGATATAGATAGACTGAAGATAAAATACAGTTTCTACTAATATCATAAATGTAAAAGTTTGTTTGCTTGGATATTTTTACTGTATTACGTCGAAACAACTGAACTGTTTAGGATAAATTTGGAATAATGTTTTGGCCACCTACTTTTATCGCAAATAGCAGTTGCCGTGCGATTTGGATACGAATATGTATTTGAATGCTTCATGAATTCCACTCGAGCAAAGCCGCGGGCAAAGTATAGTCTTTATAAATGATAATAACTCAAACCTCGGAAAGATTAGTATAGGATAGCAGCGGTATGAATCAGAAACAACAGTAAAAGGGAATACTATATGTTTGAAAAGGTTGATTTTTAGCTACTATGGCAAACACAATGCTCACTTCACTCACACGTCAAATTCACAGTTTTTAATAATTTTTTAAAATATACAAAAATAGAAAATATATTAAAATAAAAATTCCCACTTTTAATACCGAAAAATAAACTTTACCAAAATTTTGACAGAACCCTCACAGACTAATGCTTAGAGGCCTATACAGCTTAAATGCATGTATTTTTTCCATTAGGTAAAACCATTTTCAACAAGTTTTATTAATTGTTTTCGCCCCACTTTGAAGACAATCCTCGCTACGCCTTTGGAAAATTTTGCAAATAGAGTGACCAACGCATTCTCAATTGAATCGAACATATGCTAAAACATGTTCACTGTAAACAATTCTTCAGGATCTATTGCCATCTCATTTACGGCTCATACTCACAAAATCTTTACTTTCTTCGGCATCTGATGGGTTAATAATAGGAAATGTTCCAGTCTGAGAATCAATTTCTCTAGCTGTATGTTATCAGAGCCGGTACTCTTTCTCAAATTCCGAACTGTTTTTCAGCAACTAATACAAAACAATTACTACATCACAAAAACTAATCAGTTCATAGAAAACAATAACATATCCAAGCTCAAGTCAGATCCCACTAATCAATTCCAAACAGATGTTAAAAAATGCTTAAAAACCACTACATTATTAGTCACAGACTGGCAGAAAGAAAATATGACTCAGAAAAATCCCACTGCACCCAAAATGAGAAGCCAAATCAAGATACACAATGAGGACATTCCAGTAAGACCTGTAGTAAATTTCAGGAATGCTCCAACTTACAAAGTAGCTCAATATTTACATACATACCTCACAAAACATTACAAATACCACAAAGACAGAAACATGAAAAACAACCCACACTTGACAGAAAATTAGAACACACCTTCATCCCCAGACACAGCAACTATTATATCATTTGATGTAGTAAGCATGTTTTCAAAAATCCCTGTAAACCAAAGAATAGACCATATACACAGAAACTTGACAACACACAACAATATGCCCTCAGCCCTCAAAACAGAAATACTTGCCCTACTAAATTTAGTCACAGCACAAAATTATTTTGAATTCAACAATGACTACTTTATACAGAAAGAAGGATTACCAATGGGGAGCCCAATATCTGGAATAATGGCCTTCATCTTCATGGATTACATAGAAAATAAAATATTCGAATCCATTGTCCCCAGTAAACAATATAATGTAATCTATTGGCTTAAATATGTAGATGATGTAATTTGCCTCCTAAATGAACCACCAGAATGCATAAAAGAATTTCACACAGACATTAAAAAACTGAAATGTGTGCCTTTCACCTAAAAAATAGGAAAGCTCAGTGTAAGTTAATAGTAATGTGGTCAGGTATCAAACTACAGACATGTAACACCCCAAAATATCTGGGAGTGACACTCGACAGAACCCTCACATATAAGAAGCACTGCATGAATTGCAAAATGAAGATCTCTACAAGAAACAACTTACTGCACAAATTAGTTGGATCACAGTGGGGCAGTCAACCACAAACTATATGTACATCGGCAATGGCCCTTTGTTACTCTGTTGCAGAATATGCATGCCCAGTTTGGTACTCATCATCTCATACCAAATACGTGGATGTAGCACTCAATAACACCTGTAGGCTAATGACAGGTTGTTTAAAGCCTACCCCAGTTGATAGGCTTTACCAGCTTTGGGGCATTGCACCACCCAGTATCCAGAGAGAAGTGGTTGCGAACAAGGAGAGGACCAAAGTAGAACGGGAAAGAGCTCATCCACTGCACGACCATATACCACCTGCCCAGAGACTCAAATCCAGGAAAAGCTTTCTCAGAACATCACGGGAACTAATTGGGTCACCTGAAAAGGCAAGAGTACAGTTATGGAAAATGAGGGTTCCCAACATCTCGGAACCACTGACAGTTGCAGAACGCTTGCCACCTGGCCATGAAGAAGACTGGAACGTCTGGCGGTCCTTAAATCGATTGCGAACAGGAGTGGGCAGGTCCAAGGAAAACCTAATGAGATGGGGTTATACTGATACTACCAGTATTAAGTGCGAATGTGGTGAAGACCAAACTATGAATCATATGCTCTAGTGCTCTATGTGCCCATCATCCTGCAACAACGAAGACCTGTTTCAAGCAACACACAATGCGATTGAGGTTGCGAAGTACTGGGCTAATTGTGTTTAAAGTTGTTGATTTGCACAATGTATTTAACTGTGTATTTTGATGTTTTTGATACGAGAATAATAATAATAACAGACATTAACAACATACACAAAAATATCAGTTTTACTATGGAAACAGAAACAAACAACCAACTACAATTCCTAGACATTACAGTCAAAAAGATTGATTAAAAGCACATTTTTAGCATATATAGGAAACCCACCAACATTGACATAATCATCCACCAAAGCTCCAATCACCCCTCCACTCAGAAACAGGCAGCACTCAGATATATGTTACACAGGATGAACCAAATACCACTCACTAAGCTCAACTATAACAAGGAAC
The DNA here is from genome assembly GCA_031002005.1 of Vandiemenella viatica. Lineage (NCBI taxonomy): Eukaryota > Metazoa > Arthropoda > Insecta > Orthoptera > Morabidae > Vandiemenella > Vandiemenella viatica. Next base: position 82,382,579 of record CM061921.1, read on the forward strand.
TAAACAGCATAACACGCATAGCTGTGAACAATGGATACAACAGTAACACAGTAAAAAAGCTCAACCAAAAAATCAGAAAACAAACAAACAACAACATAAATCAAACACCCAATGACCACCACATAAAACTACAAACCATGAAACAAAAAAAAAAAAAAAAAAAAAAAAAAAAAAAAAAAAAAAAAAAAAAAAAAACATTGGGACACAATGACATATCAAATCAAACACACACAAGATAGCGAACGTCTTTAGAAAAATGGGAATAAAAATAGCATTTACAACCAAAAACACTATCCAAAAACAGCTTAACAGAAGTATATTTACAAACAAATACCACCAATCTGGAATATACCAGTTAACATGCCAGCAGTGTGACACTGTATACATAGGACAAACAGCCAGAAAATTTGAAACCAGATACAAGGAACACCTGAGAGCTCTCAGATGTACCAACCACTCAACATTCGCCGAACACTTGTTACAACACAATCATTCACACACCAATATTCAAACGGATATGCAAATACTAAAGATTAATAATCACAACAAAAACATGCTGACAATTCAGGAAAACCTTCACATACAAAAAGCAATCAATAATGGTAAAAAAGTTATGAATGAATATATACACCTAACAAACCAAACTTTGTTCTAAACACTAAAACAGGAATAAATAGCACACATCCTATAATCAAACATACAAAACAGACACAGCTAATGACCGCATATTCAAAATAACAAATAGTTCGACAACACAATCCTTGGCTCACGACTTTTGGATGTCAACAACAACAACAAACTTTATATGCAGTTTGTAGCCAGTGAAACTACCTATAATGCAGCCTACACAAACTTTGGACAGTAGTGATAGTGCGAAAAGAGTAGCTGGTATGGAAACACGAACTTGTGCGTGTTAATGCATATATAAAAACTGTAAGTACCTACTTAATATTTTCAGAAAACTGTACAAAATCAAACATCATTGTACATATATGTGTGTATATATGTTTATCTAGGGCACTGCAGATGCCTTGAATAAAGGTGAATCGCATATGCCATCAAAAGCATTTGTTTAGTTGCAAGTCAGAAACAACCCACAAAACAGTTATCATAGCAACTAAGGACTTGGGCCGAAAAAATCACCAACATGTATAAAGAGTTTCATAAATCCACTTTCAGTCTGCATAACCTTTGCTTACAATGTTTACATGAAACGATGTATTATACCAAGTCACCATTATAATTGTGAACTCAAATTGCTCCATGATCTGGCTAAGTGACAAGTCTTCTGTTGCTGCAACTGAATAATTCTTTTCAGAAGGGCGTCACGAACTGAAGAGTAGTGATAACGAACTGTAGCGATGCTAGAAACTCTATTCCTAAAACAAGGTTCGCAAATTTTTTGGCGATAGTCCTTCTAAGTGCTTGAATATCACTTCCCATCACTTTTTTGAACGAGAGAATAAAACAAATATTTTTCAAAGAAATCTGGACAAGGAAACTGATTTAACTACTGTTTTGGTTGTACTTGCTATTACCAAATTTAATGACGGTTACATGGATTAAAAAATGCTCGAAGATACTGATTCAGAATTTTGCCATGGACGTATTTGTTTCCTCTTAACAAATTGGATCCACTGTCATATCTTTGGCCTCAACAATCGTTCATATCCAAATCGAACTTTTGCAAAGTATCAATAATAAACAGGGCAACGAGTCCAGCTTCCAGGTCCCAAAGAGTCACTTTCCGAAATACTCACGTACTTAGACTTCGTCTTCATTTGTGTCAACAAAAGTAATGTCAAAGATAATTGTTCTAAGAGTCTTAAATCAGAAGTTAAATTCAGTACGATGGAAAAATATGTAGATGACCCAACAATAGTTAAAATTTTATTACGTAGTTCATTCGTTTTGTATACATTTGCCAACATAATAAGACATTAGTCTTGTTATTAGCAATATGTCGGAGATGCTCCATCATCACAGGATCATATTTTCCTAGCAGTTGCAATATACCCAGGAAATTACCATCATTAGAAGTATTTAGTATTTCAGATCCAAAGCTTCCTCTGAACAAGACATTATTCATTAGAGTATAGCAACCCACTGTGATTTTTCGTCTTCAGTCTGTATTAACAAATGGTTGTCTAGTACACTGAAGTTATTTAACAGAATCAACGCTTCTATCCAACTGAACATGGCGTGATTGTGATCTGAGGATTTTTCGTGAGTTTTGAGACGCTCTGATAAGGAAATTCAGTCATTGAATCGTTCTTTTCACAAATAAAAATAAGACCTGATGAATAAACAACATACTTTACCTGAAGATTTAGAATAAACAAGCTATCTACTTTTATAAGTTTCTTCATTTGGCGTTACTCTTTGAAAATACGTGTTTAAAAAATAATAATTATTTCATCTGTGCCAGCAGTCAATGAGCGACAATTTTGAAATATCATCATAATTTGTACTTCGAAGAGTCGACTTGTGTACCCATTTGTTATCTGTTGAACAGCAGACGACGGTGACGTTCCAGCCATAGATAAATCTTGTCGCACATGCTGCTCTTTATCATGAGCCTCGTTTGAATAACTTCCATTAAAATCTTTCTTCCGTCTCGTGTTGAACTAGTTCTGGAGACGACGATTCAGATAACTTCTAAAAAAAAATTGCCAGCGATTTTGAAGCCTTCTCAGTTTCACCTTGGTTTTGTTTTCTTTTCAAGTATTGTGCTCCATACAGGTTTTTTTTTTTTTTTTAGCGACATGTCTTTTCTGCAAAAGACAGATAAGATTTGTAAATATTTACGATACCAACGTTAAATGGGTGAGGATTTATGATAGAAAGAGATAAATAGGTTGAATCTCACCCCACGTACAGGAACCCGCATGCATTAAATTCAAGACTATAGACGTAAAGGCAGGAAACAGTTGCGGGAGGCGCGATGTGGCACGGGAGAGTGCTAAATTTGGAACGAGTTACGATTTTCACGATTCTAGTAACTCGAATTGACTCGAGTACCAACTCGAATTGACTCGAGTACCAACTCGAATTGACTCTATTCTATGATTACATACGACTATGCATTAAACTGAAACTCTTACTTTTATAAACTCTTCTGGATGATGCTTGTTAAAATAATATATGAACAGCAAGCTGGGATATTATAGAATTTATTTTTCATTTTTTGCGCAGATGATCTGTCGCTGCATTTTCGGCTCCGCCCCCCCCCCCCCCCCCCCCCCCCCATATGACGGCTCCCGGCTGCCCATGTCTAGGAGCAGAGACAGTGTTTCTCAGATAATTTAACATCATCTTGGATGTACTAACCAGATTATACTTTTATACACTGGAATGGTACATTGTTGATTTTTTCCCCCTCTTTGTAATGAAGTGGAGTTTTGAACAATTGTGATTTTAAACAACCCTGAATTGTTCATCTCATTTGCTCACAATGCTCATATATAGTGCCTTATTAGATTAAGTTGGACATGGATACAACAAACATTATAAACATAAATTTCAATGAGAAGTTTCCATTTGAAGTGGAAATGATTACCAATATCTTTAATAATGTAAGGCACTAATAAATGTTGGTATTATGCTGTTGTTTACAGAAAGAAATTGATAGAGGGATCCCGAGGTATTCTGCAGGGCACATCAGCATTGTTACTATGCTTTGATGAATCTGAAGTAAGGAAGATAATAAGGGAATGCAAACGAGTCTTGGACTACCTTGCTGTTGCTGAAGTTATTGAGACAATGGAAGACTTGGTTCAATTCCTTAAGGATCTTAGTCCTTGCCTCAGCAAGGTAAGTGACTATATATTTTTTATAATGTGAACTTGTGCTTGAATTGATATAAATTTGATAATATTAATAAAGTGCTGTTTTGTTCATCATAATTAATATAAAGTATAATTCTTCTTTTTTTTTCAAAATCGTGTGAATTGATTTACTTTCCCCTGACATTAATGCATTTATGATACACCAAGCTCCTTAGTGCATTTTACTACTGATTCAGAGGATAAAAATTAAATTTGCCCTCTGTCTGAATCACTTGGAACATTATACATTCAATGTGACTAACTGAAATAAGTGATGTGTATTAGTCTGGCGCATAACAATTCGTGACTGGGAGCACTCAGTTTAGTTCGCAGCCCCCTCGCAAATTAGGTCACTCTTTTAGTTCGTTAGCTCTCATCTCAAATTCCAGAGAAACAGATCGTTTGTGCACTTTGCTACCACTACTGCATGTTCTCGTTTGTTATGGTAATTGTGTTCATCAGTGGTTGTCTTTTAATTGTTAATGGGATCAAAGCATGTTTTGTTTTCATATTCCTGGTTAAATTTCCTTTTGAGCCTCCTACAGTAGTTATGTTATGTTGAACAGTTGCCCTTTTTTACACGTCTTCAGTGAAATGTGTCCACAGGGAACTGTTTCCTTTTTGATTACATAATTAACCTAATACAAATAAATAACCTAAAACAAAACATGTTAACCTTATAATCAAACTGATAAATGCATTACACTACTTCTTATCATCACATTGTAGAAGTTGCATAATATTTTGATGGTCATTTTAAATTACAAATATAAGATAGATACATGTTAGCAGTGTATTATTATTATTATTATAAACCATAATAACCAACATTCGCCACATTGCGCCCAAACTTGACAGTCTTGCCACTAACCATGGCTAATGCACTCCAGAAACTGATATGAAATATGAAAAGCACATCTGAAGGGAGTGTTTAGGGCGGCACCGTGCTCTGGCTCCCTCTCGCGTATACAAGTCAGTCTTCAGAAAAGGATCGAACAAACTAATGAGCTAAAGAGAGAGATCTGGGAACTAGTTTGGGTATTTCATCTGTGGGAGTGCTCTTCCAAACTAGTTCATTCGTGAACTATACAACACTAATGTGCATTGTACTTGCTATACCAAATACATTTTTCAGATGAGGACACTGTGCTTGTAAGATAAATGCTTAGTTAATTGTTTCTACTAAATATACATTAAGACAAAAATGTAATTAAATCAGCAAATTATACATGAACATTCTAGCATTGGTCAGTTTTGATAATCTTTTGTACCAATCTAAGGCTAAGTAAACTACTTAATTTTTAATTGGATTTCTCAGGCTAAATATGTGTATTAAAAAATGCACAGTGCCTTACCTGTTTTTTTATTAGGTCTCACGTGAAGTTGGTGGGCGGGAGAAGGAGCTGACACATCAAGTGCATCGCGAAATTCTTGTAAGATGTTTAGAACAAGTGAAGACCCTGGCTCCAATACTTATATGCAGCATGAAGATATTTATTCATATAATTGCTCAGGGTGAGTTATTGTATTTCACATTAGCAATTTCTCTTCTCACGCTTGTCATGATTCTATTTTATGTGGGTGGGTCCACTGTGATGGTGGAAAACTTAAAAAAAGAAAATGAAGTAACCCTCAAAAGTAAATAACTCATTCAACACCTGTGACAGTCATACATGAAAATGCTGTTTTAAAATGTCATAGATTATTGCAAATGCTTAATGAAGTTATTAATCATTTGTATATAAAAAATACAAATGTTGAATAAAATCGATACTATGGATATAGAATGCCATGATAGCAGAAACTGGTTTGGCCAATTGATCAGACCTGCTGTATTCCGTTGTAGCTACTATAGTGGACTTCCATTACCATTTACTAACCATGGCATTTGAAAGTTGGGCAAGGGGTCCATCTAAATAAGAAGTATTGGTCAAAAAGTGTAATATTAATGTCCTAATTCTTCTGAAATGTTGCTGAATTGTCTTGCAAGTTATTCATAGTTGTTTTAACCCTCCATAACATTGGTATTTTGTTTCTTCTTGTCAATTTGTAACTGGAGTGACCAGCCAGGAAACTGTACCTTGCTATTCTTTATGATTACCATACGATTTATATAAAAAAAATATGAACATATTTTAATATAGAGTATAAGTTTTTTATTATCATGTATCAAACTATGTACAAAATTAAGGTGAAAACTGATAGTCTTTGGTAAATGAGGGGCGAAGGGCTGGAGGGAACCAATGGCAGTAGGTGTATCCCAAATGATTATGGAAGAGGAAGGAACTTTAATAGAGGTGATTACTAAATTTAACCTGGAAATATTCTAAACTTGTACCACACTTCATGATGGAAGGTTCACAGTCCTCTATAAATTTCCACCCACATCAAATATACATGTCTCTACTTTGGATGCAAGTATTTGTCAGAACTTCAATTGGAAAATCGCAAAAACTAATTGCTCACAGCTATTACGAGGAGAGGTCTTCGGTGTGAAAATCGGAATCTAAGACTGATCAGTGTGGATTTATAGTATAATGCTTCAGGTATGCTCTGGTAGGCTTTCATTTATAGCACAACATTTTGTAGTACAGTAATACCCCGCTTTACGCGAGGGATACATTCCGCAAAAAATCGCGTTAAGTGAAATTCGCGTATATCGGGGTTTACAATTAAACATAGTCAAAAGTTAATGCAAAAACATACAAATCATTTGAATCAATCACTTTAATTCTAAGAACACTTAATGCAGTATTACATGTTTTTTTTGTTTTTACGGAAAAATACATCTATTGTCTTTTGAGAAGCATTTCTTTTGCGTTCTTGTAAAATACGTTCATAACACCCAACGCTGTTTTTAATTGTTTGACACACGGTCATCATCACTATCTATGCTCTGCAATATGTCCAAACCTTAATAAATTTTTGAAAGAGCACTTTGAATTCCGCTTCTACTTGTTCTTCCTCATTGTTTATGGCATTATTCTGTAACTCGACCAGATCTTCCTTGCTGAGAGGTTCGTCGTGAGTTGCTACAAGTTCTTCAAGATCTTCTACCGCGACATCTTCAAGTTCAGACCCCTCAACCATTGCAGCAATGTCTTCAAGCACTTGTCTGTGCATTTGAACAATTCTTCTAGGTGCTTCCACTACATCTGGCCAAAGATTACGCCACACCCCGTTCATACAACTCTTTTTAACTTCGTTCCAAGACTCGTCTATATTGTGAATAGACTTCATGATGTTGTATGACTTCCACCACTCTCGCATAGACTGTCTTCCTTCCCCGTCAGTTTCATGAATTAGTTGGCTAAAAGTGCGGCGATGGTAATAAGCTTTGAAGTTTGCTATTGCTCCCTGGTCCATAGGTTGTAATATTGACATAGTGTTTGGTGGAAGGAATTCACGTACACTTTTAAGTCTCGTCATATCAAGTGAGGTTGGATGTCCTGGGGCATTGTCTAAGAGTAATATAACTTTACGTTCAAGCCCATTTCTGTTACAATAGGATTTGACTGACGGGCAAAAACTATTAGAATATCAATCTTGAAAAACTTCCCGTGTAACCCACGCCTTTCTGTTGGACCGCCACACTACTGGTAGGCTTGTCTTGTCTGTACCTCACATTGCACGGGATGTTTCTGAATGGTAAACCAGTAAAGGTTTCAGTTTGAAATCATCAGTGGCATTACCACCCAGCAGAAGTGTTAGTCGATCTTTCGCAGCTTTGAAACCGCTGGCTTGACGTTCTTCTTTAGAAATGAATGTTCGAGATGGCATTTTTTCCCAGTAAAGCCCGGTCTCATCAACATTGAAGATGAGACAAGCAGGAATTTTTTCTTGTGTTACGAAATCTTGAAACTTGTTTGGAAACTCAGCTGCAGCTTGAGTGTCCGCGCTGGCGGCCTCACCTGTTATGTGGATATTGTGAAGATTGGAACGCTGCTTGAGCCGATGAAACCAGCCTCTGCTGGCAGCAAAAGTCGTAGTGGAACTTCCTTCACCTTCTTCTGTCTTTAACATCTCATACAAAGATTTTGCTTTTGTGCATTTGAGATCTTGACTCAGTGGTGTGTTCTTCTTATTTAAATCTTCGATCCAGACTGCTAGAAAATTCTCCATTCTTTCTAGGATAGAAGATCTCGAACAAGAAAGTTTTGTTGCCCTTAGGTGTTGAACTTTCGCTGGAAAGTTTAATTTTTTCCCGATTTTTAAAAATCGTTCTCACAGTCTATTCTGACAGACCAAAATCTCTGCCAACAATTGTTGCTTTGCCTCCATTTTCCATTGTTCTTATCACCTTCATCTTTAATTCCAAAGTTACGCTTTTATGCTCTTTTTTTCTTCATAGGCGGCATTTTTAACGTAGCGTTAAATTATGTATCTCCACCAAACGTTAAAACACGACTGCCAGCCGAGATAAACATATGGAACAAACGAAACAAACGAGGGAATCCCTATAGAACAAAGTCGTAGGATGGAGAATTCTTCGATCAGAGTGGCGGAGAAAGTGGGGATTCCCGTGACCAAAGAGAAGCCAATGACTACATTATGTACATACATATTCTTAAGTAAGCAATTCGTGTAATATGAGGCATTTTAATGCAAAATTTGAAATTCGCGCTAAAGTGAAACCGCGCATAATGGGGTCGCGTAAAGCGGGGTATTACTGTACATAAACCAGAATTCGTGATATGTGAAATTGTAATTCACAATAATTTAAAATTTAATTATGTTTTAATAGATCTTAGTTGTTAATTAATGTTTGCACATATTATCCAATTTTTATGTTCTTAATTATTACAAAATGTCTATAATTTCAGTGAGACAGAATTTAAAATTTTTTGTTTGTTCTAAAGATGCTTATATAAGTAATTCAAATTATACAGGTGGAAAAGGAGCTGAAGAAGCTGCTGAGAATCGCAATTATTTGGCACAGCGTATGACAGATGAGATAAATGAAATTATTAGAGTCTTACAACTGACTACCTATGATGAGGAAGAATGGGATGCTGACAACCTGACTGTAATGAAGAAGGCTCAAAATGCAATAGAAGGAAAAATCCGTACTGCACATGATTGGCTTGAGGTTAGTCATATGAATTATTTAATCACACGGTAACACGAGCTTGGTAGAAAAATGACACAGAGGGTGAGGAAGGAAATCATTACTCCTTACAGCCAACAGTAAGACAGTAGTGAAAAACCAAAGAAAAGCACATTACTATAGTTCTGACAGTCTAGTTGTTATCCATGCCACTGTTAATATTTCAGCTACTTCATAAGTTCTTATACAAGGCAATTAGGAAATTTGGACACCTATAGTATTTCTGTGATGATAAAAGGTATCAAAATGCGATTTTCACTAAACGATATTATGAAAACGGATGAGTAATGTGCCCTGTATTAATTATTTGTAACTTGTGTTTGTACAGAGAAGTTGAACCGAATACAATATTTTTTAACTGGAAACGTGTATTAATTTCAACAGCATCTGACAGAGCATGCAATGAGGAATTCAGTAATCTACCATCTGAAATAAAATGTTTTGCAGAAAATCCAAATAATAATGTGCAAATGATTAACTTCAGAGGGCCAGCAGCATGAAACAGAGGATGTGTAATCCCAACTGTTATGACAAACTATAACCATCGTGTGTCTTCCCAGTGTGACCACTTCCTAGCAGCACAGCTCCAATACCATTAAACTGTTGTGGCAGTATGTGTGGCTATGTATATGAAATGAACTTCACAAATGAGAAAAAACTGGGCACTCAACTTATTTAGAATGCATGTGGCAGAAATGCTAACTAAGCCATCAAAATGTATGGTGAAAGGTATCCTAATTGGATACGCATCTCACAACAAATGACGTGAATAATTTTCAGATAGTGTTCGGAATTCTAACACTGGTGTGACAAAAGACTGCTACAGGTGAGACGCAACACCACCATGTGCTGTCATGTTTGATTTGAAACTTATAAGAGGGTACGTGAGAACTGAATAAGTGAAACTACTTTGTTTCGGATATTGCGCTAATGTAAATTCCGACAGTATCACATGGTTTTTCATCTGCAATTACATGAAGGTGAGATCCAGCAGGATTTTAACTTTTGCACCTTTTCTCTGATGTCTGTAAGGGATACGGCAATTTTCTGAAGAACTTGCAGTTTTGCAATGGAGAGATCTTCACAAATCATTGTATGTAAATTTACAAAATGTACACTGCATTGGAGAATAAATGCATAGTGTGGAGACATTATCATTAGGCCAAACTTCATTCAAGGGGCATTGACAGGCTGTACTTGGGCCGATTTCCTTAAAGTGATCTTACAGTATTTCTAGAAGAAATACTGCTTGACATGTCGTGATATGTGGTTGTGTGATGATGGATGTCCTGCTCATTTTTCTTTGATCGCAAGGCAAGTGTTTATTCCAATGTTTCAAACCAGTAGATAGGCATGGTAGTGTTTCAAGATGGCCAGCTCACTCTCCCAACCCACATCTAGACGTTTTTCATGTGGAGAACACTATACATGTGTACAGCACTGTTCCTGTGATGCCAGATACTGCTAGGAATGCATTACACCAGAAACACTCATGCCACCTGTGGCTCTGTACATGAGTGTTTACAAATGTGTAAATGGTAGATACACCAAGTACATGCCATGAAAATACCTAATGTTAAGCATCAACTATTAGTGACATTCATAGCCTTCAGCAGCTTATGTGTGATCAGTGACCCTCTGAACATCTCGATGAATTACTGCAGGGATGCTGTGAACAGAATTTTAGAAACTGTATTAACAGATAGTCTTGTGTGATGAGTTCATGATTCTCCCTAGAACTCGGTGAAATATATTGTGTTTTATGAAGATTATAAGGATATTTCTAAGGACTGTTCACTCAGGCCTGCCACCAGCACAAAAGATACCTAATGGTTTTGTTAGATTTTGGGTCCTAAGGACTCTCCCTCCTGTGTATGCATGGTACTATGATGGGCCTTCATGCCCTGACATGCTACCATTGATGCGTCATCTCATAGCTACCATATTTCAGACGGACAATAGATGTTGGCATACTGTAACAGTTGGTGCAAACCTCCCTTATGCAGGTGCATGTTGCATTTCTCATGTGACTAATTCATTTGTTAGATGGTCACTCAATCAAACGAGTTTGAAAATATCGTCAAATGACATTTTCGACAATAACAGCACCTGCCCACTGCATTGAGTCAGCTGTGGAAACAAATCGGTCTAGTGTGGCTCTCCGTCTCCCAAGAACTGATCAACTTCCATCCCCACCGTGTAGCTTCCATATTCCAATATGCTATTGACCACACAGTGTACTGAGGGTGCCCAGGCTTGTACACAGGGTTGTCCTGGTAAATAAATTCATTTTCTAGTGTGTATATATATATATATAATAAGATAGGATAGGGAAAATAAACAGTTACCCGTCACTTACCACAGATGAAGGCAGGAGGGCGAGACACGTAAAAACACAGAAACACACGAATTGCACAATATTTCGACCTTAGTCTTACTCATGTGTGAGGCGAGACATATGGCAGGGGGAAAGATAAGACTAAGGTCGAAATATTGTGCAATTCGTGTGTTTCTGTGTTTTTACGTGTCTCGCCCTCCTGCCTTCATCTGTGGTAAGTGACGGGTAACTGTTTATTTTCCCTATCCTATCTTATTTTCAGTGCCTCGCGGCAGTTTCTTTGTTTCCTTTATATATATATATAAGCAAACTGTGTCTTATATTTCTTTGTTAACATGTTTCATAGAAACTACCAAATTGATTTGCATGGGATTTTCACAATTTAAAATCTTATGGTTCAGCTTAAAATCTGCGATATGCTACTAGAAGGAGCAAGAAATGATGATCTGTTTCTAACCAGTGTAGACGGGTGCCACAGATCTCACACCTTTCTTAACTTCAAAAGATCACCGACATTACAGATACATATTCCTCTCTTAAGAATCTGTTAATATTGTTTCTGACTACATTACTTAGGTTATTGATTTCTTCAATATCTGACATATATATCTTAGAATAAACAGAAAATTTAAATCAAGTCAAACCACTACATCAGTGATTAACACTCCAATGAATTGTGATATTTTCTCTGTCATAAAAATAACGACAGTATATTACGAACCTTAGATAGAATACTAACCACAATTTATGCTTAATATTGATTCTAAAACTAGATCTCATATTTCCTCTTTGTATTAAGATGCCTAATTTTTATGTAGCTTTATGAATAGTTGATTAATAAATTTATTTTTTTCTAAATTACATTAAAACGTGCAGAAAACAAAATCTAAACTTTGATATCTGGAGCAACAGTCAAAAAAAGATATTAGCTAAAATAAATGAAACTTCTTACATGACATTTAGATTTATCCCTTCTACCCAATTTTTTTAAAATGTAAATGCTTTACTACACACATCTAGATTTTGTAGGACATTCATTATTTGTTTTATATCATTTTCTACAAAACCTAAAAGCATTATTGTATATCATCTCCTGCAGACATTTTCTAAATATATGTGTTTTTATTCATTTGTTATTTTTCCATAACTCTGATTATTTGGTCACTTTCAGTGGTAGGTTGAAATATGACTTTTGTTATTTTTAGTAATATTTGTGTAATAATATTGTTACCTACAAACTTTGTGTAACCTATACAGATATTTTTTTCTTTCACATCATAGTTTACCAATTATGACACTGTCATATTCGTTCTTTAAGTCTATGAAAACTTGTTGTTAGTGGCTTCCATTAACTGTTTTAGGCAAAATAAATTGGCCACAGATCTTCAAGGAATTACTTTTTAAAATTTTCCGTAAACCTACTATTATTTCCTTACACGAAAAATGGTTGAATTCGCTTATTGACAACTATGCATGTAACTTGCAGAGTGCTAATTTCTCACTTATTGTCAGCAACCAGTAATGAAGCTTAGTTAAGAGGACTGCCCAATTTGTGACCGGCTTTGATAGCAGACTTTGTATGCATCATAGTTGACCATCTGTATGTATGAGTGCCCATTGTGAGGCAATCACAGTAGGTGTCATAGAACACAGCAGAATCCTTTATTTCGCCTCATGAAGATAGCATTGGCAGTTGTTGAAACATTAAATTTTAAAGAGACAATATGGCTAGACACCCCTTAAGATTATGTAGAAACAGTGTGCCGTAAATACTCAGTGTCACATGCGATCAGACATTTAGATCAATTCTTGCATTATTAGAATCTTAATGCCGTGTTTAAAAGACTGACTGACTGTTTAACTTAAACTGATAAGCTGCCTGCACTTGATGAGGTTTTACTATCAATTTTATTTACTAACAGATAGGTGAAGTGACTGATTTGTTACAGTATAAGAATATTCAACTGAACATAAACAGCTTACCACTTACTGAAGTGACGCAAAACTTTTTTTTTTTTAATCAGTGTTTGTAGGTGATGCAACACTTTTTAGATGTGTGTATGTGCTATGTTTATTCTCTGCTTGTGTTAGTTTTGTGTTTGTCAAAAATGGTGCTACCAATGGAACAAATTAGTCATCCTTGATTTGATTCTTCATAAGAGTTAAGGCTGATGCCTCAAATTTTTCCCATTTCTTTTGTATGGACGTCTCCTTTTTTGATTTCCTTCTCACTCGATGCTAATTAGTTTCATTATCTCTGCTGATGAGGAGTATAGTTCAAAATTTTAATTTTTATGCGTTTTTTGTTTCCATACAGTCTTGCTGTTGGCCTTAGAAGTTCTGGGTTTCTTCTTGAAACGCACATTTTGACCAATATATTACTGAAGTTATTGCAGATGCCAAGTTACTTTAGGTGCTTAGAAGATCTTAAACTTCTTATTAAGAATTGTCACCATAAAAATTTTCATTTGTAAACTGTGTTGTTTTTCTCTATCAAACTCTTTAATAAACACATTTTGATGGAGACAAAATGTTAATTAGTTTTATTTCCTGTGGCTGTGAAATCCTTAAGTTCCAAGGCCATAGTTAGTACTATAGACATTACAGCATGTGTGCCTTAATTACAGGACCCATTAGCATTGCGTGGTGGTGTGGGGGAGAAGTCGGTGAGACAGGTACTGGAGCAGGCAATGAGAGTCTCAGACCGAGCACTTCCTGGTGACTCTGAGGCGCTTCGCCGTCTTTGTGGTGAGGTAACCACAATGACAGATGCACTATGTGAGCTACGCCAGGATGGCAAAGGTGCAACTCCACAGGCAGAATGCCTGGCACGAGGAATACAGGTGAGGAGATTGAAATTGGCACAATTCAAATTTAGTTTTGTGTGTATGCATGTACAGATGTCTGAGTAATTCACAGGAAACGGGCAAAATTGTGAAGGCTTTGGGATATGGTCATTTTTTGTGTGTTATTCCATTGTATAACACAAATATGTTTGCTGTTAGATATCTAATCAGATCATTTTAATTTTCAGACAATTTTAGATGGTTTCCGTCCAAAATAAATTCCCCCTACTCTTGGTGAGACTCAACAAAGAGCTTTTTAAATGTCTCATATTCTAGTGTTGAATGACCAGCCAACTATGTTGTGACAGAATACACTTTTACAGCAATGGTTTATTTGTTTATTAATTTTGTTCCATGGTGAGGAAGTACCTCTGGGATGTGAAATATTACAAATATGAAAGTAACCCTGTTTCTTTGTCTATCCATTTGTTTTCAGGGCTAAACAGCTAATCCACTCGTGTTGAAATTTGACAAGGTGACGCTGTTTGCTATGAGGAAGGACATAAATACTTTTTTTCTGCGTAGATAATACATATATTCATGGAGTTTTGAAAAACTAACTGAACAGTGTTAGACGCATAGCATGTGTAAGTCTCTGTAATGCCTCCCCATAGAGCAGGCTGGTGGCGCAGTGGTTGATAAGATGCTTGCTTGCTAAAGTTCTGCATGTAATTTCTGGTTCAAATCCTGGTGGGAGCAAAAACTTTTAAGAATTGTTTTTCTTCATATGAACCACTCCTGGATGCTCCATTGTAAGGATTCCATGTTAAAATATGGGTCTAATAAATTCAGGGGTGGAATGCGTGGCACACAGAATGAGCAGCTAAAGTTATTAGAACCCAAGAGTCTGATGCTCGTGCTGAAGAAAGAAGAGAAGACCAAGCTGAAACTGAAGCTGCTCTCAGTTAAACCCACACCCCACACCTTTGTTTTTTCTGTTTTTAAACATGTTGGAAATTGATTCTCTTCATGAGACAGGTTTGATGGGGTAATAGTATAGTGATGGTTTTCCTGTCATATTATGCCAACTCTGTGTTGTTTTGTACAAATTTTACATGACTTTCAGCTTTCTATATCCAATTCTAGCAATGAAATTCTATGTCCGCATGTACGAAGTCACAGGTAATGGCTAGTTAATGTATATGTACATACAATGGTCATAGTGAAAAATTATTGTGTGTTACAAAGACAAAAAGAAAAGAAAATGAAGTAAAAATAAACAATTTTTATGTGTTAACTTTGCAGAAGTGATATTAGATACAGTTTATTCTAATTTTAATTTAATTGCAATGTAGCACAGGCTCTGGTGGCAATTTCCCCACACCCCCATATTCCCCCTATCCTGCAGCCACCTACATTTGCCCTCTACAAATTTTATCTTTAAATTCTTTCAATGTTTTCGGTAAATTATTCATCATATCTCTTGGTAACTCATTCCAATCCCTGACACCCTTACCCAAAAAAGAGAATCTTCCCACACCCTTGTGCCTGAAATCGAGTGCCAGCTTGTGGTCGTGGTAATCTTTTCCTTTCCATGCACTACATTTCATACCTACTCCAATATCTTTCCATGCCTCATCGCCAGTATACACCCTGTACACTCCCATGACCCTCCTCATCTTCATTCTTTCTTGCAATTAATCCCATTTCAGCTCCTTTATCACTCGTTGCATTCTGCGATAATTTCCAGAAACAAATCCAGCAGCCCTTTTTTGCACTCTCTCCAACTCCTGTATTTGATACGTAAAATGAGTACAAATTCTTGAGTGGAGTAGAAGTTGCCAATAAGATAATCTCTGTTTTTCTTTAAATACATCTTTTATTATCTACAAACTGTTTTATAGATTTAGGAACTTTATTAAACAGATGTGTCCCAGATTAATTATCTGCTCTTTGTATTAATGACAGTAATGTTTGCGTTTTGCACAAGTTCTTTTCTTGTATTGAAATTGTGTACCTATGAATTAGATATAAACAAGTTAAAATGTTTAGTGACAAAGCACATGACAGAATATATGAATGGCCATAGGGAAGAGCGACCATAGTCCCACATATCACAATTTCCGAAATTGAATTTTCTAAGTTCCAAGTCGAATAAATTACTGAAAAATAGGTATACAAATATTTTTTAAGCTTTGTTTATATTAATACATCATTTATTTTATAATCAGCAATACAAAATGGAACATGAACAGAAAATTTTCAAAACAAGAGAATGTTTGATCACTTTTCCAGTTATGGGGTAGTATCAATTGGTGGGTTATCTGCGTACTCGTTATCAACTTCGTCTGGTTCATCCAAATCGAGGGCAGGAACCAGCGAATCGTTGAATGCTTGAGCATCGTGATTGCTCAACTACTGTTTTAAATGTAATAGGTCCTTCAGTTTTTCTGGATTCAGGGGCAGTTGTTCATCGTATAGTTCTCAGAGTATGGTTGGTTCACTTTCTTGGTTTCTTGCTTCCTGTGCCTTGGTTCCCTACAAAAAAGAGACTTTAAGTAGCTTCCAAAATAGTTTGCCTTGTGGATAATGCATCTAGTCTTCTTTCATCAACCTTTAAAATTCTTATTGGCCGTGTAGGCATAGGGCACTTTTTAACATAAATCCCAGATAAATAGGCTGTCCAAGTTTCAAATTTGACGTATGTGGCACAATTGATGACCGTGAAAGGTGTTGGTTTACTCTGCTATTTCTGATCATGTCCATACAGTCATTGGATGTCTCGGTGTAAGATTTAGCATTGAGAAGATTCATATCTGTGTCACCCTCCATATAGGAAAAACTACGTCATTGCCCATGTGACCTTGATCATTGTTGCCACACGGTGCATGGAGACTGATCGTTGTTCCCAGTCAGCTCCAATCTTTTCGCTGTTATAACTCGGGCACTATGCTCTTTCTTGCCTGAATGGTATCACAGTTACAAACTGTTTGTTATAAGCTACCAATTCCCAATATAATCTCAACTTTGCAGAAAAATGGACTATGATCGTTCTTCCCCGTGGCCCTTCATATATGATGAGTAGTCATTGCAAGAATATTTAGCTTTTTAACGAGTTGTCGGCTAGAAGTTCTTGATTTTTACCCTACATAGCATCCTTATTAGCTCTTTTCTGCGCTGTGAAAACTTTGTGAAGTGTTTCCCCAAAAAATTATGCCATGCGACATGACGGAATGGAAAAAAAATGCATTGTTTTAGTGTTATTGCAAAGGTGGCATTACTTAACTTCTTCAGTAGTAATGTGATTCGTTCTTGGCAACCGAGTTTTTCAGCAAGAATTTTCGAACTTATTGTTATTTTTATAGTTTTTAAGTAAATCCTGCTGTGTATAATTTCTTGTTTTGAATGCGGTTTTTTTTTCCAAAATTTAATTTTAGTGAGTTTGCTACTTCATTAAGTACTTAATTTGTATTAAGTTCTTGACTACAGTGAGCGTTTTATTTAGAACACTCTGAAGAAACTAAAAATAAATATTATATATTTGTTGCATGGTTCAAAAACAAATAGTTTCTTCAGATATATGATCAGCAGATTCCAATTTCAGTTATATTAAGAGAGAGACTGAAGAAACATTGGTGGATGGTTGTTACATTCACCATGTCAGTGGCGGAAAGACTGGAATGAGTGTAATGAATTAAATTAATGGCTAAGAACAATATGCACTCTGAATGAATCCCAACTTTTTCATATGGCCAGAAAAAAAGATACAGTAGAGCATCAATAATCTGAACTAACTGGGACTGAGGATTGTTTGGATTATCAATATGTTTAGATTTTTGGTTTGTAGGGTTTATATTTTGCCTTTAAAATTACATTAGGTACTACACAATTTTACATACCCTTAGCAAAAGAAGTATCTTTTTTGCCGTCTACTTCATTTTGGAGACACTTATGCTTCCATTTAGAAGATGAAAACAATGCCATTATGGGTGTATAATATTGATTCTAAAATCAACAGAACCCACAAACACAGCAAATCAATACCAAAGGCGCAGGTGAACATGGCAAATTTCAAATTTCTAATCAACTCAAAACTACCAAGTCATCAAAAGAATTGTTTTTGTGTATCGGTTACAACAAGCATTCATCATCAAAGTTAGCATCTGGTTGGTCACAAGGATATTGCGGTGATATTACAATAACAAATGGAAAATCCCCATCTGTGGCGGCCATCCAGGGTTCAGTTTCCCATGGTTTCCCAAAATCACTCCAGGTAATGGTTCCTTCAAAAGGCAATGGCAGACCCTTCCCCTTCTTTATTACCGATCCTTTCCTACCTATAATGACCTTGATGAAGTGTAAACCCACAAGCAATTAAAAAAATGACATTGTCTGTTTGATGCCCCGAGTCAAAAATTATTTCAACGACCATGTGAACAGACTTATCCTTTTGACTATTTTAGACACAAATACTAGTCACACCACTTTTACCCAGCACTGTGACTTTGTTCACTAATGTAGTGCAAAACTGGAGTTTAAAGTTCAAGTGCAGATTCATATCTGTTGCTGGCATAAATGCGTGTTTCATGAAAAAAATATTAGTATAAGCTCATATAATTTACAGACTGATCGTGAAACTGTTTTGTACTTGCCTAATCATCTACAAAAAAAAAAGCTTACCAATTAGCTCACAGTTTACCAATTTCTTGAACTAAAATCTTTGATTGAAATGCAGTCCATGAGTGTGAAAAATTTGGTGAGGTGTTAGTTGAAAAAACTGTGGATTGACTGGAGAAAAAAAAAAAGAGGAAGGGGCGTAGTTGTAATGCTCTACTGCAACTAGGTGGTTTGGAACTTACAATAAGTGTGTTTATTCATAGCACCTTGAATAATAGGAACTGTTGGTATACATTTTTTCCTTTATGGCTTAAAAGCTTCATCGACGTCGAGGTCATTAGAGTCAGGAAAGGAGGACTGGGGACAAGGAATGGGAAGGAATTTGTCCAATGTCTTTTGAAGGAAACATCACGGCATTCATGTGGAACGATTTTGGGAAACTGTGGAAAACCAAAATCCAGATTGACAGATGGGAAGTCAAACCTGTATCCTGCTGAATCCAAAACCAGAGGGTTACTACTGACCCACTACACTCATTTTGTTGTCATTTATGCATGCCTACAAGTACACGAATTCACTTTAATATGTATTCTTTTAAAAAATCATAATTGATCAAAATCTTAATTGTGATACTAAGAAAAAAGGAAACTGCTTTTTGGCAGTATAAATTACAAAGTATAGGAAGAAATAAATACATCGCTCACCAAAGTTGAAGGCAGGAGGGCTGTGATAAACATGCAAAACATGAGATACACACAGTTGTACCATATTTTGGTTTCAGACCTTGTTTTTGCAGAGAAGTACAGGCCATTTGACAAGGAAGGTGTGTGCACACCAAGGCCTTGTGCACATCCCTTTTGCAAAATGACCTTTACCTCTCTGCATGAACAAGGTTTGAAACGGAAATATGGTACAGTTGTGTTTGCTTCATGTTTTTGTGGGTTTGTTGCAGCCCTACTGCCTTTAAATACGGAAAATCTTAGTTGTGATTTACGTCCTTATATTAATGTTACTGATCCACTTTACCATTTCTGGAGGAAATAGTTACAAACAAGTTTATGCTTTGGTAATGTTTCAAGTTACAGAAATAATTAAAACCTCTTATATTTTTCAAAGCCCAAATTATTAAAACAATTGAATAATCATTTATTTTTGTAAATCATTTAATTTTTTTTAAGTCTCAGTAGAAAAAAAAGGTGAATACGGTTTTGGAAGATGCTCGCAAGTATAAAATTCAATTTCAGTTAATAACTGTTCTAGTTGGAGACCAAAGGCATTGACTTGTCAGTAGAGTTGATTAGACTATAGATAGTGGAAACAGTAATGAATTACATTGCAACAACAGTGGTGTTAATATAATAATAAAAATGGAATTGACACCAAATGTTAAGCTGTGCTGGGTGAAAAATCTTCCTATATTATGTAGTTTTGTCTAATTTATTTCTCCGTGCAAAATTCCTTGTCTAAAGTTTTATACCTTCCTTACATTTATGACTGTACTCATGCTACCTAAAGTTATTTCCATATCTTTTGTTTTGCATTATTAAACAGTGGAAGTATCATTAAAAAAATTTTAAAAATCTTCCTTTAAAAGATTCTTTTGAGTGATTGTTTTCAGAATTCACTAGAGCTTAGTTTCCTTATGTTGTGGTTGTTCATGATAACATTATACTGGTGATAAAGACACACATGTACTCTATATATTAAATTCATAGAATGGTGCTTATTCATAAAAAGTATGATTTATGTAGTAGGCAAGTGGGAGCTCAAATATGGCTGTCATTCAAATTTATCAAGTTTTTCCTATTGTTTGATGATCAATCTGTTTAATTGCTATTAAATGTAAATAAATGTATACAGAAAAACGTAGAGTTTGTTGTACAATGCAGCTAGCAGTTCCGCTAATTTGTGTGTGTCACATGCAAGAAGCTTCCAAACCAATCGTATTTAAAACCTCCTTAATAGTCTAGGCTTGCTTCCTAAGGGTAAGACATGCCACAAACACTCTCATTCTCTAGCAGTTAATGACTATACTTTTGTACATGCCACTGCAGATTAACCTTTCTCCTTGATAAGGGTCACTTCCCAACAGCCTGACCTGTCTGTACATAATTACAATCAGATGTAAGAAGCTTTTTGTAAACTTATCTTATCTCAAAATGAATCTAAAAAATAAATTCTGGCTTTTAAACAGGAGAAGCTTTCAACACTGCAATCAGTGGTGGCACGAGCAGTCCAAGGAGTGGAAAGGTCAGGTGTTCAACAGCCAGCACATACAGTTAGTGGTCGCCTGGAGCAGGCACGTCGCTGGTTGGACAACCCAGAGCGTGATGATCGTGGCCTGGGACAGCGTGCCATAGCACTCATTGTAGATGAGGGGAAAAAGGTATGTGTAAAATTCTCCTGATTGTTCAAAGAAATTCATTATACGTATTCAGTTAGTATAATAACTTTTATTAGACCAAAATTGTGTTCATTCTCTGCAAGCAATGTTTGGGGGGATAAGGTCGACTATTGGTCATGTTTTAGAAATACTTTCTACTTTTTTAGTCAACAACTTAATTCACTCTGTGTATGGTTATTCACTCTGTGTTTGGCTCTTCCTAATTATTATTATTATACACTAATGTAAATAAGGAGTATTGTACTTTTTAAAAAAAAAATGCAAATTCTAATTTAGTGGTGGATCATAAAAGCTTGCTGCTTAATGGTTCCACTTAAAATGTAAGCTGTGCATTTACATGGAGATAACTACACAACTGAAACGTATCTTCTGGTAAAAAGTTATCTGCTGTAAATGGCAGTATGTTTTATGATTAATTTTAAATACATGTTTCCAAATATTTGCTCTGTACTTAATGAATTCAAAGGCTTAAAAAACAGTTTTGGTTCACATATGAATTATTCTAACTTATCAGTATGTTCCTGAATCTGTTGGTTGAAATTTTTGCTGAATGTTAATCATGTTGTAATGCAGCCAATATTTCATGTAGATTGTTTTGTAGGTAGATCAATAGTGAAAATCATCAAAAAGTAAAAATTTCAGACACTCTGGTTTCTTATACTATGTACATCAAATAACAATATTTGTGCAGTCATCAGTCTTGTTGTGTATGAGAAGAGTCATTGAAATTAAACAGGATTTTTTTAAATATAAATCTGGTTTTTTCTGCAATTTAACCACTTTTATAGCAGGAGTATTTAAAAAGATTTGCTTAACATGGTGGTGATAACTTATTAGAGATGGTGATAACAATTTTGATAATGTTATTTCTTGAATAACTGAAGTCATATTTCTTCAAAATCTTAGTATGTGAAAAGTGCTGTGCATATTATCCATATTGTACAGCCATATGCATTGAGTGCCAATATTTCACCTATCATCTCTTATTCTATTTTCTGAAATGACTATTTTTGTCTGGGGTGTAGATTCTGCTACTACTTTAGTAATGTCCATTCTGTGAAACAATTAACAAAATGGTTTTTAGTAGTTAGAAAAAAAAAATTACTTGTCATGTTTTAAAGCAATCTGAAAATGTTAACTTGGGGGGGGGGGGGGGGGGGGACCTCTCTAAAACGACTCGTGTGCTAAAGCAGTATTAAGTTAACTTGACTGGAATTAGTTCTCCAGATTTTGATGCCTCCGCCTAAGTATTATGTGCTGTGTATAAATTGCCATCTACATAAGCTCAAATTTTACTTTAACCATAAATAAAGGTGAACGAATTTTTTTCATCATAATTGGTTGTATTATGTAACTGTGGCCTGTAGATGTCTGTGATTGAGTGAAAGATTGCACTCATTTTCCTTTCTTCAAAAGTTCTTCCTGTATGCATTTCACACTTTAAATTGCTTTGATAAGAATTTTATATGTATGTTCATCCCATAAATAATATGATGTAAAATAATTAAAAATCACTAGCAGAGTGATAGTAATCCCAGTCAAGAATTGCATTTATTAATTGGTGATGATATCAATAGGACTGATAATTATGTGTCTGAAAAACTTTGATGTGAAAATGGAGAAAGGGATCTCCATGTCACTGGCCTCGCTGCAAAACCTGCATCATGCATCCACCTACCATGACTTATTTGATTCCTACCATAGGGGAAACCTTGCTACTTGTTCCATAATGAATTTCATATACCAAATAACCTACTGCTACATCATTAGTTCATACACAAGGCTCAGTACAAAACAATTCTCAAAGAATACAGAGATAGATAGCCCTCACGCACATCCTATACGTTCCAGTAACAGAATATGCGAGTACCCACAACTCTAATAATCTCAATGACTGCTTTACATTGAGAGCTATCACAGTTTTCGAAGAAACCATTAGTGCAGCTGAACTCCAGAAATGGGAACTTGCATACCAAAATACACTGGGTACAATACATCCTCTTGAACCAACAATAAGATCCTACCAATAACCCATCACTTATTGTTTATTTATTACCAATTTTAACAAAAAAATTCTAAACTTATTTATTCTTTATTTTATTTTTCCACTGCTACATTAATACAATTGATATTTTTGCATTCATGCATATGTTCTTTAACATTTCACAACCATCTGTGATTTTTATTTTAGTCTTTTCTTGAGAGTTATCGATAGTTCACTTCCCAATAGTTTACCACCAGCAACTGGACCTCACGACCCTGTATTCCATGGAGCAGCCAGTCGTGCAGAAAACTGTGATGTGTGCATTCCCCCTTGCCAAATGGCCCAATCCTACAGACATTAATAAGATTTTAAACCGAAAAAATGTAAATTGTTTGTTTGGCCCTTCTGCCTTCATCTGTGGGGACTGGTTAGTTTCCCTGTTCCTGAACTATTATTTTTCACTTTTGCCCTAAATCTTTTATTAAGGGTGAGGTACCTCAGTTGTTTTATTATAGTGAGAGTGAAGATATTTATAACAGATGCTCAATACACTGGAATGCCTGATATTCTTTTAAATTGTACTTGACAACTTTGATCACAAAATTGATACTATGCTGCCTTTTATTCCTAGATAAGGTTTCTATTTTTAAGTCAACCGTATCTTATTATCGTCATTATCACCTCATTGTTATTATATGCATATTATTATTATGTGCCTTACCATGGGCGTATCCAGCGAGGGACAGGGGGGGGCTGCTGCTGCCCCCCCCCCCCCTAGAAAAAAGAATCAAGTTGCCTTCAGTATGCTTCGGCGAGTGAAGAACTGGCTCAGGAAAACTTTTTGAAATTAAAATTTATGGCTGATGAGTGTACATTGAAACTTCGTGAAAGAACACTGAGATATTGACAAAGTTATTGAAAAATGTTCTGAGAATCCGAGACAATTAACTGAGTTACGATCTTAAATGGGTCTGAGTTTTATTCTGTAAGAAATCGTCATTTTTGAATCCCCCACCCTACTTCTTCGAAACCAATATGAGTTGCCCCCCCCCCCCCAGTTCAAATCTTGCCCCCCCGTAGTTCTGATCCTGGATACGCCCTTGTGCCTTACAATTTGCACAGATTTTATTAACTGAATAGTAAACATTTATTATAGTAAAATAACTTATATAATTGAATTATTTTAATCTTAATCTCTTCAGTCCTTATTCCATTTGTAATTCCACCTCCCTTTATCCTTAGTGTTTGTTATTTCTTCCAACACCTATTTCTTCATTTTTCTTTTATTAAGATGTAAATATGAGAATTATTTTTTAATAAATGCTCTGTATATTTGTGTTTGTAAACATATCTAGTAAGAGATAAAATATCAAAATACATTTTAAAAAATCTTTTTTTTGAATGCTTCAATCATTACAGGATCAAAGAAAGGTTAGTTTCATTCTTTATTATTTTATTACATTAATTGAGGAAATTTTAGTAGTGCGCCAAAAATACTTTGGAAGATTTGTACACTTGTGCATGAGCATCTTAGAATGCAAGTTCTCTTCATAACTTGCTAAAAGAATGTAAGTTCATGGCTGAAGTATTCAAAAAGACAATTTTCCTTATATAAATTGTTGATATAAAATGTTAATTCCTTTTTCTAATTACCTTTTCCTTCCCTGTTTTGTGCAAATGCATATTTATTCTTTTGAATCATAGTTGTGAGAATTACCTTACTACATATCTGGCTGCAATCAAATTACAACCAGAGTTGAAGGTGGGACTAGGAACCCAAATAACCTACTGGAAGTTTTCATTTAGTTGCCATAAAACTG
The DNA here is from genome assembly GCA_031002005.1 of Vandiemenella viatica. Lineage (NCBI taxonomy): Eukaryota > Metazoa > Arthropoda > Insecta > Orthoptera > Morabidae > Vandiemenella > Vandiemenella viatica. Next base: position 82,407,462 of record CM061921.1, read on the forward strand.
GCTGAGGTCATGTGAATTAAAAGAATTACTTTGACTTGCCAGGTTGGAAATTGATGAAATAAGGTGGGGTGAGGGCTAAACCTCAGCATTACTGTAATATTGATACCAGTTTTTTTTTTTCTGTTGACAGTCTCTCAGCTGGTTTCATGTAAATGTGCATCTCTTCATATTCTATTCATCTGAACGTTTCCATTACAACCTGCTTCTTCAATTATATGATCAGTAATTTGTCTTCTACAAATTTTATTCTTTACTGTTCTCTTGATTAACAAAATAACCAATTCTTCACACTTTCAGGTGTGATCAACTATCCTGTTTTTTCTTTCTGTGAAATGCTTCCACAGATTTCTTTCCGCATCCTAAAACACATTAATTTCATACATTCCATTTAATTTTCACCGGCCTTCTATATCCCTCGCATATCAAATGATTTAGTTTTTCATGTTTCTGGTTTTACAAAAGTCCAAGCATCTCTTCCAAAAATGTTGTGATCTGTACAGCAATTCATAGGAAGTTCTTTCTGAATTCTAGATTAATGTTTGAAAACAAAAGATTAATATTTATGTAGAATGCTATTATTCTCAATGCTGTTAAGATAGTTTTTGCTTTACCAGTCAGTTATAATTTACTTCGTAAAGTAAAGAATTCTTACTACGGTACTTCTATTACATCTTACACTGCTTTTATATTTAATCTACTATGATTGTTATTACTTCCAATAAATTTAATGGCTTGTCTTGTTTTGGTTTATACAGGGTGAGGCAGCATAACTTCCTTTTTTCAAAACATAATAAAACCCGTTGTATGAATCAGAAATTTTTAATTTGTTTTTTATAATGTAGGCACATACATAATGTTTTGTTTTACTTAGTTTTGAAGGTCAAATCAGGTAGGTGACGTCCCCCAGCCTGCACCCACTGAGTAAACCGATTTCTGGTGTTTGTCATGACTCCTGCCAGCATAGCAGGCATTATGTTGGCAATTTCTTCCCGGGTGTTTGTCTTCATATCATGTAAGGTCCTTGGGCGGTTCACATCAACACGGTATTTCAAAAAAAACCATAGAAAAAAATCACAAGGGGTCAAATCGGAAGAGCGGGCCGGCCACTCCAAATCGCCCCTAATTAAGATGAGGCGCTCTGGGAAGTGTTCCCTCAAAACAGCCATAAATGCTCTTGAAGTGTGTGCCTTTGCACCGTCTTGCTTGAACCAAGTGTTCCCTAAGTCCAACTAGTCTAGCCGTGGGGAAAAAAAAAAATCTTAACATGTTTACATACCGGTCCGAATTCACTATCACTGTGACTTCATTTTCCTCAAAGAACCAGGAACCAATAAAGCCACCTGAGGAAATTGCACACCACACTGTGACTTTAGGTGAATGCAAAGGCCTTTGATGCAATTGTCGAGGATTGGTTTCAGCCCAGTAGCGCATGTTTTGTTTGTTGACGTATCCACACGAATGAAATTGGGTTTAATCAGTAAAAACAAAACAATAGCGTCCTCAGGATCCTCTTCCAGAAGAACCTCACAAGCGTTCCTCCGAGAATTGAAGTCAAGTTCAGAAAGTTTCCTGTACAATCGACATCTTGTATGGATGACAATGATGATCCTCATGAAGAATTCTCCTCACAGAATGATCGGAAATTCCAAGGGCAGACGCATGTTTGCACGCAGAACGCCGTGGTGATCGCAACATTGAAGCTCTCACTGCTTCAGTGTTCTCAGGTGATCTGATGGGCCGAGAGCCTCCAGATCGTCTTGTCGCACTTGCAGTTTGTCTGAACGAAGTGACCCATATAACAATTTATTTCCGGTCCAGGACAGGGGCCAACGGGGCTAAATTAAAGCGATTCCGAAAAGCGCGCTGGGTTGTGATCACAGAACATCCGCTCGAAAAGTAGGCCTTAACAGCAAACGCACACTCCTCACTGCTCCAACGCATGATGGCGACTGAACTGTGTCGGGACAAAACTTTATAGTCACGCCTCTCTAACGAGACAACTAGTGCTGCGCTACGATATCAACCGACTGAATGGCATGCATTTTAAAAAAGGAAGTTATGCTGCCGCACCCTGTATTAGTCAAAATCCTTCTCCCACCTCATGCAATTAAGCAATTTTTCAACATCTTAAACTTTTGTCTGTTATCAGTGTCCCACTACTGATTGCTTCTTCTTGAACACTTGGGCCACATTTAACTTTTTCTTTCACGTCCTTGATTGCTTCCTCTACATACTGGTTGAATATTACTGGAAAGAGCCTGCAATGCTGTTACCACCAATTCTTTGATCCACAATTCTTTAATTGTATTATAGTTAGCTCTTATTTTTGTATCACTTATAAACTCTTCTAGCTCAATATGTTAGTCCCGATTCGCATCTAACACACTTACATTGTCTGTTCTGTTCTTTTGTATGTTCTTGTTGTTAGTAGTTTCGAATTGTGTTCTCAGATTTGCTGTGCGATAATTTTCGCATTTGTCAGTTTGTGCTTTCTAGGGGACTTGAAGATAATATTTTTACTAGAATCCTTTGGTATATCTCCTATTTCATAAATTTTTTATGTCAGTTTGATAAATCTTCTTACCCCTTTTTCTTACAATAATCTGATACTGTATACATAAACATGGTATTGCAGATAGTTTTAGAAGCCATATTTATATTAAATTTTGAACTTATAATTTCCACAGAGATTGTGAAATAGTTTGTAAGGGAAGCAGAAGAGAAGCAGCGAACAAAAGTGGGGAAAAGGGAAGGAAAAGAGTGAGTGATGCATTTAATATCTAGTTATCAGCAGTTGGTTGTTGTCAAGTAGGTTTTTGTTTTTTTGGGAGAATAGTTACTTGTAGTGTTGATATATAAATTGTAAGACTGAAATTTAAACTATTCTGTTACCTGATTTCCCTCTCCCCCTTTTTTTACCATTAGGAATTGAAATAAGTGGGAATGGCAGAGTTTCTAAAACTGAACTGTAAAGGAAATACTTATTATTTCCTTATAAGAATTGGTTTATATTATTCATGTACACACAATATTTTGCTTGAATTTCTGTTTTTCTGTATCCTTATGGCCTGTAATGCCCTTTATCTTTTTGATGCTATTACTTTTGATTCTGTTTATTCCAATTCATTAAATAGTTTTTACTTCAGTGGTTTAATTTTTATTTATCCCAGTTTCCAAAATTTGTGCATCAGTGGGAGATTTACCTTCTCTGTTTCTCAAATGTTCCTTATATCAAACAGTATGTAATATCTGGTAACAATGAAATCAAGATGCTAAGTAGCGGAAAGGAATCAAATTAGGATAGGGAAATGAGCCACCACTTACCTTAAGATGATGGATGTAGGGTGCGAACACACAGAAAAGACACAAACACAAATAATAAAGTAATTTTTGGGATAAACCTTTCGTCAACAGGAAAACATTATGAGAGTTGGGTGCAGCTGGAGACTGCCTCACAGAAAGACCGCCGGTCGGGAAAATGGTGGGGGCAAATTCAAACATCGGAAAAGTAGAGGGGCAGTGAATCAGAGCGAATACCCGAGCATAGATAAATATCCAAACTAATCTCTGGTCGGTGGGAAGATCAAAATATAATTAGAACAAAAAATAAAAAAAAACTATATAAAATATTATTCAAATACAATTTTTAAAAAAAAAATAATAATTTTTATGAAGTAAACATCACCTTAGGTTAGTGATGGTTCAGTATAGGTAATGGAAAAGAGGATTAAAAAAGGTTAAACATATGTAATAATAGTAATAATAATAATGACCGGGTATTATCTCAAGTTGAGACCAGGTAGTTACCTTGTGCCAAGTTTGTACTGGTAGGCAAGTTCTCACCTTCTGAGTTCAGAGAAACTGCTGCTATTAGGGAGAACTCTGTATGTAATATCTTAGTGATAAGATTTCCTCTGTATGTAATATCTTAGTGATAAGATTTCCTTCAACCTTTAAAACACCTTATAGTAATTTAACATTTATGCTAGTGTTATCATTGCTACAACTACTAATTTCCTGGTCTTTCATTTTGGAGGGATTCAAATTTTGCTTTCCCAAAGTCAGTAATGATGAATTTTGGTATTTTTATCATCGTTTTTTAAACTGTCCAGGGTAAATTTATTTGTAGCTTTTTCTCATAACATAAAGCTTGGACAAACCATAAATTCTCTTCCCTTTCTTTTTCTTCTTCTTTCATGTAATTTGCAATGTTAATAATTTTTGTTTCATTTATCATTATTTCTATTCATCTGAAATAAAGTTTAAAACATATTTTTTAGCTTCTGTTTTTGATTTCTTAAGCATCATCCTGATTTAATAGTTTGTTGATCATCTGTGTGCATGAATCTAGTTCACACTACTGTCTCATGGATATATCAGTGGATGTGCCTATGGAAAATTATGCCTCTTGAATGAACTAAACTTATTGCCTACTGTCGGGTTCAGAGTGGAGGTGGGGGGGTGACAAAATTGTATCATTGTAAAGGCAAAATATACACTGCCTGGCGAAAAATGTCAAGTACTTAGAAAGAAAGAAGGAAACTCTATGAAACTTCACGGGTTATTTCAGTAATTACAAAATTGATTCAAATTTTCAAAGAACTTGGCAGTAGAGCCGATTTATCGGTATGTTGTCGCATTCAATCTGGCCTGGATGCATGCATTGATTCCGTTGGGAACGGTGTCATAAAACTATTGCATTCTTTCCTGAGACAAGCTGGCCCACGACTGATCTAACTGGTCTTTGATATCCTGTGTATTGTCACTGGGATTAACACACTGGCCTCGCATTCGGGAGAACGCCAGTTCGAATCCCTGTCCGGGCATCCAGATTTGGGTTTTCCATGGTTTCCCCAAATCACTCCAGGCGAATGCCAAGATGCTACCTTTAAAAGACCATGGCCAAATTCCTTTCCGTTCCTTGTCCCCAGTCCCATCCCACCTCTAATGACCTCGACATCGACAAGGCGTAAAACAATAAGTAAAAAAAGTCACTGGATTGGAGTTGTCGTCCAAGCTGGCCTCCCCCCCCCCCCCATATGTTCTGTTGGGGCTAGATCTGGGGATCTTGCTGGCAAAGGGAGTACCTCAACACCAAGCAGGCAGTTCATAGAGGCATGTGCATTGTGTCAACAAGCATTGTGCTGTTGTAAAATGGCTTAATGATACTGTTGCACGGGAGGTAACATGAGGATGCAGGATATCCATGATGTACTGCTGTGCCATCAGAGTTCCCAGCTGTGATCTGAGGTCATACCAGGTGGCTCCCTACACCATGACGTCAGGAGTAACACCACCTAGGTTGCCGCCAAACTCTCTGACGAAGGTTATCCAAGGTATTGGAAAATGGCAATCCATCACTGAACACAGTGCAACAACATTCATTGTGTTAAGTGATTCTGCTCTAATTCCTATGACCGTTGGCTAATATTGTGGCTCATACTGCCGTGGTATTTGTAAATTTGACTCTATTTTGTAATTACTCAAATAACATCACATACACTCTCAACCCATGAAATTTCATTTCACTTCCCCCCACCCTTGTGGGTGCTTAACTTTTTCGTTTTTGTCAGGCTGTATATTTCTTTTTTCCTTAAAAGGATTTTTAGGCCTGTTGACATGCTTTGGCTTTAGAGACTATTCCTGTCTCTTCTTTCATCTTCCTATAATTATTCTGTCTTTTGGTTTATATTGGGTTCCTTCTTTCAGGAATTATGCTTCATTCATTCTGTTCAAATTGTCCCTCCATTTGTTCCTACAATCTTATATTTTTTCATTTATACTATATATTATTTTCTCATTTTTTATTAGATCCAGTTTTTAAAATCCTTACACAGACCTAATGAATGTCGCTGGTTGTATGGCGTTTTTGTCGCTCCTATGCATTATCCATGACTTACTTCCATAGAGAAAGATTGGAACTGCCATCACTTCATAAAATTTTCAGTTTTTTTGCTATGCATCCTTTTTCATAAAGTTTTAATTGCTGTCTCTCACATTATCTGTTCACTTTATCATCAATATCTCTGTCGACTCTGTATGTGATGTCACAACCATAGTCAAAAGTTGTTCAACTAGTTGACCATTTACAACCATTTTTGCTGCAACATGTTTCATCCACGGAAAATGATTAGTTTTGTTATGTTCATGGTTATGTTCAAGTTGTAATGCTCTGAACATATTTGTAATTTTTGAGGGCTCTGTATAATATATTTTCAGTCTCTCTATTACCAGCAGGTCATCAGCAAATAAAAGCATATTGTCTTAAGTCTATACCCCTTTAAGGATTTTAATTCTGCCACATATGGATGGTATTATGCATACACATTAAAAAGTTCCAGAGAGAGAGACCACACGTCTTGTGCCTTGGTTAATTATTATCTGCAGCTCCTATTTTTACTTTTCACTGATTCTATAATGTTTTGTATATCTATTTCTCTGAAAGGTTCCCCACAGCAACTTTCTATCTGTTTTCTCAAAAGGCTTTAGAAATGCAATTTATAGAGTGTGGGTTATGTTCCAACTTCTCTGTCATCCCATTTATAATCTATATATTATATGAGCAAGAATGTCCTATACTAAATCCATTATCTAATTATTCCCCTATTATTTGCAGTCTAACATTGATTATTGTGGAATAGATTTTGTGTACTGTGGTCAGGATGATATTCTGAACCTGTTACTCTGTTGGTCTCGTGCTTTTCCAGGTGATGCCACATCAATACGAACACACACTTCCACATAGAGACAAATTTTGAAATGACGCTACAGTAGACACTCTTTGTTGGAGAAACAACATAATCTCTGCTGACAAATCTGAACAGTCCACCCTGTGTGCCAGAAGACGGTAATCCTCTGGCCTCACATTTGGGAGAACGTGGGTACATTTATTCCCGTCCGGTCATCCAAGTTTTGGTTTTCCTTGGTTTCTCCAAGTCACTCCAGACAAATGCCGGGTGACCTCAATGACAATGGGCTATAAAGCCAGGAGGAAAAAAAAAAAGTTGCAGAAAATAATGGAGGTGTGTGTGCATTAACTTGAACCAGCCCTGAGAAGGGCCCCAGATTGGGACTGAAATGTTGGCTGCACCAGTAGGAGGGATGCAGCACTAACCAATAAAAGAAAGCACAAATTTACAACATGATTCCTGCGAAAAATGTGAATTTTATGTTCTTTTGAGCTACAAGGGACTTAGAAATATTATAGAGTGACAGAAACAATCCTAATATGTAACAGATGACCTGTTGATACCACGTGAGGGTGCTTTGGGACATTGATTGTGCTTCAGAATAACCTATAGTAAGGGAGCTATATTCAATTGTGTGCTTATCTATTGGCTCTTTTTTTTAATGACCGTGTTTCCTATATATCTGATATATCTCATATGCTATGAGCCATCTTTATCATAGTTCAAAAATGAAGTGTATAATGTTATGAGACCTATAAAACTGCAGATGTTGAAAAGGTTCATCAGAACTTGTTATTACTATTGAACTATATTTGTTAACCATGATGTATCATCCAATTATTCACATCATATACCAGTACATGCCAATTCCCGTAAAATAACTTCAATATTATTCTTTTTTGTCTTCTTTTCTTATCTCACTCAAAATCTACATTTTAGAACAGTTTATACAAATACATGTTCAACATTCTGTAGGGTCAAGATATCACTCAATGCTTTCCAATTGCCACTCATCAGGTTTGTTCCACACTCTTCAAAAATCTGTCCACCTCTTCCTTAGCATTCTGTTTCCAGTCTGCTTTGTATCCTCCACAATCCCTAATGTTTTAGCAGATCTTGCACAGAACGTACAAAAAGATTAGCAATACAGGATTAAGAGTTAAATACTTATGTCTACACAAGTGCTGCTACTGGCAACATGTTCCAATTTTGTGGAACATTCTACATGATTAAAGAATAGGTTTTAAACTTCACATTCATGTATGCTGTCATATTTCCTGTGGTAGGCACTGGTTTAAATTTCCAGGGTAAATATTGATTTTATCTTTGTTTCTCAGGTTGCTGAAGGTATGCCAGGAGTGCAGAAAGCAGAGATACTGCAACTATGTGACGAAGTTGATTTGTTGTCTCATCAGTTAAGTGATTTGTGTCGTCAAGGGCTAGGAAACACTCCACGTGCTCAAGATGTCGCCAGGTACTGAGAAATTCTATTAGTATAATATTTACACACAACAAAAATATTACTTAACTTTCATAAAAGAAAAATGGGGGTAATTGCTACCAAATTTAATGGAAAATTGTTTTCTGAACTTCTTATAGATCAGTGTTTCTCAAACTTCTTCAAGCCGAGGATGAGTAAATTGTCAAAAGTAATTCTGTGGACCACTAAGTAATATGGGCCCAATTTTTTTACCTATGTTCATACTATTAACCAACCTTACCAATAGTTAACAGCACGTACCATGCTCCAACAGGGCCGGCGCCATGATTCTCGGGCCCCGGTTAAGCGTTCTTAGCCCCCTGCCCCCCTCCCCCTCCGAACCGCGAAAAGTTTTTAATTCAAACTTTGTTATTTATATATAAATCCAGAAATGTTCGAAATATAGGTGCAAATTTGAAAACTTCCATTTGATTTCTGCTGAGATAGGCACCAAGGCCAGCAGGCCCCCCTTCGGTGACTCGGGCCCCGGGTACTTTTGCCCCGCTTACCCCTCCCTAACGCCGGCCCTGTGCTCCAATGCCAATACCAATACTTTAATGGGAATTAGCTCCAAGAGTAATTCTTTTACACTTCAGTGAGTAATAAGTGGTGAATCAGTTATTTTAGAAATTGCCATAATACCACAAACTGGAAACAAAGATACAACATTTTTAATAGCATTTTATTAAATTACTTTGAAAGTTGCTTCTCCCATGAAAAGGTTTCATGCTTGTCAAAAAGAACAAAAATTGTGAATAACTGTGGGCATTACAAAATAATGCTTTTGTAAGAGGAAGTTATATATTGCTTCTAGGAACAGTCACAATTCTAATTTTAAAACAGCTTACAAGTGATATTGCAAAAAGTTGAATTGGGTTATCAAAGACTCTAAAAATATATACTACAAACATAAGATTCATGACTCTGAAAATAAAATTAATGCAATATGGGTTATTGTAAAAAAGAAAAAGAAAAAAAAGGAAATTGTGAAAAATAATCAGGTCAGTAATGAAATTTGTGTCAAACAAAATTCAGTAGAATCCAATTTTTCAATTGCTGGTATATTTAATAAACATTTTTTTATTTGTTGCTAATAAGTTGACTTATCAATAACTGAGTGACACAGTATGGATTTTGTCAGTACAGTCTTCCAGAAAAAAAATTGATACACTGTCTCTAAATTTAGCAACTCCAGAAAAAAACAAGAAAAGTTTTCAGGTCTCTTAACAGTAAATTACTAAAGTAGTTGTGATAAGATTTACAGCAGATTAAGTAATAATGTTCCACAGAATTAAGTATTGTATTAATTTATTTGTTTAATATATCTCTACTTCAGTGCATTTTCCCAGAAATACACAAGTGTGCTGTAGTTAAAGCACTTTATAAAATGGCAAAAATATTCCAGCTAAATCACAAAAGAGGCATTCAACAGAACAAGTTATTTCTGCATTTACCAACAATATTTTAGAAGGGATAAATTACTGCCTGTATGAATTTTTTGTGACTTAATTAAGGCATTTGATTGTGTTGATCATCAACTAATGATGCAAAATTAAGGTATTTTAGTATAAATGTTGTTAATAAATGGCTTAATTCTTGCCATTTGAATAGAAAACAGAAAGTGTCATTGGAACATTTTAATGATGCATCATGTGAAATGAGTGGGGATTTATTGTATGTGGAGTACCTCACGGTTCAATAAGACTTTGGCATAATTATTTAGTTTCAGTAAAACTTTAGAGTGAGGGCGAGTGTGCTGTATTTTTTCACAATTTTATCTTCTGAAGGAATCGAATTCAATAAATCAATTAGCATTACTGGTTATCAAACCTGATACCAGGGAGAGTAAGCTTGCTTTGAATATTAAATTGCAGTGAACTTAAAATATTCTATGTACTTTGTTTTCAATCTTCTTAGCATTACTAAAATTTCAAGACTCTTGTTAAATCTCACTTTATAAATACCTGTTGTCTTAACTGCAAAACATTTAAAGATTATTGTAGTCGTAAATTGCGAAGATCTTTCATGCAATTAATCCTGTTGCCAACAAACAAACAAACAAAGCAACCAAGCAATGACAATGAGATTAACTTTTATGTATTTATAAGAACTCTCATTTTTTTGTTGTTGTTGTATGCATTAATTTAATTGCCTATTTGGTACAATTTTCTTACTATTTACTAAAGTTATACTGGACCAACTGGAACATTTGTAAGATTATAAGATAATTGTATATAAATTACACATTTTTGTATCAATCAGTGTATTAATTTCTTTGTTATTCCATATTATAAAATGATAGAAATGAAATGTTATTTGCTTCAGTATATTATATGTAATTACTTTCATTATGAGGGGTGATCAGGATCTAAGGTTATAAAGCCTTAAGTGAAATGTGTACATTTTATTCCATACAACCAATATAGCCAACATACATTAAGTTATATTTTGACAGTCTCCATATCGATATAGGTACTTGTCTTTTTGAGGGATGAATTTGAATATTCCCTCCTGGTAAAAATCCAGTTCTTATGTGTTCAGCCATGTTGTTGCGAAATGTTTCACCTCCTCATCTAAAGTTGGCCCCCTAGGTGTTCATTCTCTGCTTCAAGTGAGATAAAAGGTGAAAGTCGCTTGGAGTGAGGTCTGGGCTGTAAAGAGGGTGGTTGATGATGTCCCAGCGAAACTGCTTTAACAGAGTGGTAGTCTTCTGGGCTGTACGAGTTCGCACGTTGTCATGAAGGAAGATGACTTTCGACACTATCCTGTCACATGCTGACGAGACATTACAGACTAGCAGCTGTCAATGAATTTCAGCCACAGTTACATGTTTTGCCCACAGAAATCTAATAAATAAACAGATTTCTTTGCGAGACCAGTTTTCCAAACGAGTCGCTATTTGTGTTTATGTGCAACTAGCACTGTATGTTGTGGATAGCTGAAACTCTGCGCAGTTGCCAACTGCATGTCTTAGAATTACCACACACTACTAATTTCTCTATAATGGACAATGCTCCAGGAATACCAGCCTTGTAACCTTAGTTTTTGATCACCATTCCTAAAATAATGTCTGCTTTTGTGGGAGTTCAAAAACAATTTTTGATTCATTTGTGTTTATGTTGCTCGCTTTGTGGAGCAGGAATAGAGTTCTCAGCTGCTGGCTATATATATGCAGTTTAAGAACACATTGGGAGACAAAAAAATCGATACTATTGGTTTCTTAAGATCTTTATTTCAATAGCTAAAGTGATTGATTGATTTACATTTTTTTAATCAATGTGATTTACTAATCATAATGATATCTTACATAAAAATAATAACTAATGTGAATGACTGCTCAATAGATAATTTAAAAATCTAATATTACTAATTGTAAGATAAAAATTGAGCACTTGCCTTAATTGGTTACCTACCCAACTGCTGGAATTAGATTAAAAAAAAGCAATAATACAAAAGTACAAAGTTATTTCAATGCTTAAGAGATAGATTTATAGTTATTCTTACAAAGTGCATACATAAAGGAGGCTAGAGATTTTTAAATTTTTGTTTTGTTTGCTAAAATATTGTCAACTTTTTATTTTTATTATTTATCTTCAAAGTTGATTAATTGACTCATCAAATAGGCAGTTATTATTTACTTAGATAAAACTTTAAAATTCCACTTTGTATTGCACGGGATCCAGTGGGATTGATACCAATCTCACAAATGTTCTGCAGGATTGAAGACATTGCAGGATTGCAGTCTTTAGTTGTAGGAACAGTTGAGGGTGTACTATACCATATACAAAAAATTATGAGGTCTGTTCAAAATAAGAATAAACTTATAAATTTACATCTGAACCATCAGGTTGATTGAGTTTCTGCCAAAAGCAGTGCCAGTATTTTTGGCAACCAGTCATCACTTGCCTATTGGTACTAGCTCTGATCAGTTTCAAACTAGAGCCATCTGAGTAATTATGTGAAGTGACTGATAGGCGAATCAGTGATACAAAGAAATTGAATGACTTTTTGGAGCAGCTTTCAAGAGTTATATTTTGCATTTTACTTGAAAAGTATTTCTTGGAAACATGGATATTGCTTCTGCAGGCTTATAAAGAGGACTTTCTGAGCGGTACACAAGTTATGAGTGGTTGAAGCATTTCAAATTGGGATGAATACCGATCATTGACGCTCCAAGTAACAAATGATGAAATACTCAATGCTGTTTGATCTGTGGTTAATGCAAACTGTCGGTCAGCTGCACGGGAGGTTGCAGAAGTAGTCTGGATTTGAGTCTAGTTCTGTCACACAATTTTTAATTCAAAACTTGACATGCACTGCGTCACTGGTAGACCTGCACCATGGCTGCTCACAGACGACCAAAACGAGATCCATGTCATCAGCTGGGAATCACTTGATCATGCTAACAGTGACAAAATCTTCATGACAAGCATCATAAGATATGATGAAACATGGCTGTAAGTAAACAATAGCACAAATGTCTCAATGGATTGGTCCAACATCACCACACCCAAAGAAAACGTGCATGAATCAGTCAGATGTGAAGTTGATTATTTCCTTTGACTGTCATGGGATTATCAAACATGAATTCATGCCATAAGGTCAGACTGTCAATATGCAGTACTGCATCACAGTTTTAAAATGTTTTCAGGGAAATTTGTGCCGGAAGAGGCCTGAAATGTGGAAGAAAAAGGGTGAATTTTGCACCATGACAATGAACCATGTCATTTTTCTCAGCATGTTTGGGAATTTTTGGCCAAGAAAGGAACAGCCATTCTTCCCCATCCACCTTACTGATTATATTTGGCCCTAAAAGACTTTTTCTTGTTCCCCAAACTTAAAATTTTCTTGAAAAGATGTCATTTGCAAAGTTTAGCAGAAATTTGAGAAAAATCTTGTGATCACAGAAAACAAGTGCCATGGAGCATATGAGCAATGGAAAAAAAGATTGCAATATTGCATGGAGCAACAGGGAGTACTTCGAAAGGGACTTCTTCTGATGCCATGCCCAATCCCGGGTGACTCCCATGGAGGGTGTACGCCTCCGTGGGAGCTCTCTCAGGAAAATGAACTGGGGCGGTTTCTGATTGCCGTCTCCAGTGTTTGTTCAAATGTGTTGGTGTAAATGTGGATGACTGTGACAGTATGTGCATTCACTGTAGAGTGTTGCTTGTGTTGTATGAAATGAGAAATTAAGAAGCGAGAGGATGAAACCTGGTGCTGGCCCATTCAGGCCTACTCCTCCGAAAGAGGAGACAGCCAGGCTTAACGTCCCCATCTGACGGATGAATCACCATCAACAATAGTGTTTGCCCTCACTTCATATGCAGTGCAGAGGTTTGGGATTTAACCCCGGTCTTTGGCGCACAATTTGGTGATTAGGAATTGTGCACCACCACCTCTCCAATCAAAATGATGAAAATTTCTTCCACCACCAGGCTTCGTACCAGCTAACCCTGTGTCAGCGCTGGGCACCATCATGGTGCTGCAACCAACTGAACCAACGGGGCGGGCTTCGAAGGGAAGAAGCATTTGTAAAAATGCAAGTACAGTATTAAAGATTCATTTAAAATAGTTTGGTCTTTTTTATTTTACTTTTGAGTATTTATTATTATTTTTTTTAACAGCATCAAAACTCTTAATGATTTTTTTCCTTAAAGAATGTATCAGAATAATTTTTTTTATAAAAAATTCAACATGTGAACAGCTCAGTAGTTTGATTATGGGGTTTTAATATATCTTATGAGGGATTGGATGGACACCAGAAAATTATGACAATACTCATACTTAAGTGATAGGTAATGTAAATTCTGTATTTAAATGATTTAATCGGAGGCATACTGAATTGATGTTGTGTAATATGCTCGCACAACTAACTTTGGCATATGAGAGTGAAATCGGGACTAGCCAGAAACACACGCTTGCTGAATGAAGAAAGCAGAAATGAGGCTTATGTGCTGAAAAGCTACAGTTACACTTTGGGAGAAGAAAAGGAATTACGAAATCGTAAAGGAATTTCAAAGAGTTGAGAATTTTTTTTATTTTTATGAAAGTACAGAAACAAATGGTAAAAAGAATTTATGTGCCTCAACTGCTATATACCTACAGGAAGATGATCTTTGGGATGCTCATTCAAAAGATCGCTGTAGACCATAACAGGCCATTAGGTGAACTATGTGAATGGATGGTTATGGTTGTGAGGATGAATTAATATTATATTGTATCCATAAATAATAATAATAAAAAACATTGGAAAGTTATTCTGTTGTCAGAATATAATGGTTTATAACTTTTTTGTCTTACATTTTTGTAACTTCATTCTCTATTTTATATTAATTAAATACTAACTTCTAGTTGGGTTATTTCTGTATGTAAAACTTTATCATATCTTATTTCAAATGTTGATTATTGTCTTGTTGTTTCATCAAGGACATTAAACTTCAGTTTGTCCAAGTAGAATAGTGCAAGCTGTAGTACCACTGTATGGTTTATATAATCAATTCTGGCCACTGTCGATGCCACTTTCATATATACCAATATGTTATCTTTTTGGGTGTTGACTTTTTTTATTTAAAAGGCTTGCTAACAAACTGCTGCCCACATCAAGGACACAAATTTACAGCAACACATCAACTTTGATAGTTGCCGTCCTTTCCTCATAAAATGTTCTCTTTCCTACAGCTGGTTGGTGACTCCTCATCACCAACCAACTTTTAGTCAGATTGAATGGCCACAGGCAAATAATCCATACCTCCAACCTATACCTGGTGAGGAACTCTGTCAGAGCATATGCATCTGCCGCAGATTTCTAGGCTGTGTGGAAGGGATGATAGATGTCGAAATGAAGATAATGTTGTAATCTAGTGGGCTTGATGTATACAGATATGTGAAGGGCACCCTGTATTGGGTATGCAACAGGCTTCACTACACACCTCAGATATCAAATAATCCACCTCCACTGCATTAGTTCTTAAATGGTCCTCACCAGCCAGCTTTCAATCAGAATGAATGGCTAGGCAAGTAGTCTCTGGAAACTACCATCACATTTGAACTCCATAGATGGGAACTAGCTTACCAATATACCCTGGTCACCAAGCATCCACCTGGTCTCAACATCCAATAAGATACTGCCACTAAACCCAACACTTTTTGTTTATTTTTTTATTAATCCATTTTTGTGTGTGCTTTGTCCATTATTGTTCCCTTATTTATCATTAATATTTAACTTTATTATTTGCATCTATTCGTGTGTTTGCCACAAGGACATGTATTCTGAAAAGGGAGTGTAAGGACAAAGGCTAACACCGGGGTTGTAGTATCGCCTTGGTGACTTAACTAACAGATCACGTGGATGGAAAGTTCTGTGGAATTTTCACAAAATAATTTGAATTTGACCATGTAGCCTAATAGAAACTCAACTTAAATGCTTGAAGGTCACCACTAGATCTGTTTCTAAACCACAAATCTAGAAAAGGTTCTTCTACCAAATTATAACAGTTCACTTTCAGAAAATTTAAAGTTTTATTTTCAAAATCACATTTACTAAAATTTGCATTAAACACTTGAGTAGGCAAATCGAAGACTCGTTTCCAAAATATTGCAGATTGTGGAGAGAAATTACCAACCAAAACCCCTTTTCAGAATTTCAAAGTTCTAGCAGACATTATTCTCGCAGGCTATCACGCCTAAGAACCAACATGGCCGACTCGGTAGCGCCAACTTTCAACCGTCTTCCTACTCGCTCCGATACAATACTTGCACAGGTTAACTTCACATAGCACTCCACAGTAAAGAGAACAAGACGAAACCGAAAGAAATAAAAGACTACATATTACTAAGTTACTACTTTAAACATCACTGAGAAAATCATGCACGGAGGTGCGCGATTACTTTCCGGCGTACGAGTGAGACAATGTGAACTTACTGCACGATCTTTTATAGGCTGCTCAGAGCCTATGACCTTGGCAAATCTTTCTTTAATTAATATCTCCACTTTAACTTGAAATTTTTACAGGGACTTTATATTGTCATATTCTATTTGTTTTAATTTATTATTCCAAAAGGTTTCTATGGTCTTAAAACTAAAGTCATCACATGACCAACTTAGGGGAATTTTTACGCGCTTCAACAACAATCCGTGACAATCTATTTTTCAAAAAATTAATTACCAGACAAATGCTTAAACTTTTCACCGAAACCACTATATGTTCGTAATCGTCTTAATTAGTGCTATCTACTGATATAAATTTCAAATTAATATTCCTTTTAATTAAAAAGTTCATTTTTTTCTCTTAATTAAAACTGCTAATTAAACTTTGCCAAATTATTTAATTTTACTACCAAAATATCGTGAACAATAGCTGGTGATAAAAGATCAGTTGTAACTTTACGCGATTTAAAGATATTTCAAACCTTAGATTTTTACTTTTATGATCGCGTGTTTCAAAGCTTGAACAGAGCGGAATGTCTCTTAAAATAAACATTTCGCAATATGATAAATACACTTTAAAATGATTTTTATGGCGAATTGTCCCTGTGGGAAAGATTACAGGAAAATTCCTTAAAGTTGACAACTACTCTTCTCGAAATTTCTAAGTCCAACATAAGCAACTTTACGATCAATCTATAGAACATTTTACTACTAGGGAAACTAGAATTTGCCAAAATTCTAAGGTGCTTACAGGAGGGGGTTGCGAGGCTATATTAATAATACCCTAGCTGTACACCATTGGAAGTATTATGTCTCCTTCATCGCATCTTATTATGACACATACTTAGATAGTTTCCTTTTGAGATGTCATTTTTAGGACTGAACAAGTAGGCATTTACCTATAATAAAAATGTGTTGGATGAGGGGGGGAATCATGAAAACTTTTCTTTTGACAGCAGAGGGGAGGAGGAAGTGTGGTAAGAAAAACTTTGGGAACCCCTACAATAAAGGAAATAGCAACAGATATGGATATAATAAAAAAAATTGTTGCATTAAACAGAAAAATAATTAAAAAAATGAAAAAAACAATAAATAACAAAACGAAACTTCAGCCACACAGAACCCACCAAACAAATACATCCAAAATTAAAAAAATCAACCCACAAACCGTAAAGGATACTGAAAATAAGAGGAAATGCTACACAGTTGCACATTCCAACAAATACATACACCTGATCACTAACATTTCTATTAAAATAACAAGGAATGAACATTGCTCTTTGTATCAGTAGCATAAAAAACCATCACAACACAAGCATTTGCCATGTCAAAAATTTGAGGCAATATGCATAGAACAGATACAAATATAATTCCAAACAAGACATAAAGAACTAAACAATGGCGGATACAGGATTTTTTTTTGGGGGGGGGGGGCTTGGCTCGGGGGAGGAGGGGTTCGCCGACAGAAATCTCATTATTCCAGATTGTGTAAGCTATCTGTTAAATTTTGTAACTGTGTGACAAAATTTTGCTCTCAGAACCACGAGATTGGATAGAATATTAGTACATTTCATTTTTATAGTCATTTTTTATGTTTACTCAAGTTAGAAAGCAGTTTTACAGGTTTTAAGATTGTATTTTCAATATTTTTAATTTCAAAGTTCATCGGCATTCGCCTGGAGTGGGAAAGTTCATACTTAAATTATTTATTTTCAGCCAAAGCATTAAAGTTAGGATAATTTTCATGATAACTAAAGTTAACATTTATTTTGAGATCTAGATATTTGTAAAGTTTCAGAAAGATTGAATTATTTTTATTGTCAAGGTCAGATTAGCTAATGTTAGGACTTCAGATGTGCGATTTGATATCTGGCAACTTTCCCATCAACCACCCCTGAGAAAGAGGAAAAAGATTTGTTCCGACGCTTCGCGTGAGAAGCCGCTAGGAATATTCGAGAAGCAGGAAGTGCTATGTGAATATAGACTCGTGCTTGCAGTTGTTCGCCCCAGACGCACGGAAGCAGTCGGCGCGATAACATGTAGCTTAGTAAGCCGGAAAGTTTTATACCTAACAAATCAGTGAAAGTTTTATTTTGGAATGATGCCGCTTGTTTTATTCAAGTTAACCATTATGTTGCGTTAAAATAGTATTTCTCCAAGTGAGGCCTCGGGATTGTCTAAATTAGATAAACTTTTTGAACAATGGGAGCGTGTGACGAACTTTCACTAGCTTTCTTTAACTAGATTTAATTCTTTGAACTATTGGGGTGTGGTCTGGCTTGACCGGTTAATCGAACTTGTAAAACATTACTTTGGAAAAGTCATCTGATTGCCTGTACAGTATTTGGTTTTGTGAAATTTGGAAGAATATAATTGTTTAAATGGCAATGAACTATTTATTGAACTTTACCTTTTCATAGTTTTCTGGTTAAAACCTATGTGGCGGCCGTATTACTCTATTTAAGCCAAAACTGTTACATTCAAGGCTACACACGGTTAGAGTTAAGACAACGTGTTTATGCTCCACCCCAAGTATAAGCTTTTCGTCTTACAATTGCCGCCCTTATTAAAACTGTAGAGCAAAAAAAAAAAAAGGTCCCCAAAATCCATGACGTCAGGGGTGACCATGACCTTGGTACTTTTGGGGGGGGGGGCTTCAGCCCCCTAGCCCCCCCCCCTGGATCTGCCACTGGCACTAAAGTACAATAACCATTCTACATTCCCTGAATGTCTCATAGAAAATGATCATTCACCAGAAACACTAACACAGATACACAAATCCTCTCAATCAACAACTACAGACACAACGTCCTCAGTCTACAAAATAACTGCCACATTTGAAAAGCAATAACCACTGATAATAATGTACTGAATGACCACACAAACCTCCAAAATACAATAAACACAAAAACCTACTAAACCCACATACTCAACACACACAAGCTGAAAACGGATTATGGAAAATATTACTTATTCACACATTTTCAAAACTGGTGCTATAAACATAAACTGTGACATCAACATAACAACATGGCCATGGTAGACTAACGAGTTGTGATAGGTAGCACTGTTTCCATCTAGCTGGCAATATGTAGACAGATTAGTTAGAACATCCTTTGCGAGAAAGGCGGATACCAATCTTTACAACTTCAATATATACAGTAAGTAGTAAACCACAAGCCAATGTTACAATTTTAGGATTACATCAAACATTATTTAATAAGTCGAAAACTAATTGTAAATTTCATCATGGATTAATTGCTGATGTCTCAATGAGGAATGAAACATGAATGGTGTTAATCGCATAAACAGTGTTGTTGCCATTATTTATTAACGATAAATAAGCAACTGTGGGAAAAATGGTTTGCAGTAACATCGTGTATCTACATATAAATCTGTAATATGTAATTAACAAAGTCGTGGGTGCCTCACATCAAAACTATTCTCTGCTCTGAGTACTCCAAATCTCCAATGCCACTGTGGAAGAAAGAATTCCTTTAAGCATCAATTTGACACGTTATTTGGGTAATCTTATTTCTCCTGTCTTGCCAACCCAAATAAGTTTGGGGATGATGCATTTCATTACAGTTGTAAATGAAAGTTTAAAGTCTGCCAATATCAAACAAAACCTATGTCATCGGTCTGCTAGACAATCCCAGCCCTACCAGTTTATAAATTCTGTGACACCTTTATAAGAACTGTGTAAAGTAGTTGCAAATCAAGTGTTTTTTTTCTGTATACTTATAATTAACCCTTTGCAATGTGGATCCAAAATGGTACACTAGTCCAAATATACACACATGAGAGTTTTGTATGTCCTTCCTGCATTATAATTCTTCAAAGTTGGACCTATCCATTAACTCAAGTTATGTGCAGGTCTCATTTCATGTTGCTTTGTACAGTTACGCCCAAATGCTTCAGGGAATCAATCACATCAGTAAATGAAAAGTTTATTTTGTACTCCTGAACACACTGGTTCTTTTTGTTAATTTCACACATCGCATTGTACTTTTTGCAAGTTTTATTAGTTGCCATTTATTGCACCATTCCAAAATGTTATCCTCATTTCTCTGATTTCTAAACTATTTTCAAAACTTCTAACATCCTTATATATTCCAGCATCATCTATGAACAAACTGCTGTCAATGCCGTCTCTGAGGTTGTTTATAGAAATTAAGAAAAGACATGGTTGTAACATACTTCCTTGAAGAATGTCTGATGTAAAATCTAGATTAGAAGAGGCTTCTCCATTGACATGCTGTGACCATCCAGTCAGAAAATATTATATCCATTCACTTATCTGATTTTATAATACCATATGCTTGAATCTTCACTAAAAGGTGTTTATGTGGTACAGAGTTGAAAACTGGTGGGGGGGGGGGGGGGGATTGTAACAACTTGTGAACTTCCATTGTAACAGTCATTATGTACTGAGTATGGTGGATGAGCACTAACGCTCTGGCCTTGCAGTCTGGAGGACACGGGTTCAAATTCCTGTCCGGCCATCCAGATTTGGGATTTTGATGGTTTCCCCAATTCACTGTAAGTAAATGCTGGGATGGTTCCTTCAAAAAGGTTGTCTGAATTCCTCTCCTTTCCTTGCCCCCTCTCCTTACCTGCCTCTAATAACAAGTCATGCGTAAATTGGCCAAGCTTTGTTCCACAAAGTCTGTTTTTATGAAGTCTGTGTTGACTCAGTACAAGCAATTAATTTTCATCTAAAAACTTCATAATGTTTTAGGGTATAATGTGCTCCAGAACTCATTTGCAAACATGCTAAAAAAATATGGGTCAGTATTTGCTAGTATCATTTCTTCTTTCTTGAAAATTAGGACTACTTGCACAATTTTACAGTCTGAACAAATGTTTTTCTTTTCTGCGGATTTACAATATACATCAGACAGAAATGGTGCAATTTCTGTTGTGCACTTTGGAAATACTATTACTAGGATACCATTGGGACCTAGCACTTACCCCCATTTCAAAATCTCATTTGTTTACATTATGTGCAGTATATATTCGTAAAGAATCCATCTCTAATGCCACATGATATGGAAAAATGGTGTTATCCATATTTTCCTCAGTGAATTGATTTTTAAATTCTGTGTTAAATGTGTTTCCATTGTTGTGGCTTCCATTAATGCTTCACATCCGTACTTTATTAGTGTTGGCATATTTTTGTCACTAAAACTGACTTTTCTTACATGCGGCCAAAATATCTTTGGGTTTTCCTTGAGGCTCTTGGAAACCGAATTGCAATTGAAGTCATTAAAGGCTTCACGCACCACATTTTTAAGATGTAACCTCAATTTGACCAAATTTTCTAATCCTCTATGAAACCATGTCCTTGAGCATGTGTGTATCCTCTTTTTGAGTAATCTTTGAACTTCGTGTAAACTTGAAAGCTTCAGATTTGTGTACCAGAGAACCATGTTTATGTTCCGTGTTTATCTTAGTTTTTTTCCCATAGGATTTACTGAAGTTACTTCATCATTAAATTGTTGACTGTGCTGAAAAATTAAAAACGTGTAGCAGTCCTTGGTGATTAATTTTATAGTTTTTTCAAACTGTATTAGAATATTTTAGGATGGATGTGTTGATGCTTAACACAGATAAAGCTTCAAATCCAAAAGTATAATATGTTCAAATATTTTTTATGTAGCTGATATTTTTGTTTTTTTGCTGTCATCAGTCTTTCGACTGGTTTGATGCAATCCTCCATCCCTTCGTTTCTTGTGCTAACCTCTTCATCTATACATACCCCTTACAATCCACATCCTCAATATGTATTTAACTAAATAAGTAAATTTGTGTGTCCCATTCACTGGTGGTTATAAATATTGTTATTATTTTTGCAGGGCATTGTCACAGAAATTGTATGATCTGAAGAACCATATACAGAATGCAGTTGTTAGTCGTGTTGTAGAAGATTTTGTGGACATCAATACACCCCTCAAACAGTTTACTGATGCTGTTCATGTACCTGAAGGTGATTATTTTATAGCTTCACTTTTATTGGAATTGGCTCAGGAAAAAAGTTTTACATTTTGTGTGACTGCAATGTTAACTACAAAAAAAACATTTTTTCTTCTGTTTTGTTCCTTTGTAAATTTGTTTTTGTTTTTTAACTAAGTTAATCAAAGTTTCTTTTAAGATTTTTTGTCTTTGCAGTTGTCTTGAACTGAATTTCATACATTTCTTACATGTAAGACATTTTACAAAATGATAGTAATTCACTGTTTATATGAATAATAGAGCTGCAAAGTTTAACTCAAAATTTTTTAAATCCTTAATTTAAACTATTATTAAGTGGGTATTGTGGGCCATTTACTCAGTTCAGAGTTAATCAATTTTTTATGAAGGTTAATAACATGCCAATGCAATTGAATTTTGTTTTATTCTTTGTGTCATACATGTTTCACTCTATTTCCAGAGCATCATCAGCGATATCTGTTTGGTATTTGTACACTTAGTTAGTTACATTTCATTTAAAATAATATAAAGTTGAAATTAATTTTACTTACATGTGACTTTATTTTGTTCTCATGAGAAATGTGTTCCATCATCCTGTCTCTTCATTCTTTAAGACTCTTCCACAAACTTCTTTCCTCATCCATCATTTCCAAAACACATTCATTTTGAACGTTATCTGTCCACATAATTTTCAGAATCCTTCTATAGCACTACATTTCAAATGCTCCAATTTTCCTTCTTTTTGGTATTTCTAATTCCATGCTTCACTACCATAAAGCACTGTGCTCCATACATGGAGTTTAAAAAAGTTCTTTCTTAGTCCTAGGTCAATATTTGAAACTTAAAGATTTCTCTTTTTTCATTTTTTTCCAATAAGGCTCTTTTGCTAGTGCCGTTCTGCTTTTAGCATCTATCCTGTATCAGCCATTAATTGTAATTTTGCTTCCTAACTAAGTGAATTTGCTTATTTTTTTTATTGAATGCTTTCAGTTTGTGGTGTACCACAATTTAATTGTTATTTCAGTATGTTGATACTAATAATTGTCATGTTTTCTTTGATTTATTCATTAATTTTAAGTTAAGAAAAATTGAAATAATTCCCAAATTTGGACAACATATCTTAAATAAAAAATATCAATGAAGCAATAATTTGAAATAAGAAAAATTTGGATATAATGTTATAAACAATGAAAACATAATTGGAGTTATCTCAATAGCTCACACAATTTATTGATATAAAGCAACTGGAAATGAATAAATTTCGGTAACAAAATCAAAATTAACAAGAAACTTTAGCAGACACTGAAGAGCCAAAAAAAAAACTGGTACACCTGCCTAATATCGTGTAGGATCCCCACGAGTTTGCAGAAGTGCCACAGCACAGCGTGACATGGACTCGACTATTGTCTGAAGTAGTACTGGAGGGAATTGACACCATGCATCCTGCAGGGCTGTCCACAAATCCTTAAGAGTCCAAGGGGGTGGAGATCTCTTCTGGACGGCATGTTGCAAGGCATCCCAGACATGCTCAGTAATGTGAGAACAAAGACTTTCACGGCGTATCGATGAGATGAAGTCTTCATGGGTTCTCCGCCATATGGTGTTGAAGAAAAACAACAGAGTTGTTTAAACTCGGAAGAGTGTTCCTAGAGCCACTCTGTATCAATTCTCGATGTGTGAGGTGTCGCATTGTCCTGCTGGAAGTGCCCAAGTCCATCGGAATGCACAGTGGACATGAATGGATGCAGGTGATCAGCCAGGATGCGTACATACGTGTCACCTGTCAGTCGTATCTAGATGTATCTGGGGTCCCATGTCGCTCCAACTGCATACGTCCCACACCATTACAGAGCCTCCACCATCTTGAACAGTCCGCTGCTGACATGTACGGTCCATGAATTCATGAGGTTGTCTCCATACCCATACACGTCTGCTTGATACAATTGCAAACGAGACTCGCCAGACCAGGCAACATGTTTCCAATCATCAACAGTCCAATGTCGGTGTTGACGGGCCCAGGCGAGGTGTAAAGCTTTGTGTCGTGCACTCAGAAAGGGTACACGAGTGGGACTTCGGCTCCAAAAGTCCATATAGACGATGTTTCGTTGAATGGTTTGTATGCTGACACTTGCTGATGGCCCAGCATTGAAATCCACAGCAATTTCCGGAAGGGTTGCACTTCTGTCATGATGAACGATTCTCTCTAGTCCTCATTGGTCCCATTCTTACTGGATCTTTTTCTGGCTGCAGCAATGTTGAGATTTGATGTTTTACCAGATTCCCGACATTCACAGTGCACTCGAGAAATGGTCATACGGAAAAATCCCCGCCTCATCACTACATCAGAGATACTGTATCCCATCTCTTGTGTGCAGACTATAACACCACGTCAAACTCGCTTAAATCGTGATAACCAGCCATTGTAGCAGCAGTAACTGATCTAACGCCTGCGCCAGACACCTGTCGTCTATATAGGCATTGCCGACCGCAGCACCGTACTCTGAGTGTTTACATATCTGTGTGTTTGCATACACATGCCTGTACCAGTTTCTTTGGCTCTTCAGTGAAAAGATCAAAGAGAATCCCAGATCATCAGTCATTAACAGTCTTTCATTACTGTTTTTGTGGGGAGTGGTTGATAAATTGATGTTGCTATTTAATTTCTTTGATGGCAAGATATCAAAGTGAAATTGGATAGCCAGATGGTAATTGGGCACTTCCCTCCTCTCTCAATGGTATGATGTCACTTACAGTGATACTGCTGTAGTACCACTTATCAGCTTGAAGGAACCAAAGACTTCTCAGGATTATGATAGAATGTCTGAGCACTTGATACAAAACTTGATGCTTCTTCAACACAGATCAAACAAACAATAGGCAGATTGACTCCATTTGCAACCGCGAAGACTTTGTGTGGCAGTTCCTTGGAGCCAAATCTTCTTCTCGAGTGCAAGCCTTTGGCAAATGGGAATGCATGTTAAGAAGTTGAGTAGTGTCACCTTCACAATAAGAACACTTCCTCTACCAGCAGATATCGAATGAATAAACAGGTATACTCATGACATATGACATAAATTTTTGAACAAACTCTTGAAAAAGTAAAAGTTTTTGTAGCACAGAAGAGCTATTAGGATGTTATGTGGGGTAAAACATTTCAACTCGTTTTCATCAAATTCGCAGGTACACAATTTCATTACAGTAAACAAATAACTTTTAAAAAACACAGATTTCATTGTCATTAGTACAAAGAGGAGTTAATTATTCTGGGACATGTTTGTTTCGTATACTTCCAAAAAGTATAAAACAATTTGTACATAGTAGACATGTATTTAAAGAAAAACTTAGTGATTATCTGATAGGCAACTCTTTTTACTGCATCCATGAAATTGTACAAAAGAATTAACTGTATCTACTATATGTTTTGCATAATTTAGTTGTAAAAGTTTTTTTTTTTTTTAACCTACAATACCTTTTCATTATGATTATTATTAGTTTCATGTATATGTATAAACCATGAAATGTCCCCTATCCCAGAGGTCCTTCTCAATAGGGATCTATGAAACAAAAGTAATAAAAAATAATATCAAGTTCCCTGCTCTTATTTGCTATATATTGTTTAGATGACAGTGTTATCATCTTTTTTCTTGCAGTAAGTAGTTTTTACTAATAATGATAGACATACTACCACTACAGCTTTATTTAGATTTTTTTATTAATGTGCCATAATTATTACTTTAAAGTATCTTGTCAGCTCCTCAGAATTTGTAAAATTCTAAACCTCGTCGCTACTGGATATGTGAGATGGGAATCATATAGGAGACAATACTGCAGTTCATAGCCGAATACGGGGTGATTTAAAATCTAAAAACTAACTCGACATATAATACCAGCTCTAAATAGACAGTTAATGATAAAAAGTAGCCTTTAAACTTACCTAAATCATTGCAATCCTCAACACTTCAGCATTATCATACTGGATTTTTGTTACGAGACCATATCATCATTTTCAACACTTTTCAAGGTGATAAAAATAGTTTACAATAATAAAGAACCAGGAGAAAGTAAAATTTACGATTAATCAACAGTTTCACGCAGAATAAATTAAGAAAACACGATTTTAAAACTTCGTTAAACACACTCGTTTTTTCAACACCACATATCATGTTTTCAGTAATTTTTGGAGCCATCAAATAATTTTTATATAATAACAAAGAACACTGCATAACATATAAAACTTTTGAAGCATTCCACACAGTTAAACAAGCACTAAATCAGTTTTAAATGTAATTACACAGTAGAAAACAATGACAACAACTACAGATCCCAACTGTGGACGTTTTAACACATGTTAACAAATGAAATCACTATCAAAATGTTGAATGAATAGAGCAGGAGGCTGTGCAGAAGACCATTTTTCAAAATATACATTTCTTTAATACTTATTTAACAAAATAGTAAGTTTCGACAAATGGTGACTTCCTGTTACACCACTTTGGCTTTTGTGAGATTGATAACTTTTAAAATATACCACATACAGGACAAACATAAACTATTCTGGAAAGTGGAGAAATCATAGAGCCCAGGGACATGAGTTTTAAAGTCTGAAACTAAAGAAGTCATAAAAACTTGTAATATGATGTCAGGTTCGGGAAAGACCCTTTACTCACACAAAAATTGTATTTCTACACGTTTCATAATTCAGTTATTTACAGCAATCTGAGTAACTTTAGAGGTATAACCATCATAAACTAAATCAATCAACAGGCCGAACACTATACACTAAAATTTTGAGCACTTGAGGTTACAGAATTTTTCCGATCTACGTTAAGGAGCAGGAAGCTGCTGGTGTTTTAGGTCCAGGGCTATGTAAGGACTAGCGGTCACGAGGACTACACGTTGGATTGAAAGTGTTAGAAGCCATCTATGTGCTGCACGGAGCCGCAATTTGTCATCCGGGGCATGCCAGGTACCATCCGAAAGTAGTGCGCGCCACCATACTGTTTCGGCAGACATCATGAATTTTCGGAACGTGTCACTTTTGTATTTTAAAATGAGACTTTTAAATCTGTTTTAACAGATGTCGGTCAGTTTTATTCCTCTTCATTACTTGCAATTTAGGAAATGATTTGTCCGATAGCCAATTTTAACTGTAATTGCGACTTTTAATGTGACTTTGAAGAATATATTGAAATTTTTTATTTAAACAGTGCATATTTCTTATTAGTGCATATTAACCTTTTCTTTCCTGAGGACAATGAGGGAAGTGGAAGCCATAATTTCTTACAGTTGATTTATCCAGGCTTATACACGGGTTAATAGTTTGAACAGTGAATATTTTTGACAGTACTGAAAGCTTGTTGGAGGTTAGTTAAGGTGATTGAACCAATACTTCCTCCCCAGTATTGGTTTCCTCCCTTACAATCTTCCCTGAAACAGATTCCAGATATTTCTTCAAAAGTTTTAATTGTGTTGCAAACTGAATTACCTCATCTGGTTTTTTTTTTTTAGTAAGAATTCCTTTTATTTTTTAGTGCACCTGTTCAGATATTTTCTGCCGCAAATGTTAGACAGCATATTTTTTTGTATATCTGTTGTTTGTTTTTGCTGGCTAAAGTAAATCTGTTCAAACCATTGTATGTTGCTCATTGATTAGGCAAGAGCTTAGTCTATTGATTTAAAAGAGAGAATTAAGTTTACATTTTCGAAGATGTGGTTCGAAAGGCCTGTGAACTTCACTGCATTTGTATCAGAATTTCACTTGAGGAGTAGTAACTGAAAACCAAGAGAGAGTTTAATGTTTCCAACAATTATGGAAATGATGGTGACATGATGAAATAACCCTTTTATTTATTTTCAGATACACCAGGTGCCGAGTACAATTTTGCAGAGAAGGCTAAGCAGTTACAGAATTTCTCAAGCCGTGCTTCAAAAACGGCACGAATGGTAGCAGCTGGTGGTAGTGGAGGCAACAAGAAATTAGCTGAAGCACTTCTCAGCTCTGCTTCACAGGTAAACTGATCATTTATGATGGCTGTTTCTTGCGACATGTTGAACTTTGTTGAGGTTGTATATGAACTGGAAAGCCAGCAGTGTTTCAGTAAGTGAGGACACTTTTGATATAAGTCAAATTTCATAGGTTTTCCAACAGTTCTTGTAACTAATAATGCATATTGAGGAAGTTAGTTGTAGAATGGATTTAATATTACATTGTTACTTAGTGAACTTGGGTTTTAAACTTACAAGAGAAACAAACAAGTTGTTAAAAAAACATGATAAAACAAATAATGTAAAAATGAAAAGTAATGGAAGAAGCAGGACAAAAACAGGAGGCTGTCATCAGGCCACAATAACTGTTGCCCTCCTTCCTTCATCTGTGGCTAGTAATGGGTCTAATTTGCTTAGCATTTATTATTTTCATTGTCTGAGAGATTTTTCCTTTTAATATTGCTTTTGTTATCTAACAATCCTATGAATTTGTCCTGTTTGTTCCTATCTTATGTTCTGTTACTTTTTCCTTTAACGTTTTTCTGGTTTTGTCTTGGTGTTTATCATCTTCTTTCGTGGCCGTTTGTTTATCCTATAATGCCTGGTACCTTGTTTATTTACTTCCATTGTGTAAATTTAGTACACCATCAGCGCATGTGTCCCACATTTATCTATGAATTTTCTTTCCGTTCCTTCCCAATTTTTATTTCTCCATACATATGCATCTTTAAGTGTTCTGCCTTGGTGTGATATTGTTTTTTTCCTAAGTGTCTTCATATCATTTAACCCTACTACTACCAACCTGTGCTCCATAGTCTCCCGTCATCCATTATGTCCCAGAATATGCGTATCTGCCATGCCAACTGGATTTTTCTTCTTTGTATGAATACGGTTTAAACATATATTTGCTTAATTTTAATTACAGACTCGAAAGTTTTACTCTGTGTGTACGTGTTTTTTCAATGTCTCGATGCCGCTGGAATCCTCCTCCTATGGCAAGAGGTGGTTTTTCTTCTATCCAAATGTTTAGTATATATATACACATACACTATTCGGCAATGAAAATAAGGAAGGACAGGGAACACAGCTTCAACACTTTCAACACCTATTTTACACTGATAGATGTCAGAGTTAGAACTCCATACATGGGAACTAGCTTACCAGCATATCATTAACATCATGCGCGCCCTTGGCCTCAACCTGCATTAAGATCCCACCTGTAAACATATTACCTAGGTTATAAATATTCAATTAATTTTTATTTATTTATTTACTAGATTAAACATATTTTTATCTTTTATCATATTTATAAGTGTTTTAATTCATTTTGTTTTGTTTTACTTTGTTGGCTATTACAGAGATTATATTTTCTAGTAACGATCATTGGTCAAATTCCCCTCACATCCGCCTTATTCTCCCTTCCCACCAAGTTCATGTTTGGCTTAATCATGTGGCGAGTCTTGGTGTGTACACATCCAATCCCCTTGTCATATGCCCTTCTCTAGACACGACTAAGCTTTATACCAAAATGTTATAAAGTTTGTTCATGTTTTTGTGATCGTCATTGCCTTCCTGCCTTATTTGTGGTGAGGAACTTTCCCTCTTTGCTCCACATGATCTTTTCTTCTGAAATCCGCGTTGGTTCGGTGTAAGAAAATTGTTTTCCTCTATAAAATTCGCAATGTTTGAGCATATAATATACTCCATAACTCTACTAGAGACAAATGATACAGATATCGGTCAGTAGTTCCAAGGATCTCTTCGCCTTTCTTGAAAATTGTAATTAACTGCTCACTTTTCCAGTACTTTTTTCTCTTCTAAGGATTTACAGTATATGCGTACACTGAAAATACTCTTACTGGGATTACATCAGGTCCACTTCAGAAGCTCGAATAGCTTTATAATACCTGCAGTATCTGTTCATAATGAATCCATCTCTAACTCCACGATGTGAGAAAATAGGAATGCTATCCATATTTTCATAAGTGAATGAATTTTTGAATTCTCTTTTAAGTGCGTTGGCTTTATCACAGCTTTCGTTAACCTTGAATCCGTCATGAATTAGTACTGGCATATTGTTGTCACAACAACTGACTTTTCGTATGTTCAACCAAAATTTCTTTTCGTTTTCTGTGAAGCTTTTAGAATCTCTCTGTTGATGGGGATTTCCAGAGGCCCTTAATATGACCTTCAGCTCTGGCACAGCTTGTTGTGTTATGTGAAGTATGCCAGAACTTTCATGGTTCAGATTCAATGTTTAGCTGTAGGTTTCCTTTATGCAGTAGCATTTCCAGGTTAGGTAGGGTGGATAGGAACTGGCTGTTCTTCCTCTGATACTAGGCTTAGTATGCCTTCTGTGGGAGGGTCCAACCAACCTCCTGGTTGCAAATTATGCAGTATGCACCCACTTTCCACCACCTTTATCAACCCCTTAATTGGGGAAAGCTTCTCCATCACAGGACTTGCCACATATGTATCCTCCCACCTTATATATCAACTCACTTTTAACCATTGCTCAGCCTCCTACATTGGTCTGACAACAAATCCACTGGCCATCAAAATGAATGGACAATCGGTATTCACCCAGAACCCTGACCACCCTGTATCTTATCAGGCCACCACTCGTGGCACCAACAATTTTAACAAGTTTTGCCATCCACGCCATCAGAGTCCTCTCGGACAAAAGCAGCATTTCAGAACTCAGAAGGTGGGAACTGGCTTATCAGTACCAACTGCGCACCAGATAACCACCAGGACTAAATTTAAGATAGCACCAATTTTCCTCCCACCTATCCCCCTCACCTCCTACCTTTCCCCACAGAACCATTGGTCACAAGAGCTTACCTTTTTGTGGTTTGGAACTTCAAATTTTGATTAGTTTTAAATTTCCATAAAAAATTAAATTTTTTGTTGATTTTTATTTCACATATTTTTAAGTTTTTTACTTCGTAGGAAATCTGGACCTTCAGCTGACATCTACCGCACTTCCATGACAGATCCCTATGGACAGGTTTATTATCTATTTATGGGTATTTTCTAGTCTATGCCTTTCTACCCCCACCCTCACTCCCCGCCATGTTGTCCCCCCCCCCCCCCACCGTGAGCTACCGGCCTTGCGGGCTTACTCAGTTGGCTGCCAGCCTACAACATGCAGCCATCTCACTACTACTGAAGAAGGGCTACAGGCTCGAAAATTTTACTCTGTGTGTGTGTGTGTGTGTGTGTGTGTGTGTGTGTGTGTGTGTGTGTGTTTTCCGTGTCTCGACGCCACAGGAATCCTTTTCTATGGTAAGCGGTGGTTTTTCTCATATCCAAATGTTTAATATATGAATATATGAACCACCGTTTACCACAAATGACAACAGGACAGCGATGACACATGGAAAGGACATGAACATATGGAGAATGTTGCAATTGTAGGGCATGCTGCCCTTATTCAGTAGTAGAATAATTGTGATGTTTCATGTGCTAAAGAATTGTATGTCCAATAACTGCTTTCTGTTGTATGTATTCGTGTTCTTTTTGTGTGTCAGCACTGTCCTGTCATCTGTGATAAGGTGTACTTCATTTTCCAGTCACATATAAATTGGAAAGGATTTTTCCTCTTATGTAGAGAGGTGTGAGCCTTTTAGTAATGTGTGCACATAATGCGGCCTACTGCATACTAGGATAACAGTTGGAGTAGTGGCAGTCGTGGATTGAATAAAACCAATTAAACTATCAATATGAAAAAAACAATATTGGTGGTTGAGGCGGAACTCGCAAATAGATGAAAATATAAAAAGTTAAATAATGTTAATAAATAATGGAATAAGGAACCTCAGGAACTACAAAGCACGTGGAGCTCTGGAAAGATGGTGCAGAACCTGTAAAGGTATCATTACACCAATGCATAGTGAAAATCTGGAATAGAGAAGAGCTACCAGAGCATTGGACTACAGCTATAATACATCCAATATATGAAAAAGGAGAAAAATCAATCCCAGACAATTGCAATTGGATTTCTCATATAAATTCTTGTCAAGAATACTTAACAATCGCTGCAAAGATCAACATGAACAGTAACTACGAGCATATCAAGGATTTAGACCATGGAGAAGCTGCCCAGAACAGATAATCACCTTATAACAAATAATGAATGCCTACAAAAGAAAACAAAAACAGCAAGTCATATCCTTTGTAAACTTCTGAAAAGGCTGCCAATGAGATTCAATGCTGGACATTGTAAGGAATTTTGGACTTCATCCCAGATTAATAAGAATGATCAAACTAAACCACAAACACCAAATCTAAAGTAAATTTCAGAGGAGAACTATCTGAACCATTTATGATTCAAACAGGGGTAAGACAGGGAGACGGTCTATCACCACTGCTCTTGAACTGTGTACTGGAATATGTGATGAGAGAATGGGACAAGGAAAATCCTAAAAACATAAAAATTGGAACCAAGAATGATCAAATAAACTTAAATTGTTTTGTTACTAGCTAATAACATACAAGAAGCCAGGAACCAAATAATTAGTCAACAAAATCACAGAAAATACGACTCCAGATATCTTTTGAAAAGACTGAAAATATTGGTAACAAACCCTATGGTAATAAACCACATAACAAAAGACAACAGAAAAGCAAAAATAGTAGACCAGTTTAAATACCTGAGCGAAGTTAGAACGTACAACTTAAATGAAAAACCTGCCTGGCAAGACAGAACTAAAACTTTGTGAGTTGAAGCAACAGGCAGGATGGATCGAGAAAGTTAGAGAAGATATGGAAGAACTATAAACAACTCTGGATGATCCGCAGAGCAGAACAGAAAAACTCAAATTGAAAGACAAGAAAATAAAATTTAAACTCAAAATAGACAAACGACACACAATGAAGAGGGTATTTCCAGATGAGGATCACAGCAAATGAAAAGATACTGGGCAATTTGGAAAATAATAATAAAGAATGGAATAAATATGCAATAAATAAAAAAAGGCAAACAAACAATAAGTGATGGGTTTATTGGTTGGGTGTAGTTGGATGTTGAGACCAGGTGGATGCCTGGTTTCAAGGATATGTCTGTAAGCTAGTTCTCATCTATGGAGTTCAGAAGTGGTGATAGTTTCTGGAAAAACTGTGACAGCTCTTACTGTAAAACACTTATTGAGGTTGTGAGAGTTGTGGGAACTGGCATGGACTACCACTGGATGGTTTAGGTTGAAGGTTCAGACTGCTTGGTAGCCACCCATTCTGATTGAAAGCTGATTGGTGGTGCCATCCATCCCCTGCTTCCATTCTTATCATCCAAAAACCAACAAATGCATCTTCTGTATATAGCAAGGCTGTGTCGAAGGAAACGCGTGGTGTGGAAGGAATGACAGCTGTTGAAGTGTAGATATTGTTGTAATGTAATGGGCTTGATGTGAACAGAGGTGTGGAGGTCACCCTACCGTAAGGCAGTGTCCACATTGAGGATTGTGACATGTTTGGGGATAAGTCCAAGTGAAGTTGATGGAATGTCTACTGTGGGAATTGAATAAATGGAGGAGGCGGTGGTTTTCACAGTTGTGAATATATTATCTGTGTATTTGAACCACACGTTTGTTATAAATGGGACATGATTCAGGAAATGTTCTTTCAGGTGGCCCAGGAATAAGTTAGTATAGGGTGTGTCCATGCAGGTACCCCTGGTAGAGCAGTGTACTGTTCCATGGCATTGAGGCCATGACAGTGGGGGATTTTGGTGTATGGCAAGGGTACATAAGAGCAGAACAGCTGCAGTGCAGTAAAATATAGTGTTTAGTCAATCAGATGTGGAGATTGTACGTGCTATGCAGGAGTGGTGTGTTGCTAGGAAAGGGGCAGACCTAGAGCAAGATAGCTTTTAACAAGAGCTGGAAGACAACAGAGGTGTTTTTGCATGTGTAGCTCTTAAATCTGTCAGCATTGCATCAGGACTTGTTGAACATGATGGGTAAGGTGAGGGGATCACAAGCATTTGAATTTGTGGAGGATGACCAGTTAGCTGGAATGTAGGTTGATTTTGTGTACATATTTTAGAAGAATCATCTGGGTGATTGTGTGATGCAAAAGGCATGGACGGAGGAATGGAGTTGTGGGTGGGCACTAGAACCCATTCGTTTTATGGTTCATACGTTTGATAGAATATTTACAGAGGAGCAGGTTTAAAGGAACAGTATGTGATAGTGTAATTTGATGAGCCAGGAGGCATGGAAATCGGACTATTAGGTTTCTTTTTGCTGCAAGTTTGGGAGAAGGAGAATTTTATGGTAGAAATGGGGTGCCATAATACAAAATGTACTATAATTAATAGAACACTGAAGAAGAACGCTACTGTCCTACAGAGATGACCGGTATGGAAAGTTAGCAGTTGCATGTATAAAATAAACATCAGAATTTGAAGACAGGGACCTGGCTGGAGGTGATACTGGACCAAAATGATAAACTAGAACTATTATTAACAAGAAAAATATAAGTTAGATGAACAGAGTACTGTATTCATTACTATGGAAAAACGATATCACAGCAGAGGCAAAACACAAAATAGATGCAAATATAAAAAGGTTAAATAATAATAATAAATAATTACATAAATAAGGGAGAAATAATGGAATAAATGAGGGAAGAATAAGTAATAAACAGTAAGTGATGTTTGCTGGTAAGGCGTTATCAGAGGTTGATGCCTAGTGTCCAGGAATGTTGGTGGTAACCTAGTTCCTATCCACGGAATTAAGTATTTTCTGAGAAAACTGACAGCCCTTGCTGTAA
Organism: Vandiemenella viatica; assembly: GCA_031002005.1. NCBI lineage: Eukaryota > Metazoa > Arthropoda > Insecta > Orthoptera > Morabidae > Vandiemenella > Vandiemenella viatica. The sequence continues at coordinate 82,442,293 of CM061921.1, forward strand.
AACAGTTGATTAGGTTGTAAGAGTTAAGGGAACTGGCATGTGGTGCCACTGAATGGGGAAGGGGGGAAGGTAGTCAGCACAAGAGATTTGCTATTGTACAAGATCAGCAGGGTAGCAATGGGAAATGTAGGCTTATGATAGGTTTCGGGAATAGCTGGAGAGTGAGTCTTTATAGTAATAGATGTATCTGCTGTGGTTATCAAGGTTTTCTGAAAGAGTAATTGTGTTGTAGAAGGGATGACAACTATATTGTTATAAGCTAGTAACCTTGATGTATACAGACGTGTGAAGGGCATCCTGAATTTGGAATGTTATCTGTACCACTACACACCTCATAAATCAAACCTGGCTCCACTGCACTAGTTCTTAAATAGGTCTCACAACCTTAACAGCTGTGTGCAAAAAGAAAGGATCATTTACAGATTCGAAAAGGCCCCAAAGTTGCAAGAGACTCAGTGGAAGAGATGTGGCTTTGATTCTTGTGTATAGTCAGGGGAGGTATAGATTTACATATACCAAAATGGACAATCAGGGATGGGAATGATCCCCCGTGGTATACACGTGAAGTTAAAAGGTTGCTTAAAAAGCAAAGGAAGATATGTGCATGCACAAGCAGGACGATGTATAGGAGTGATTTAGAAAAGTTAGAGGAAATAATAGAACATGTTAAGAATGTGATGTACGAGCCCATTAATGACTTTCGCCCAGTTTCCTAGAGCCTCAAGGAAAACCCCAAAAAAATTTGGTTGTATACAAAAAAAAAGTTAGTGGTAGTGACAACAATATACCAGTTCTACTATAAGATGGTCAGGAAGATGACAGCCTGACAAGGCTACCGTATTTAATTAAAAAATTCTTTCACTGATGAAAACATGGTAAACATTCCTGCTTTTCCATGGCATGTAGAATTTGATATGGATCTGGTACAAATTGAGAGTGTAGGTATTAAAAAGCAATTAAAGCTCATGAAGTGGGGGAAAGTGCTGGGTTCCGATAGTATACCGGAGGATAAGAGTATTTTCAGAATACGCAGAAGAAATAGATCCATTTCTGTCAGATGTATTCCATAAATCTTTAGAAGAAAGAAAAGTACCATCTGACTGGAAAATAGCTCAGGTGATTTCTTTTTCAAGAGAGGAGTTCAGAGAGATCCTAGGAATTATCTACCAATATTTCTAACATCCGTTTGCAGTAGAATTCTGGAGCATGTCATATGCTCTAACGTTATGAAGTTTCTAGATGAAAACGAGTTACTTACATTGTACCAACATGGATTTCTGAAGAACAGATCATGTGATACACAACTGGCCCTATTTTCGCATGACGTAATGAATGCAATCAATGCAGGTTCACAAGTTGATGCAGTTTTCTTGGATTTTCAGAAAGCTTTTGACTCTGTACCACCCAACTAACTTTTAGTGAAGATTCGAGCATACTGTATATTGGATCAGATTTGTGAATGGATACGCAATTGTTGCCGGGGAAGCCTCTTCTATGCTAGATGTTACTTAAGGCGTTCCTCAAGGAAGTATAATAGGACCACTACTTTTCCTAATTTTTATAAATGATGTCTGTGACATTGTTAATTGTAGGTTGCGATTGTTTGTTGATGATGCACTTATCTATAGGGAAATAAGGTGCTCTGACGATTGCTAAGAAATTCATTGTGATCTGGATGTTATTTCGGAATGGTTCCATAAATGGCAGCTTACACTTAACTGAAAATTGTGCAAGGCAAATGCAAGTAAGTAACAAGACTCAGTTTGTTCACGATTACAAAGTTAATAATTCAGTTTTTGACATGGCTGATACCCTGAAGTATCTGGGCATAATAGCGCAAAGCAACATGAAATGGGAACTGCACATAACTTCCATCGTAGGCAAGCTAATTCTAGATTACGATTCGTAAGTCATACTTTGAGAAGTTGTAATGCTCATACAAAGGAAATAGCTTACAAAACACTAGTGCATCCGCATTTGGATTACTGTTGTAGGGTTTTGGATCCGTATCGCAAGAGATTGATTGATACATTAGAGAAAGTACAGAAGAGAGCTGTTCGATTCGTGACTGTTAGTTACAGTCCTTACGAAAGTGTCGCAGAATTGATATAGATTGGGTAGGGATTGTTTGGGATACAGACAACGTCATCTTCATTTGAGTTTATTGGAGAGTAAGCAAAATTCTTTAATTTATGTGTGCAATGAAATACTTCTTCTGCCAACCTATTTAGGTCGCAATGACAGGAGGGATAAGATTAGAGAAATAAGATGCCATATTGACGGTTTAAAGTATTCTTTCATTCCTGATTCTGTTCAGGATTGGAATGCACAGAATTAGGATTGGAGCTTAGCACCCTTTGCCACCCACAATATTTGTGAATTGCAGAGTATAGAGGTAGATGTAGAATGATTCCAAATTTATGCAACTTCTTTAAAGATGTGAAATAGCTGTTCCAGTAGACAACATAAAATAAGTTGAAAATAATTTACCCACATATTTATACTGCAATTCAAATTTTGTTAACAGTATCAGTAAATACATTCTTCACTTTTCAGAACTAAAATTAATAAAGAAAAATATTTACGAAATACTATAGGTAAGCAAAGAGTTATAGCTTTGACAGTTTTATCAATTGAAGTAGATATAGCATCTAATCTGGATTACGATATAATAATTTTGGAGTTAAGTAATACTGAAAGCAGGAAATTTTTCTTTCTTTAATTCTTTACTGCTAGTTATTACTTTATAATTTTAGCTACAATGAAGACAATTGCATCTATGAATAAAAACTTGACAGTTTATATTCCGTCCTCTTACACCACCAGAGGGCCTCACAAAACTTATCTTGCCCACAAAAAATTGAGGCCTTGCCCCATCAGTGCCTTTGGCTAATACTGTAGTGCAGGTTCTTATATGAGTTTATATGAAGCAATATATCCTTCACAAACTTTCAGGAACGGGTTGGGGAGCACATGCCGCAGCTCTCAAAACATCAGCTCTGGCTCTGGTATATTCAACTGCCGAATACTGCAGTCCAGTATGGCTAAACAGCAGTCACACAAAAAAGATCGACGTTCAACTAAATGACACAATGAGAACAATATCTGGAACTGTTAAATCTACACCTACAGACTGGCTGCCTGTACTCTCTAACATCATCCCACCAAGTCTCCGAAGACAAGCTGCATTAAAAAAGGAATGGCAGAAATGCTTAAGTTATCCACAACTTCCAATTCACCAGGACTGCACACACAAAGCTCCAAATAGACTAAAATATAGATAGATATTCAACATGGAAGTTTGGTCAAGAGTTGGTCCAAAATAATTTCAACATAGGCGAAGCATGGTGCACTGAGTGGCAAATTTCAACCCCGACAAACTAATCCAAGACCCTACAGGACAACCTCCTGGATTCAACCTTCGTAGGAAAACCTGGACGGCACTGAACCGAGTTAGAACAGGCCACGGTAGATGCAACTACTGGTTGTACAAGTGGGGAATGACAGAGAATCCTTCTTGTGACTGCGGTAACTATGAGCAAACCATTCACCACATCACCATGGAATGCCCTCTCAGGAGATTCAGTGGTACAATGAATCAGATTCATGAAGCAACAACAGAAGCAATTGAATGGCTGCAATCGTTAGACATCAGTCTGTAGTATTAGTTATATTTGTTGTAAGTTAATGTAGTTACTGTTTTTGTATTTCTTCTGCCATATGAAATAAATAAATAAATAAATAAAGCAATATCGATTATTTATTATTAAATTAATTAACATTTTAATGCAAATTATTTGATAATGTAATGATAGTAAAAATTTGCAAAGATAACTTACTGAAGCATCGAAAGTTCTAAACGTGATTTCTGTATTCTTTCCAAGAATGAAGTGAATGAGGTGAGGTTAGCAAGTGATGTAGATAAGGTGCGGCCTATTGTAGTTATGTTGTTGCAACCAAACACCCTCAGGAAAATCCCGCGGAATTGCAAATTCAAAAGTTTTAACAACAGTATGAAATAATAGGCCTGCATATTAAGATAAAACAAATGATAAAAGATGATTGCGATCACCAAAGGATGCAATAGAGAAAGATTAAAAACACAATATTGATTATTCTTATACAAATGTCAACTGGAAGACAGTGACTAAACTGTTTTTAAACAGTGCTCCACTAATCGGAGCCTTCCCACATTACACCAAGCGATCGAATTTCCTGAATGCTGAAATATAGTTTTGAAAGAAATAATAAGTGACTTAAAACAACAAATTAATAATAATTAAAAATGCACCTATTTCACCTGTTCTAAATACACCTATTTCAATTATAAACGAGTGTAATTTTTTAAAATACTTACTTTCAAACAAAACATTAAAACTTGGACCTCCCACCACTACTCGCTGTTTTCATCGTATACAAAATGAATTTATCTTACTTAACCTTCCGCACATCAAGGTTAGGGAATTATAGTTCGTATTGCAGGTGTATGACAGTTTACATTCAGATGCCCCTGCCACAGTACACTGCAACCTCATGTTTCAAAGGTCATAAGTTGTTACTTTTCGGTATAGATGCACTGAAATGTTATTTTACAGTATATCCGTACTTCAAAAGATTGAACTGCACATGCAGCAACATTGTTTTCGGTTGCACATTTTTTTATATTTTTTTGTGTGTGGTGTGGGTCCCTAGGCTACAGCCTATGTAGCCTATGCCTAAATGAGGCCCTGGATCTTCCTGTATGTTCTCTTCATACTTTGAATCGACAAACGCTGCAATCAATATTGAACAGTTTCCCACAGCTACATCTATCTCCCATATTCTCTCTAGACATGGATAGATATTGTTACCGAGTTTGGAATATGTTGTTGGTATTATAAGATTACGCTATGCTATTCTTATCTCAGCACATACTGAGTGTTCATAACAGAAGTGTGTAATTTTGATAACTGTTACCTGTTTGTTCAGAACAGTTATTGCTGCCATGGGTTTTTCACCCTCTGTGACTATTCATGACATGACAGGCATAAATGGAATTTTGTCTTGCTGGGAGTACAGTTTTTGGAGTCAAATAATATCCAATCTCAACTCCTCAGTTACACACTCAATTTCGTGTATGATAGGGTACCCAGAAGAAACTGAATAAATATATACAGGGTGGTCAGGAATTCACTCATTGGCGGGTAAGGGCAGTGTTCGGGACGTTGCACTAACGAAATAAATACAAAAAAAAAATCTAGTAAAAGTCGTACCGTTTCCGAGTTATACGCAGTTAAAGTTGGCCAATAAGAGCGCTGCGCGGGTGAATTCAAACAGCCTTCCACAGGCGGTGTTGCCAAGCGTACTCGAGGCATGGGACCGCCAAAGAAAAGGAAAAACTCTTCAGAAGTGGGGATCGAACCCGCAACCTTCAGATTGAGAGTTTGCCATCTTACCGACTACGCTGCCAAGACACTAGAATTTCCTTGTTTTTAGAAGCCACTAGGGCAGACTGTTTGTTCGTAATCGGAATTGATCGGTAATCCGCGACATTTTTCAGGAAGTCGGTGGTGGGGCTAAAGGATTTTTTTTATGAGAATTATTTTTTAATTAGTTGATCTGCTTGCTTGATTAATCTTTAATTTTTGTACAAAAATCGTTTAGTTACTGGCACAAAAAAAAAAAAAAAAAAAATCTGCAAACTTAATTTATTCGTTGCAAAGAAGCTTCTTTTATTCCATGTAATCGTATTTCACTAGATTTCAATCACAACATTTTTATTGTTTAATGTGAATATCCTTGCTACTATTTTGCAACAATAAAACAAAAAACAATTAAATTTTGGAAAAAAGAGCAATAAACCCATTCTATTGTTTGTAACGTAGATTTCTCTGCTGCAAAAAGTCTGTTCTTATTCAAACAAGTTGTAAACTTTTTGGTAACATGTATCAACTCGCTAACATGCGGCAAGCCGCAATAGGTAAACAAGCTGTTACTCACTGAAAGCCCTTTTGTCACTGATACAAAACAAAATTACTGTACAGTAGTTTCATTTCCAACTTGACGTTATCAGTCGCAACATTGAAACCCAACACGTATTTACTTACAATAAGCGTCAACCCGTGACAGTAACCGTAAAATAAATCTCTGAAAAATCTTGTTTTTAGTAAAAATGTATCCCAATAAACAATAACAATAAAATACGCTCTCTTACATTTTACAGCAACTGCTCAAAATGTCCTCCCTCAACTGCAATACCGGCACAACAACGCTGAGTTATTGAGTTTGCGAGTCTTCCAAAATTGTAACTTTCTCTAATTTCATCAAAAGCTAGAATTATCCTAGCCTAAAGTTCTTCCTCTGTTTATACTTCAGTCTCGTAAACAATGGCCTTGACAGCTCCCCAGAGATAAAAATCCAATGGGTTGTAGTCTGGTGACCGAGCTGGCCAGTGAATTGGGCCTCCTCGACCAATCCACCTGTTAGGATACAATGCATCTAAGTGTTGACGTACCAGTACTGCAAAATGCGGCGGCGCGCCGTCATGTTGAAACCACATGTCATTACGAATTGCCAAAGGAACATCTTCTAAGTACAACATAAGGACGTTTTCATGAAATGCTAAATAAGAAGCGCCATTTAAACGTTGCAGAAGTAGGACAGGGCCTAGTATAAACTCGCCCAAAATACCCCCCCAAATGTTAACACTAAATTTGTGTTGGTATGACTTGACAAAAATTGCATGCGGATTTTCGACATCCCAGATGTGGCTGTTTCGGCTAATAAACACTCCTCCCTGGAAAAGCACGCCTCATCCGTCCACAGCACCTTCCTTTCAAAGTTTGGATAATCGTTACATTGTTGCAGGTACCACTGTGAAAACTGAATTCGAAGTGGAAAATCGTCTTCCTCCAAATCTTGGACCTTTTGAAAGTGAAAGGGATGTAACCCTTCGTCGTGAAGGACGTCCAAAACGGTGGCATGTGAGGCCTGGTAATTAAGAAACAACAAAAATGACCCTATTGAAAGGCTGCATTTAAACGGAGAATTTGAGGGATCACTTAGACTGGACGTACCTGCAATGTGTTGGTAATGACCCTAGAGCTTGTCCTCGGATTATCAGAAATAATTTCCAGGACATTGTCTTCAAATCCTACACTCCGCCTGAACCGATTTCGTCCGGCGTCGGGCCTGTGAACAACAATACTTCCTGTATCCCTCAACCTTCTGTCAACCAGCACAAAAGTATTGGTCGATGGAATCACACGGTTAGGAAATCGAGTCGTGTAAATCTTAACTGCTTCGGCCCTGTTTTGTCCAGCAGCACCATACGCCAAATGCATATCGGTGTACTCTTCAAATGAAAATTGATGATGTTGCATGATGACAGTGTCTTTATCGGTAAGTTGCGTTCGACTGCGAGACTTCTTCTGGCATGGTCCTTTAGCCCCACCACCGACTTCCCGAAAAATGTCGCGGATTACCGATAAATTCCAATTATGAACAAACAGTCCGCCCTAGTGGCTTCTAAAAACAAGGAAATTTTAGTGTCTTGGCAGCGTAGTCGGTAAGACATCAAACTCTCAATCTGAAAGTTGCGGGTTCGATCCCCACTTCCGAAGAGAGTTTTTCTTTTCCTTTTCTTTGGTGGTCCCATGCCTCGAGTACGCTTGGCAACACCGCCTGTGGAAGGCTGTTTGAATTCGCTCGCGCAGCGCTCTTATTGGCCAACTTTAGCTGCGTATAATTCAAAAACGGTATGACTTTTACTAGATTTTTTTGGTATTTATTTCGTTAGTGCAACGTCCCGAACACTGCCCTTACCCGCCGATGAGTGAATTTCTGACCACCCTGTATATATTTTAAATTCATGTATTTTTTTATTTTTTTTTTATTTTGAGAACATATAATCAATCCCATTCAAAGTGCTCTCCGTTGTAACTGATGCACTTTGTCCAATCTTTTATTCCATTGTTCAAAACATTTTTTATAGTCCTCTTCAGAAAGCCAGACAGTATCTCCGATGTTTGTTTTATTTTTATTTTTTTTTCACTTCATGTACATTGGAAAAATGTTTTCGTTTCATGTCTCTTTTTATTCAAGGGAATAAAAATTTGCAAGGGGCAAAGTCTGTGAATTGAGGGGGGGAGGGGGGGAAGTACAGGAGTCATGGCATTTTTTGACAAAAATCGTCGCACCAGAGAGGGGGGTGTGAGCTGGGGTATTGTCGTAATGGAAGAACCAGTTGCCCAACTGTCAGAAATTAGGCCTTTTCTGTCACACATTTTGGCACAATCTTTTCAAAACATTCTGATAAAAGTTCTGGTTATCTGTCAGACCGTGTAAAACAAACTCCGAATGGACAACTCGCACATCGAAGAAACATTTCACTTGTCTTACTTTTTTGGCATGAGACGAGCGTGGAGTCTGCCTTTGGCTCGATTGTTGCTTTGTTTCTGGATCATAACTGTAGCACCAGGATTAATCATCTCTTCCTTCAAAGCACAGCACACTTTCAAGCGATCTTGGTTTTGCTGTGCAGTCAGCATTCGAGACACGATTTTGGTAGTTACCCTTTTCGTACCAAAATCTTCACTTAAAATGTGCTGAAGTGAGCTCCAAGTCATTCCAGACAGTTCCACAACTTCTTTAATTATATGCCATCAATCTTTTAGGAGGATTTTGTGACATTTTTGTCGGTTCAGGCTGTTGAAGACCATCCAGAATGAGGTTGGTCATCAATTGACATTTCACCTATTTTGAAAAGGGAAAACCACTCGATTGCTTGGGTTTTGCCCATAGCATCATTCTTGTTCTTACTTTTCAACATTTCAAGAGAATCTGTACTAGTTTTTCCTAGCAGGATGTAAAACATCACGGCTGCTTGCTGTTCATGAGAATCTGCCATCACAAATATGACACGCATACAAAACAGCAGTAACAAAATATTAGCCAGGCACAACCTTCTCTTGTGACATCAGTCGTATACTGACTAGTGACGATCCGATACAAGTAAATACGAGTAAGTACTCGATACTTTGTTTCGATACCGAGTACTTTTCGTATTCGAATTAATTCATTCGATACTTACTCGGTATTGGAAGAAAAGTACTTGTATCGAATAGAAAGTATCGAAACGCACCCGGTGTTAAATTCTATAAGCATCATCCCTGCTGCGCCACTCAGTCACGCCTGCGAAACTAATTTCTGCTGACGTCAAGATGGTAGCATTGAAAATCAAACAAAATCAGTCTTAGAATAGGCAATCTAATCTCAAAGAATTTGTTTTAGGTCACTATTTAATTGTAATAAAGTTGTACTTGGTGCACATTTCACTATACCTGGCCAATGGTTGCTACCGCGCAGCCGCACACAAAAACTAAAAGGTATGGTTCATAAGCAACTACAGTAAGTAGCCCATGTGAATCGGGAGAAGAAGCTGCTTCAGCTTGGGTTTCACAGGAATTATCACTTCTGGAAACATCACAAAGAAAAAGAAAACTCACCGTAATGACAAAGTCTCCCTCTACTCGTCAAACACTGTAATGTCTCTAAAAAGCAATTCATTTGCAGAATGGCAAGAAATGAAACTTACATTTCGTTGTCTGTATAAATACGCACAATAGTATCTTATTGTAGTAGCAACGTCAGTATTGAGTGAATGTTTGTTTTCTAATGCGGGCGAAACAATGACAAACAAAAGAAACAAGCTGTCCCCAAAATATTTGGAACAATTGCTTGTTTTTGGGAAACCTTCCAAGAGCAAACTTTTATTGTTTAAAAGTGTTAAAACTATAATAAATAAATATTTAAAGATAAGACAAACCTTCAAAGTATGTTTAGGATGTGAGTTGTATTATAATTTTAATAAATAAATTAAAATATTTACTAAGTGTTATATGGTTTTATTACACAAGGCAAATAAAATAAATAATTTAGCAACATGTCACATATTTTTTTAAATATATTTCGACATTAATTTAAAAAAAGTATCGATATGAGTAAGTATCGATACTTTTACAGTACTCATTTGAGTAAGTATCGTAAAACAATTTGAGTAGGTATCGATACTTTGATAGTATCGGAACATCACTAATACTGACTGGGGTATAGAAGGACTGCATGCTCCAAGTGGCAAAAACTGGTACTATTAAAACTCCACCTTACGTATCTTACCTGTTATTTCACCTATCTACAGGCTTTTTGGTTAATCACCGAGAAATACTGGTGGTTTCCTCTTCCAGGGCAAATCACATTTTAACTCTTGATTAAGTTCCTTTCATTGTATTAGTTTGGCCGCACCCTCTCTGGTTTCTGCTTCAATAAGTATGAAGTCACTGGTACTACATATTCTGTTAATTTTAATTTTACCTTTAGTTGGTTTAGGAATCTTGGGAAGTTGTTCCAAAACTATATTTGGGGATCTGCCAGAACATGATGTCACAAATAGGGAGCATGTAATTCTTGCAGTTATTTTATTGGCCACTCAACTTCTTGGCTTACTGGAAGCTTCAGCATAGCCAGGCCAAGAAATCATAGTCTTCAATAGTTTCATGAAACTATCAATCCAGGCAAGTGCTGGGATGTTTCCTTTTAAAGGCTCTGGTGAATTCCTTCCCTATCCTATCCCTTTCATGCCTCTAATCACCTCAACAAGTCATAAAAAAAGAGGAAAAAGAAAAAAGAAGATAGTCTTAATATTAATTAAACAAACGATTAATAATCTAACAAGTCAACAAAGAGAGAGAGAGAGAGAGAGATTGTGGAACAGAAAGAAAGGAAGACTAATAATACAGGGCGTTCGCCGGGAAACGCAACCCACTGTTAGCGCTACAAGGAAGAAACTGCTCCCGGCGAGCGAGCGCTCAGTTTCCGGCATTGTTCGACCGTCGGCCGCGGACTATTTCATAATAATTACGCTTCATAAACTTCATAAACTTGTGTGCTAAGCATTTAAATGTGACGTAATTCATTAGCTTACCTTATAAAAGATGCTGGAAGTGTTGACCCTCTTGTGTAATGCACATTTCACATCTTCTGAACATATTTCGAGACACACGCTGCCCTAACTGACTTAATGATTTTTTGGGTGACTGTTCTAGTCGAAAAGCGATATCGTCAATTTTCTCCTCTGTGAGAATACGGTTGACCGACAGTCTCTTTTTGTTAAAAAATGAACCCGTTTCTCTTACTTTTTTAACCAGACGCAGAATTGTTGATTTAGCTGGCAGTAAAGCGCCAGGATATTCGCGACGAAATTTACTGCGACTCATTTTAAACGACTTCTTCTTCACATATGTATCGTAAAGAAATATTCTTTGTTGCAAACTGTAACGTACCATAATTTTACTCACACTCAAACACGGTACAGATTAGTAAGAGTATGAAGCCCTAAACCAGCCAAACCGCAAAGAAACGTTTATTCACAACACTGATTAATAAGAGACTGAAGTCACAAACTAGCTACAATGCAAAGAAACCGTTCTTAACCATGTAAGGGTCCCATTATACTGTGCCACTGCACTGTTGGGGCAGCGGAGGTGTTAAACAGTGCGGTGATTCACGGTATCGTGTGGCGGGAACCGCTGGCCCCGCTGACCGAGCAAGTTGCCGACGGCAACAGACTGGGAGGGTTGCGTTTCCCGGCGAACGCCCTGTATTATGTTATTACTCATTGTTAATTTATTTTTTGTTATGATATCTTTAATCCATCATAATTAAATTTTTAATATTCTACATCCAAACCACCTATCCCATCTTCATGGATCACAGGTTGAGAAGCACTGTACTGATCTTCAACAGTGCCTCCACTTTAATAGCTGCCCCCCCTCCCTCCACCCAGTTGTATACTATACACTTCCTCCCATATTATCTTTGTATCCATGGCAGATGTACATGTTTGATCATTATCTCACTGAGTACTCCAACAGTATTGTTCATGCATTATTTTCACAAATATCTACCTGATTTGATGCTCAAATAACATTCTCATGTTACATCAAGTCAGTATAATCCAATAATAACCATTTACCTGCAAAGCTCAGTCTCACAATTTTTCCTAGGTCTTGAATGTATCATCCATAATTTATGGCAGGGCTATAATTCTCTTTAATCCTTCACTGAAATGATATTTCTCTTCCCCAAGAACCTCATCACCTCCCACAGAACTTCTTCAGTACACTGAGTCAACTTCTGGTCCGTAACTACTAGTACCAGTCTCTTCATTCATCCTTCCCTTGTAACAGACCTCACTACAAAACTTCTAATATGCACCCAGCTGCCACCACCTTCATAAATCCCACCACTGGAGAGAACTTTCCTACTGTACGGCATGCTACTTGTGAAACTTCTCACATCGTTTACCAGCTTACTTGCAACAAATATCCTACTTCATATTAACAAACAGTCATCCAGCAGATATTCACTGAAAGTTCTGAACATTCCTCATTATACAACAATACAATATTAATGCTTGTTTCACAGTTCATGCTATCAGACTTTACCAATTAGCAGTTCCTCTGAACCTGGAGGTGGCAGCTTGGCTACCAGAACGTAGCAGTTACTGGGCATCCGTGGTTAAATGTGAGGCAGAGCTCTTTCTTCCCCTGTCCCTTTCTCCTCAAATCTTGCATTTCCACTGTTTTTTTTTCTTCTTCGCTTTAAGGGCACACCACTTACTGCTGTTTTTGTTTTAATACTGTCCACATATATTCCAATTATTCTTTTTTGATTTCAGTTTGAATTGTATATATATATTAAATTGAAACTTATATATTAATTCAATGTGCATATTTTTGCTCTCTTCTCTTATTGATGTTCATATTTTAAAATTTCTACCACCAACCTTCCCTGCCTTCACAGTTAACTGCCATTGTGCAGTGATTAGTTAGTTGCTCTCAGACTCCCACACTATGCACTGCATGTTCTACTGTTAGAGAAGGAATTTGCCCAGAAAATCTTGGTGAGCTCCATGTTTATCTGTTTGTTGTTTCTATGCAGTCCTGCCATATGTGGTAGGTGATGGTTCTTTACTTTTTTCTTATTTGTGTTACAAGTGTATATAATGCAAATGAAGTAAAAACTTGGGTAAAGGTTTCAATGTTTTTATTAGTTATTCAGAAGTTTTGTTCTTTTGAAAACATTTTTATTTTTGGTACTTGATTTTGTTACTTTTATTTTACTGTGTTTTAGTTTATTAGTTTTATTTATTATTTTTTGTTGTTGTTATTATCATTTTAGGTTGAGAGTTTGACACCTCAGCTGATAAATGCTGGACGTATTCGTAAGAGTTATCCTGAAAGCAAAGCTGCTGATGAACACTTTGAGAACTTGGTCTCTCAGTATTCTGATAGTATTAAACGGGTTCGTACCCTATGTGACGAAGCCACTGATTCTGCTGATTTCATCAAAATGTCTGGTAGGTGCTAGATGATAGGTCACTATGATGATGATGAAACTGTTCCTAAGAAATAAGAGAAATTTAATGCAGGTTCTACAGAAGTAATCTTTATTTTTCTAAATTAGAAAGTGTGAATGATTAGGGATAGAAGTAATATTTTGATTAGTTTTGTAATATAACATAATTTTATCATTTCATAACCAAAATTTATTTAAAGAGTGTCAAGCTAACTCCAATTCCCTTGCATATCATATTTAAAGTTATTTTCTTAAGTGTTTCAAGGGTTAAGTATAGACAAACAGTGATATGAGGTCAGAACGTAAAGTAAATATTGCCATATAATGCAGTTTGTCTTATTTTGTGAAAGAAAATGTTACATTCATTTTCAGAGGTTCGTTAGGCCATAAGGAGTAAAATGAGATATGTACCTTGGCAGGTAAAAATTTTCTCTGACAAGGTATCCGCGTTTTAAAATCAAAGTTTCCTCATTTAATAAGTTGTAGAAAACAGATAAAAAATTCCTGAAGCCATAGTTTTAAAGATAGGAAAGTGATTCATATCTCAAAAGATTCGTAAATTCTCAGTACACATTACATAAAAGTTTGAGAAACAAAGCTAAAATTTAAGGTATTTTTTCAAGATTTAGTAAAAATCGTAAAACATGTGTCTGATAAAAAAATCATTCGGTAGAATAATACAGATAAATGGAGAGGGGGAAACTATATTCAAAATAAAGCACAGTTTATCTTGAGCATTTTGCAGCTAAGTTTATTGAAATCCATACAATATTTTGGTCAGAAGTGGGAAAAGTAAATTATTCATAATTTTGGAAGTATTTGTCCACTTCCTGTTGAACCTTACCAAGACTGATTCAACTAGGCGACTGCGAAAATTTATAAAACATGGAAAAAGTTGTTAAAGAACTGTTATTAAAATTAAAGAGGGTCATGACCTTATGGGAAATTGTACATAGAATCTTTTAAAACATCTTTCAAACCGGTAACTTCAATACTTTAAGAGATATTGATTTTCCAAATACGTAGTTTCTATTACACCCACTTAGGAAATTCTAACCAGGCAGATTTATATATCAGGAGAGAAATGGAGAGGAGTAAATTATTTTAAAACTTGTTTCTGCTCAATAACTCAAAAAAACTCGAGCCATGAGAAAAATTTATAACAAAAATAATTTTTTGCAGCCAAAGTACTATAGATACAAAAATTTTGACTACGATCACTTTTAACATTTAGAATTGGAACTACATACTGTATAATTTCAAGTTGATAGGGAGTAGTCCCATTCCATATAGATTCGATGTTGTCATGGGATATGGGGAAGTAAGTTGGTTCCCACGCCACGGTTATAAAAAGACACTCCAGGAGTGGGTGTAGCGTCCGTTTCTTGCAGTTGCTTTGGAAGGCTCCATGTTGGGCTTGTCGGGGTTTTGGTGCTATATGGAGGGGTAGGCGACAAGGTGATACCGGATGTACTTCACTTTTGGCCACCATCTTCGAAATTTAGGAGGCATGTGCTATAATTGCAAAATTCTCATGTAACTGTTATCAGTTAGGGGTTCGTGAGAGTTGACCTGGCTTGATTCAATTATCTGTACCTGCAATATTTATTTTGGAGAAGAATTTTTGATGCCAATAGATTGTTTACTGAACTTGTAAAAATTTTATGAACAATACAGTGAACTTTAAATTTATTTGAGACTGCAGTAAACTTTATTTTGTATCATCTACCTTTTCTAATTGAAGTTATCCAAATAGATGGTGACCAAGATAGTTAATTAGCAATCTCCTTAGGCAGCATTGACGGTTACAGTTCAGACTAAGCTATTACGCATAACCCCCAGTTACCACTTGTTTCTGACAGTTTATTGTATTATCTGTATCACCAGTTGTTTTGATTTAAGTTGGAACTGTTGGGGTTCAGGTTGATAGCATAACATTATTAATTTACTTGAATTACAAGAAATATATTGTCATTAGTGTCGCGCAGTTAAATATGTATATTTTGCAACATTTCACCAGCAGAATTATAAAACATCTATTACACTTGTAAGTTCTGCTTCTTGTTTTATAAACCAATTGGCTGAAGAAAGTGGAGAGGAAGAATAAAGTGTTTCATCCACCTCTAACGACTTCTGCTGAATAATAACAATCCTTCCAGTTCCAACTCCTCCCTCACCCCTCTTCCATGTGGTGGGAGATGGAAAATGGCATGAAGTAGGGGATGGTCTGTTGCAGTGAAGTACATTGGAGACCTAGTGCACCCCATGACCAATGCAGTAGCCGTGAAGGCCCTGCAGAAATGCTGAAATATGATGGCCAGCTGGGCTTTGGTTAAGCTACAACAGGTCTAGCAAGTTGCTAGTTGATGAGCTTACTTTCAAAACTAAGCACAACCTCGGATAGGATGAATGTAACAGATGACTACCTAATGGACTTCATTATGAGATGGAACAATCAACATTTTGTAGGGGCATGAAGGAAGTATGTTAGGAAAAGTTAAATACCATTTTGTCCAAGGGTGAACTAAGAATAGCAGAATAAGAATGGAAAAGATTTAGAAAAAAACTAAAAGCAGCAGAAAGAACATGGGGAAGAACATTAAGTCCATTGGTGGAATGAGCATATAGTAGAAACAGTGATAGTGAAGAACAGATCTTGGAGAGAGTGATTTCAACAAAGAAAAGAAGAAAAAAGGACTAAAAAAATCTTTGATAAAAATAGCAAAGGAAAAATCTTAGGACGAATGTAGGAAGAAGCTGAAGGTGAGTGGTGAAGAAAATACTTTATGGGGTGGTTAGAATCAAAATAAAACTTGAGATATGCCAAACAAAGTATTTGAAGCATCAGCAGAAGTGCTTTAGGAAGAGCAGAATTCAGCAAGAACATGGAAAGAGTACTTCAAAGACCTGTTGGAAAAAACAGAAGCAAACCATGGAAAAAAGTAACAAAGAACAGAGAAGTCAAACATTGGCTTTGAAAAAGAAAATGAAAGAATTCTGCATGCTGGAAATAGAAAGAGATCAGTAAAAGATCTACCAATTGGGAAATCACCTGGAATAGCTGAACTGACAACAGAAATGGCAAAGTGGCAGGAGCAGTCGGAATGTAATGGTTGTTTAAAGTTGTAAGCGTGCTTTGGAAAGAAATACTAGAGGACTTGAGGAAGGGGGTGATAGTGCCAATTCATAAAAAGGATATAAATCAAAATGTTGAACCACTGTCTGAAAATACACAAATCAAACACTTACAGTACATAGAACCAAAGGAAGACTAGAGAAAATGGTGTAAGACCAGTATGGGTTAAGACAAGAAGATTAATGGCAAATGCAATGTTTATTTCTCAGATTATAGAGAATAAGGTGGTAATATGTTAAGGACACCATAATAGCTTTCATAGACATAAAAAAAAGGCCTATGATAAATTATGGTGGGAAAGCATATGGTCATGCCTAAAAAGGGAGACATAACTGTAGGAATAATGGTAATAACAAGGAACATTCTGAGAATTGTGAAAAATGGACACAGATAATACACTTCTATTGGTTTCATACGGAACAAAGATCTGTGTTATTTAATATTGTTTCAAAAGAAGTAATTGCATAAGTTGAGGGATAAAGAAATTTGGCAGGGTTAAAGGTGATGGCATATGTAGATGATATAATGGTATGGTAGGCTGAACAGAATAAAGAAAGATAACTGAATAAAAATGGATGTCTGCAATGGAGAAACGTGGCTTGGAGATGAGTTTGGAAAAACCAAAATAATGAAGATATCAAGAAACAATGGCCCATCAAAGGACATGTAACTCAACATCAAGAATTTTGAATGGGTTGCTAAGTAACTACTAATGAAAAGATGGAGGAGGAAATAGGACACAGAATACTGATTAGTTGATTTTGTCAACTGATCAAGGAAATAATCTGGAGGTAGAATATAGTGAAGGATTCAAAAATCTTGCTTCATAAAGTGTACTACCCAACAGTTTTGACCTATGGCTCTGAAACCTATGGATGTACAGAGAGAGATCTAAGCTGATTGCAGGTAGCAAAGATGTGGGTTCAAAGAGGCATAGAAAAAGTCGCAAGGAAGAATGGAGTCAGAAATGAAAGCATCAGGACGAGATTAAAGGTCTAAACATTGGAAGAGAGATTAACAAAGGAAAGTTGCATGGGTTGGGACATGTTATGAGAATGGGGGAACGGAGGATGCCAAAGATAGAGAGATCTTGACAAGTGGGAGGGAAGAAAACCTATTAGAAGACCGACAAGATGGATGGACCAGGAGAAGAGAGGCAAACGATGAGGATGTGCCAGACGACTCACTGTAGGAGAAATGAAATGATGATGAATTCTGCTTTTTGATTTATAAACCAGTTGGCTTAAGAAAGTAGACATAGAAGGATAAAGGTGTTTCCTCCACCTCAGACTACTTCTGTTATGCTATAATGATCCTGACCTTTTTATTATTATTAATTGTGATTGAACTATTACGCCGCTGTCAAATTCACTGAATACCTAATTACGATTTTTACATATTTTACTTAAAAATCCTTCACAGTCAGAGGTATATTGTTCATTAACTTTTTAGGTAATGTGTTCCAGTCCTTCACTCCCTTACGTGCAAATGAAACTTTCCTACTCTCTTATGTCTGAAATCAATTGATAATTTTTGTGTTGTTTCAGGATAGAAACTTTCTTGCTTTCTGGTAAACATTCCTTTTCCCCAAATCTAATTTACAGTGATAATTAGCTACTTCTCTTCATACATCAGTTACTGTTTTTATAAATAATTATTTGTGGGATGTGTGAACATATTTCTGTTGCACAAAAATTAAATTCAAATACACTTCAGTGATGCTTCTTTGGTAACTGTAATAGTTTATTCTTGTTTAACAACCTTAGGTGGAGAGATACATCTCTGGGTGGGTAAATAGTCAGTAATATGATTTAGTTATTATTTGGTACTGTACAACTATCAGAAGATTTCTTCCTATAGTTCCATGACAGATCATTTGCACCACGTTTGGAGTTACAGACAGTCTTCTATATATACTTGACAGACTGTATTATAGTCTGCAATATTTACGTGACCCCCCCCCCCTCCCTTTCTATCTCTCCTCTCTCCTCTTTTCCCTCTCCCTCCCCCCACTCAACCACCCCCGAAAAGTAAAAATGTACATTAAGTCTAAAGATTAGACAACTTGTGTTTCTTATCATTCTTTCTGTACTGGCTTTCTTTTGAAAACTACCCTCCCATTGACCACAATCACTTTGCTTGTAGCTAAACCAGGAAATTCATGACATAGAACCATTTAGCATTAATGTTGAAACAGTTGGCTTAATGTATGAACATAGCTTTTCACGGTGTTGTAAATTAATAAACTCTTATTGGGCTTCGAGCCATCTATAAATGTCATGACTCTAGGACATTTTGAAGGTGTCTAACTCTGCCCTCATTTTCAACCAACCATTATGCAGTGCCTCAATAAATGGCGAAAGACAAAAGGCAACCCAGCGCGATGTCATCCTATCTTTTGCTCCTTACTGACACGAAGGTGTTTCAACATTTTGATAGCTTGGTTCCTGGCTGCACTAAGCTGATATCCAGTGTCCTTGTTCACTAAAAGTACCCCTGATGTTTATTACATACCTTGTGAATGTGGCCGTGCTTATATCGGAAAAAACGCAGTGGTGTGCCATGCATGCAAGGAATGTCCACCTGGGGCAACGAGAAATCAGCTGTGGCCAAGCACAGTGTCCAAGAGGGATATGCATTTAATTTTAAAGAAACTAGAATTTTAGCTCTGGTCAGATATTTTTGGCACAGCATTATAACGGAAAATGTTGAAATCAGAACAGCTGATTCTTTAGTTAACAGGGACACTGGATACCACCTTAGATTTGGCCTGGAACCCAGCTATCAAAATGTCAAAACAGCTTCGCATTGATAAGGAGCAGAAGTGTGATCGACGTCAACGCGCTGCATTAGCTTTTCTCTTCTGCCGTTTCCGCAGCACTGCATAACACAGTTGGTAGACGCCTTCGAAACATCCCAGAGTTGTACATGTATACACCGCTGGAAGCCTGAGAAGAGTTTGTTAATTGGCTTAATGTTTTCCAGCTCACTATAATTCTTTTTTTTTTTTATAAAGAAATTTATTATAAGTGCAGTCCTTCTTTCAGCAGGTATGCAACTTCATAATAGGTGGAGCATGTATGGTTTTTATTGTTGGTTTTATCTCCCATCATCCAGAGATTCTAGCTACCCGTCTCTAAAGACCTAGCCGTTGAGAGACGTAAAGCAGTTAAAAAGTTTCTAGCTATTTGATGGGTCTACTTTGCACACGAACCTCTCCATTTCCTTCTCTCTTCCCACCAACTTAATTCTGTCCTGTTCGGCACACACTCCTTCATCCCTCTCAGCCATCTTATCTCTTGGTCTTCCTCTGGGTCATACTGCTTCTTCAGTGTCCATATTTTGGCACCATTTGTGAGAACAGGAACATAGAATGGACACGCAATTACTCCCTTATGTCTCATCCTTGTTCCATATCAGGCTTCTGAAACTTGTTAAAAATGCTTCTGCCTGGCAACCTCTTTCACTCATCTTGCCATTGTTCATTTTACTCACATAGCAGAAATAAAAAACTACAGCTAAGGGTATGATACAAGAGCATGTTGTATCCTTTTTTGACATTGATAGTGCTGTAGGGTATAGTTCTGCTTCTTTTTTTTCCTCTTACGTTTATGTGAAAAAGAATAGTTTTTATCTCGTAAGTAGTTCTGACAGAGTTGCTTAGAAATTTCTAGACTTTGAACAATGATTGGTATGTGTTGGTACAAATTTGAAACATACGATACGATGAATAGTGTTCCTTTTATTCTTTACCATGGTAAAGAATATACAATTGTTGATCCTTTCAAGAAGCCAGGCAAGTGCCTACATATTGCTGTCTGATTATGCCTTGCTTCCCCCCCCAAACCCCCTCCACCCCCTCCCAAATCCTTAACACACAACAAACAAACAATTTTTTTTTTCTGTCATAACTGGTTTGATGGGACACACTATCCCTTCCTGTCTTCCACTTACCCCTGTTATCAACATACCTTGTACAACTTATGTCCTCAATTATCTGCTTCATATATTCTAATCTTTGTCTACCCTTACATTTCTTTCCTTCAACTGCTCGCTTAGCTATCAAATTAACCAATCTCACATGTCTCAAAATGTGACACTCCACCCTCCCTCTTTCTGTGATTATCTTCCACAAACTTCTTTTCTTGCCCATTATTTTCAAAACAAATTTAATGCTTTATCTGTTTGCTTAATTTTCAGCACCACATTTCACTCTTCAATTTTTGTTCCTTATGATATTCCTAAAATCTGTGCTTTGTTACCATAAAGTGATGTGCTTCATACACACAGTTTTTCTTTCTTAGTCCTAGATCAATATTTGAAACTAAAAATTTTCTCTTTTTCAGAAACTCTTTTCACTAATGCAACTCTGTTTTTAACACCATTCCTGCTTCAGCCATTAACTATAATTTCACTTTCTGTTTCTGCTACATTTAATCACTTTTGTCATGCTTTGGTTTATATTTAGTAAAAAATCTTACATTAGTATTTTGTTTATATCAAAAATCTAAGCTACCTGGAAGAGACACTTGACCATTCCTTAACTCATAAGCACCAATGCTGCCACAAGGTTGCCACTAGAAATAACATCCTTATAAAGCTGGCAAACAGCCACTGGGATGCCAAACTAACAGTTTTGAAAACTCCTGCTTAAGTGCTATGTTCTCCAATGCTGAATATGTCTGCCTAGTGTGGTGTAGATCAGTGGACACTGTAAAGATTTACATAAGCCTGAGTGAGAAATGCAGGCTAATTACAGGATTTATGAAATGTACTTCATTTGATACTCTGTATAGAGCAGCTGTGTTCACAAGGCCTGCCTCCTGCAGAAACACAATTGAATATATGAGTTGCCCAGTAGCTCATCATTAAAAATGAAGGTATGAAGAACACTGAATCACATTTGGCCAGGGGTAGCCCCAGTAAATCCAATCTCTAAGGTGATGTCTTGTAAATGAGACTGTGACTGTGAAATTATTCAATCTTTGGAATGCCTGCTGGTCTGCCCAAATGGTCCTGCCAATTGTACCCCCAAAAACCTATGGACTTGAAAGAAGCATTTGACACAACTCAGTAATGGTCTGAGAAACTTATAGTTCCCGACATGAAATAGTTTCCATCAAAAGTGATTTTTGTATATGTTTCACTGTGCAAAATGGAAGCTATGAAATGCCGTATGGTATTTTTTTCCTTGTTAGTGAAGGTTCCATTTTGTTTTTCAGTAACTGTTGAAAGGCTTTAGATGAATGGATATGGCTGTTTGACTGCTATTACTTGCCACAGATTTCCTGTTCTTAATGGATTGTGATGGTTCATGATTTTTGTTGTTTATTTCACACTGTCATTCTTTGCACCAGACAGACATTTTTTTAAGTCTCACTTAAGTTCTTTGCTAACTAATGTCTTCATATTCATGTGAAGTATCGTGTCCTTTGAAAAAAAAGACGTAAACACAGAAGAAATATTCAAAAATGTTCTTAAAAATATTTATAGAAATGTGCATTATTTATTAAATAAACAAAATTAGTTAAAGCAAATGAATCAATTGATTATAAAAAGTTAAAATTAAACATGAAGTATGCAATAAGTATGAACTGTAGTGAAATTGATTTTGTCTGGTATAAAAACATTAACTGAATCATAACTATGTTAAAAGCATCTTTTTAATTAGTTTAAACTGATAGATACCTGTCAGCATGTCTGCATTCATGAAAGTGCCACTATAGTGGACTGCGGAGGTTCAACGAGCCTAGATTCACATCCCCAGTCCCATATCTGCTATCATGATTGTGGTTGTTAGGTGGTTTATCTGACAAATGCTGGGTCAGCATCAATTTCTGCCTCCTAAACTAAACAGTTCATCAACAAACATACACTTATAACACAAAACACAAGTTGTATGTATCACCGACAGATGGCAGCTCTTCTGCTTTCCCATCAAAACTATGACAGCCTAAAAAGGTAGAGCCTTGTTTTCAAATAACTGAAGCCTCTGACAGATCTACTAGATGACCTGCAAAAAGTGGAAATATTCAGTGATGATAAACTGATATTAAATAATAATGGCTGCAGCTAGTGTATTTTAAGAACTGGTTGGCCAAAAACAATACCATTTAATGGAGCTGATGGGACAGAATATGAAATAAATTTGTCCTCTGTCTTAAAAAATTCTTTATCAAGCAGTGTCAGTAGTGTGGTCACTACTTAAGAGTTATCTAGATTTTAAGTCTTTTGATTGTATCCAGCTATGGAGATCTACTGTGTTGATTTGGAGATGGTTGTTTCAGCCAACAGTTTTGTCTCCTTTATTTTTTTTATCTAGTGTTTTATTATTGCCTTGGCTTCATTTCTCTCAATTGTACTTAATTTTAATGTTTGAATGTTCAGTTAACTTGGCAAATATTGTATGAAGACCATGCTCTAACAGTAAAGCTCAAATGGTATTGAAGATATATATTTTTAAATATTATATCATATTTATATATTATATTTTATTATTCTTCATAATTTTATTTTCCAGAGGAGCAGATACAGAAACATACCGTCCTTTGTGAAGATGCAGTTCGAACCAGCCAGCCACAGAAGATGGTGGACAATACATCGAGCATAGCTCGACTTGCAAATCGTGTGCTTATGGTTGCAAAACAGGAGAGTGATAATTCAGAAGATCCACTGTTTGTTGATCGAGTGAACCAGGCATCTGCTGCTGTTCAAGGGAGTACGTGTGTTGGTTCATTTTATAAATTCAGTTTTTTTTGTGCTAGTTTTGTCCTTCTGATTCATTTTCCTAAAATATTCTGTGTACAGCATTCGATCAATTCCATTTTTTGAATATCCCTGCCACTATTATGTAAAAGGTTTTTTGAAATAATATGTCCCACATTAGTTGACAGCTTCTGTCTCTATCCTTGTCCCTCCTCCCTTTTCCCTGCCCTTTCCATTCTATTTACCCATAGTGGAAATGTACAGATGTGGTATTTCACAATTTCTCTTATTCAGTTGATTCATCAACAGCACAAATTGTTTAAGAAGCAAAAGAATATTTCTGTTGATTTTGTTGCAGGTCTTCCGCCTATGGTTCATGGGGCTAAAGCTGTTGCAATGAATACACAAGATTCAATTGCTGTCAGCAGATGGCGAGAGTCTAATAGAGCAGTGAGTAACTACTTTGGAAGTGCTACATACTTTCGCTATGTTGGAGCAAAGCTTTGTAATATGCAAAATTTGATCCAAGACTTGGTAAATTATGGTAATTTTTCTTGGATTCTGTCTATGGGCATGACCTTAACCTTACAAGATACTTCTTTCTGTCTGTCAATTTTTAATCATTTTAATGCATTTTTTCAATTCATCTATGAAATATCCATGCCATAAACCAAAAACTCAGTAATATGTGTAAGACAGGTATTACAGTTAGATGTGTGTAACTGTGAAAGTTTTTAAATTCAGCCAAACTAATTGTATATAAAACCATTCTGTGGCCTGCATTTTTTCAATAATGTTTGCCTCAGTCACCTTGGTCACATTTTTGTTTCCAGAGATATTTTTTTCCATAGCAACCATGTTTTCCTTATTTACTGTCATGGCTGATAACCTCATCTTTCAAAGTTGTCTGGCCTCTTTTAAAATCTTAAACTACTGGTGAACTGTGGCATAGATTGGTTTCAGGTCCCCAAAAGAATGTTCCAAATGATCAAGAGTTTAATCCTCGTTTAACCAACTTTTTTAAGTCCATAGACTCTACAGAGACCAGGCCTGGTTCTGTTGCACCTGAGGTACTACACGTTAAATTCCTTGCATGCTTCAAAGACCACAATAGGGCATGATAGTGGAATGTTGTGTGTCATGGAGTAGCCTGGATGATTGTGAAGATGGAAGAAAGCTCTTTTTTTATTTTTTAACTCTCAATCTCGAGGTCAGTAATGTGCTGAGGAGCTTAATGGGTGTTGAAGCAAACTGTTTGTGAGTGTACAACCTTAGGGGTACCTGCATCACTCCGGTTGCAATAGTCAGGGTAGCATGATATAGGTTTTTCATGTTGCTCAATGTTCTTTCCTGGGCCAAAATCACAGAGCCTATCCAAAAATCTTAACTTGAGGCTCTGTTGGAATACAAAGGCCTTCTAATGCCTACCTGTCAAAGGTAGGGTTGCTAGCTCCCCAGCTTAAGGTGGTAATGTTAAAAGAAGGGCAGTTCAGATTTCACTTTTATAGTTGTATCCTGAAGAAAGTGTTCATTTGAAAAGATATCTCTCTTTTACATCTCAGAGGGGTCAAGAATCTTGCAGGGATCCTAAAATTGGTGAAGAAGCTAGGAATGAGATACTTCTGCTGGTAACATCTACTATTAGGTAGGCTTCCCTACTCCTTAAATGTGAGAAACTAGGGAAGTTCGCCATAACTACAAAAACCCACAATTCCCTGGACAGTAGCATGGGCTTGATCACTTGGTGGAACACAATTGACTTCGAAACTGAGGTGGCAAGATGATAGTGCTGAGATTCAATAGATAAAGTGGAGTGCAATGGCAATATACAGGAGACTGCCACCTGTATACTGTCTTTCAACAATTCAATGTTGCCAAAGTCAATCAAAGCAGGTTTCATCAATCTGAATGTATGACTTTATACTCTGGATCCAGTGCAGTGTTTCCAGTACTAACAGCTGCACCTGTGGATAGTGTACACCTAGTCTGGTGTCTTGACTCCCAAAATCTGCTGAGCAACTTGTGGTGGGTATTCAGGAAATTTCAGTTTACGTTGGATAACAATGCAGAATTCATTTATCCATAGCCAACATCTGGAGGGTGTGTGTTTTGATATACATAAGGTTTATGATACTACCCGATGCCATAGAATTTTAAAGCAGCTTTGTGAACTTGCCTCTCCTTTTTTAGTCCATGCTAAAAACAGCTGCATTGCTTCCAGTACCAAGTCAGTTGTGAAGTATCAGACCTTTTTATCTCAGATAATGGTATTCCTTAAAGGTCAGTTTTAATCATAACCCTTTATGCTGTAGCTGTCAATAATATTTAGTCAGCAATGAGGAGTGCACACGATACACATTATTTGAAAGCGATTTCACTATTTTCTGTTCCTCATCTGACCTATGAGTTGCTGAGAGACATTTGAATCTGATGCTAGCAAGACAAGTCTGTAAGTACTTGTATTATCTGTGAAGAAAACGCAGTGCTTACATTTTTACCCTTGCTTTTAATTTTTTAGTAAAACCATGTCTTGCCTTGAGGAACAAAGTTTTAATTTTTAATTAAACTTTATTTCTGGGACTCAGTTTTTGATAAGAGACTTAGGCTGTTATATCTGAGAGATCTGAATGCCAGATCATTAAAGAATCTCAAGCGATTGAAGGGTCTGTGTGGTAGCTCTTAGGGTGTATATAATTCCTACTAGTTAAATTTTGTTGGACCTTTGTACAGTTGCGTTTAGAGTATGGCTACGTTGTGTATGGTTGGGTGCATGACATCTGCCTACAGATGTTGGATAGTGTCCAGCATGCCAGGATTTGGTTTGTATTAAACCATCCCTATTTCAAGTCTTTGCACTGAGACTGATGAGCCACAACTTTTCGTCTGCTGGCATCTCTTCATGGTGCGACATTTTTACACATATAGTGTTATAACCCAGAAGTCCCATTTACGAGGTAGTAATCAACATACCTTTCGGTTGTGTGTATGCTAACAGTCATATATCTACCAAACATTTTAGCTACCATACAATGGCCCGTTTAGATGTTGTGCTCGTCACCGCTGTAGGATTAAATCTCCCATACTGACTTCTTAAAGATGCTCAGAATTGTCGTAAACCTGTCACAATACAACAAGCTGTCAAACACCGACAATGGTTTTATTAATATTTTTAGTGATATTTAAAATTGTCATCATACCTGTATTCAGTAACAAGGGTTATTCAAAAAGCAAAGAACATTTATTCCTCTAGATATTTTTACTCAACATATTGAAACAAACCTTATTTTACAACAAATTTGATACTGTGGTACAAGTCACTGTTCAATTTAAACATTTGTCTTAGCGTTTCACCAGATTTTCTATGCCTACAGCATCCTTCAACGTGGGGAAATGATGATAACCATTGGGTGCCAAGTCTGTGCTATAAATGGGCAATTCGAAAACTTCCCACTTAAACTGTTGATGCTAGTTCTTTATAAAAGCAGCATGCCGACATGCATTATCATGAAGAAGCATAATGCCGTTGGACAGCAATCCATGCTGTTTGTTTTGATTGGCATGGCATATTCAGTGAAGGGACTAGCAGTATGGCCCTGCATTTATGATCTTTCCTGTAGGCATGTAGTCAATGAATGGAATGCCCTTTAGATCCAAAAACACCATAAACAAAATACCTTTTTGGGGCTCAGAATTTTTTGGCCTTTTTAGTTTTGTTAGGGCTACAAATGTTGCCATTCCATTGACTAGCACTTTGTTTTTAGAATTTTATGCCAAATCCAAACCTAACCACCAGAAGCAATGTGAATCAAAAACACTTAGCAGGATGGTTCATAGTGTTTTTTCAGGTGAATTGCATGTACAAGCTGGAAAGTAGGTGTAGTGTTTATACATCTACACTTTATTGATGTTCCTCCAGCTTATGAAAATAATTTGCATCATGAAATACATCATATTCTCCCAGCTGCATACAGGCACTGGGAAACATGCACCCTTCTGACCAAATGGAGCAGGGCAAACAGAACCCCTTCTATTCTCTCCAGTTTTATTCTGGTGCCTGGACCTGTGGCATCTGGGGTGGGGGTGAGGAAGCTGCTTAGTTAGCCTGCAATAAGGCCAGGACTTAATTTTTTCCAGTCCCAAAGTTTGACCTCTTCTTATCATTGAAGCGAAATATCTTTGAAGTTTGGCGAAGGTAGTGGCTGCTAGTGGAGCTCCAACTGACTGAATTGACCATGCAGGTGTGGAGAGACTCCTTCCAGATTGAGTGAAGGGATGCCATTCTGCTTACTTGCTTCCACATAAGGCACTGTCTTTTGATCCACAACTTTCTTATTTGTTGAGAGGACTCACCAGAATGTGATGGTTGTGGCGTACCTTTGATGCGGCTTCACATTTTAACAGAATGTGGTATAGTGTAATCGTAGGCTTCCGCGGCCAGAGTCAACTGATTCTTGGCTATCCGGGTGGCGCCGCGTCATATTTCTTAATACCGACGTTTCGACCCTCATTCTGGGATCTTCTTCCAGGGCAGAACTGCCAACAGTTCTGCCCTGGAAGAAGATCCCAGAATGAGGGTCGAAACGTCGGTATTAAGAAATATGACGCGGCGCCACCCGGATAGCCAAGAATCAGAATGTGGTATAGTTTTCATTTTAAGGGCACATGTTGGATGATGTTCTGTCCCTTATTTTAAACGATGACAGTTGTAGCATGGCATTTCTGTGTATTATCCGGTATCGCCTCAAAAATCTTGCACAGATTAGCATAATTTTTAAGATGGCCGGCTGGTACCTATACAGCTACTTATCAGAGTGTTGTTTTTTTAATAGCTTTTTTTACCATTTAAATCCTTTTTGATATGTGCATGTTTTTAAAACTTGTTAGCCTCTTTAAATTCAGCCAAACATTTTGTTGTCGTGGAGTAGTTTTGATTTTGTGGCCATTTTTCAGCCAGATGTTTTATTGTTTTATTTTCTGTATGACTGATATCTTTACAGTCAGTAATACATATGGAATTTAATCCTGTCAGTTATTTTGCCTAGTTACTTTTGTTAGGGCTCTAACGACCATTGCAGTAAAGCAGTAGTAACAACAATTGTAGAATTTCATGGTGCAAAGGTTACCACTTCTGTTGTTGCACTGGCAGTCAGCCCATGGGGCCGTTTTTCCCTGCGCTGCTGGAATGTATGGAGCGGGTTTACTCAGAAGAGATGTGGCTACACGATGGTGCATTAAATTTAAATAGGTCACCTTCCTGTTTTTTTGTATCACCAAAGTTTTGTAGTGACCCTCATATGTTTAATAACAATTGAATGCAATTATTAGTTAACTATTAGTGGATTCCCTTTCTGATCAATTAGTCATTCTGCAATTAATTTGTCAACTCTTCAGGTTTATGGATTATGAGAGTTACATGTTTGATTGTAACTCTTACTTCACTAGTAGGTTGTCTGTTCCTTTTTTTCCTCATTTAATAGCTCTGATATTATATTTGCAACTTTGATTATTAGTGATATATTTAAAAGGTTGGGAACAGAAATATTTTTTTATCATAGATTTCTCACTAAAAGAATATTTCGTAATTCATAACTGTATGATAAATTTATGGCAGCTAGTAGTCAAATTATGAATCATTGTTTTTACTTTTTGAATGAGCCTACTGGTCACCTAAATTTACCCACATTAACGGAATATAGCAAAATTTAGCGCGCTATGTATCTTGGATAAATAAAAGAACCATGGAAA
This sequence comes from Vandiemenella viatica, assembly GCA_031002005.1. Lineage (NCBI taxonomy): Eukaryota > Metazoa > Arthropoda > Insecta > Orthoptera > Morabidae > Vandiemenella > Vandiemenella viatica. Next base: position 82,471,274 of record CM061921.1, read on the forward strand.
TGGAACAGAAGTGAAAAACCTCCATCAGTCAACGTTAATATACTGAAAGTTGATGATGGGTGGGCTCCAGTAGCACAAAACACAAGATGAACTCACAATGAATATTCTACCTGGTTTCTTAATCGTGACATGGAAACTGGAATACACGGTCAGCCAAACATCAGTGCCCCAGCAGATACCACCACATCTTGGTTGCAGGCAACTTGCTATATGTCTCATTCACCTCTTAGCGTGACCAAGAGGTAGCTCATTGTTTTCTTCCCATATATTCATTTGAATTCATACAGGGGGGGAAAAAAAATGCTTATGTTCACTCTACGATAGCAAGACGTCTTTCAATCACAGTATGCATGCCTGTTAAAGAGAAGGTATTATGTTTTACACAATCATGTAGGCAAATGCTGGTATGGTCCCTAATTTTTTCCTCGCAAACTACACATTTCACTAACAAAAATACTTTTATCACACAAAACACAAGTTACACATTTTACAGACAGATGGCAACACATCTGCTGCCACATCAAAACTACCACGTGCCTAGCAGACTGGTTTAGATAGGGAATGTACTGGATGACCCACAAAAAGTGCAAATCATGGTGAAAATTCCAGGTTCTGCCTCAAGTGTTTATGAAAAATGAATGAATTGTATAGTTATGCCATGAAATGAAAACATTGCTGTGATGGCTACTTTTTTGCTCATGCAGTTAAAGAAATATATTTAAGACCTGGTGCACCTTGTCTGCCTTAAGTGAATTAGTTTGCTCTGCTGGAAAGGATCGTTGTGATTTGACTCTTTGGTGTATTTTTGTTATCAGTTGTTCAATGACAGTTTTATAAAGTTTAAAACATATATCACACAGGTAGTTTCCCGAAAGTATTTTAAGTTTTTTTTTTACTTTGTTTTTGATGCAGCTGTTAGCAGCTGTGAGCCAGGTTCGACAGGCTGTCACTGTATCTCCTGATCTGCCACCACCTCCAGATATGTCTAGCCTTAACATCAATGGTAAGCCTAAAATGTCTTGACTGCTGTGAGTAAATCATTTCCTTATGTGTTTTTATCAGCTGTTGGCTGTATCAACCAACAACTACATTTTAACCTTCGGAAGTCTGCATATTTTGTGCTCAGTTCCTTAGTGAGATTTGCTTTGTTCACTTCTTATATAAGTTTTATCTGATTTAATCTTTCTTGATTTTGGTGTGCATTTGACGTACTGCTTTCTTGGTGTGGTGCACGTACAGTGTAATTGGACATATTATAAACTTGTAAATATGACACTCAGTTCAGCTTATTAATATTCCAACTGCAATTAACAGTGTAAATATTCTTTTACAGATGAATTTGTAGAACCTTTCCAGCCTTCGCTTCAATGTAATTACTTCACTGAAAAAGGTAGAGGAGACTTTAGTTCTGCATGTTACTTAGTTTGTCTTGGTCTTGATGTAATATATTTTCCACGTTTTTAAATTCTTTTTCTTTATAGTGTATTCATAAAATGTATATAATTTCACAAGACAACTTTTTCACTTAATGCCCAGTCTTAGGAAATAACAGGGGGGTTCTTCACCAATTGATTATTCCATGGATATATGATAGCTCCCTGAGAATCCAAAAAAATACTTTTCACCATAAAGAAATACACATATGTCTTCTGGTCTCTTAAAAAAGATGATAATTATTAATTCCATTTGTGCATACTTTCTGTGTTTGTTCTTATCATTGCTCTGAAATAAGCATATATACCTGTTGTATGTGTCATGGAATGGTAGATGACAGTTTATAAATTTCGCATGATGTGTTGATGTGTACATAAAGAAAATGCTTACTGTAATTTATTATTGTTATTTGGTTTTATATGTTTTTTGCTGCACTTTTCTTATTTTGTTCTTGTTAATTCTTCTTGTCTTGCAAGTTAAAATAATAATAGAAAATAATGAAGAAAGAATAATGGCTTACACAGATGATGCTGACAACAGTGATGAACATAAAACATGAAAATTCTTCATCTATACCTTACAGAGGATGCCCCAAACAAAACTAATTTCTCATCTTTGGAGTTCAATAGCAAGAGAAGAAAGAAAATACATGGGCATCATCAGAACAGCACCTTACTTTCCACAATACATCTTCCCTGTTTACCAAAACCAATGGTAGTTAAAGTATTTCTGAACATTCATAAGTGGAAGTGGGTGTTTATATGCTTGCCAATAAAATGTATTGTCTGTTGTGAGACAATCCCATCCTAACCTCCATATTGAAGTCTTTGACATTTTCATATGGGTTGTGTGTACTTTATCAAAACTGTTAATCAGTCCTTTATAGTAAAGACTCCATATAGCACAGCAGTACTATGGATGAGGACATATTACAGTTTTATGAGAGCCAACCAAATATAAAGAAGACTTTTGAAAAAGAAATGAGATACTTTAATGATCATTAATTGTGGTAACAGTGCATATTTGGTTGTGAGCACATTAACACAGTAACCTTACTTGCTCGTTTCTGGAATCATTTGTTCACTTAGTACCATAATTAGTAAATAGAAGGTTCATGATAACACACAGTGATAAAATTTCTGTTGTGCTGATATACTTTTGAAGGTCAGGGAAGAATCTGAAGTGGAAGCAGAAACCTATTGGCTGCTGACATGGTTCTCATGATAGACTTTTACAATGCTGAAGGTGACGTGCAAGTTGATTTTCCATTTGCATGATGAACTGTCTACTCTGCATACTACTGTGAACTCTTGGGTACAGTTACACAGCCATATCAGCCCGAAAGATGCAAGATACCAATCTGTAGCATGCTGCTTTTGCACAATAAGGGTAGGCCCCAAACTTCTGCTGTTGCTTACACAAGGGAGATTGGAAGATCCCCACTGGGCAGCTTTTGAACACCCCCTCCTGGGTATTCCACATTTCTCTCTATCTGACCACAATTTTCTAAGGCCCCTCAAAAAACATTTAAGTGAAAGAAATCTTGCAACAATGCACAATTTGCTAAAAACATGTCCAACTTTTTTTTATGAAGAGGAAATTAAGCTATCAGTGTGATGGAAAAAAATTATTGAGGCTATGTAGAAACCTATTTTTGTTTTGCTACATATTAATCCAATGCACATTTGGTTTTATGTATTTTATTGAACCTTGTATATATTATCTCCTTTGTCTATACTGTTCTTCAAAACTTGACATGTGAATAATAATTTAGTATTAGAATTTCCTACTACTGAAGTTAAGTGCTGATCCTACATCATGTTGCTATGTACTGTTACACACTAATACACCAGGAAAACAAATTTACCAGCAGTTGAATAGCTTGCTTTGTACTTTCGGATAAATGGATTGTTTTTTTTCCATTGTTGACATTACCTTACATTTTCTGAAGTTGAAATATTTTTTTTTAACATACTCCTCCATTACATTAGTAGAAATATCTCGTTCTACAGTAATATACTTTCACTAAACAGTTAGGCGATCATGTATGTACTCATAAATCCATAGCAATACTCAATATACTTGAATCTTCATTGAGAAATGGTTGTGCTTTCTGAGGATTCTCCCAAAATGACAATTGCAATCTCTTATTGCAAAGTACTCGTTTTGTGTGTGTGTGTGTGTGTGTGTGTGTGTGTGTGTGTGTGTGTGTGTGTCAGAATTTTGTAATCTTCAAGTGTATAATGTGCTCCTATACTCCATTGCAATTAGATGTTAGAGGGTTCAGTTAATGGTTGATAGCTTTGATCTCTGTTGCTGAAAATGAGTGGTTTCTGTTGGTTTTCCTGTTGGAAGGTACTACTTTCTTTTCTAATAAGCTGCAGCATATATCAGTCTGTAAAGGTTCTGTTTATTGCTGAAATACGGTTACGGAGGATGGTAACATGTGTAACACAAAAGAAACGCGAGTTGCGCTATATTTTGAGTGAGTCGTTAGTCTCGTGAAAGTACCTGATATATATTTGCTTCAGGTTGCAGTTACTCTGTCACATGACTCAGGAATCGACTAAAATATTGTGCATTTGTGTTATATTTTGTGACATAGCAGTCTTCCTGTCTTTACTTTTTGGTAAGTAAGTTGCAGTTGTTTAATATACATATATAAATAACACAAGTTGAATGTTAGAGAATTGCTGTTGTGACTGCTCACATTGTGTGTTTTCAAAGTATTTTGGCAAAAGTGTGTCAATACACAAGTAAGCCATGTTATTACTTTTGTTTTAACACGATTATTGCTGAGGAAGTGAATCCATGTCCTCCGCAGTCAACGTATTAATGAAGTTTGGATAACTACTTCATTTTTTTAAATTGTAAACAGTAATGTTGTATCTGTAATATATTGAACACATTGTTTGTTGTGTATTAAACTTCATACTGAAATTTTCTGCATGTAGTACTAGTTGTATCTAGAATTCATAAATATTATTTGGCTGTAAATATGTTGCAGATATGCACTACAATGTAGAACTAAATAAAGGTTGCTATTGCCACAGGTTTATCAAGGATGGGAAAATGAAATATGAGGTGTGCACTTGTAGACAATAATTGTTTTATGAGTTAAAAAAGTAACAGTATTTTGCAACAAAGTTTAAACCACCTCCATTTTTTTACATAATGAATTGGTTTTGTGAAAAATTTGTTTAGATTTTCATGTTGTATTTGGTAACTTAAGAGTAAGCTATGTGTGACAGTGGGACAACCCCTTCGTGAGCAGCCTCACCCTGATCTGGTCTCTGCTTCTCCTGGTGGCTCCCGCCCCCACAGTTCATCTGCTCTCAGCCCTCTGCCCAAATGGGCCCGAGGTAATCATTCATCTAAAATTTCTCTGAGTGAAATTGTTAACTTGTAATTCATTCTAATGTATCATTCATGTTCTTCAAAAAATTACCTTTCATCCTAATGTTACTTGAACTTATCTTCCATCATTATAACTATACATCAGCAGTTATCTCCATACGCCTTTTATTATTTCTGTGTATATCACATTTTTGGTAGTAAGCTGTTAGTTTCTGAGAGAACATAAAATGAGTTTGACAGAAATTGCAAATGCTGCTACTTTTTAGCATTCCCCATACTCCACCACATCATGCAATAAAATATACAGATGTGAACAATTTTTGTTAATTACCTCTAGTGAAATGTATATTGGTTAAAATCTGGATGTTGTCAGTTTTATATAAAGATTAATAATGATATTTGATTATATTTTTAGTTCATTTGAGAACACTTTCACTTTGTTCTCTGAAGCACAAAAAGCAGTTTTTCTGTTGATTGTATTGACTTGACAGTATCTGATTTTGTTCACTGTGTAAATTCAGATTTAAATATAACATTGTATTTCACTTACTATTACTAGTCTTTTTTTCGTTTGTTTTTACACTCTGTCCTCAGAACCAGCTATCTCAAGAGTTACTTTAATGGTTATTATCTGCATTAATGTGTGTAGTGTATAATATTTCAATTTTATGTATTCATTTAATACATTATTTCTTTCTGGTGATGCTTGCTGGATATGTTTGTTTCTGTGGGGTGAAAGCTTGTTATATTTCTCTTAATTTTTGTTTGTATCTTATTTGAAATTTCTTTCAAGTCTGGTTTTTGTGTGAATAAATAGTTGAAAAAGACTGGGGGACTTGGGAACCAACAGCTGATGCTCCTGAGATACAAGTGAAACATATTCAGATAGTAAAAATCAAATGGATTCCCAGCATTATTCATTATATGAAATGAATAATTAACTATTAAATTATTATCTCAATAAAGACATTCACTATTTTCTGGAATTTCTTGGCAAAATCAATTTATCACTTTCAGTTGGTTCTATCCATACCACATGATGCCACATCCTTTTCCACAAAGATGCCACACTGCTTTGGCGTGCCTCTGTTCTATGTAACTTTTCTTTCGCAGTGCCCCCTCCCCCAATGTCTCTATTACTATTGTTTTTACTTTCCTGGCACAAGTAGTTGCCAAGTATCATAAGTTTTCCTTCAACCTGAAGCTCTATTACTAGATCTGTTTTTACCGAGCGGGGCGGTGTAACGGTTAGCGTTCTCGCCTTGCATTCGGGAGGACGGCGGTTTGAATCCCCGTCCGGGCATCCAGATTTGGGTTTTCCATGGTTTCCCCAAATCACTCCAGGCAAATGCCGGGATGCTTCCTTCAAAAGGCCATGGCCGAATTCCTTCCCATTCCTTGCCCCCACCCTTTCCCCCCATCCTTTCCCGTCTCTAAAGACCTCGATGTTAAAAAGAGACGTAAAGCAGTTAAAAAAAAAAAGCTAGATCTGTTGCATGTATATTGAAACACTTGCCTCTCATTCATACACTAATCACTTCTTTGGGTGTCCTGAACAGTTAGGTCCTCTGAAACCCCACATCTGGCTTATGGCTCACTGACAACCTTTTTTTTTTTTTTTTTTTTTTAAAAAAAATGAATTATACACATGATGAGGACAACCTTCTGAGTATCAGTGACAACCATAACACCTTCTATACTGAGAACCTCACTGGATCGTATTCCAGTTCCCATGCCGCTTTCCTAGATGTTGTTATACCTCTCTCACCTTTGAACTTCTGTCCACTCAAAAATAAGTAACTTCCCAACAGTACCTCCCCTTTAACAGTTGCTACTCATTTCGCATTAAGTGTTTCCTCCTACGTAGCCTTAGTATCTGTAGTAGACATGCGTGTTTTATCCGCCATTCTCTCTGCAAGTATTCCAGGTTTAAACCCAAAAATTTTACACTGTCCCTCTTCAGCATTCCTTATCTTTCTATTGTGTTCTACCATCAATTTTGGCAAGTGATAGCTCCTGTGTTCATTACCTATGTTATTAGTGAGCACTTTTAATTTCCTGTCAAACCAAGTATAAATGAAGGTTTCAACTGGAAACAATAAGAGCTTGTTACCAAATATATTATAAATAAGAAACCATCACTTACCACTGGTGATGGTAAAAACAAAGTAGAAACAATAAAAACACAAACAGAAAAAATATAGAATTTTGGGATTAATCCTATAACCGTAGAACATGGGACTGGTAACACTTTGGCATCACATTCAGGAGGATGCAGGTTTGAATCCCAGTCCAGCCATCCAGATTTCGGTTTTCCATATTTTCCCGAAATCACTCCAGGCAAATGAAGGGATGGTTCTTTCAAAAAGGCCATGGCCAAATTCCTTCTAGTTCCTTGACCCCCAGTCCTTTCCCACCTCTGATGATGTCAATGAGGCATAAAGCCAAAGGCAAAAAAAGCAACTTTGACTTGTCATACTGCTGAAAAAGGGTTATTAATCAAAATTTCTATACATTTGCATTGGTTTTTTTTAACCCTCCTGCTGTGACCTGTGGTAAGTAGTGGTCCCTCATTTTTTCCTTGTTTATGTTACCGATATAAAAAATGTGCAAAATATCCACCAGTATGGCTACATACATTAAGGCAGCACCACACTGGATCAGGGAGGTACGAAAGGACTAAATTTGAGTCCTGGTCCCTGTGTACCATCCACCCTGATTGCAGTTTTTGGGTGGTTTCCCACAATCATCCAGGCAAATGCTGTGACTGTTCCCTATCTCCAACTCATAAACTTCACATATCACAAACAAATATACTATCATTCAGAACACAAGTTACATGTTTTGGAGACATATGGCAACACAAACATTCCTCCCTTAGCATTGAATGCTCCAGACCTAACAAGTCTGGTTCTAACCATTGTGGGGAGTTGGGCCCTACTCCCAGTTTTTATGATTTATGCCAAGATACACAGGTAACTGAGAGCTGATGTTCATGTGTTCCTAAGAAGTATGGTTAGAATACTGGGCAAAATGTAGAGAGAGTGTAATTTTACATTTTGATTCAAACTGACTAAGAAATACATATTAACAATGTAAATACATTCAGAACTGCTTATTATGTTCCAGAAAATTAAAAATAAAGTCTGAAAAATAGAAATGAACTAAGAATCTATTGCATTGACAGTGTTACTTACTTTATAAATTATTGATTAACTGAAATTGAAGAATGTGGCATGCAGCATCCTGTTAATATTTTATGGAGGATGGAAAGTAAAGATAATTATTGCCAAAAAATCATAACACTGAGTAACTATCACCACTACCATCTTCACCAGAACTTTGTATATGCTTTCGTATAAATATATTGCAGAGCATCGACCTTATAAAATCTATTAAAGTTTATCAAATGTGGTGTTCAATATGTATCATAGTATCTTTCCTCCCCACCAAAAATAATTCCACCCTAAAAAGTAAAACTATAAGCATTACACATTCAAATTGGAGTAAGCAGCAATAAGTAAGGTTTTGTGCTTTCATGAAATTATTTACACTCCTCAGTCAGTTAATGGAATTAACTTTTAAGTTTCTTGTAATAATATCTTCTGATTTTTTTTGCACAGCATACAGTTGGTTTGAAAAGGCCACTGCTTTCTTTTTTTCTTTGTTTTAATTATTTTTTAGTTTTATTTTAGGGTGGTACATAATTTTTGTGAAACAAAATTTCACAATCTGGTGGTCACTTCCTACTAACAAGTACAGTTGTCCTACAATATTATGTGTGATTATGTCCCATTACAGCATAGAATAATGTAGCTACCAAAGGAAAAGCCAATGCAATTTTCAGACAATTCATGTAGATGCATATGATAATTTTGACAATTTACTTCCACTTGCAAATCTATCATTCAGGTGTTCTATTCCAAACTTAGGTACTATTTAAACATCATCTCTTAATAGCAACTATATGTGATTTTAAAAATCTAGTAGAAGGTCACAGTTGTTAATTAGCAAAATAATATAAGGTGGAAATGAAAATAGAATGTTGTCAGAAATTCCCCACTCCACCTTCATTTTAACTAAATCTTGCTTGTAACCTTGTTGTATAATTGTTTTATTTTATACTTTAAATTTAATTAATTCCTTTATTTAATGAACTGAATAAATATGATAATGAAATTAAGAATTTATATTTTAATCATCTAATGTATTGAAATTTTTTGTGTGTTTTGACCATGATATTGTTTCAAGTAGCACAAGTAATATAAATAATGACAAACAGCTACAGAATCATGTTACATGCAAAAATATATAATATTTCATATTTTTTGACAATATTATGTATATAAAAGTTGCTGTGTTTAAAGTCTTACTTCTTAAATTGATGCTGCCATTCTCTTATTCAATATGTACTAGTTCAACAGAAAAACTATTTTTTCCTCCAGGGAATAATGCTGAACTCTTATATCAAGAACTCTCACCTAATGACTTCTTTGGAAGAGGTATACTTCAGCACAGGTTGGGTTAGACTACAGTAAGGCTGTTCATAGTTCAGGGGAAAATTGTAAGATGCAATTGGTGTTACAGATTACTGCACATACTTCATTCATCCATTTGGGAATAATAATTTCCTGATCATAATGTCGAATTAATTATTCATTTTATTTCAAGTTGTAGTGATAACAGATTTATCACTGGTTCTTGCATTTTTGTAAGAATTTTATCTTCAATGTTTGTAGTTTTGCATCTGAATGCTGTTAAAATGTTGTACATCAGCAAGCCATTATTTTCTGGAGAACTTTGATCAGCCTTCTTGATATGCATTTGTGTATCGATTGTCAGTTGCACGTTTCTTCTGCATGATACATTGTTTCTGTTGTTCACAGAACATATCGTTGAGTGTTTCTCTCATTTCAACAGTATTTTCAGAATGCAAAGGTCATAAATTTGACTTCACATCTGAGAGAAAGCATGCAATATCCAATTCATCTGCATGTTTCCAATTCCCGGGCAAAACTTGAAATATATCTAAATCGTTTCTACATTATTTTAATGACTCCCAGTCCTGTACATCCACAGTATATTCCTTTCTAAAAATTGCTTGTAAAATATATTTGAAGAGTTACCACATAGCATAAACTAAAAAACTTGTATTTTTTTTTAGTTTGACCATATAAGGCCTCGTATCCACTCGAGCGCGCTGGGGAATGAGCCACTCAGTGAAGCGAGCCGATCAAGTGTGGATGCCTGAGCGAGCTCGCAGCTAATGATGGCGAGCACACTCAGGGCGAGACGATTGAGTGTCTGTATTTGAAAATGCTCAAAGGCGAGCTAGTGTGTGTTTGGCGCTCAGTGTGGATGCTAGTTTGGCAGTTTTTACAATGAGCGCAAGCATGCGGACAACGACACTTGCTTGACAACAGTTAATCGGTATGCGTCAAAGACGTTATTACAGAAAAGCTCAAATGAACAGTATTTATAATCGAAGTAAATGAGAGGATGCATCGGTAGTACGGCGGTTTGAATCCCCGTCCGGGCATCCAGATTTGGGTTTTCTATAGTTTCCCAAATCACTCCAGGCAAATGCCGGGATGCTTCCTTCAAAAGGCCATGGCTGAATTCCTTCCCATCCTTTGTCCCCCCCCCCATCTTTTCCCGTCTATAAAGACCTCGCTGTTAGAGAGACGTTAAGCAGATAAAAAAAAATAAAAAAAGAGGATGCATGGCGTGAAATCAGGGAGGTATTAAACCATAGTATTGATGACATAAAGAAAATTTTTAGAAACATAAAACATTTGAATACATATTACTATTAAAAGTCTATAAAAATAATAAATAGGTACCAACCTAAATATAATTTTGGAGCGACTGAACAATATCTTCACAGACTACCAGTACAAAATGGCTGATGCTGTAGGGTATTTTGGTCATATGCTGCAGGTTTGTATAGAAATCTCCTGAAAGCAGTAATCTTAAAAGTTATCATTGATTTATTTCCTGGTGGGATCGCCTCAAGCATATGTGTACAATGCTGTTCAATATGAGGTTCAACTAAACACAGGAAATGTTTGAAATCAATCCTTGACATGCTCATAAAGTTTTGAAGATGCTCATTATCTCCTTCAAAAGACAATTAGCGAATTAAATTATTAAGATAATTTCTTGGCTGACGATAACTTTTTCTAATCCACTACCTTGGTACTTTTTTTCTTCTTTGACATTGTATGGATAATAATAAAGGCCACAGCTGCTGCGTGCACGGTTGACGACACAATAACCGAGCGTTTTCTGATCACTGGTGCCAGGCTCGTTTGACCAAAACTTCCTTTTTCTTGAGGACGCTCAGACAAGCACACTCAAAAGAATGAGCGGCTCATATGCCTGAGCGTGCTCAAGTGGATACGAGGCCTATGTTGTGTTCATTTATCATTTGCATGCGAGATATTTACTTCAGTAATTTAAAAAGAAAAATTGGATGCACTACAGTTCCCTATAATCCTGAGGTCCTGCAGGTGAAAGGTTTCAAGTTAACATGATACATTCTGTTTCCTTTAGGACTGATCTGGTTAATTTTCAGTTCTCTTCAGGTGAAATTGTTTGGTATCAGTTTTTTTTTTTCTTTTTTTAGCCCGTTATATTACATGTTCCGAAGTGTTGTTATGGTGTGGGGACACACCTGATATCCAAGTAATCAAACTCATTTCCTTTTAAGGAAATGTTGATTGACAGAAAATTTGGGTGCAAAAAGTGGTGTGCTACTGGATAACTCGGATCTTATGTGCCCACATTTTATCACTTCACTTGATTGATTTGTTTTCTTTGTTTCATTACTGAGTGTATGTAGATAATGATTAACATTCAAGGGAATGAATAAAAATAAATAGTTAATGCTTGCTAGCCATGAACTTGTGCTTCTATTTTTCAGCCTTCTAAATTATGCTGATCAGATGATATAAAAAAATTACACACAATAGTTGTTGTGAATTCATTATTTTCATAGTCCCATGATTATTGAATTGTTGGGTGATCCTGATGAAAATGTACATTAAAGTTCTGCTTTCTCCATAGAACCACTGTATTGTATTCTGCATGCACAAGGGAAAATGATGTTGGTTATTGTAATTAGGGTAGAAAAAAGAGCTATTCATCAGAGTTGGACACAGCATGGGGAAAACAAATATTACAAGTGAATGAAGAAAGATAATGCTGAAGTATTTTTTTTTCATAGGCAACAGGAAGAAAGTCATCTGGCTGGTTGTTACACATCGAAACAGGCAAAGGAGACTGCCAGAGAGAGTGGGACAGAGTTGCTTAGTATTGCACACGGAGTGTGGTGGTGTAACTGTTAGCGTTCTGGCCTCGCATTCGGAAGGACGGTGGTTCGAATCCCCGTCCGGCATCCAGCTTTGGGTTTTCCATGGTTTCCCAAATCACTCCAGGCAAATGCCGGGATGCTTTCTTCAAAAGGCCATGGCCGAATTCCTTCGCATTCCTTGCCCCCATCCTTTCCCGTCTCTAAAGACTCACTGTTAAGAGACGTTAAGCAGTTAAAAAAAATTAGTATTGCATATAGATATGAAATATTAGGTGCAAAGGTTTTCTTGTATTGTAATTTTTATCTCGCAGCATTGGCTGGTTGTAAAATATGTGTGAAAAGAATTAATGGAGCAGTTGAAAAACATTTCTTTATAATAAATATTTCTAAGTGCTCTATTTGTATGTCGACATCATATGCACTGAGAAGTAAACTATGTGCCAAAAAGTAATTGGGCACCTATACACTATGCTTGCTTGGTCGCTGTCACATCGTCAGAATCTCATAAGGCCACCTCTTTTGGCTACATCATCATCAACCTATCTAGCATGCACTCTAACAGAGTTTACAGGACATCCACTGGGATTCATCACTGTTTCTCTTGCAACCCTTCCCTGAGCTGAGCAGTGGGTTTTAGCTGCTCCTGACGAGCTCTCACCCGGCAGTCCAATTTGTCCCAAAGAAGTTCTTTAGGGTCGAGGTCGGGGCTCTGGATGGGCCAGTCAAATTGGAGAATGTTGTTAGTGTATCTCTGCATAGTAGCCCTTGAAACGAGGCACCTGACATCATCATCCTGAGAGTAACATGGGTCCACTCCATAAAAATGCCACGATGTTGAGAGCATTTCACTATCCAGAATGATAAAATAGCCCTCTGTGTTCATTCTACCTTAGACAAACACCAACAGTCTTATGTTGAAGGGTGTGAAACAGCTCCACACCATCACTCCACTTCTTAGTTGAACTGTACACTCAAATAGCTGTTCCCTGACCAGACTGGAATAATGTAAAACTCTATTCATTACTTCACAGAACTGATCTCCACTGTTCCAATGACAGTTGTGATGGTACAAACACTGCCAGAGTCACCGATCTTATTGTTTGCCGTGATATGGGGCTCTGGTCATGTGAGATGTGTTAGTGGGGCGTCTGTATACAATGTTCCAATGAATACTGATGATGTCTGATGGTAGCCATAGGTTGTGCCCCATTTTGGACAATTTCAGTTTCAGTGTTCTGCGATGTTTATTTGTCAAAACTGTAGGTTGCCCAGAACATGTAGCATTGGCAAGTGGTCATTGATCTTCCACTTATGAGGGATGGTTGCTGCTCTTGATTTTGGCCTGTTAACCAGCACTGCAATTATCTGACTGGATAGGCCACTGAGATGGTGGCCCACAATCGTGCTCTTAAGTCTGATAGCTCTGTACCTTGTGCCATCGCCTTGTCAACTAGTTCTGCCTCAGCTTGCACCATATGGCGCCACACAAGCCAGTTGATGTACTGATTTCCTATCTTCACTGGTGTCCAGTTACTTTTTTTTTAGTAGATAATGTGCTTCTTTGTTTTTGGTATCCTAATGCCAGTACATAAAAGTTAAGAGACTTAATTTATTTTTTTATCTATCCTGTATGTAATTATGATAAGAATGTATAAAGGTGTAACACAAGCATTATTAACATTTCAGCAGAGACAAATTGGCAGATTGAATGATAAACTGCAGTGTAAGAGAGCATTATAGTTTAATGGCCTTGGTGTATTAAATATTGTTAATTTTTTGCTTATATACAAACAGGAATGATTATAATAATGAAACAGAAATGAATAGCAAGTATGAAAATACTAATTATGTTTGTGATGTGCAGGTTTGGAGAAAATTGCTTTTTAAGAGCTATGAATGATGATTTGTATGTAGCTACAAGCTTGGTCTTTTCATTGCATGTGTTAATGAAAACTGGTGTACATAACAACCGTTAACTCTGAATTTTATCTTTTTCTACTTGATGATGTGTAGAGAGTAGTGGGTGAAAATTATGATTTCCATTGTATGAAGGTTGAGCATAAGTCATGACAACTATTTTTTTTCTGCAAGAATTTGAGCATCATGAAACAAGGAAATCTACAAAAGATAGGTAATAGTATATGGTGCTCTGGAACATATTAACAATGCAGATTGTGCATGGGTGAGGACAGGATAGGGAAGCGAGCAAAATCCATAAATGACATTGTAATGTTAGATGTTTTAAAGCATACACACACAAAGGCTCGGAACCCTCAAAGTAATCACCAAAAGTGTCCACAGCATACTGCCAATGAAGTGGGAAGTGCCATATGTATTATCCACCTCACCATGTGTAAATCGGGACATCTTGCATCACTCTTACCAGAAACCATTTTTCCACACAAGTATTCCTTCTCCTTGGAGAGATGTGTGGCATTCATGAGTAGTGTGAGTAGTCCCCAGCATGCAAGTAGTTCCCAAATGTGATGTAGTGTCATGGACACATTATTAAAATCAGAGTATTTGTTTATGAAAGAAGGATGAGCAGTATGTTGTTTTCACTGTTGTCTCATGTGGAACAAGGTGATCCCTGCAAAAGAAACTTGATTCTGTGGGATGTGCAAGGGAGTAAGATTACAGCAAATCATTATATTACAAAAAAGATGTATACACCAGAAGACGCATACAGAATAATATGAACATTAATTTAACAACTGCATATGTACAAGACATGACAATTATTTTGTAGATACCTTTGAAAGGAATTCTTCAGAGTAGTAGCTGTATCCCTGTAAGACTAAAATTGATGCCTTACTGCCTTATATTTACTGAAAATTGTTAGAAGAAAGTGCTCTTTGACTGAAAAATCGCTAAGGTTATTCCAGTTTTCAAGAAGAGGAATAAAAATAATGCCATCAATAACTAACTGATCTTTCTGACATGTTTCTGGAGTAGAGTTCTGTTGAATGCTTGACTGTTAATAAATTCTTAGATGATAAGAAATTAATTAGACTGCACCAACTCAGACTTCAGAAGAATTGATGATGTAAATCACATTAGTGATGAATAGTATTAATCAGTTCGAGTAGTTGCAAGTTTATTGGATTTCCAGGACGTTTTTGATATGTTTAAGATGAAGTCACCATTAATATAGGTGTTACCTCAGGCCTCCCCAAGGAAGTGTAATAGGGCCACTTCTTTCCTAAATTTTTATAAATGAACTTGGAGACAATGTTAAAAGTAATTTGAGATTGTTTGCTGATAATACAGTAATGTATAGGGAAGTAAAGAGTTCTACCAATAGTTTAGAAATTCAGAGCAATCATGACATTTCAGTAAGGTGAACATGTGGCAACTCGAACTATCTTTGCGAAAAGTGCAATATAATATGCATAATAAACAAAAGAATCCCTTTCTGTACAAGTACAATGTATGTGGTACAACTCCTCACTAGGTTGAATCTGTTAACTATTTAGGTGCAACGGTACAAAGCAACAAGAAAGTCCCTTTGTAGGTACAGTAAATTGTATTTTGTAATTCGTTGATCAAAATTTGAAGTATTGCAATGCACATATAAAAAAAGATAGCATTTGCAACTCTCATGCATTCTCATCTAGAGTACTGTTATGTTGCATTGGATCAGCGTTGCAAAAATTGCTTACTTGTATCAAGAAAGTAAAGAGAAGACCAGCCCACATAGTGATCAGTTGTTATAACTCTAATAAGTCATCACCAACATTGTATAATGGTTGGGCTGGGAGAGTCTGGCACACTGACAAGTAGTTTCTGATCCAATTAGCAAACATGTGAGTACTCACCGTAATTTACATCTGCAGAGAAATACTTTGTCCACAAACACATCTGGGTTGAAATGACTGGAGAAAGGAAATCATAGAAAAAGTGTGCCACACAGATGCTTATGTGTGTTCCTTCTATCCTCATGCCATTAAGGATTGAAAAGTACAGAGGAGACTTTCATTTTGACGCAAAGCTCTCTCTGCCACCCACAGCACTGTCATTTTCAAGTTATTGACTTAGATGTAGATATACAAGATTGTTTTTTATTTCCCACAGCCTCGCATAGCTTCCTGTTGCATTGTCCTCCACAGAACAGCTGTTTTGATGTAGGAATGCTGTAGAAGCCGTTCAATTTGCTGCTGATATACTATCACCGTTTGTAAGATAGCTGTAGCAAACACTGTCGTATCATAACTTGTATATATACTATGGTTGTCAAATTATCTAGCTTATAACATTATTATTGTTGTACCTTCATTTGTCATTAAGAAAAAGAATAATTGTCATGGCTTATGTTCCAATTCTTGCATGAATTCTGGGGTAGTATTGTGATTCATAAATAAGTAATATCTGTGCATATTTTTTTACTCTAAATGCTAAACTTGTGCAGCTCACTTACACTTTTTGAAAGCTAGGCCTTTAAAACAATATTGTTCTTTGGTAAGGAATTAATATTCGCCACAAATTTCAGTGAATGTATTGTTCACTGTAAAGTCATTTGCAATGATAAATGGAAAAGATAAAGTAGGCTCATCACCTGATTTAAACATCGTGATAACTGTTGGAGACATTTTAGGCCTTTCCCTGGTGTATGTGAATAAATGGCTGATGAGTGGTAATGTTTTTGTGTTTATATGAAAGAAATGAAAGTATGACAACTGGTGCCATTCTATTTAGGTGGACTGTTTTGAAGGCCACCAAGTTAGGGTGCTCATCCATCGGATGTATCACTATGAAGAGTCTCATATTTCCTCATTCTGTGTGCGCAGTGGATAGGTTTTGGATTGATGCCAAGCATTTCGTACACAATTTTTGTTGATTTAGGAATTTTCATCACCCCTTTCCTACCTTGCTAGTAAATGCGAAAATGATAAAAATAACTGCCATGCTTAACCCCATGCAAAGTGCCATAAAGCATCATTGTGTCTTGGCAACTTCAGCCATGTAGCCAGTGCTCTATATATTAAAAAAATCTGAATTCCTGAAGATGGATGTCTATGAGAGGGCTGTTAACTGAAACTTTGTGAAATTCTGAAGAGCTCAAGTCTCCATAAATGACATTGCTTTTGAAAGAGCTCATAAATGACTGAAATAATGTTGAGGGATTCAAATGCCGTTTTCAGTACACATGCCTATGAAAGAAGTAATCCAGGAAAACTGCTCATTTTAAATTTGAGTGTGAACCTCATCTGTTATTAGTTTTTTTTTTTTTTTTTGCTAAAAAGCACCAGCTCTGTTGTTGACTACGCCAAGTTTGTGAACTGTTATCTTTTTTTTTTTTTGTGTGTGTGCACAAATTCTGAATTGTTTGTACAATAATTTATATTAAATAAATTTAATGAATATGTAGGATTTACTATGGCATGTACCCAGGCAGTGCATGCTTGGCGCACCTTTGATCGATACATCGTGTAGTTTGGTCAAACTACACGCAGAGTCCACCTGGGCCAAACTGAAAAATCAACGGTTGCTTAGCACAGTATCGATACAGGATGTGGCTTCAATTTCAAGGTTACAAGAATTCTCTCACAAACAACAGGCTACTGGGATAGTACTTATTCTGAAGCTGTCGAAATCCATATGCTAGATGATCTTTCTAACCAAGATACTGGATTTCATTTAAGTAAAGCATGGAGCCCATTGTTCCAAAATATGAAACAGCAGCAAGATTTCTGGAAACTGCTCACTTCTCTCTCATGCCGCCAGTCAATGGTACCTGCCGTCAGCTAACTGCTTCCACCAACAGAAAAGCTTCCCGCTAGTAGCCAATGTTTCCCGCCAGCAGTCATTGGCTGATCGGAAAAAAATGTTGGCATAGCGTGGACTTTGTGCAGCATCTAAGCAGCTCTATAACCCACTGGCAGCAGTCACTTGACAACGGCGGCAGAGATTATGATGGCCAAAACGTCGGTGTTTTATCGATGGACTAGCTACCTAAAAGGATTTTATTTGAACATGATTATATTTGCAAGCATGGAAGGTATGTGATACAATTAATTAAATATGAAGAAAATCACAATTCAGAAAATTATCTAATGATGTAGTATAAAAATAGTTGTTAAAACAAAAGGCTTTGAGGGCCTTGAACTCAATGTACACAAAAGCACCAAAAGTAATGCAGTGTATCAAATATTGTATTTTTATACTGGTTGAAATTATCAATGGCATGCAGTAATTTGTTTTATTATATATTGTTTTGAGGACTTCATCCATCACAGTAAACCGGCGACTGAGCGTGGCGATGTAACGGTTAACGTTCTCCGCGCCTCGCATTCGGGAGGACGGCGGTTCGAATCCCCGTCCGGGCATCCAGATTTGGGTTTTCCATGGTTTCCCAAATCACTCCAGGCAATGCCGGGATGCTTCCTTCAATAGGGCCATGGCCGAATTCCTTCCCATTCCTTGCCACCATCCTTGCCCCCCATCCTCTCCCGTCTCTAAAGACCTCGCTGTTGAGAGACGTAAAACAGTTAAAAAAAAAAAAAAAGTAAACCGACAATATCTATATTTGTGAAATCTCTCTCTCTCTTTTTATTTTTTTATTATATATTTTGCCTTTGTAGAATGTTTTCATAATATTTATCACACGATTTTCATTTTCCAAATTCAACTATTAGTTTTTTGTATTAGCTATAAAGCTACCACTTATTTTTGTATTATCATGCTACCATCTAGCTAAATTCAGTACTTTGTTTCCATTTAGTTGCAGTGTTTTCACATATTTGTTATAGTATACATCCTTAGTTACCGCCTTTTGTAATCATTGTCCACCTTTTCAGTTCTTCTGTTCTGTTTTTTCCTCTGTTATCAAATTAATTGATTCCGTATTTCTCAATATATTTTCCATCCATTCTGTCATTTACCTATCTTTTTCCAAAACTTACCAATTTTATATTTTATGAATCAACATCATTAACAGAAGCTTGTTTAGTGTTTGATTTAATGTATACTATGGGCTATGCTCCAACTAACAGGTTTGGAAATTCTTTTTGATTGATAGATCAGCTTTTAATACTGAATGGTTTCCCTTTCAGTATAACATTTTTTTTGGCATGATATCTTTAGCCCAATACAAATTACCAGAATCCAATTACTTCTTGCATGCATGTGTTCATTTTGATATTTAGTTCATGTTTTTGTTATTGTTTAGTTTAGACTCATGTGTCAGTATTATGTCAATAATATTTAAAAATCTGATTTTTAAAGTTCTTAGCCATTTAGGCGGTCTGAAAAGTTCCCAATATCAATATTTCTTGGCTATGCTAGTGGCAAACTACACATCATGAAATTTCATGAAAACTTGACCATCGTTTCTCTTTTTTAAAAAGAAATAACATTTTTTTATAAGTTGCATGAAGATTCTCTGAATTTATTTATTGTTACAACATAGAATAAACAGCATTGATACCTATAGTCCAAACTTTTAGACCTACACACCACCCGGTGTTTGGAGGGTATGACCAGCATAGGACAGATGGTGCTGAGGGTAATCGAACGAAAGGGGG
>CM061921.1:82491902-83009762 GCA_031002005.1 Vandiemenella viatica
CACCTGACATCATCATCCTGAGAGTAACATGGGTCCACTCCATAAAAATGCCACGATGTTGAGAGCATTTCACTATCCAGAATGATAAAATAGCCCTCTGTGTTCATTCTACCTTAGACAAACACCAACAGTCTTATGTTGAAGGGTGTGAAACAGCTCCACACCATCACTCCACTTCTTAGTTGGAACTGTACACTCAAATAGCTGTTCCCTGGACCAGACTGGAATAATGTAAAACTCTATTCATTACTTCACAGAACTGATCTCCACTGTTCCAATGTACAGTTGTGATGGTACAAACACTGCCAGAGTCACCGATCTTTATTGTTTGCCGTGATATGGGGCTCTGGTCATGTGAGATGTGTTAGTGGGCGTCTGTATACAATGTTCCAATGAATACTGATGATGTCTGATGGTAGCCATAGGTTGTGCCCCATTTTGGACAATTTCAGTTTCAGTGTTCTGCGATGTTTATTTGTCAAAACTGTAGGTTGCCCAGAACATGTAGCATTGGCAAGTGGTCATTGATCTTCCACTTATGAGGGATGGTTGCTGCTCTTGATTTTGGCCTGTTAACCAGCACTGCAATTATCTGACTGGATAGGCCACTGAGATGGTGGCCCACAATCGTGCTCTTAAGTCTGATAGCTCTGTACCTTGTGCCATCGCCTTGTCAACTAGTTCTGCATCAGCTTGCACCATATGGCGGCCACACAAGCCAGTTGATGTACTGAATTTCCTATCTTCACTGGTGTCCAGTGACTTTTTTTTTAGTAGATAATGTGCTTCTTTGTTTTTGGTATCCTAATGCCAGTACATAAAAGTTAAGAGACTTAATTTATTTTTTATCTATCCTGTATGTAATTATGATAAGAATGTGATAAAGGTGTAACACAAGCATTATTAACATTTCGCAGAGACAAATTGGCAGATTGAATGATAAACTGCAGTGTAAGAGAGCATTATAGTTTAATGGCCTTGGTGTATTAAATATTGTTAATTTTTTGCTTATATACAAACAGGAATGATTATAATAATGAAACAGAAATGAATAGCAAGTATGAAAATACTAATTATGTTTGTGATGTGCAGGTTTGGAGAAAATTGCTTTTTAAGAGCTATGAATGATGATTTGTATGTAGCTACAAGCTTGGTCTTTTCATTGCATGTGTTAATGAAAACTGGTGTACATAACAACCGTTAACTCTGAATTTTATCTTTTTCTACTTGATGATGTGTAGAGAGTAGTGGGTGAAAATTATGATTTCCATTGTATGAAGGTTGAGCATAAGTCATGACAACTATTTTTTTTCTGCAAGAATTTGAGCATCATGAAACAAGGAAATCTACAAAAGATAGGTAATAGTATATGGTGCTCTGGAACATATTAACAATGCAGATTGTGCATGGGTGAGGACAGGATAGGGAAGCGAGCAAAATCCATAAATGACATTGTAATGTTAGATGTTTTAAAGCATACACACACAAAGGCTCGGAACCCTCAAAGTAATCACCAAAAGTGTCCACAGCATACTGCCAATGAAGTGGGAAGTGCCATATGTATTATCCACCTCACCATGTGTAAATCGGGACATCTTGCATCACTCTTACCAGAAACCATTTTTCCACACAAGTATTCCTTCTCCTTGGAGAGATGTGTGGCATTCATGAGTAGTGTGAGTAGTCCCCAGCATGCAAGTAGTTCCCAAATGTGATGTAGTGTCATGGACACATTATTAAAATCAGAGTATTTGTTTATGAAAGAAGGATGAGCAGTATGTTGTTTTCACTGTTGTCTCATGTGGAACAAGGTGATCCCTGCAAAAGAAACTTGATTCTGTGGGATGTGCAAGGGAGTAAGATTACAGCAAAATCATTATATTACAAAAAAGATGTATACACCAGAAGACGCATACAGAATAATATGAACATTAATTTAACAACTGCATATGTACAAGACACTGACAATTATTTTGTAGATACCTTTGAAAGGAATTCTTCAGAGGAGTAGCTGTATCCCTGTAAGACTAAAATTGATGCCTTACTGCCTTATATTTACTGAAAATTGTTAGAAGAAAGTGCTCTTTGACTGAAAAATCGCTAAGGTTATTCCAGTTTTCAAGAAGAGGAATAAAAATAATGCCATCAATAACTAACTGATCTTTCTGACATGTTTCTGGAGTAGAGTTCTGTTGAATGCTTGACTGTTAATAAATTCTTAGATGATAAGAAATTAATTAGACTGCACCAACTCAGACTTCAGAAGAATTGATGATGTGAAATCACAATTAGTGATGAATAGTATTAATCAGTTCGAGTAGTTGCAAGTTTATTGGATTTCCAGGACGTTTTTGATATGTTTAAGATGAAGTCACCATTAATATAGGTGTTACCTCAGGCCTCCCCAAGGAAGTGTAATAGGGCCACTTCTTTCCTAAATTTTTATAAATGAACTTGGAGACAATGTTAATAGTAATTTGAGATTGTTTGCTGATAATACAGTAATGTATAGGGAAGTAAAGAGTTCTACCAATAGTTTAGAAATTCAGAGCAATCATGACATTTCAGTAAGGTGAACATGTGGCAACTCGAACTATCTTTGCGAAAAGTGCAATATAATATGCATAATAAACAAAAGAATCCCTTTCTGTACAAGTACAATGTATGTGGTACAACTCCTCACTAGGTTGAATCTGTTAACTATTTAGGTGCAACGGTACAAAGCAACAAGAAAGTCCCTTTGTAGGTACAGTAAATTGTATTTTGTAATTCGTTGATCAAAATTTGAAGTATTGCAATGCACATATAAAAAAAGATAGCATTTGCAACTCTCATGCATTCTCATCTAGAGTACTGTTATGTTGCATTGGATCAGCGTTGCAAAAATTGCTTACTTGTATCAAGAAAGTAAAGAGAAGACCAGCCCACATAGTGATCAGTTGTTATAACTCTAATAAGTCATCACCAACATTGTATAATGGTTGGGCTGGGAGAGTCTGGCACACTGACAAGTAGTTTCTGATCCAATTAGCAAACATGTGAGTACTCACCGTAATTTACATCTGCAGAGAAATACTTTGTCCACAAACACATCTGGGTTGAAATGACTGGAGAAAGGAAATCATAGAAAAAGTGTGCCACACAGATGCTTATGTGTGTTCCTTCTATCCTCATGCCATTAAGGATTGAAAAGTACAGAGGAGACTTTCATTTTGACGCAAAGCTCTCTCTGCCACCCACAGCACTGTCATTTTCAAGTTATTGACTTAGATGTAGATATACAAGATTGTTTTTTATTTCCCACAGCCTCGCAGAGCTTCCTGTTGCATTGTCCTCCACAGAACAGCTGTTTTGATGTAGGAATGCTGTAGAAGCCGTTCAATTTGCTGCTGATATACTATCACCGTTTGTAAGATAGCTGTAGCAAACACTGTCGTATCATAACTTGTATATATACTATGGTTGTCAAATTATCTAGCTTATAACATTATTATTGTTGTACCTTCATTTGTCATTAAGAAAAAGAATAATTGTCATGGCTTATGTTCCAATTCTTGCATGAATTCTGGGGTAGTATTGTGATTCATAAATAACTAATATCTGTGCATATTTTTTACTCTAAATGCTAAACTTGTGCAGCTCACTTACACTTTTTGAAAGCTAGGCCTTTAAAACAATATTGTTCTTTGGTAAGGAATTAATATTCGCCACAAATTTCAGTGAATGTATTGTTCACTGTAAAGTCATTTGCAGTGATAAATGGAAAAGATAAAGTAGGCTCATCACCTGATTTAAACATCGTGATAACTGTTGGAGACATTTTAGGCCTTTCCCTGGTGTATGTGAATAAATGGCTGATGAGTGGTAATGTTTTTGTGTTTATATGAAAGAAATGAAAGTATGACAACTGGTGCCATTCTATTTAGGTGTACTGTTTTGAAGGCCACCAAGTTAGGGTGCTCATCCATCGGATGTATCACTATGAAGAGTCTCATATTTCCTCATTCTGTGTGCGCAGTGGATAGGTTTTGGATTGATGCCAAGCATTTCGTACACAATTTTTGTTGATTTAGGAATTTTCATCACCCCTTTCCTACCTTGCTAGTAAATGCGAAAATGATAAAAATAACTGCCATGCTTAACCCCATGCAAAGTGCCATAAAGCATCATTGTGTCTTGGCAACTTCAGCCATGTAGCCAGTGCTCTATATATTAAAAAAATCTGAATTCCTGAAGATGGATGTCTATGAGAGGGCTGTTAACTGAAACTTTGTGAAATTCTGAAGAGCTCAAGTCTCCATAAATGACATTGCTTTTGAAAGAGCTCATAAATGACTGAAATAATGTTGAGGGATTCAAATGCCGTTTTCAGTACACATGCCTATGAAAGAAGTAATCCAGGAAAACTGCTCATTTTAAATTTGAGTGTGAACCTCATCTGTTATCAGTTTTTTTTGCTAAAAAGCACCAGCTCTGTTGTTGACTACGCCAAGTTTGTGAACTGTTATCTTTTTTTTTTGTGTGTGCACAAATTCTGAATTTTTTGTACAATAATTTATATTAAATAAATTTAATGAATATGTAGGATTTACTATGGCATATACCCAGGCAGTGCATGCTTGGCGCACCTTTGATCGATACATCGTGTAGTTTGGTCAAACTACACGCAGAGTCCACCTGGGCCAAACTGAAAAATCAACGGTTGCTTAGCACAGTATCGATACAGGATGTGGCTTCAATTTCAAGGTTACAAGAATTCTCTCACAAACGACAGGCTACTGGGATAGTACTTATTCTGAAGCTGTCGAAATCCATATGCTAGATGATCTTTCTAACCAAGATACTGGATTTCATTTAAGTAAAGCATGGAGCCCATTGTTCCAAAATATGAAACAGCAGCAAGATTTCTGGAAACTGCTCACTTCTCTCTCATGCCGCCAGTCAATGGTACCTGCCGTCAGCTAACTGCTTCCACCAACAGAAAAGCTTCCCGCTAGTAGCCAATGTTTCCCGCCAGCAGTCATTGGCTGATTGGAAAAATGTTGGCGTAGCGTGGACTTTGTGCAGCATCTAAGCAGCTCTATAACCCACTGGCAGCAGTCACTTGACAACGGCGGCAGAGATTATGATGGCCAAAACGTCGTGTTTTATCGATGGACTAGCTACCCAAAAGGATTTTATTTGAACATGATTATTATTTGCAAGCATGGAAGGTATGTGATACAATTAATTAAATATGAAGAAAATCACAATTCAGAAAATTATCTAATGATGTAGTATAAAAATAGTTGTTAAAACAAAAGGCTTTGAGGGCCTTGAACTCAATGTACACAAAAGCACCAAAAGTAATGCAGTGTATCAAATACTGTATTTTTATACTGGTTGAAATTATCAATGGCATGCAGTAATTTATGTTTTATTATATATTGTTTTGAGGACTTCATCCATCACAGTAAACCGGCGACCTGAGCGTGGCGGTGTAACAGGTTAACGTTCTCGCCTCCCATTCGGGAGGACGGCTACCACTTATTTTTGTATTATCATGCTACCATCTAGCTAAATTCAGTACTTTGTTTCCATTTAGTTGCAGTGTTTTCACATATTTGTTACAGTATGCATCCTTAGTTACCGCCTTTTGTAATCATTGTCCACCTTTTCAGTTCTTCTGTTCTGTTTTTTCCTCTGTTATCAAATTAATTGATTCCGTATTTCTCAATATATTTTCCATCCATTCTGTCATTTACCTATCTTTTTCCAAAACTTACCAATTTTATATTTTATGAATCAACATCATTAACAGAAGCTTGTTTAGTGTTTGATTTAATGTATACTATGGGCTATGCTCCAGCTAACAGGTTTGGAAATTCTTTTTGATTGATAGATCAGCTTTTAATACTGAATGGTTTCCCTTTCAGTATAACATTTTTTTGGCATGATATCTTTAGTCCAATACAAATTACCAGAATCCAATTACTTCTTGCATGCATGTGTTCATTTTGATATTTAGTTCATGTTTTTGTTATTGTTTAGTTTAGACTCATGTGTCAGTATTATGTCAGTAATATTTAAAAATCTGATATTTAAAGTTCTTAGCCATTTAGGCGGTCTGAAAAGTTCCCAATATCAATATTTCTTGGCTATGCTAGTGGCAAACTACACATCATGAAATTTCATGAAAACTTGACCATCGTTTCTCTTTTTTAAAAAGAAATAACATTTTTTTATAAGTTGCATGAAGATTCTCTGAATTTATTTATTGTTACAACATAGAATAAATAGCATTGATACCTATAGTCCAAACTTTTAGACCTACACACCACCCGGTGTTTGGAGGGTATGACCAGCATAGGACAGATGGTGCTGAGGGTAATCGAACGAAAAGGGGGGGGGGGAATGGCTGTGTTTGCCATTCATTCCAAACCTGTTGCTCTCACCTTCAACATTACAGGCAGTTGCGGTAAACATATACGGCCCAATAAAACTGACTGTATGATCTATATATCTGCCACCAAGTGCACCAATTGACCACAAGCAACTGGCTGACACCTTGTCAGAGGCGTAGCTAGGGGGGGGGGGGCGGTGGGGGCGGTCCGCCCCGGGTGTCACCCGTTTAGGGGTGACACCCGCATTTCGAAAATACTAATCGAATTTAGAGTGATGCAATAAAAAGAAATTATAGACTTCTTTTATCCTTTGGTGTCGAAACACGTATACTTTTATTGTTTTGACTATTTGATTTAAAGTTGATCTAGAGCTTTTCCAAATATGATCCAGGGGGTTGTGCTCTTTCGTTACAGTAGAGTATAATTGTTGGCAACACCGTGCGCTTAAACAATAAGAGCATCGCTCAGTAGCTCCAACAATCAAAGGAAATCGTTGTGCTTGCCTTCCGTCACTATTGTTTGGTTTGTTAGAAGCGGCGGTGGATATAATGTAAGTTTTATCGTATAAAGAGGGGAAGTTTTAAAATTATATATGGGCGCCCGCAGAATTACTTTAAGGGGGTGCATCTTATATATTATATATATATATATATATTATATAAAACACTTATTAACTAAGGATACTGAATTTATTGACAAGGTATTGAACAAATTTGGACAACAACCAAGGCGCCTTAAGTTAATATTCGAACAGTGAATTTAATAATAAAATTTTTGTTTCTTAATCTTTTTCTGTGCATTTTCTTTCATAGCAGGGGGGTGCAGGTGCATCCTCTTGCACCCCCCTCCTGGCGCCCATTTATATGTATACATTTTTGCTAAAATCATGGTAATTAGACAGTTAAATTGTAAACCATCAAAAATATTTAAAGAAAAATGATAGCTTTTCCTTTGAAAATAAAAAAAAAAACCATCGAAGCGTATGTCGGAATACGTGTAGAGTAGGCTTCAAAATTGTTTTGTTTATTTAGAATTCCATTAGCTTTCTAACTAAGAGTCACCAGTGCCTTGAAGTATTTTCTAGTAATTTTTGAATTTATCATCTGACAGATTCGTGTTGTATAAATTGAGTACATTTCGCGTTATCCGATTTACACTCTGTGTACCTACCTATTGTCGATAGTGCACCTATACTCGAAAATGAAATCTATCATGTCCGAATTTATACATATAAAATTATTCGTAAAACTGTGCATTAAACTAGCAGTACTGTCAGTTTTCAAGTTAATCCGAACGGGTCCAGGTGTTCGTCGATGGTATCGTCTCTCATAGGTAATCAGTTTTTGTGAGGTACCGTAGGTGTTTAAAACAGGCGGAATCGCGTATCTTGCTAGCGAAATCGTAACATTAATAAGCACTTTAGGTTCATGTAAGTTTTCTATGCTTTCTACTGATCGAAAATATGCAAATATGATCGCGAAAAAATAAATAAGCATATGACTCTTTAGCATTTTCCATAATAAATTTAGAGAAGATGAAAATTTCTATTATGGGTAACCTCTCTGTCGAATACAGGTACCTAAATTCTTAGGGGTTCCTTAAATCTACAGGGATATCGAACTTCTGTTCCTGAACAAAAATTGAGCTTTAATCATAAACGAACATTGGAGCCGTTTACAACATTTTTATTTATACGCTACAGAGCGGAGCTAGAAATCTAAAATTTACACGTGGAGACGGTCTTCAGTACTACAATGTCATATTTGGGTGTCTATAGCTACGTATATCTTAGGCGGGTAGCAAAAAAAATCACTTGTTAAGTATTTCATGTAAAGACGGCAGATATAGGAAAAGCCTGTTTTTATATTATCTGACCCGTTTTTTTAATTACATTGTCTTTATATTTTATTTATTCTTCTATGTTTATGAAGGAATTTAATGTAGAGTTACTTCTCGGACTATAGGAGTATCTTGTGGGACCCGGATCCTGGGTTTGCACCGATGGGACCCCATCTGGGTCTGGAATTGCTTCTACTTGGATCAAGCCACTTCTGTTAATTCTCCTCTCGATATCCCTTGGTCCTGCAAATACCAAGGTTGCGAAGTCATTTAAATGCAGCCTATGTTAACGTTTCAATAACAAATGTTTGAGTAGTTTTCGACTTTTTTAAATTTATAGCGGAATCTTGTGGTCGCTCTATAGTTACATTGGCGAAAATTAAAATCTCAACACGCATACAGGAATGGTAGAATTTTAGGAACCTTTGAAGACATATCCAGGGCATACCCAAAAGAAATGATAACAAATGGAAATGGCTCAGGCTAAGTTATTACCATTAGATACAGTTGTCAGTGAGAAATGCGCCCAACCACCAATACATTCATGGATCCTTGCTGGCATTGAATCAACAAGTGTTCGGATGCTTCGGATCTCTTTTTGGGGTATGTCTCTTTACGCCTGCATGTCTTTTGCAGTCAGTTGTAGCTCAGTTTGTGCTGGGTGACCATGTGATCTAATGTCTCTACTCCTGGCATCCCACATGTTCCATTGGGGGACAAATCTGGGGACCGTGTTGTCCGAATTGTGATCGAAATTCCTTGCTAGGCTTGTATAAAGATGGCCGCAGTATGAGGACGGGCGTTATCTTGTTGGAAGATGCTATTTGGAAGGTGAACATGAAGGGTATCACAATAAGATGCAGTACCCCGTCCACATAGTGGTGGGCTGTCATTGTGCCATCAACAACAGCCGACTCAGTCATGTTGTCGGAACTGATTGCCGCCAAAAGATGACACCATGGGCTGTACTTGTGTGAGGTTCTGAAATCACAGCAGGTAAGCCGTTCCTCCCCTACACCTGCGAACATGTCATCGATTATCCCTTTGCCACAGACAGAATCAAGACTCATCTCTAAACACAAATGTATGCCATTCACATGTCCGTTTGTGTTTTGCATTACACACGGGTTTTTGACACAAAAAGTCGATCAAAATTATTTCCACTTAATTTGTATTATTATTTCGTTTCGTTTGAGTATTACAACTATGAAGTAAGAGTAATCATAAAGAACACATACTTTGACTACACATACATACATATTAAGCGAATATTTACGAAACACGTAACAATAATCATACATGTACACTAAGATAACCATCCAAACCCTCTTCGCCGGAAGTATTATCTTACGGCTCGTTCTCTTCTTGAGTATTCGAGTCCCATTAAAGTAATATTTTAATAGTTTCTCGTTTGAATGATTTACATTTTTCTTTTTACCTGATGTAGCTCAAATACTGATCCGAAGTCAATAAAAGCCCATTATTGACATTTGAGTTGCACCGAACACGGCTAAATTTTCAAGAGTATCTCTCCCTAATTGTCGAAATTGTTTGGTTCTAGCTTCTGCTGCTGCTGCTTCGGACGGAGTGCCTATAGGTAAGAGTGCATACTCTATTGTAATAGGGCCCTCAGTCAATACTTCGTGTAGTGTAGGTGACATTGGATGCCACGAGCACAATTCAATGTACATCTTAAACGTTTCGTGGAAGTGCGGAGCTTTTTTTTTTTTTGTCTAGCTTATTCCAACTAGATGATATTCACAGAATGGTAGAAAAACTGTCAGACAATTTTTTGTCGACATCTGTAATCTCTGCCGATATCATTTGCTACAATCAGTCAAATCATCGAAAGATTTTCTACGCCGACTCACAATGGACGGATTGGATTTTATAGGGATTTCAACACATCCTAGTAACCAGTCATGGTATTTATTTAAAAATTCACTCTCAGTTCTATTAGCAGCCTGCCATTTTGTTTTAATTTCCAATTTAAGCCTTGAAAAACTTTGTTCGAACTGTTTTGTTCGAAATATTTTCCTCGACTAATTCCAACTTTTGCACGAAACCATTTCCTTCCTCGTGTTTACTCATATCATAAATAACTTTTCGGGTCAAGAGCTTGATATCAGAAGAGCCCATAGCAAAGAAAATCTTAGATGAATTAAAGTGACAGAAAAGAAGTAAGTTTGTTTTATTTTAAAGAAGCTAGAATTTTTTCGAATAAATAGATGTTTGTCACTTTTTGGCACCTAGTTTTCAATTAAACTCCAAGATAGTACACTAAACTAAAATCATACAAGAAATCAGACCCGGGAAAAGTCGGGAAATATATCAAAATCACTCTTTAAGACTTTTCATTAAAAAAAATTAGTACAAAACGCGTCAGCTTGCAAAAATGTACAGAAATAAAATTGTGCGATACCATTGGATGTATGGTACTATTATTTCAATTCTAGGTACCTGATTGTACAATATCCATCATTAAAATCCACTCTAGTCACTTAACCTCACTCACAAATTAAGATGGTACAACTTATAATTTTCTTGTATTTGCTTGGTAACAGTACGTGCGTCTTGCAATGTGCTGAGAAGACAACTATTCACGGGGTGGGTAATGAATCTTATCTAAAAATCATAACGGGCTGTTGTTCTACTATTGACATTTGCCTAGAGTCAGGTAGATACGGGATCTTGAAAATTTGTTTGAGATTTTTTTTTTTTTTTTTTACTTTTGATCGGCTTATTGTGTCAAATACCCCTGTGTGCCATCGTGTCATTTGGACAAACTTCGCTCGAGTGAGCGCCAACACTAAGAACTTGACGGTGCGGAACAGTATCGGGCAAGTGAGGCCCGATCTTAAGACAGGGCCGGATTAAGACAGCGCGGGGCCTGTAGCAAATATGAAGAAGGGGCCCTTGGTTTTCGCCGTGGCCATAGTAGAGCTCCCCTTATCGAAGGAGAGGCCCCCCTCCCTAGAACGCGCGGGACCCCCCACAAGGTGCGGGGCCCGTAGCATTTTCTAACTTCTGCTACGTTGCTATATCGGTACTGTGTTCTGAAGAGTTAAAATTAATCTAAAACTACCTTCGATCACCGTTAATTAACACATGGCTAAAATCTTGCAATATTGACAATTGAACATAAAGTAACTCAAATTGTTAATTTTGAAAATGTGATTTACGAGTTTGCAGCTGTTAAAGCTAGAAATAGGAGATTGTGAAAGCAATTGTTTTTAATTTATTTGTATATCTTTTAAATGTTGTTAATATTATAATTTTAGTAACTATTATTTTTGAATAACAATAAATTTTTATTTCATTATGTTTTATTAATATCATATTTTAGTACAAGATGATATAGTTTACTTAAGTTTGAATTTAAGTTTTCAAGGGGTGACACCATCGATATCCGCCCCGGGTGTCACCCACTCTAGCTACGCCACTGCACCTTGTGACTAGTAAATCTGTCAGTTCTGCTATTGGAAGACTTCAACACCCACAGTTTATTGT
The DNA here is from genome assembly GCA_031002005.1 of Vandiemenella viatica. Taxonomy (NCBI): domain Eukaryota; kingdom Metazoa; phylum Arthropoda; class Insecta; order Orthoptera; family Morabidae; genus Vandiemenella; species Vandiemenella viatica. The sequence goes on from CM061921.1 coordinate 82,503,635, forward strand.
GGGATTCAACCACTGATTACCCCAAAGGTTGAGTAGTTTTCAGATTACCAGAGTGGGACAAAATATGCATTCTCAGCACCTGTCAGTGAAACATTTTAATACTGCTTCCAGTTCATCATCTTTCATTGACCTTTCGTTGTGCCCTCCTTCCATCACTGATTCTGTGCAATGAGAAGTGGATCATGATTTTTGTTAGATTGACCTTTTTACCCTGTAGGTTCATATTGAGTTCAGACATGGGGTAGTAAACACTCGACTCAAAAGGAATGTTAGCAAAGCAGATTGTTAGTCTACCACTATTATCTTTTTCTCCAGCAGTGTCATGACATTGAGGAGAAGGTGAATCACTACACAGAAGTGACTCACTGGGTGGATGCTGTTTCCATTGTAAGAGGCTCAATAGTGCTGCGAAGAATACTAGTCCCCTGGTGGAATGATGAATGTCATTCTACTATTCACGGTCAGAAAGGAATTGTCTCATTAGGTTTCATCCAACACTGGACAGCCCATCAGTGTTCTGAATTGCAAGAGCTAAGGCACGTCATATAATTAAGAAGAGCAAAAAGATGTGATGGCAGAACTTTGTTAGCACCATAAACCATTCTACATCATCAGAAGTATGGGAGTCTATCTGTCATATATCTGAAAGTACTCTCGATTACCAGTATCTGGATAACTGAATCGGTGGTACAGTGTGTGCAATGTATTAGGAATCGTGCAGCTGATGGCAGAGTCTTGGTGCCAGAGTCATGGTGCCATCACTTTAGACAGAAGGGTCAGGGAACAGAGCTGCTGTGGAAAAGGAGTCCTAATGCTTTGTTCCATCACATGTGAAAATACAACTGCCCTTTACCATCTGGGAGCTGGTGTCTGTTGTGCACTTCGCTATAGACTTCGTGACTCAACCTGACCAGATCCATTACCAGATGTTGAGGCATCTTACTAAATTAACAATATTTGGACCATAAAATACTTCCCCAACTCATGGAAGTAAGCAATGAGACCTCTTTTAAAACAGAGAAAGGACAAAATGTTACCAGATAGCAAAGCCTTACCAAGTTGCGTTGGGAAGACACTAGATTGAATGGTAAACCGCCACCTAGTCTGACGCCTCGAATCCAAAAATATGTTGAGCTGCTTTCATTTGGATTTGGGAAGTTCTATTCCACCTTGGACAACCTAATCCTGCTGGAAGTAGTGATAGAGGACGCACTTATTCACAGCCAACATCTTATGGGTGTGTTCTTTGATACAGCCAATGCCTACAATACTACCTGGCAACATCGAATTTGTAAAGAGTTGCATGACTAGGGATCTAGGATAAATCTGCCTTATTTTTGACAATCATTTCTATCACAACATTGCTTCCAGTACCAATCAGTTTTGAATTAGATCTTTTTATCCAAAACACTGTGTTCCTCAAGGGTCAGTTTTAAGTGGCCCTTTTGCTGTTGCTATCAACAGCATCTCATCAATAATAGTCCCATTAGTTTCTCCTTATTTGTTTATGACTTCATCATTTAGCTTGAAAATTGCTGAGTAGAACTCACACTCATCAGATAAGATGAATGGTCAGTATGCACTGGTTTTTGTTTTTCTGCTGAAAAACCCAGTATGTACTTTTTACTTGTCACAGTCTTTAAGTAGAACCTCAGCTTACCTTGAGCAAACCCATTTTATGTTTCATTAATTTTTTTTGTTTCCTGGGTACTGTTTTTAACAACAAACGCTGTTGACTTTTAAATCTTGGAGATTTAAAAACTAGAGCATTAAAGATATTGAATGCTATAAAATGTTCATGTGGTAGGTCATGGGATGCATACCATTTCTGCCTACTACAATGCACAGTCGCATTTGGAGTACGGCAGCAATTTACTTGCTTTGGCGGGTACAGTTACCTCCGGATGTTGCACAGTGTCCACCATTCAGGAATTCGGCTTGCCACAGGTGTGTACCAAACCTACCCTATTCTCAGCATTTATGCTGACACAGTAAGCCACCGCTTTGATTCAGTGGTATTTTCTCATGACACAACACATCAAGCACATTGCATCAACACTTGGCAGTCCCATTTATGATGCACTGATGAATCCTCCTTTCAAATGCCTCTACACTAATTGGCATAGAGCTATCAAACCCGTCAGTTACAATGTAAGTGCTCTTATAGAAGTTTATGGTTATGAGTTTCCCACTTTCTATCACCAGGGTTGGAGAAAATCTCTTTCCTGGCATTTAGAGACCTGTCACTGTACAGCAAAGTTTATAGTGAGGTTTTAAACCAGCATCACATGTTTATGCTAACATATCTGGGTAGTTATAGACAGGCTGACAGAGTTGGTTGCTCTATAGTGTTCCCTTGAGTGACTTAGAAATACTAAAGTTAATCCAGTATATTAAAATAAGTCATGGCATGAAATACATCATAAGCTGCAATTCCCTGATATGTGAGTGTAGACTTTCCCGGCGTACTGATGGAACAAAATCTTCTCGGGTGTCCAGCCGGATGGTGTTGTAAAAACACTACGTTTCGACAGCTAGCTCTGCTGTCTTCATCAGGTATCTTCTAGTTGTCGCAAACTGACTGTCACAGCCTCATCTGGCTTAGCCACCCATTGAACTTCCTTTATATCTTCAGCGATGGCATGCAAAATCTTGGGCTCAATACGACGCCCGCTCCCCTGCTGCTCGGGTGTGCTGGAGGAGCACAATGCTGGGAGGCCCACTTGTTCTGGTTGGTCGAGAGCGCCGGCTTAATATATGGCCCGTTGCAGCCACCGAGTAGCGTCATTTGCGCTGGAGGTCCGTCATGCTGGTGGGTCCACTCTGATTGCCTGCAATCGCAAGCTTAATCCATGGTCCACTGTGGTGCCCAACTGGTGTCATTTGCGCCCTCTATGCCCTTTTGTGCAGATCTGCTTCGCTCTCGTCTGAGATTGCTAATGATTGGTCTCCAGGCTTCGCTCAGATAGAGCCCGCCGTCCCTATTTATTTTGTTGTCATTTAACCAGATCTCCAATGCCTCGCTTATGACCGAGTTCCAGAAGGAAGAGGCCCTAGTGAGCACTACTGTCTTGTCGAACTCTATCCTGTGTTCTTCGTCGAAGGCATGCTCGGCTATCACAGACTTTTCTAGTTGCATCAGCCTTAGGAGTTGTTAGTGTTTGGTAAGGCACTCGTCGATCGTTCTGATGGTCTGACCGATATACGCTTTGCAGCATTAACACGGTATGGAATAGATCGCTGGTGTCCTTAAGTGTAAGTCATCTTTTACCGACCACAGCTTATCATGTATCTAGGCGGGAGGCCGGAAGTCACTTTTTATCCTATACCGTGCCAGGAGTCTTCCAATTTTTTCTGACGTGTTCCCGGCATACAGAAGGAAAGCAAGAGTTTTCGGTGGTTCTTCTTGTACCATTGGTGGTTGTTGTAATTCCCTCGGCTGCATTCAGGCACTGAGAAACATGTACCCAGCAGAACACTAAATCCATTCCATCCAGTCTTGTGGAAAGGTGTTTTTCTGCTTGTTCATGACCGTGTGGGAATCGGGTGGCATGAGGCAGCAGATGAAGCTGCAAAGTTAGCCTGTAAGGTCAGAATTGACTTTGCTTTGGTCCTTAAGTTGGACCTTGCCTTGGCATTGGAAGGAAATGTCAGAAGCAGTGACTGGAAGTCAATCATAAAAAGCTCCAGCTGGCTAACCAAACCATTCAGCCTTTTTCTTACTGCAGATGAGAAGGGATGAGGTTCTCCTTACTTGCTTCCACCTAGGGCACTATCCTTTGACTCACATCTTTCTTCTTTGCCAAGAGGCCCCTCCGGAATGTGATGCTTGTGGCATACCTTTAATGGTGTGTCACATTTTAACATACTGTGTATCATTTCTAATTTTAAGGGCAAATATTAGCCTAGCTAACAATCTGCACATTATTTCAAACAATGACAGTAGCAATGTGGTGAAGGTTTTTGTGTATTGACTAGCATATTTCAATGACCACCATAGGGCGTGACTGTGGAACGGTGTGTGTCTTGGAGTGTGGTGATCGATGCCTGGATCACGAGGATGGAATAAACCCCTCAACCTAATGGTTTGACATGTGCTGAAGAGGTGATGTCAACCACTCACTAGTGTGCAACCTCAGGGGCACCTGCACAGCCCTGTTGTATTTGCTCGGTGACGTAGTGTGGGCAACACATCACTCAAACTTTACCGCCAAACTCATGGGACCAAAACCAAGAAAAAAGAAATTTTCGCTACCTGTGGTATCAGTATGCCTCAGGGTATCTCAATCACAAAAAGAACTGTTAAGCTGATCAGTTCTCCCCTTAAAAATTCAGGAGAAAATAGTAACAGGAAAGATTATCATATAGAAAATGCTTTCATTATAATGTAGAAGAATGACGGTTACTTTGAAAAGATCGCCTTTCTATTTACAGAACGGACCACAGGGCTTTGTAGGGACATTAATCACTGAAAAAGTTTAGGAATGGCATACTGTTGTTGTAAACCACTTGTAGCAAACAAGTTTCCCTACTCCTTAAGCCCGAGAAGCTCATGGAGCTCACAGCGAAGTGCGAGCTCTGTATGTCTCTAAATAGCTGTCAGAACGTCATCACCTGCCACGACTTAATAAACACCGAGGGACTCCTTAAGAAGTTGGAAGTAGAAAAAGTGGTTGCAATTTATCAGATAAATGATGGGTAAATGGCGGTATTGAGAAGACTGCCACCTTCGTCCATTTTGACATTTGACGAACAGTTTTGCGCAAGATCATCAAACCAGGTTACATTAATTTGAATGTATGCCCGTATGTTCCATACCTGATACCCTGTTTTCAGTGCCAAAAATTCAGACCTACATTGGCATCTAGCAAGGGCAACCCCACCTGTGCCAGGTTATACAAGGGGGCACATGAACCAGGTAGCGAATGCACCCTCCCACAGAGGTTTACCACCTGCTCTGGGTCATACCCTGTTTGGATCAAGGAGTGTCAAGTATATCTTGAAGAGATAAAGATACAGGAGCTGAAAACCTAAGAGCGCATACCATATGCCAAAGCAAAGAAGCGGTTTAAGGAACTGGCCCCACTAGTTCAGTCAGGAAAGAAAAGTGTTGCTACTCAGACATACATTGCGGACACGAACATGAGCATAATGTGCTATTGCGAGTGTAAATGCAGTAAAAAATCAGCTTAGGTCAGAACATCCAGGATCGTGGATGTCGGGTATAACACATCTACAAGCCTGACTGCTCCAGCAGCAGTTGAGAAGGCTTCATCAGCAGTTGCAACTGCTATACATACAACAGTAGTAAAAGTACCAGCTGCAGCAGCTGCAACAATATCTATAAAACCTACAAATGGTAGGCAAAAATGCACACACATACACACACAAATAATAATAATAATAATCCCTTGTCTGAAGTTCTGAGAGACAGACCCATCAAAATGTGTGAGTTGCCCCTCCTCGTTGACTCCCAGGCTACCCAGTGGTAGGGAGAATGGATAGAGGCCCAACAAATAGAGAAAGACACTCCTTCATGAGGCCTCCCACGAAATAGAAATGTCTATAAGTACTTCTGACTCGGGAGACACTAAAATGCTGCCAGAGGAGCCAAAACCTGTTCCTCAGCTGGACGAGTTTGATTGGTGGTCCCTTTACGACTGCCACTCCTGTCTTGTGTTACTTGTTGGGTTTATTTCTGACTGGACCTATTACAGCCAGATATTTGGTGTTTTAACCTTATTTAGTCCGGTTGGTCGTTTCACAGCCAACCAGACATTGTTAGTAATGTTTGATTTTTGTGTCCCATTTAAAGACGAGATTTTAGAATTTTACAATATTTTTCTCTCTGTATGGCCGACCTTTTTACAGTCTGTTAGTTACTAACCTTCTCCTTTTTGTCTTCATCACGGGAGTCACATGTAAGTGACTTTTGTATATATTCTGCTTCTTCTCTCATTTCATCACAGAACGCCACCTATAAGTTACTAACCTGTAGGAAATCTGTGTGTTTCTTGTTTAGCTTCATCAAGAAAAATAGTAAAACCTCACTTGAATTTTGTTACACTCTTCTTTTTTTAGAAAACAGTTTCCCAACTTGATTTATTGAATATTAGCTTTCACTTTTACTACATTTCAGTCCCCTTGTACATTAATTTCAATAACCTCCTCTGCTAATTTTCATGCACAGCCATAATCCACTGCCCACAACAATACGAATGAGACCCACTCATTTGCCCACAGATGCCATCTTTTCTTTTTGGACTAACTGACAATAGTCTCTCATTACACTCAGTTTACTGTTCAAAGATAACTCACATACACACCTAAATACAATATTTTACAATAATTCTCGCCAATCAAAAATATTACACATAAAAATACCGAACCAAGAAGCAAATAAAATAAAAATGAAAGGAAAATATTTACCAATATATTTTTTTTAAATGTGAGGAGACTGTGTTTCCTTACTAGTTGGCCATACAGATTGTAATTTCAATCTGTTTTAATTGTCCTACCAGTTTGTTGTTAGGACGCTAGTCAAGAAATTAATATGCCATGAAACCCAAACAACAACCACCTGAAATTGTTGTGCAGACCGGCATTGGTTTTATAATGGATTGGTGGCTTCTTGACAGCCACCAATCCCACCCAGTACTGTGTTTTCACCGTTTGCTTTATATATATATATATATATATACACCCTGCTAGCCTTGTTTTAAAGTTCATTTTTATTGGTGGCATTTTACAGACAGTTAACTATTGCAACCCCTTAAGTGTTTGTGGCCTCTTTACAGCCATAGTTTTAGATTTTACATTATCTAAAGTGGTCTGCCCCTCATACAGTAATTTAATTTACTTTTAAGCTACGAGACCATATCAGTCTATGTTAGGGAGCTAATTACCATGATGTCGACATCCCCTGAAGCCCCCCAAAATAACAACAGCTAAGTTTCTAAACCTAAATTAAGAATGGGATAAAGTGAAGATGGTAACTATTGACACCTGGTAATTTGAAATTGAGTTTTTTTTATTCCGTGGAAACTTTAATCGTTCTCAGATAATTCTTGGTGAAAGGTTACAGGAGAAGATAACTGACCACCACTAGACTGCCACCAGAATAGAGCAACAGAAAATCTGATATACACTGAGACCAACTGCATTGTGAAGAGTAGCTTGTGATGCTTTCAGTATAGAAACAAGAGTAAGACGAATATTTCTGCTTTTGCCTATCTTTTTCTTGATATCACTTTGTTATGAAGAAAATAATGAAATCTAATGGGGCTCATCATCTTATCTCGAGGACCTTGATTATGCAGATCTATCTCTATGTACCCAAAGGTACTAAGACATGTCAGTGAAACTGGAATCTATGAAAAGGAAGTAAAAAATGCCAGACTCAAAACTAATGGTCATGTTGACAATATGCTCTGATGTTCCAACCATGACATGTTCTTTTGGGGATATGAGTTTTTGAAATAACATTGGAGGGGATGAAACAAGGAGGAAGAGAATTGTTTCATCACCATGAAATTGTAATCCTCTGTGTGCTGCATTGGATGTTAATAATTTACAATAATATTTCTGAACATCTTTGATGCTTTAGCTGCTTCTTTGAGGTAAATACTTATTTTCTCTTCACAAACAAAGTCGCCTGTTGCTGTAGTTGTTTTTCCAATATACAAGCTCTGTATTTTTCAATAAAGTATCCACATAAATTGAATTTAAATTTGAAATTGTGTTTGTGAACAGATTATGCTCCACCCCGACCTCCACTACCTGGAGGTGAAGTACCACCACCAAGACCACCACCACCAGAGACAGATGACGAAGATGATATGTTCTCACATGCTCCCCTTCCTAATCAACCCATTATGGCAAGTAGTGCACTAATCAAATCTATATTCTATAGTAGATTATTCTCATATATGCTCACTTTTCACTAAATTTTTGGGTTACATGAAATACTATTAAGGGTATTGCAAGTAGTGTACCTCAATTTTCAGGTGGCTGCTCATGGTCTTCACCAAGAAGTTCGTCAGTGGTCTAGCAAAGACAATGACATTATTGCAGCTGCCAAGAAAATGGCAGTATTAATGGGGCGACTAAGTAAACTTGTTCGTGGAGAAGGTGGCAGTGGCAGTAAACGAGATCTCATTGCTTGTGCAAAATCAATTGCTGAAGCCAGTGAAGAAGTAACAAGACTAGCCAAGGAACTTGCCCGAGAATGTACTGACAAGCGCATGAGGACTGTAAGTAACCACCCTATGTCCTCATTCATGCACTGCATTTAATATTAACTAAATGGAGAAGGAACACAACTTGAAATTGGATTTGGGGGGGGGGGGAGGCAGCATAAGGATGCACAATATGAAAACATTAACATACATTTATGAATGCATTCTGTTCATGGTAAGAGAAGTGATGTTGCCTCACTTTTGTGGAACCACTGGTAGCTTGTTGGTTGGTTTGTCACATTTCACCTGTGATTATACAGACGAGTGTGTGTTGTCTAATGCTTGGAACATTGCAATCACATTTTTATTGCTCTGCCATTTCAGTTATTATTTCTCTACTGTCTGAGACACATCTCCATCCATAACAATTATTTCTTACGATCACATTCATCCGTTCAATTTGAAGATTGTTTTCCAAAAATGTTGATGAGCTAGAAGTGATTTTCCATATCTACATAAAACAGTTCTTCAGTTTATCATAACTGAAATATATTCGTCACAGGTTTACTGCTGGAATTTGATGAAAGACGAATTTTCAGCACTTTGCCGCTATCTTAAGGCTCATGATTGAAATGAAATTTATTCCACAGATTAGGAACATGACAGCACACGGATGATGAAGCCTGCAAAACTGTTCATGCACTTTGACATGAGAAATCATTATGCTTTCCCATCATAGGACTACTAACTTGTAACTATTTACATGTTTCCTACATACATCTGTCAATGAATCAACTGTGTGTAAAAATCAGTAGCTGTTGATAAATCTCAATCACAAAAAATATGAACTGTCACATAGCTGCTCATACCACCTTGCATGATATCAACCATTAAATTCCTGATTCACAGTCTGTGTGGTCAACATCTTCCCCAATAGCAGTAGCTCAGGCACTGGGAAACTGGACATCAGCTCACAACCTTGGATAATACCCAGCGAAACCCTTAATTTTCCCCTACTTCCTCTTCCATTATCCTGAGTCTCAATCCATTTCCAAAATAACCTTTTTTTTCCCCTGGTATTAATTCATGACCTCTGCTGCAACAGAAATCATCACTTACTACAGGTGGTCATGTTGAAAATAATAATAATAAAAATTAGAACATAGTCTATTTATTATTTTTAATATCATTACTTCAAATGTATGTATATGTATATTAAACATTTGGATAGGAGAAAAACCATCACTTACCATAGATGAGGATTCCTGTGGCATCAATACACGAAAAAAAAAACATGTACACACTTATCTTTATATATAAAGATGAATGTATGTTTGTTTGTTTGTTGGTTTGTTTGTTCTTCATAAAAATCCACAGTTTTCATCTGATCTCGACGAAACTTTGCACACTTATCCTTTGAAACAAGGAGAAAAATACTGTCTACATTTGGTTGAAAAATTATCTGTATAAATAACACATGTTGTGTCATAATTTCGAAATACGGCGATAGACACGTTGGATGTGGACGTCTCCAGACCGTGTTTCCGGGGAGTGAACTGGCAGCTCAATGGCTAAAGAGCTTGCTTACGAACGTCGTAGTCTCCGGTTCAAATCTCGGTAAAGGCTATGATTTTTAAAAATTGTTTTTCATCATAAGAGTCACTCCTGGGCCGTAGGTTATTTGGATTGAATGTTAAACTGTAGATATTATAAAGTTAGGGGTGCAATGCGAGGTAAATCGTAGGTAGTCTTGCAATTTTGTAGCTGTACACTTTTTTACGTTATAATGATCCCTCAGGTATTGTTCGCAGTCAGTGTTTGAGTGTGAACCACAGTAATACTAATATAAATACGGAAGTAAGTCTCTGTCTTTTTGTTACGTTTTGACGACTATATGGCTATATCGTTGTGATGGAATTTTATAAGGAAAGCTGTATGAAGGGCACAGGATATTTTTTCCAGTATGATTAACAGTTGTAGTCACGAAATTTTGAAATCTTATCGAATAGTGACAGAAATATGTTGGAAATTGATTCTCTTCAAGAGGCAAGTTCGACGGTAGAATGATATAGTGATAGCTTTCCTGTCATATTATGTCGACTCGATATTGTTTGGGACCAATCCTTCGTTACCAACAACTTTTTATATTTAATTCTGGCAAAAAAAATTCTTAATCCACGCGTACGAAGTTGCGGGTACGAGGCTAGTAATATATATAATTTTCAAGCCTATGGCCCTTCTTCAGTAGTAGTGAGATGGCTGCATGTTAGAGGCTGGCAGCCAACTCTGTATATATGTCTGACAGAAAACAGAAGTTTCAGAATAGCAAATTGTGTACAGTCCCACTATCTGATTTGTTCCTTTATTCATTTTGCAAAGTTTGGGTGTATTGTCTTCAATATTTAATCTCGCTCCCTATTCTTAGTTGTTCTCATTCTGAATCCAGTCTCATACACATTTTCAGATGCCACAATTGGCAGCAGTTCATCCTGGACTAGAACCTTGTGCATACATGTGCATACATCATTCTTCTACAGATGAAGGTTTCACAACTAGAATTAAGTGGCATTTTCCTGGTTCTGAGGTCCAAAATGATTTTTTAAGATATAATTTTAGTTCATCGTCTTTTGAATGTTTCCACTTCCACAGGTTGTGTGGCACATCCCGTGCTTATTTTGATAGCAAGGTTTTGTCATTACCAGTCAAGTTTTGATGGGGAAGCAGATGTTTTGCCATCTGTCTGTGAAGCATGCAGCTTGTATTCTATGTGATAAGTGTATTTTTGTTTGTAGTTCTTAACAATAAGTAAAATTCCTAGTTGTAGGTATTTTGCTATACAGGGTAGAATATTGGTTACGTACAAACTGTTACTGTAAAGATCCCTTGATTCTTACGAAGTTAGACAATTGAGTTTGAGGATGCAGTACCAAAGATTTGTCGTCATTATTAGGCACTGTTGTCAGAATGCAAGCTGTAAGATTGCTGTTCTTATTTCATTAGTAGCCAGTAATTTGCACATGCTAGTTGTACTGAGTAATGCTGCTTTGTTCCTTCTACTCCATTTCATAGTATGATGATATAGCATATGGAATTCATGAAAATATAGGCCTTTCTTTTAATCCTAGATGCACCATTGTTAAAAGGATGTAACAACTGCAAATTGGTGTGAATAAAAAAAAAATTTCCTCTCCAATTTTAGCAATGCTCTTCTTTTTTTTCTAGAACCTGCTTCAAGTCTGTGAACGTATACCAACAATTGGCACACAGCTGAAAATTCTCTCAACAGTGAAGGCAACAATGCTGGGTGCTCAAGGTATAGCATTAAAGATATTTTTAGTGATTATATAAAATATTTATGTATATGCTAATTTTGTATATTACTAGTTAAGGAGTTTAGATCTTTTATTGTTGCCAGATAAAACTGTCTGCAGTCTGCCATAAGTAATTTATACCATGACAGGGCTTTTTTCAAAGTAATAGAATGATTAGGTGATGTGCTAACGCTATTGATGGAATTACAAACACACACATAAGAAAAGGCAGCCAGGTGAAAGGAAATTACATTTACTACAGTTGAAGGCAGCATTTTGACATTGACAGATAGGGGTGGAACATTAGTTTGTTGCTATACTTCAGTCACCAGTGCTAACTTTATTCCTGATTAAATATTAGTTAAATTTTAACTGACACTTTTTCTTTTGCATCCTTTTAATTGATTGTGAATGGTGCAAGTGGTTTTGAGTTTTAGAAGATAGGTGGATGTTACAGAACTCTGTGTGGTATAATATTTTAAAGCTTGTAGCATTATCAGTAGAAAACATGTAAGAGAAGGAAGTGATAGGGAGTGTCACTGAACTGAAGTAACTTTGTTAAGAATAAAGAATTTGTTCCTACTTGTAACTTCTAAACATGAAATACTGGATATAGATAAAGCTGAGTATGTTCTAGATATAACAGTGTAGTCTTCCACAAAGTCAGCTTAGTAAAAAAAAAAAAAAAAAATCTATCCACACAGGATTGATACACAGTATTTCTAAAATAAGCAACGGCCACTGTAATTAATAATAAGAGGATGAAACATTCTGCTGGGAGGAAAGGCGAATGCTGTTGTGACTGTAACAGAATAGAACAATTTTTCATGCCACATCCTTGTATGGATGCAACAATGTTCCAGGAGCATGTAAACTATTTACTCCAGCTGCAGATTCCTTTGATTGCAGAATTTTATGCTCTTCATTTGGTACAGAATTGGCCTAATTTCCGTGTAAAACAGTATTTTCGATATTAACTGTCATCGTGTAGTGGAGCAAAATCTTTCATCCTAGCAGACTTGAAACAATAAATTAAAGCTACCTATGCCAGCTTCCTTCCTTTTTAGCATCTGTTAGATAATAGTAATGCCACTGATGTGGATAGTGGAGAGTATTGATGCTTGCATGTTATTGATATATACTGGGGCATAAAACAAATTGGCATAGCTAGTTTTAATTAATAAACCTGGCACATATAAATCATTTATGATCAAATCTCATCCATGTATTTCAATAACTTCATGGTGATAAATAAAGATTGAGATATCTGTAATGCAATACAGTATAGTAATTTTCTGTAGACTGCAGTGACATAATGCATTCTGTGGCATACGGAAAGGCATCAGCCTACAGTTGTCAATTATTTACACAAACAAACATATTTATACACAAAATATCCTACTAAGATGGTGTGATTAGGATATTTAATAACTGTTGCATTTCCGATTTCTGTAAGATCTGGACACGTTAAGATTCTTTGGCATAGAAAGTGTTGTGGATTAAAAATTCGTTTGAAATCCTAACTTGCTAAATAGCTCTTTCCTAGAATTTCTAATGTTGATTCCACATAATTCTTATTACTTGAGCTAAAAAAAAAAAAATCTGGATGAAACATACTGCCTTATATGTGGCATTCCTCATGTTTCATCAGACTCCAACATGTTTAAGGGGTCATCGAAAATATTGTCCCCCCCCCCTTTTATTTCTTACTATAACAGGTCTTGTGCTTCTAGCTTTGGGAATTATGTTTAATTTACTTATCCTAGTTTGAATTGAAATTACCTTAAAGCATTTTCTTTTATTTTTATTTTAATGATTTGATAATTGGAATTGCTTTTTAGTTTTTACCCAGTTTATTATTTCCTTTGTTTTGTTGTTTGTGGTTGGAGCAACTCTTTCAGGTTAAAGATATTTCTTCACTTCTGTACACTTGCATTATTCTTCCCACTATCTTTAACTGCCATTCCTTCTCACTGCCTATTGACAATGACCACACATGCAACTATTCTTCACCATGGAAGAGCTAGCCTGAAAATTTCATTAGTTTGTGTAAGGGAAATACGTTTACCGGGGTTAGATAAACAGTTAATCACTTAAATTCCAACCGTACTACTTACGTGCCATTTAAATTTCGATTGTTCTAAAGTTCTTTCGGCTGCCACCTAACTTGATTAAACCCTAAATTAGGAAAGGTAAGGTTCACATTGTAATAAAAGTCACTGCAGCTAAGTTCAAATTCAGAGGTTCTCAATAAAAATTATACAAGTCCGAATAATCGATTTGCTATTGGAAAATCTTCTCCAAGTTAATTGACTGCAAGTTATGAAAAGCAATCAGACAGACCAAACCAAATTTAAAAGTCACATTGAAATTAACCTAAACTGTTCCACTGTACTACAAAATTCTAAGATGGCTGCCCCCGTACATGCATCGCGACAATGCACTTCCCGCTTTCAAGTGCAGAGTGCTACACAACCCAACAACCTCTCCGCTCCAGTGATCACCAGCAAAAGACGCCAAGTAGTCCCCGTTGACCGTATATATAGACTCACTGTTTTCTAGAAAAATCACTCTGCGTCCAAAGGTCAACTGGTATGAAAGCTGTGCATTCATGTGCTGATCTTACAAATTCTTCATTTTTGGCTCATCCTACTCCTATCATTCTGAAATTTTAACAGTAGCTAGTATTTTAGATAAATGTAAATTTTGATCCTTATGAAAATTTCTGTATCTTCAACCACGTAGCTGTAAAAAATCTTTTTCTCTGATTCCAAAACTTGTTCATAACTTCTACAATTTTATATCTACGAGGCTCAAACAACTTTTATTTAACTTCTAATGGAATTCTCTTCCATTTGATACTACACAAGCCATGTTTACTATTTTCTAACAATTTGCTTAAAAGTCTTATGCAATCCGAATTTGACCTGCTAATAAATTTTTTATGATTTTGAAACCCACTTTAAATGATTCTACGTTATCTCAAATGGCTATTGTGCAGTTTTGAAGTCTCTACCTGTTTTCTCCAATTTATTATTAATTTTTAAAATGAACGCTATTCTGACTGATGCAACCATCTATGCCAACTTGTTGAGACATATTTAAAAAATCTCTACTTTATCCCATCCTGATCAAAATACTGCATATTTCTTAACGAAACTTACTGGAAACGGTTTTGTAATAAATTATAGTGTATTGCGAATATGTTTTCCCCCTTTGAATTTACGTGTATTATTAAACTGATTAATATTACTTTGTACCACATGTCTGAAGTTACTATACATTACTCAAAAAACAACCTTCAAACTGTACTGAACTTTCCAAAACTTTAGTATGTTGTGTAAGCAAAAATTAAGTTTCTCTCTTGATAAAAGCTGACTTCCTATATCTTTCCAAAATACAACATCTTGAATATAAAGTTTGTAATTACATGTTAAATTTTCCATACCGACTTTTAGCTTTTAAAGTACTCAAACTTTTTAGTATTCTTTCCTCGCTACAATGTTTATCCACCACACACTTTTAGTGAATCGCGGAGTAGTAGTAATAATAATATTTTGACTGTTTATTATCCTGAATATCTCCCAAAGTGAAGAAAATATTAACTTTAGCGAAATTATATCGAAACCAAACATTGCATATGCAGATGTTATATTGTGTCCTACAGCTGTTTAGATAGATTTAGAACTTGAATTTTCTGTTTAAACTTGATTTATTGCCTGAATTAACTGTTTAATTTGATTTATTTCCTGAATTGCCTCCAAAAATGACTCTAAGGCTGCGGTATCATGTGGTTCACATGAGCTCTCTATTCTGTAAACAAATTTTGTCATGCAATTTTATGAAATTGTAGGCTAGCTTACATTTGGTGTCACTACATGCTGGTTTCCCTGCTTCCATACTATATATACTAGGGTCAGTGTTAGCTTTTTTCTTAGTTGTTGAATGAAAACTGAAAATCACCGATACTGGGTCTGAAATTTGATCAATACCACCGATTGATGACAATTTTAAGAATGATAATTTTTGAGATGTGGAAAAAAGATGGTACAAAATACTGAAATTGAGAATGGTTCTTTTAGTTGAGATTACTGTGCTGATTTGGATATTGGAAATCCTAATTCTTATAGAAAAACAGTTGTCAAGGTGTCTGACTTGGCCCCTGGTTTCAGTCCTCCTCATAACAGGAATTTTGCTATTGTGACTTACGTTAAAACACTCTGTAGTTCATATCCCATGTCCAACTGTAGGTCCCCTACACTCTGTCAGATTACCGGTTTAGATTAAGCATGACAGAGGTAGAGAGTACGACATATTGAAACTCTTGTCTCCAGCTCTTTAATACACACGGCATTTGTTTATAAAGAAGCCATGAATTTTTCCAGGAATGTTAAGGGATTTTTTTTATTTTAAGTCACAGTTAGGTAAATTTATTTTCATAAAAACAATACTACTGTGGTATAAGTGGGGAACAATCTGTTCTTTATTTTGGATGATATTTATCTGCTGTTTCCATATGTTGAATGTTGGTAATTGATGGGAAACTCGTAGCCTTGTTTTGCCTTGGTTTCTGTTGACTTCCTTGCACCTATTTCTGCAGTTTTAGTCAGTACTTTATTTCAGAACTCTGTACATCTCAGGTTATCCATATTTGGTATTTTAGTCCCTGCCTTCTGCACAACATACACCCTACACACCATGTTCAGTTTGCTGCATTACATCATCATCATAGTGGACATGTAGACAGGAGAGTTGCAGTATAAGTGGCAGGTTGTATTGAGAGAGATTTGTTCTTGTATGAGATCCAGGAGGTAGCAGAGGTAAGATAGGTTTTGAGAGTGCTTGGGAAGTGATTCATCCTTGGAACTGATGTGGCTGCCATGGACTGAAAGGCCTGGTTTGAAAGGGATAATAACGGTCAAAGTGCTCGGTATCATTATGATTTTATAAACTTGGCGTAGGTAATTGTACATATTGAGAAGGTGATGTTTTGTTTGTAGTAGTATGTTCAGGTGAAGTTGCTTGCCTTAGAAACTAAAGCATCGTATGAGGGTCGTTCAATAAGTCCTTAGAAAAAGATAAAAAATGGATAATTTTCTGTAGATTTTTTATTATTATTATTTATTTTTCATTGCAATTTCATTTTAGTTATATACACTTTTCCAAATGCTTCTTTAAAAAAATAGGATTTTTTTAAGTTTTGCAAAATGGGCATCTGTTTGGGTGATGACTTCGTTGTTCAACATGAGCCATTGTCCACCGAGCCATTTTTTTAAGTTTGGAAATAGAAAAAAGTCACTGGTGGCCAAATCTGTCAAATAGGATGGATGCTATAATAATTCGAACTTTAATTCCATAATTTTGGCCATCGAAACTGTCCTGGTATGCACCTGTGCGTTTTCCAAATTAGATGTTTTTCATCGATTTCTTCAACCTAACAGGTGCAATAATGACACAGAGTGAGCTACATTCATTGTTTGTGTTTTTTTCCCCCCAAGAAATCGGCATAGATGATTCCGTGTGCATCCCAAAAAATTGTGGCCATACCTTACTGGCAAATTTTACCATCCTCACCTTCTTCTGAGCCTGTTCGCCTTCAAAATTTATTGTTTAGACTGTTACTTAGTTTCTGGAGTATAGTAGTGTATCCATATTTGATTCACAGCTTTGTATTTATGCTGAAATGGGTTAGGGTTGCAGCAGAAAAGTGCCAAAACCACCTCGGAGTCAACTACATGTTTGTGCTTATTCTCCATTGAGAGCAAATGTGGCAGCCATCTAGTCAAAAAAGTTTTCACACCTAATTTCTTGTGCAAAATTGAGTATACCATGCCTTGCGATATGCCTGTAGCCTCTACTATTTTGCACACTTTGATTTGTTGATCACTTAAATCCGTATCTTGGATTTTGGCATTGATTTTGGGGCCAGTCACTTCCACTGGAAATCCCAAATGTTGTTCACTTTGTGTAGTCGTTCGGCCATGTTTAAACTCATTTACCCAAATGTAAACAGTTGCAAACGCAGGAGCATATGTACCATGAACTTCATCCTGCTCAGCTTTGATGTCTTTTGGTTTTAAGCCTCTTAAATAAAAGTGTTTGATCACCACTCGAATCTCTGATTTTTCCATTTTTCTCAATGAACGACAGTTTTCTGCTTCAGTCAACAATTACAATGAAACCATGTGACAGAGGTAGCTGAGATTTTATCTGCCATCTAGCGAATGATGACGCTTACTAATTAAAAAATAGTTTTCGACACTGAGTGCGTCATTTCTTGAATTTCCTAAGGACTTATTGAATGACCCTCGTATTTAAATTCCCAATAAGCTGTTAAGCCGTAAGAAATGACTTTCACTTCTGGTTAAGCTTACTTTGTGTATATTAATTATGCTGTGAAATCTCCATGGTTGAGGTTCCAATTTAAATCATAGGTTGTTGAGGAAAGGAACTGATCATTCAATCTCTAACACTGGCATTTTACTCTTCTTTTGGAAACATCTAACCAACCAACCTTCAATTTGTGGACATAGTTGGTTTTTTAACTGAAGTATCATGGGTTGCAACAATTTCCAGCATAACTTTCATAATATCATCAGTTGATCTGCACCACTTTCCACAAATTGGAATGTTTTTGCCATTCGGATGTAAAGATAGGAGAATCACGGGATGAACGATGTGTCAGGAGAACTTTCTCGACACCATTCATAGCACCTTTCATACGTTTTATGAACCATTTATTTTCTGAGTATTTATATTAATTAGATTCTGACCCTATCTTCAACATTGTGCAACAAGAACTTTGACTCGTCGGACTCTTTCACAATCCTAACTGTAGTCTTGGTGTGACAACAGAAAGTGTTTTTTGTGGTAACAGGTGTATCACACATTGTGATTTGCTGATTAACATCGAAGATGCTTAGAATGTTCCGTTGCATTGCATTATGCTTTACTGCACATGCTTGATGAAAAAATAACACAGTTTATAAAAGTGTTGCCTTTATTATATTTGCATTAGGCTAGTCACTTAAACAAAAACAAAACAAAAAATAATTTCACACATCAAAAACTACTTATTTTTCCACAAGATCATCATGGTTTGCAGATTTTCTGTTCATTGCACCATTCTTTATAAATCCATGTTGGTGTTACATGAAAAGATCAGTAGATGTTCTGTTTCATAAATGCTTCATCACCTACATCTTGTGCTTATTATGGTGGCAGATTCAAAATAGGATAGTTGACAATAAAAAGAAAACTATGAAACCTTAATTGAAAATGATGGAGTAAGTTGTAAGGATATTGTAAATAAACTTTATTCATTTGAAAAGCATTAAAAC
This sequence comes from Vandiemenella viatica, assembly GCA_031002005.1. Classification (NCBI taxonomy): domain Eukaryota; kingdom Metazoa; phylum Arthropoda; class Insecta; order Orthoptera; family Morabidae; genus Vandiemenella; species Vandiemenella viatica. The sequence continues at coordinate 82,522,463 of CM061921.1, forward strand.
ATATTATTTTTAATAAAATAAAAATTAAAAAATGCATTCGTTAGTTATGTGATGTGAAATGCAAATCAGAGCTCATGACTTCAAGTCTCAGCATACACCAGTTCTGCTGCATGTATTAAGCATCTGTCAACGATCTGTGTGTCATATGTATAAGGTTTTAAGTCATTCCATTACTTAGATTTGATTACCAAGCCATAAAACAAGTAATATTTGCAAGGCTAGTTTGATTTACCAACAAACAGCTTGATCTCATCATTTTCCTAAAACTAATGTGATGATGCTGGGAAAGTTTTGACAGTAAACAGTAAGGAAAGTATCTAACATTCTGAAATTCTTCTGTGCCAAAGACAAAGTATAGGTATTCAAAAAATGAAAGTGTAGTTTTGTACTGAAAAGTGCACTTATTGTCATAATTAAGAAAAGTTTTTTTAAGAACGAAGTCTTTCTGGGCATTGTATTTTAACGTTAGGCTTTAGAGGATAGATTTCAGAAACTTGTAGAGCCTAGAAAGAATTTTTATTAAGAATTAAATGCTGTTTTATAGTACCAATGTTAGTAGAGACAGTAGTTAAGTTCAAAATATTGTTTAATTGCTGTGCACATAAGTTAACAATGAACAAACAACAAGCATTTGTTGTGATAATATACCAATATTCAGTTGAAATGATAATTTAATTTTGGTGATAAAGTATTGATAAACCTATCTAAATGTATCTGTATTTGTATTAAGAGTAGGCTATTTAAAAATAATAAGTAAATCGCATAAATTATTAATGATAAACAATGCATACTTAACAGTAGCTATGTTACGAAAATGACATATTTTGGAAAGAATTACTTATTTACTAGATGAGTTACATACTTGTATTCATTTAAATTTTGTATGAGAACATATAGAAGATGTTTGACTAATTTCAGCCAATTATGAAGGCATTGTGTTTGCAGAAGCACGCGATATTCAATTTCAAAAGTGATAATTCTTTTATCAATTGACATTTAACTTTATCTCAAATATTAAGATACACAGTTCATTGATCATGATAAAATACTAAGTGAAAACTTGCATCAAAGTGATCGTTGCAAAAATACATTGAAGATTATGTAGACAAGTTTATGCATGTTTATAGATGAATTTTCTGCAAATTTTCCTTGTTTTGAATATAAACAAACAATTAGTTTGGTGCTTTAATTGATTTGTTTACACACTGGGATACTACATACTTCTTATAACCTCTAGAACTCATTTTATCAACAAAACAAGCAAACTACCACTTTGTTTATAGCAGTATGAACTAAGATGTGATGTCGCAAGACACAAAATGACACCTGTGAGTAATTTGGCACCAATACTCAAATCAACATACAAAAATGCAAAATTTTGGATTTTCCGTTTGTTTGGTTTTTTTAAAAGTCTTTTTTATTTCTTTATTTTTGGACAGTAGATGCACAGCTACAAAACTGACTACTGTCCCAAAATTAGTCAACTATCCTATTTCTTAGAATTTTGTGCTGTTGCATTCTTTACTGTTTGTAGGCTGATTTTTTTGCTATAATTATAACTATAACTATGACCATTGACTATGTATGTTATAGAATGAATAATTTGTTTCCAGATGTATCTGAATAAAATAGGCATACAGTGTATATTATGCAGTCTTTTTTGTTTTTTTGCTTCATCCTTTATTGCATGTCAACATCAGGGCCATCAGTGCCAGGAGAGGGTAGTGAGTCAAGAAACAGAAAGGAATTTGGTCATGGCCTGTTGCTGGAACCATCATGATATTTGCCTGGAGCAATTTTAGAAAACAGTAAATACCGAAATCTGGATGGCTGGACAGGGATTCAAACCTGAATCCTCCAAAATGCCAGGCCAGAGCATTACCACCTGCCCGCTGGGCATGTTTATGTAGTCTTTTGTTTCTTTTATTAGTCTTTTGCTTTATTTGTTTTGCCAACTTTTGTAGTTTATTGAGAGGATTAATAAATTCATCTGCTATCATAATTGTAGTAGTAAGTATGGAAAATTTTGAATGTTTTTTGATAACAAGTACAAGAAATACTGGATAAAACATTTTTGAAGTGGATGATCTCTAAAAAATTTCATGTAACACTACTGCGGATTTATACATCAATAATATTTCGCTTTTCATAACTGCTGCTTTCACTCTTGTTAATGTTATTTAATTGTTGTTTTGTGTGTCATTTAAAGTAACTTTACATTTTTATGCTGTTTTTTTTTCTTTAAAAAAGGCCATATCCTTTTATAACACTTTTTGCTTTTGCCCTAACAGAAACTATTCCAAGGATGGACATGGGAGAGATACAAGGGGGTAACCCTATTTTTATTTTGAAGCATGTGTTTTTGCCTTAAAATAACTAATTGTTTGTCAACTTTTGATGCAGTTTAAGATGTTTTTAACAGCATTTTTAACTGTTTTGCATGAATGAAATTAATTTCAAATCTTTGCTTACATGGTTAATATGTTCTTATCAAGCGTGTTCAGACAAAATATTTAGTGAATGTAATAGAAAGTTATTTTCTATTTAGGAATGTAACTACCTTAAAACTGTTGTGTTAATAAAGAAGTTCTGATTACTAAAATAGGAATTAGACCAGTATACACATTTTGCTGTTTACAGTATTTGGTAACATATTGTCTTAGTAGAAATTGCATGAATAAACCTTGGTAGTAAAATTCAGGTTTTAAAAAGTTCTGCAGCATGTTCTTTAGGGGTATTTAAATTGAGTAATTACTCTATAATGAAGCATTTCTTATTGTGCTGTATCAAATAAAAGTTCCCTATTCCTAGACACAAATGTTTTATAATAATGCATGGTTAGTTGGTTTTTTTCAGGTGGGTTTAAAACAGTAATATCAGTAATACTACCTTTCCCTAGAGCTTATTTGCCATTATGATCAGATATTGATGTTAATCCGCTGTAGGTTTGTTCAAGGTACTAGTAATTTCATTATGGCTACATTAATGGTATCTTTACCAAACTTTTCCATTGTATAAATTCGGCTAAATAACTGTTTACCAATGCATTGTTCAAAGACATTAATGAGCAAATGGTGTAGCAGCTGTGTTGTGTACAATTTTAACCTGTTGGATCAGTTATATTTGGCATACTAATTTCAATTTAATTCATTTGCAGTGGAACATACAAGGTTTTTTCCCCCTCCAAAAAGTAAGGTGACTTTTTTTAAATTCGCCGGAAATGTAGTCAATTTTCATTTTTTTGTTTTTTAATTTTTGTACACTCATCCCGCACATATCTTCACAGTTTCAATTATAGCATTCTTTGCACGGTTTGTGAAAGGCATAGTTGTTATAAGTGTTTTGTGTGCTCAGCGATTTTCTGCTGTTGAAAAAATGTATCAGAGTTTGCATCAAATTTTGTGTAAAAAATGGAATTAAGTGCTCCAAAACAGTTGAAATGTTGACAGTGACATACGGTGAATTTACTTTGAGTAAAAGAAAAAAAAAAAAAAAAAGAAAAAAAGGTTTATAAGTGGTACAAGCTCTTTCAAGATGGTCGAGAAGATGTCAATGATGAACCTCGCTCTAGACACTCCAGCACATTAACAACTGATGAAAATGTTGAAGAAGTGAAGGAAATGGTGTCGGAGAATCACCATTAGAGAAGTTGCTGATCAAGTCGGTATCTTGGTTGGCTTGTGCCATGCAATTTTTTCAGATGTTTTGGGTATCAGACATGTGCCAGCGAAGTTTGTTCCAAAAACTGCTGAATTTTTGACCAGAAGAACCGTTCACATGAACTTCGCTCAGGAGCTGTTAAATGACGTCACAGAAAATCCTAGTTTGCTCAAAAGGGTCATAACTGGTGACAAATCGTGGGTATATGGTGATGACGTTGAAACCAAGGCCCAATCGTCCCACTGGAAAAGCCCACAAGAGCCAAGACCTAAAAAAGCACACCAAGTTCGATCCAATGTCAAGGATTTGCTCATTGTTTTCTTCGATTACTGTGTCTCAGTGCAACAGGAGTTTTTACCACAGGGTTGTAGGGTCAATAAGGAGTATTACCTTGAAGTTATATGCCATTAACGAGAAACAATACGAAAAAAATGTCAGGATTTTTGGGAAAAGAATTCATGGCTTTTGCATCACAACAGTGCACCTACTCACTCATCGTTGCTTGTGAGGGATTTTTTTTGGCAAAAAACACACCACAATCATGCATCAGCCACCATATTCATCGGATTTGGCCCCCTGTGACTTTTCCTGTTCCCAGAACTGAAGAGACCAATGAAAGGAAAAAGATTTGCAATGATTGAGGAAATAAAGACTGCATCGCTGAAAGAGCTCAAGGCTATACCAAAAAGTGCTTATCAGAAAGATTTTTAAAAAATGTTGGCACAAGGTTATTATATATGAGGTCAATTACTTTGAAGGGGACAACACAAATATTGATGAATAAATAAATATTTTTTGATAAAAATAAAGTCACCTTAAGTTTTGACCAAACCGTGTATGCTCATATGGCAACTTCCCAACATGCCTACTTCCCATCTAATTAAAAAAGGGAAAAAAAAAAGAAAATCTTAAAATTCTTTCATTGCTTTTTTCCTTTTATGTATTTTAGTTTTATACGTTTTCAGTGCGTTTTGTAATTTATTCTAGTTCCTGACTCCCTTACCCAGAAAAGAACGTTTTCCTACTCCCTTATGCCCAAAATCAAGAGCTAACTTATGGTAGTGGTTCTCTCTTCCCTTCCGTGTACTAATCCTAATTTTTTTTACCAATATCCATCAAGGAATCACTACAGTATAAATCTTTTACACTCCAAGCACTCTCATCACACACCTCTTGTCTTCAAATTACTTCCAACCCAGCTTTCTGGTCCTATCAGTTACTGATTGTTTTCTGCAGTAATTTCCACAAACAAATCTAGCTGACCTCTTTTTTACTCCATCAATATCATGAATTTGATACCCAAAATGATCATGTTCAAACAACAGTCTGGCCAAGGTTTTGCAAGCCAATTCACTCACTTTCCTTGTACATTCCTTCAACATTCTATCAAATAAATGAAGAATTTTGGAACCACACACTCACACATGCCCAGTGTGTCCAGCCTAATTGAATTTACTAATGAATGTTGTGCCAAGAAATTCATACTAAAGGTCTTCAACAAGCAGTTCCTTCTCCAACTTGTATTCACAGAAAATCTTAATTATTCTATTGCTATACCTAATAATCTGAATCTTCTTGGTATTTATTTTCATTTCTTGTTGACATCTTATTGAATATCCTATCCAGATCTCTCTGTAGCTGTTCAGTCCTCTCCAGTTTTAATCCTGTTATGTACCACTGTGTTACTACCTAACATCTTACTGCAAATTGATTTTTACATCCACCTTCTTTAACACTGCATTTCTTATACCCAGCAAGTCATATTTTCACTTATTCTAATGGCTTTTACCTTATTTAACACTATTTTACTGCTCACTCTGGAAAATTCTAGTGCTTGACTATCAACTTGACCTTGTTTGTACATTTCATATGTAATATCTTGCATATAGCCCACTAGCAAAAGATTCACATAAATTTCCTTGCCTAAATTCATTTTGCCATATTGCCAACCGGTTCCTTCAGTAACACATTTCTGATGTGGTTATATACCAATCTTTTCATCAAGATACATACCACTGATGTCACACTAATTGGCCTCTTATTTTCAACCCTACTTATATCACCTCATTTATGGATTGCTGCTGTTGTGTAATGGGTGAGCGGTAACACTATGGCGTCTCATTCGGGAAGACAGGGGTGCGAATCCCTATCCGATCATCCAGATTTGGAATTTCCATGGTTTCCCCAAAATACTCTTGGAGAATGCTAGGATTGCTCCTTTAAAACACCATGACCGAATACATTCCTGTTCCTTGCCCTCAGTCCCTTCCCTCCTCTAATGACCTTCACGTTGATGAGGCATAAAACCATATTGAAAAGTAAAATGCTCTTATCCAGTCCTCTGGTAAGCAGCATGTCTCCATATTCGTCCAAATATAATAGCACAGTAGAGTACAATATCGTATCCAGCTGTGTTTAGTACGTCTGTTATAATAATATCCACACCAGCCTATTTACTGTTTTTAGGTTTCTTAATTCCCGCATATCTCCAGAATCTTTTTTCAGTTGTTTAGTCTGCTGATTTTTACTTCTGCCCCGCAGGGTCGTGGTACGCAAGTGCCAGGTACGGGTTTGGCGAACCCGCGGTGCCCGAGCTGGAAACTTGTGAGCGCCGCAAGTTTCACACACTGTAAACTCCTACCATGCTTCAACGACCACCGTAGGGCGTGGCGGTGGAACGTTGTGTGCCTAGGAGAACGGGGATCTTGGCTTCATCGCAAGGACGGTAGAAACCTCTATAAAAAAAAACCTCAACCTCAAGGTCAGCCACGTGCCGAGGAGGTGAATGGATGATGAGGGTAATCACTCGTTAATGTGCAACCTCAGGGGCACCTGCGCACCCCTGTTGTATAAGCATTTCCTCATATCATGTTTTCGCTCGTGGGACCAAAATTCCTTCTCACAAACAAAAAGAAAACCACTGCGGTCCGGGCGTGCCACAGGTTAAAATAAATACACCCAGTTCTAAAAAACGGGCGAGGGTTGAATGCCCTCCTCCTGAACAGAATAAAAGAAACGGGAAGGATTGTCAGATAGATAATGCCTTCGTCATTATGACACAGATGGAGGGATCTTTTGAAAAGATCTCTCCTTTTTACATCCATAAAGGTTTAGAGGGTATTGCAGGTACCCTCAAATCAGTTAAAAAGCTGAGGAATGGGACTCTGCTTTTGGAAACATCCACCCAAAAGCGCGCTGTCCTACTCCTTAAGTGTGAGAAGCTCGGGGAGTTCGCAGTAAAGTGCGAATTCGACAAATCTCTAAATTCTTGTAAAGGTGTCATCACCTGCAGGGACCTTATGGATTTAGAGACCAAGGAACTCCTTAAGGAGTGGTCCAAAGATCATGTGGTTGAGGTTCATCAGATTAAACGAAGGGTTAATGGCAGTCTTGAGAAGACAGCCACCTTCGTCCTGACGTTTGACACTCCAACGTTGCCGAAAGATCTCAAAGCAGGATATTTAAAGATCAATATCCGCCCGTATGTACCGGACCCAATGCGCTGCTTTAAGTGCCAGTGGTTCGGTCATACGATGGCGACCTGCAAGGGCAACCCCACCTGTGGGAAATGCAGAAAGGCTGCACATGAGGCAGGCAGTAGTTGCACCCTCCCACAGGTGTGTGTCAACTGCTCCGGGGCACATCCAGCCTGGAGCAGGGAGTGTCGATTGTATCTGGAAGAAAAAAAGATACCGGATTTGAAAACGCAAGAGCGGAAAAAACGTATGGCGAAGCCAAGAAGCGATATAAGGCTCTGGCTCCACGAGTCTTCGCTACCATCTTCGCAAAGACGTTATCAACTCCCGTCAGGAAAGAAAGTGTTGCTACCCAGATGTCCGTTGCGGACATGGGCCCAAGTCCAATGTGCTCATGTCAGTGCAGATGTGGTGCCACACAAATTAAGGTCATTACACCTAGGACCTCGGACGTCGGTAGCAACACTCTGACAAACTCGACCACATCGACAGCAGGTTCAGCAAGTCTACCAGCAAAGGCACAGCCATCCGTTACAGTAGCTACAGATGTGGGTGCCACTGCAACTGCAGAAAGAGCACCCATTGCAGAAGCATTATCTGCAGCAGATGTAGCAACGGCAACGCCATCTGCCAGTAGCGGATGGCAAACTGTGCAGAAAGTTCAGGGTCCGAAGTTTAAAACACACGGACCCCACGATGTTCATAAAGTCCCCTTCCGCTTCCCCTCCCAGATCCCCCAACTGGCAGGGAGAAGAAGGGGAGAAGGCCTCGGCGGAAGAAAAATCCGCAAGACCCCGAGGCCTTAGAACAAGGGTCATCTTCGGACCCTGAAGACGACATTATGCTGGTGGACGAACCTGGTCCCGTTCCTCAGCAATCACCATCGGAGGACCCATCCGAACCGAGGCGAGTGGTTTTAAATAGGTAGAATGGCTCCCATACTTCAGTGGAATGTAAACAGCTTTCAGGCTCATAAAGAGGAAGTCCACCTCTTAGCACGGTCTAATCCATTGTGTCTCTGTCTTCAGGAGACACATTTTAGACCTTTACACCAACCTGTGCTAAGAGGGTATGACAGCTATAGAAAGGACGATACCGAGAGTGATTGAGCGAAGGGGGGAGTGGCTGTGTTTGTCCGAAACACTGTCCACTCCGAACCTATTGCTCTCACCTCTGATCTACAAGCAGTTGCGGTGAAAATACACAGTCCAATCCAACTGACCATATGCTCTGTCTATCTGCCACCCAGTGTGTCAGTCGGCTACGACGACCTGGTTGGCATTATACGACAACTCACTCGGCCCTTTCTCCTTTTGGGAGATTTCAATGCCCACAGTGAGTTGTGGGGTTCCACCACCGATTGCCCCCGGGGGCCGAGTGGTTGGTAGATTGATAGAGCAGGAGGAAATTTGTATCCTGGATACAGGTCAAATGACTCATTTCACCACTGCTACCGGTACGTCTTCTGTCATTGACCTTTCCTTGTGTTCCCCCTCAATTGCGGACTCCATGCAGTGGGACGTGGATCGCGACCTACATGGTAGCGACCACTTCCCTATTTGGATGCACATCGAGTGTGAACGTGGAGGACAAAATAACCGACGCAAATGGAACATCAGTTGCAGATTGGCAGCTCTACTGCCGTTCTGTACAACTGCAAACCCTGTGGCAGTATACAGGAGAAGGTGAATCACTTGACAGAAGTGATTCATCATGCAGCTGACGTTTCCATTCCGAAGAGCTCCGGAATGCTGCAAAGGACTCCCGTCCCCTGGTGGAATGATGAATCTCGTTCCGCCATCCAGGGTCGCCGACGGGCGTTGCGTCATTTTAGGTTGTGCCCAACATCTGACACCTTAGCAGCGTTCCGTATTGCCAGAGCTAAGGTGCGTCGAGTTGTTAAGGAGAGCAAGAAGAGGTCATGGCAGAACTTTGTGAGCACTATAAATCGTTCCACACCTTCGTCGAAAGTATGGGAGTCTATCCGCCACGTATCTGGAAGGTACTCCCACCCACCAGTATCTGGGTTACTGGATCACAGACGTATAATTACCGACGAATGAAGCATAGCACAGCTGATTGCGCCGCCATCACTTCATCCGCTAACTTTGACCCTCGGTTTCAGTGACGAAGAGTCGCTGCCGAGAGGCGCCCGCTGTGCTTCGATTCATCAAATACAGAGGCCTACAACTGTCCATTTACATCTTGGGGAGCTGGAGTCAGCGTTAAACAGCGCAAATGACACTGCTCCAGGGCCTGATCTGATCCAGTACCAGATGCTGAGGCATCTTAATAAGGATGCTAAAGAGTATGTTCTAGATATTTTTAACGATATCTGGACCGGAGGACACTTCCCCGACCCGTGGAAAGAAGCAACATTGATTCCTATTTTAAAGCCTGGAAAGGATAAGTTGTTGCCAGGTAGTTATCGTAGTATTGCCCTGACAGCGCCGTTGGGGAATCCACACTGGAGAGGGCTGGTGTAAATGATAATTCCGCCTCGCTCGTCCTGGTGTACCAACGAGACTCCCAAGTAATCAGTTCTGCTGCCCGCTTTTCCGTGTGTTGATTCATCTGAAGTTTCCATTCCACCTAGCACCAACCTGAATCCCTGCTCCTGGAAATGCCGGGGATAACAGAATTTAACGTTTCATTGTTCCGCAGCCGACATCTTATGTGGGGATTATTTTTTACCATATTGAGAAGGACTACGATACTACTGGCGGCCATTGTTTATCTATTAAAACATTCTATCATGTCACATGGAGTTGTTTTTATGGAAAGTATATGTCCCCGTTTTTTTATCCATTTTTTTATTCTGACGCTTGCTTTCCGGCACGCGAGTCCCGGTAGTGAAGTGTCTGGCACTTTTTTTATTCATCAAGCGACAACTGGTGGGTTTCCTACATATGCCTGGCGGCAGTTTTTTAAGCGTTTAGGACCCCTTTTTGCTCAATCTGCGTATCAAAGTATCTTCAAAAATGGGTTATAAGGAGTCTCATACGCTAACTCCTTATACTTGGTACTCCTGATACGTTTTTTTAATCTTTTGTGCATTCTCCAGCCTGAGAAGCGCTGAGTGGCAGCTGCAACTCACGCTGAACAGGCTGGATGAGTGGTCAGTACACACCGGTTTTCGTTTCTCTGCCGAGAAAACCAGGTATGTGCTTTTTACACGTAGCAGAAGCCTTTTATCAGAGCCCCAACTTAGCTTGAGGAATACCGTTTTACTGAAACATTTCAATTTCTGGGCCTCACCTTTGACACAAGGCTCAACTGGCTTGCGCATCTAAAAGATGTAAGAGCCAGGGCCTTACATGCTCTTAATCTTTTAAAATGTAGGTGCGGCAGGTCATGGGACACTGACCGCTCCTGCCTGCTACAATTTTACAGAGCCTTTGTACAGTCACGGTTGGAATACGGTTGTATTGTATATGGTTCGGCACGGGACAGCTATCTGCGTATATTGGATGGTGTCCACCATGCTGGAATTCGGCTCGCCATGGGTGCATATCGCACCAGCCCTATTGTCAGCATTTGTGCTGACTCGGTCGAGCCGCCGCTTACCATGCGCCGGCAACTCCTCATGGTGCGACACTACCTGCACGTTGCCATGACACCTGGTAGTCCCGTGTACGGCATAGTTCTGCATCCCAACTACGAGTGGCTCTATACCAACCGACATAGAGCCACTAAACCGTTCAGCTACCGTACAAAGGCTATTTTAGTACAATACGGATTTGAGCTTCCCCTTTTTTATCACCAGGGTTGGAATAAATCTCCTCCCTGGCTTTTAAAGAGGCCCAGAATAATTTTAGACACTGTCTCGGTATAACAAACTGTGTACCGCTGACAGTGTTTTTAATAATATTTTTAGAGACATTTTAAATCGGCATCACAAGTTTACCCCGGTGTATACGGATGGGTCTAAGCAGGCTAACAGAGTTGGCTGCTCCGTAGTGTTCCCTCGAGCGACTTACACATTCAAACTAGACGGCAGATGCAGCGTTTTTACTGCCGAGTGCTACGCCGTGCTAAAGTCGCTCCAGCATATGAAAGAAAATCGCGATTAGTGTTTCATCATATGCTGTGATTCCCTCAGCTGTATTCAGGCCATAGGTAATATGTACCCAGCAGACCGTCTAATTCAGGAGATCCAGGACTCCCTCCTTTTCCCTCAATCTCATGGAAAGGAGGTATTATTCTGCTGGGTACCTGGCCATCGGAAGAAAAGATCATGTGAAACACAGCTGGCCCTATTTACATACGACGTAATGAAAGTTATTGTGCAGGTTCACAAGTAGATGCCATTTTTTTAGATTTTCAGAGAGCCTTTGACTCTGTGCCACACAACCGCCTTTTAGCGAAGCTACGAGCGTACGGTATATCGGATCAGCTTTGTGAATGGATACAGGATTTTCTAACTGGTCGGTCGCAGTATGTCGTCGTTGAAGGAGAAAGTTCTTCTAGTCTAGATGTTACGTCGGGGGTACCTCAAGGAAGTGTAATGGGACCACTTCTTTTTTTAATTTTTATAAACGATCTCGGATACAAAGTGAAAAGCCTTTTTAGATTGTTTGCTGATGATGCGGTTATTTGTAGGGTAGTAAGGAATTTGGCCGATTGCTTAGAAATTCAGCGTGATTTGGATATTATTTTGGCATGGTGCGCTGAGTGGCAACTTACGCTAAATTGTAAAAAGTGCAAGACAATGAGCATAACTAACAAAAAGAATCCAATTGTTCAGAAATACGAGGTAAACAATTCAGTTATTGATATGGTCGATTCTATGAAATATTTTGGAGTAACAGTACAAAGGAACATGAAATGGGACTTACACATTAATTCGTTGGTAGGTAGAGCTAATTCTAGGCTGCGATTCATAGGTCGAATATTGAAAAATTGTAATGAACAAACAAAGGAGATAGCGTACAAATCTCTTGTGCGTCCACATTTGGACTATTGTTGTGCCATTTGGGATCCGTTTCGTAAGGGGTTGATCGAAAGTATAGAGAAAGTACAGAGAAGAGCCGCTCGATTCGTGACCGCTTGCTACAGTCCTTATGAAAGCGTCACAGAACTGATTAGTAGACTAGGCTGGGAGTCTCTGGTAGATAGAGGACGCATGATTCGTTTAAACTTATTGGTAAACATGCGTACTCCCACTTTCACTCACGAGTGTAGTGAAATACTTCGTCCACCAACCTATTTGAGCCAGAATGACAGGATAGATAAGATTAGACAAATAAGGTGCCGCAATGATTCTTATATGAATACTTTTTTCCCTCGTACCATTAGGGATTGGAATGCACAACAAAGAGATTAGCTTTGGTGCTGAGCACCCTCTGCCACCCACAATTTTGTGAATTGCAGAGTATATATGTGGATGTAGATGTGGGAATCAGGGGCAATGAGGCAGCCGATGTTTCTGCCAAGTTAGCCTGCGACAAGGTCCGAATCGACTTTGCTTCGGTCCCAAAGTCAGACCTTGCCTCGGCGGCGAAGAGATTTATTTTTGATATTTGGCAGAGGCAGTGGCTGGAAGTCGAGCATAATAAGCTCCGGCAGGTCAAATCGACCGTTCAGCAGTGTAGCAGCTCCTTCCAGCGGGCGAGGCGGGATGAAGTTCCCCTTACTCGCCACTGTGTAGGGCACTGTCCTCTGACACACAGCTTTCTTCTCCGCCGCGAGGACCCACCGGAATGTGATGCTTGTGGCGTACCTTTGACGGTACGCCACATTTTAACTGATGGTGTGTTGCTTTTAAATTTAAGGGCAGATGTTGGCTTAGCCAACGATCTGTCCCTTATTTTAAACAATGACAATGTGGTGACAGTTTTAAAATTTTGTAATCTGGCCGGTCTTGCCCCAAACATTTTGGGGAGATCGGCCTAGTTTTTAGAATGGTTTGGTGGTCCTTTTACAACCACCAATCCATGTACTGATTTGTTCGGTTTTAATTATTTTTGTTTATTAAGATCGACATTTTACAACTGGGTGGCCCCTTTACAGCCATCCAGATATTCTTTTTAGTGTTTGTGTAAGCTGGTTGGCCTTTTGCAGCCAACCAGCCAGTGGATTTGTCATTCATGGCTACTGTACAGCCAATGTTTTAGTGTTTTACTTAACCCGGTGTCTGCATGGTCGACATCTTTACAGTCGGCCATGTGGGCTGTATTTTAGTCAGTGCCTTCTTATTTTATTATACTGTCTGTATGGCCGACCCCTTTACAGTCAGCCATGCAGACGGTAGCCTATTTTATCCCACATTGTCATTCTGTGTTTAAGCTAGGGAGCCAATGACCTAGTCGTCGACGCGCCCTAAAGCACCAACAAGTACAACAACAACGTCTACTTATGTGGAGAAACTAGCCCTCTGATGTTCACCCTCCTATCCCTGAATGATATTCTCTAGTTTCCACCTTAAACCTGTTACTTAATATCTCTGCCTGTTCCAAATCCTCAATAACTTCTTTCCCCATTATTATTCATAATTGTCAGGATACCTTAATTTCCCCTCAGTTTTCTAATATAGCCATAGAAATTCCTAGATGCATCACTCAGTGGACCCCCTGCACCTATAGCATTTTTCTTAAACCCATTTATAGGTTCCCTCTTTCCTGCTAATTACTTGTTTCATTGTTCCAAGTATTTCCTACTGCTTCAGCCCCTCACCTTTGTTGTGTTTCTTCTTGTAGACTTCATTATCCTTCTCAGCTGCCTGTTGTAGAAAGCAGGTTCTGTACTTTTCTCTATTTTCAGTTTGGGGATAAAAACTTCTTCCCCCTTTCTTTTTATCTCCTGGTACTCTCCTTTCATCCTTTCAACTGTACTGGTACCCTCCTTCCACCTGCTGAGCTTATACCTGAAATACCTTTCACTTCTGAGACATGTGACTTTTTATTATTGTACTGATTATCACCTTCAGTTCCGGCCGATGGATTACCGAATGCTCTAATATCCATTAGGACTGCTTCATGATAACTTATCCCTTCTGTAACCTGAGGCCCCACAAAATTTTCATCAGACTTTATTAGGAAGGTAGCCAACATGTTTGGATCCTTGTGCTTTGCTATACCATATGTGTAAAGCCTAATTTCCTCACACATATTTGAAAGCCTCTGTCCTCTTGTGTTATAAAGTTTATTTCAATCCCAGTCTACACCTGATGTATCAAGTCCCCACCAACAATGACTATTCTGCATTTAACTCTGAATTCTGGATACGAGTTTAATTTCTCCCCAAGAGCCTCATCTTCACCATTATTATTCCATTACAGTAAGTATCAAAAGATTATTATATTTTTTGTCATCATCTTGATCATCACCACCACTCACTATTTCCACTGTTTTTAGGTCAGTCCTGACACTTCCACTTTCCAGATGCTTATTTTGAAAGCATATTTATCAGTAAGACTACCAGCTTGCTAGGCCTATTTTTCTCTTATAGGAAGCAGAAGTTTTGCCATTTGTCTGCAAAACTTGTCTGTTCTGTATATTACCAGTTAATGGTTCACTGATTGAGAATTACAAGGTTTACTGAATGCTTTGTTTGCAACAACTTCCTAAGGAGGTATGTTCAAGACAATATTTATATCTGCATTGTTGGAGTCTTACATTTGTTATTGTTATATAAATAGGTTCTTCCTCTCAGCTGCCAGGGAACAAAACTTTTGTTCAATTTATTTCACTCTTTTAACTGTCCCAAAATTAAAAGAGAGAATGATGTAAGAGCAATTGAATGTCGATCTATCTTTATGCCAGAGAATACAGAAGACACTGATATAATTATGTGTAAATAAGTTATTGATATGATTTTATTTGTTAATTTGGGAGACGGTTTCCATTATGCTACAGCTCCCCCCTCCCAAGTTCACCACAGTATTTTATAAGAAATATCATTGGTACATTTTCTGAACTAAGTATTTATAACAAGGAGCTTCGATTCGTTTGCACTTAGTTTGCTTCATTGTTTGGTGCGAGTTGCAAATACTTTTATTAGGAAATCATCATATTCCCTATGGTGCTGAACATTAACAAAATTATAAATTAACACTATTAATTGATGTGTATACGGCTACCATCAGAAATACATAAACTTCTTAGCTGCCAGGGGACACAGCTCTTGTTCAGTTTATTTAACACTTTAAACTGTCCACAAATGAAAATAGAGAATGCAGCTTTCTTTATGCTCAAACAAAAAAGTAATTTTAATAGCATACCTTTTTATTTCAACATTAAACTACATCAGGAAAAGCAATTATGATGACCAAAGAATGCAAGTTCTTATTGGTGGTGATCTCGTAACGAAATTAATCTGTCTTACATTGCGTCTTTAAAATATTCACTCTGAAGACTGGCTTAACTGATATTTGCCATGTAGCTAAATATTGTTCCTTGACATAAAAATTCCTGCTTGACTTACATATGGGCTAATGCTATTGGGTCTATCAGTGAGCGCGTAACTGTAATATCCAACAATGTCTATCTAACGTTATACTAGAGAATACAAAAGACATTGATATAATTGATTATTAATACTTTATTAATATGATAATTTGGAAGACTGTTTCCATTATGCTAAACCATTTATAACTAGAACTTCACGATTTATTACTCTAATCTGCAGGATGTTTCTAAACAAATATCGGGGTTTTAACACTTTACAGTATTTATTACATAAAACATAAAATTATAATTAACACATGAAATGAAAGAGCTACTCAAACAATTATACCTACAAGCTTACAAGTGTTCAATGTGAGCACACATCAAGGTGATAACCCATTTCTTCCCAAACGTTGATTAGTGTTTGTGGTGTAATTGTTGCGACAGCTGCCTCAGTCCTTTTTCTTGGGTCGGATATGTCAGCTGGTAGTGGAGGCACATACACATGATCCTTTGTGAACCCTCACAGGTAGAAATCACATGGCGTCAGATTGGGAGAGCATGGGGGCCATGCATAACAAGCTCTGTATCTGGGCCCTTTGCGGTCAATCCAGCGGTCGGGTACAGTGACGTTCAACCAATCACATACGTCGTTATACCAATGAGGCGGTGCACTATCTTGCTGCCAAATGAAGTTATTTGGTTCGTCTTCTACCAGTTAGGGAAATAGCCATAGTTGTAGAGCATCAAGATAGGAAGTACCAGTTACAGTTGTTTCTCTGAAGAAAAAAGGCCCCTAAACTTTCCGCTGAGATATGGCACAAAAAACGTTCAGTTTAGGGGAGTCTCATTGCAATTGTACCATCTTGTATGGATTATCTTAGCCCCAGATGTCCACATGTGTTCTCATGTCCACTGAGGTGAAATGTCGATTCATCACTGAAAACAACATGATCCAGAAAATCTTCATCTTGCAACAACATTTCATGTGCAAAGTTGGCACGTAAAACATGGTCAGTAGGCTTAAAGCCTGTAAAAATTGCAAACGATAAGGATGTAGTCGTAAGCGTTTCCATAAAACTTTCCAAACAGTCTTCAATGGAATTGTTAATTCATTACTAGTCTTCCGACTTGATTTCTTTGGGCTATGCGTGAAAGACTCTCTCACTTGCTCAACACACTCTTCACAAACCCTTGGTTGCCCCATACTCTTCCCCAAAGGCATCCGGTATTATCAAACTGATCTGCAGATGTTACTACCTCTTGGAGTATCACATCTGAACTTAATCCGGAATGCACATTGCACAGTAACTACAGATTCAGTCTTTGCAAACTGCAGAACTGCGCTAGTAGCCATTTTTGCTACTAGCCCTTTCTAACAGATGACGGAGCAACATTGCATGCACATGCGTATAGTTGTCAACAAACAGAACTGTTTCATTTCATGTATTAATTATAATTTAATATTTTATGTAATCAATACTACAAAGCGTTAAAACCCGATATTCATTTAGAAACACCCGGTACTTCAGGTTCAACCTCGGCTACTGTCTCTAATCTGATTAAATTAATTATTGGACTTCACCAGCCAGTGATTTTTCAATATCATGTGCTACATCATCTTCCCTTTCACTATCTATTCTAGTCCTAATGTTATATTACTTAAAATAACATAAGTTAATAAACTAGAAATATTCAGTTTGAATAATTACCAGGTGATTTATACTTTCACCAAGTTTACTGGCATTTTCAAACTTTTATCACAAGTTTATTTTTAAATGAGGAAGCAGTAGGAGCACTTTCATTTTATATTTATTGAAAAACGATGTTCAAAACTATGCATCCAGCTTTTATCTGCATTTACTAAGGTACACTAAACAACAAAACTTGAGCAATAATCTTTTATTTATTTTCCAAGAAACCCCATTGGGTTCTGGCAGAGCTATATTGTTTCACCAAAAGAGAAAATTGCACAGACTCTTACAAAAATTACTTTATAGCAATATATATACATATATATATACACACACAAAAGCTAACAACAAAGCAATGCGGTTGAAACCTCAGGATAGATGCCATTCTCTTTGCAACACACTACTAAATAATAAATCATCATTAACTTGCAACTTAAATATTTATATTAAAAAAAAAGACCATCACATAATTAGACTTGGTGTTACAGGAAACCAGAAAACTGAAATGATAATCGTAGATAATTTTCTAGGGCACAAATTACATTTCACTGTTGGCTCCTGAGATGTATGAGATTATTGAATGGGACCTCTGCTGCATAACGAATACGGGTTTAGATTCTGTCCCACTACTGGATTCAAAATTTGCTTTGGTTGTTTCATGTGTTTAATTTTTGACATAGCTTTTTCATCTGTGTTCATTGTGTGTTTCCTTAATATAAAAATATACTCGGTCAATTTAATGCTATGTCTCTGGTTGCTGAATTTTGACTGTAACTGATGAAGGAATTTCTATTACCTCAAATTGACATGTCCAATAAGTATTGAATTTGTATGTTTGAACTTTAGTTTGAAATGGAATACTTAAGATTACAAAATCTCCAATTCTAATTTCTTGTTGCTGTGCTATTTTACCATATTGTTTAGCTTGTGACTGAAATGCTTTTTGAATGTTCCTGCGAACCCCTGACCATATTTTCTTCAATTTGAATGCTAGAGTACATGCTTTGGAATTATCAATATCTTTTGCATTTTTAAATAGTTGAAAACATATCATCTCTCAACAATAGACAATTTCAAATGGAGTTCTCCATGTACTAACATGAAACCCTGTATTGCAAGTCGGAACTACAATGTTAACAATAGATCCCAATCATTGTCACTTGTTTACCTAGTTACTCAATATTAACAGTTCTATGAATTCATTCAGTACTATCATATCCCTATGGGTTAAAACTTGTGTTAACAATGCTGACATGAAATTAGATCCCTGATCTGTAATGATCGCTTCTGCAATGCTAGATTTCAGTATACATCCTAATATAAAAGCTGTAGCTACAGATTCTGTAGTTTGATCTTCCAATGAAACCATAACTAAATAATGTGAATAAAAGCTTCTGTAATGGAAAGTACACATTTGTAACCTGCTGTAGTGCATTTAAAAGAACCCATTAGGTCTAAACTCTCTGAAAAGGTTCTACTGTTTCTGGCAATTCTTGCAACTTTTCCCTAGCTCTACCAAGGTCTTACCTCTCATGGCATTGTGTTAAACTTTTCACATACACTCTGTCTTCTTTACGACCTGACCACCAATATTGTTTCACAATATGCTGATTGGTTGTGTTCCAACCAGAATGACATACAAAATGAAATTTTGGTATAACTTGATGACTGATTCATGCAACACATTAGGAAGCGTCCATAAACCACGTAGCTCCATTTTGGCCTCATGTGAACCCCCCCCCCCCTCCCACCCACACACACATAGCCCAACGTGGCTTTTGGCTTTTGTCTCTAAACCCTCACCGAGCGTGGTGGTGTAACGGATAGCATTCTGGCCTCGCATTTGGGAGGACGGCGGTTCAAATCCTCGTCCGGGCATCCAGATTTGGGTTTTCCATGGTTTCCCAAATCACTCCAGACAAATGCCGGGATGCTTCCTTAAAAAGGCCATGGCCGAATTGCTTCCCATTCCTTGCCCCCCAGCCTTTCCCGTCTCTAAAGACCTCACTGTTGAGAGACGTAAAGAAATCTAAACCCTCGCCCCCCCCCCCCCCATGTGGCACATAGCTTTTCCCCCACTTGATTCCAGAAGACATTCTGTACTGGTTTCTCTAGTCAGAATATCGTAAATTACATATGGAGTTAATTAAATGCCGGAAACATATATTCACATGCTGCTGTGTGTTCTGTACCTTATTTAACTCTGACAAATAGTACGAATGAATAGCTACGTGGCCTGGCTCGTTAACCCCCCCCCCTTCCCTCTCCATGTAGCCCGGTGTAGCTTACCAGCCAACCTCTCCCCCCCCCCCCCCCCAGTGTGAGCATGTAGTTTATGGACTCTCCCTTGTCATGAAATCATTTATTTTTCTCCCCTTACTACATTATTTGTCTTCTGCTTGCACAATTGGCAATTCTACTAAGGAAGGTGGCTCTTGTACGTCTTCAATTTGAATTTTTCTAATTAAACCATCCGCATTGCCATATAATTTCCATTATGGATGTTAAATTCAAACTCATTGAACCTTAATGTCCACTAGCCTGTTGGAAGGATCTTTTAATCCTAATATCCATTTCAGTGCTGCATGATCTGTTGCTACGTATAGTTATTTTTTCCCTATGAAGATAACAATAAAAAAATTAACACTTCAAACGACAAAAATTTCCCACTCTGTGACACTGTAATTTAAATAAATTGGGTTCGGGTTTCCAGTCACATATAAATGGCACTTTCAAGGGACATTTTGAGGGAGTCTATATCTGCCCTAATTTTCAACCAACTATAAATGCAATGGCATAGTAAGCATTTGTTTTGGTGGTGCCACAGAAATGGTCAAAGATAAAAGCTAACCCTAGGTTACGATGTCGTCATCCACCTTTCTGTTCCTTTTGAGTGAATTGCTGCTTCAATGTATTGATTGCCTGGTTGTAGGCCACATTGCCTGGTATCCAGTGACCTAGCTGACCAAAATATGAGCGGTTCTGATTTTAAAAGCTTCTGATATTATGCTGTCCCAAAAATCTTTTGCACGGTTTAAAGTTCTTGTTTTTTATTTATTTAAATGTATGCCATGAAAAACTTTATTCTTTCACCACTGTAATTTGTTTCTCCTCTTTTTAACTGGAGGATTTATAGGCAACTGCTATTTCTTTTATGTATATAACCTGGGGTGATATTGATATTATTGAAATATTACAGGCATCTGTGGAATGAATAAAAAGTTTAAAGAAATTGGGGAATGTCAAAAATGGGAATATTGTGAGATTTTCGTTTATAGTGTTGATCGTTCGATCCCAGTTGGATGACCATTCATATTTTGTGCCTTTCCTCAGCAAACTGGTTAATGGTTTAGCCATAAGAGTGCTATTTTGAATAAATTTTCTGTAATTTTTAGCAAAACAAAGCAATGATTTTAAACCTTTTTTCACACGTGGGGATTGGAAACTGTTTTAATGCCTGAACTAAAATATGACAAACAAAATATTTTAATTCTAGAACACTGAAATTACAGTTTTCCAAGTGACATCATCATATTAGATGTTTCTTAACTTCTTAAAATTCTCATAAAAAATCCGTAGAAAGTAGTTACAGTATCAATATAAACTAATATAGAAAATGGATTCAATACACCATACATTAGTCTCTGAAAAGTTGTTGGAGCGTGTTTTACCCTGAAAGGCATTCTAGTATACTCATAATGACCATAAAGAACCTTCAGTAACACTGTTAAGAGATACACATCTGAAGTTGTGATGGCATTTAAAGATCTATAATCTACATAAAATCTAAACTTAGTCTATCCATTTGGACTCTTCTTAGGGATAATAACTACTGAAGCCACCCACTGGCTATTCTAAGGTTGAATGAGATCATATTTCAATATTGATCAATAATTTTGTCAGTCAGTTTTTCTTTGATGGAAAGGGACTTTGTAATCCTTCTTCCAGATGGCTTCTCTGGTTAGTGTTCTATTTTTAACTATATTTGTCACTGGGAGGGTTTTGATGGGCATTGAAATTCCTGCAATAACCCTTCAGTTGTATCTAAATCTTTGACAAGTGGTTCAATTTATCTTTTAAAAAATATTTCGCTCTTTACTTGAGCAATACACACCATTTTACCTGTTATTCTATTGTCATCTTCATCAATATCTACAAAAATACTGCTAACTAGCTACTTTTCAGGTAAAACTTCAACATGAGCAGTTGCATAGTGACATGGAACCTCTACATCTTCTTCACTGAAATTTTCTATTATAACAGGTACACATCTCCTCCTGCTAGCGATGCTAACTTTACAGACACTTCTCTTACCATAGCATTTGTTCAAATCCAGCCTCCTCTTGTGGGTCAAGCAAAACTACAGAATTCTCATCATGCCCAAAACTAACCCCTAAGAATTTTTTCTGGTTCTTTTTTTCCAAAAGGATGATAGAATTTCAGTTTTGGGTAGATGCTAGTCAGAGTAAACAACAACAATTTTTTTTTTTTTTTCCAAAGGTGGATGTTCTTATTTTTCCAAAAAAGACTTGTCTGTTTCACCACATTAATCACTGCATTATGCTTGGATAAACAATTAATCCCTAAGATCCCATTATATGAAGAATTTAATGTAGATACTATTGAGTCTTATGCATTAATATCTACAAACCTTCTTTGTCCAAAATATTGTAATGTCTTTACTCCCATTCAAACCACTGATCCTATAGTTGGGTGGACATAATCTTTTAATTCAACAAATGTTAGACAGTGTCACTTCTGTACCTGTGTTGACCAATAGATTACACTGTCTCCTGCTATGCTGATGCTTAAAACTAAATCTTCCACTTGAGCAATTTTGTGGGAATCTGTGACCGGTACCCTCTTTAATGGGGGTGTGACATCCTAGCTTTGTTCATCCCCTTCCTTGCATAATTTTTGTTTTTGTTTACCCCTTACTTCACGCCACAGTTTGATTTTGCTACCATAATAATTTCCATGAAATCTTGGCTTTCTTGAAAAATTACATGGAAAAAAAACATTTCAACTCTCAGTTGGCATTAAAAACTTGCTTTACTGGTTTCTCCCAGTGATTACATGTTGGCCTACTTTTCACCTGTTCAGACATTACAGCATGTTCAGCAAATGTTTTTGGTTTTTGTGGACTCTCATAGTATCTAATTTCACCATCCACATCAACATAAAAATGTATCACGTCCCATTTTATCAGCCTTTTAATGTACAAGAATGTTACAATTTCTATAGCTATTAAAGGTAAATGTGTTATTGTTTACTACTTTAAACCTATCAGCAAAAATGCCCAATTTCTTCAACCAAGCATGGTGGGTGAACAGTAAGACTCTGGCCTCACATTCGGGTGGATGTGGGTTCAAATCCCCATCCGGGCATCCAGATTTGGGTTTTCCATGGTTTCCCCAAATCACTCCAGGCGAATGCAGAGATGCTTCCTTCTAAAGGCCATGGCCAAATTCCTTCCCATTCCTTGTTCCCAGTCCTATCCCACCTCCCATGACCTCGATGTTGATGAGGCGTAAAGCCATAAGTAAAAAAAAAGTCTATTTCTTCCCCATGTTGTCTTCTCAGTTTCTGTAATTGCTCTCGATAAAATGTTACTATCTGTTTTTTTTTTTTAAAAAAAAAAAAAAAAAAAAAAAACTCCTTAAATGATCCTTTTCCAAAGATTTATGTCTTACACTTTTTGCTAACATCATAAACCATGTAAGTAGAACAACTGGTTGCGGGGTTGGGATAAACAGTTAATCACCCCAACTATAACCATATTTGTTATGTGCTGGAGCAGAGTGGGTGTCGGTTCCAGCGACAGGCAGCAATTAGTTCCCGTCTATCGTATAAGTAATCTCGGTGCTGTTAAGCAAAAATTCTTCCACTGCGCCAGTCATGTGACCTCCTGAAGTGTGAAAAACATGTATCCTTGCACTTTTATTTCACCAAACTTTTTACTTTTTTGACTCCCAATACTCCTACTGGTATGAAATTTTAGCAGTAGCAAGGATGATTAAAAAGTGTTAATTTCAATCCTTATAAAAAAAAATTTTTGTAGCTTTAATTGTTTGGCTGTAAAAATGATTTTCTGTTAACTCAAAAATTGCTTCTAATTTTCACAGTTTTGCATCTACGAGGCTGAAACAACTTTTATTTTACTTTTACATGGAAAAGAAAAGAAAAATACACCCAACACTCACCAAAGTTGAAGGGAGGAGCGCAGCAGCAACACAATAAAACACACAAACGAAGAAATGACAATATTTCGACATGAGTCTTTGTCATGTGAGAGGAATATGGCAGGGGGAAAGATATGGTCACATCCCAACTCTTGCTCTTTCATTTGGTACCAAGAAAGCCATGTTTACTATTCTCTAATGGTTTGAAGTAAAGTTTTGTGCAATCAAGAATTTCGACCCCGCAAATAACTTTGACATCTGTGAAACCTACTTTATATGACTCTACGTGTTCTAAAATGACCCTTGAGCAAGTTTGAAGTCTCTAGCTGTTTTCTTCGATTTACTATGAATTTCTAAAGTAAATGCTATCTCCAGATGATGCAACATGAAATGCTGGCTTGTTCAGCCATCCCAATCAAAATACTACATATATCTTAGCGAGACTTACTGGAAACTGTTTCTACCGAATTATAGTGCGTTTTGAATGTAGTTTACTCAGTTGGATCTACATATATTTCTAAACTGGTTAATGTTACTTTATCCCATGAATTCAACGTTTCTAAATTGCTAGAAAAACAACCTTTAAACTTATTGAGCTTTTCCAAACGTGTGTATGTTGGGTAAGCCAAAATCACGCTTCCTTTTTACTATAAACTGACTTTCTCTGTATCACAATACGACTTCTAGAATTTAAAGTATACAATTGTGTCTTAATTTTCCATAACGGCTTTTAACTCTTAATGTACTCAAACTTTTTAGTAGGATTCTTCAGCTTCATAATTTCTATCATCTTTTTATTAGTTATTATTCGCAATACCTGTAGAAATGAAGGAAATGTTAACTTTTACGAAATTATTCTGAAACCAATTACTAAATATGTTGATCTTATTTTCAGTCTTTCTATAGCTGTTTAGTTAGATTTATAACTTGAACTGAATGTTTAACATGTTTTATTGCCTGAATTGACTACGTAAATAACTCTAAAGGTGAGGTTGTAAGCATCCTAGAATTTCAGTAAATTCTGCACTTTTGGGAAAGATAGTATAGGGGGAAGGAGTAAACTCTCCAAAGACTGCGAAATTGTTAACCTCAGTGCCACAGATATGGGGGTTGGAATTCATATACAAGCTGATACTGCAGCCTATTTCAGAGCAGAAAGCGTTTTAAAGACAGAAAAGCCATTAAAAACACAATAATAGCCATAAGCAAGCATTTAAGGACAATAAATAATCTTTAGACTTATCGAAATCAGTCATTATCCAGCTTGTTAGTAATTAATGTTCATTTCGAGATAAAATCGGTATTTCTACACACTTTTCAACACGGTAAAGAATGTTTAAAATAATAATAAATTCATAGAAACAGAATTCAGTAGCATTTCATTTGAAATACTCCATTTAAAGCCGTTTATAATGGTAAAACACTAAATATTAATTAACCGGCAACTTCCGAAAATTATAATCGACACTTTTAAACACATTTTGAATATAAACAATATGTTTTCCTTAACTTTCACCCTTTCTGAATAACATGGTAAACCTTTAAAGCAGTTCTAAGCAGAGGATAAAGTGGGACAGCGATTCTAAAATGACACTGCATCTCTAAAAATATGTTGAAAACCCAAATAAATTTTTTACAACTAAACCAGACACCTTACAGGGTTGCTGATACTTTTAAAACATGTATCCAAGAACAAGGGACGTTAAACAAATTTTTATTTTGGGATACGAATTTTACTTTTGACACAATTCAAGGAAACATATGCGTTTCGTGAAGTTTTGGAAATGGCGGCTATTTTGAACCTCTGATATCCACCACAATTCTAGACGTTGCTGGTGATGTCAAGGTGGCACATGGTTTCAGAAGATTATTAATTATGGCAAATCTGTTAACTTTTCGAGCCTCGCATTCGGGAGGAAGGCGGTTCGAATCCCCGTCCGGGCATCCAGATTTGGGTTTTCCATGGTTTCCCCAAATCACTCCAGGTGAATGCTGGGATGCTTCCTTCAAAAGGCCATGGCCGAATTCCTTCCCATTCCTTGTCCGCAATCATTTCCCGTCTCTAAAGACCTAGTTGTTATAGGAGACGTTAAGCAGTTAAAAAAAACTTTTCGAGGAAGTACCAAGAGGGGAAACGTGCTTAGAATCCGAAGTCCTAAATCCTATTAAAGGCTGAAGCCTGGCGGAGAGGTAATTTTAGGGCACTATTTTCGGCAAGTCAGGTGACGCGCAAGGATATCACGAGCCTTTATTAGGAGTGGTGGCGGTTGTTTTCAGCAAAAGCCATCAGGATGTTGATCGGGTCAGGACTGCATAACTTTTGGTAGCAAATGGGAAATTTTACCTTGCGCCAGTGACTGAAAGCGTGTTCAAGTATAGGCCATGATGGATTTTGGAGAGTCGAGTGCAAACTTAGCAGTGGTTAAGTTACTTTAAATTAATTGAGGGGGTTTTTTTGTCTGCTTCCTACGGTGCATAACTTGCTTTCTTTCGTAAAAGGATTTCCAATAGCCTAAAAATCAACTGTATCGAACTTTGTGTTTTAATTTCAGAATATAACAATAGTGACAAATTCAGCTGATTTTATTTCTTAGTTTGGACTTATTCCTTGTCTCTCAGAAAGTAATTATGATAGTGGCGACTGATCTAATTTACATTTGATTAAATTCCAAGGGCATTTTCACGGTCTAAAATCTGTGAACTTGCAGAAAAACATTTTTTAATATGAAGAATTATAGGAGAAGCAAGTTTGTTAATTAAGGAGTGTTAGAATGATATTAACCCCTATATTAGTCTTGGCCTGTTACAACGTACCATATTATTTAATTGAGCCCGCTGTTCTGTAAAAAAATTTCATTACACAGTTTGCGGAATTCTAGGTTAGCATACAACGAAAAAAAATGAAAAGTTTAGCTGACCGAATTTGTCCTCAGAACCCACATTTTAACACTACTTGATGAATCACTGAAACATAAATTCTTTAAAAAAATTTTGTTGAATAGAGTCATTAACTGTTCCACCAGTTGAAGTAGTAGTAAATTTTTAATCAAAATATTTATTGCATCTTAAAAAGGGACTTCCTGATTGTCTAGAATGACAAAAACTGCTAAGCTGCCAATGGATTGCACTTGGTTCCCTATAGCCCTACTACTCTACCAATGGAATGCGCCAACTGCCACTGCTGCTGCCACTGCTGCTGCCACACTGTACCTCTCTTCCAGTGGCTGTTCCCTACTCATGTTGCTTCCCAATTGGTTCTTGGCACTCACACCGATGACCTTCTGACTCTGGATAATGGTACGCAATTTTGTCACTGCCTTCGCTGCTACCAATAGTGACACTTCCTAATGTCTACCATTTTGAATATCTCAGTTCTGAACATCACTTTTGTAGTGTATCAGGTGTGATATCTCATGAATGATACCACTTGTGTGGGAGTAAAGATTTCCCACATGTAGAGAGCCGGTTAAATATTTGCTGAGTGGTGTTGGGTCTATTGATATTACTGATGCTTTAAAACATGTGAAGACTGTAATCATAGGCTTCCGCGGCCAGAGTCAGTTGATTCTTGGCTGTCCGGGTGGTGCCGCGTCATGTTCATTGTAGACGACGTTTCGACCCTCATTCTCGGGTCTTCTTCCAGGGCAGAACTGTGTCCTCGATCAGTGAGTGATGCAGAGCCACCCAGACAGCCAAGAATCAAGGCCCGGTCAAACAGAGCGCGGGCAGCGGGCGCGTGCAGGGAAGTCTGCACGCAGCGGGCACTGTATTACATTGTACTGCATCAACCCTGTCAAACAGAAGGCGGGCAGAACGCGCGATCCAGGTGTGGGCAGCGATCAGGTTGTGCATACACACAGATATTGCGCGATCACGTCAAAATGGCGAATGTCGAAAAAGAGGAATTAATTAATTTGGTGCGAGAAAAAGATTATTTATTTGATTCACGCTATTCCAATTATGAAAATAACAATAAAAATGAAGTTTGGAGTGAAATTGTAGAGAAAACGAAATAAACTAGCCACTGCTATTTGCATTACATTTATTTATTTAAAACATTTTATTTAATTTATGATTTGAATTATATTATTTACATAATCATTATTTATTGGTTACATTTATTTAGTTGCAACTTATTATTATTTATTTGCACTTTTGACATATAACATATAATTCTCTTTACCTGAGTAAGCAGGAAATTAGTAAACACGTATGTTTACGATACATTTAAATATGAATTAAAAATAATTAAAGTAAGCGACGTATTGATTTCTCATTCGAACCAAATCTCTGGTTAGTCGGCATTGTATTTGAGAACGCCATTCTGGACAGATCTGGACTATTTAATATTTCATCATTTGTGATACCTGCAGCATTATTACATCGAAGATAACTGGGCAAGCAGCGTACAGATTTAACAACATGAATTGTAGTTTCAAGTTCCGTCTACATTGCTAAATAAACACTCCACTTTTGGGCTAATATGCCAAAACCATTTTCAACGAAACGTCGTTTATTAAATATTTTCTTTGATCGTCTGTCAGAAAAGGGCGCATTAAATAAGTCTGCAGTGTGTAACCTTCGTCGGCTACAAATACGAGCGACGGGGGTATCCATACCTGGCAATGCTTTCGAAGGTAGAATAATTTCATAGTGAACGAATTCAGAATAAAAGGAGAAATTTTGAAAGATGCTACTGTCGCTGTCCAGCCGTATCTGTCAATATCAACTACAAGGAACTTGTAAACTGGATCAAAAATATCCAGTAAAACTATGGGAAAAAGTAATAAGAATAGCTTGAGCCAATGTTGTTAGGACATTTTATTTTCACATGTTTTCCGTTTACACTTTCAATGTAATTCGGAAAGTGCCAAGGTACTCTGAACCCCTCCTCAGAGTTTTCCACACATCATCTGTCGGAACAAGTAAAACGTCCCAGCTACTTCTTTTACTATGCTGGAGACAGTCGTATTAGTGATCCTTCATGTAACGACTGCTTTCCTGCTGTTAGGTCTGACACCCTTTTGCATTCTTGGCTTTTGCTGTGGGGTGAAATGAGTTCTTGTGATCTTAGTGTTCGATCTGATATGGCTCGGTAATGCATCTTGAAGGAAACAGTTGCCACTAATGAAAGTTCTAATTTCATTTGCTTTTATATTCAGCTTAAAGGTGTAAAATCATGGAACTTAAAGCAACCGTTCACACAATCTTTGAGGAACTATATATAACCACCTTGTCTGAATCTAGATATCAGTGCTGAAAAGTTCTATAAGTAAAGCAAATGAATATAATTCACACTAATGCAGCCTACATGCGACTGACTGCACGGACATGTGTGAGCGTGGCATCTGAGACTGCTAAGATGAGAATCACGGAGCCATGTTCGGCTGCCAACCTTCCGTAATCTATAACAAACTAAATTCACCGAGACTAAATGCAGATAATATAAAGACTATGTCTTAAAATGTCACCCATCATCTTGTCTGTTCTTTTGGTGTGACTCTTCCACAAATTTCTTTCCTCGACCATCATTTACAAAATATATCCATTTTCTAATTTATGTCCACTTAATTTCCTATAACCTTCTATAGTACCACATTTCAAATGCTTGCATTTTTTTTCATTCCAGATTTCTAAAGTCCATGCTTCACTACTATAAAGTGTTTTGCTCAACACATACAGCTCTAGAAATTTCCTTCTCAGTTCTAGATCAATATTTGAAACTAAAATATTTCTCATTTTCGTGAAGGCATTTTTCACTAGTGTTATTCCACTTCTAATGTCATTCTCTCTTTGGCCATAAACTGTAAATAATTTCCTAAATAACACAATTTTCTCACTTCTATTACATCTGAATGTGTTTTAGAATTTTATCAACCGAGAGTGGTGGTGTAACGGTTAGCACTCTCGCCTCGCATTTGGGAGGACGCCGGTTCGAATCCCCGTCCGGGCATCCAGATTTGGGTTTTTCCATGGTTTCCCAAATTATTCCAGGCAAATGCCAGGATGCTTCCTTCATGGTCGAATTCCTTCCCATTCCTTGCCCCCCCCCCATCCTTTCCAATCTCTTAAAACCTCGCTGTTAAGAGACGTTAAGCAGTTAAAAAAAAAAATATCTACTGTTATTATCATCATTTCTGGAGCATTCCATTACTTTTGTCTCACTTTGGTGTATATTTAGTTCAGATTTCCTTCCAAGTATTTTGTTAATTCCATTCAGTAATTTTTTGATATCCTTACTCTGTTCTTTTAAAAGGATAGTGTCACTAGGAAATTGCAGCAGACTGATTGCTTCTCCTTGAAGATTTTTTTAGCATCTTGTTAAAATCTTTTTGTAGGTCCACAAATTCCATAAAGCTATCCTTATTTTTCTTAATATGCCCTTCCAATATTTATCTTTAAGGCAGAATTGCTTCTCTGGTACACCTATTTTTTTGCCAAACAGAAATTATTCTTCACCTATCTCTTCTACACTGAGGCTGATGGGTGAGTGGTAATGTTCAGACCTGGCATTTGGGAGGACACAGGTTCTAATCCCCGTTGAGGAACAGGGCTTTAAATTTGTTACACTTTTTTAGTATTTACTGAAAAATGTAAAACTATAGTCATTCTAAAAGTTATTTAAATCAATGATGAACTATTTAATACATCAACCATTATAAATAGGGTTCAAAAAATGTAAGACATATTCCAAAAATGTGTATGTCCTACTACTGACAGTCTTATTTCTTCCTAGTATGACGAATATCTTTGCAGTCCTGAATAATATTCCAGCAATAATCAGCTAGCGTGGCAGGTAACCACTTCCCTTCATACTGCTGTTCTAAAGTCATGATGTTTCTGATGAACATCTTTCACCATGTTCATCAGACACGTCACTGCAGCTTTCCGTGAAGTAATTCTTATGAGAGTGTATAAAATGCACCTTCAGCAACATATTGCATCCCATTTTTTTGGGTGCATCAATCATCTCATTTACCAGATCTTTATGGTTATGAGCTCTTTGTTTTCCCAGACAATTACTGCTGACATTTTTTAAAATATATCCATGCTCATTTTTCTTCTGCCTTCAAGGTTTCTTCAAAATTTGTGTCTCTCTGAATTTGTCTATTCTGGGTGCTGACAAACACTCCTTCCTTTACCTTTCCTGGTGTAGGAAGAGGAAATTTATTTAAGAGGTACATAAATGCTGTTCCAGTTTTATCCATGGCCCTAATGAATTGCTTCATTAGGACTAATTTGATGTGAAGTGGAGAAACAAGAACATCTTCGCTAGCTACCACTTCCTTACACTGACAATTTTCTCTCTCCCAGTTTTCATTTTCGACATGGTCATTCCTTTTTCTTATAGTGGGAATTTTTGTCACAAGTATCCCACTCACATATGAAACATCCATCCTTTGCTTAGGCTTGTTTCATACCCAATATTATGCCAATGATTTTGAGGTCTCCACATATTTTCGATTTTTCATTCATTGTGTTTAATACATGTGAGCATATATTCCAAAATGTCATGTGACTCTTAGTCATACTAGCATAGCCAATTGGTATGGAAGAAATTACATTTCCATTTTGGCATAGAACTACCTTTAAACTAATTTTAGATGTATCTGTTAAAAGTTTCCAGTCTATGTAATCAGTCTAACACACCCAATTATTAATTTATATTAATGATTTTTACATTACAAAATGTATCAGAAGTACACACTTTGACAATAAATTTGGCCACTACTGAAAATTTCTATCACTCTTATTTTGCACAATCTGACATCAATGTCATCCCAGGACACAGTAATGCAATACTAGCAAGCCAGTCTTGCGTTACTGTTTCTTAGGATGAAATTTATGTCAGATTGTGCAACATAAGAGTGATAGAATTTTTCAGTGGCGGCCAAATTTATTGTCAAAGTGTGTACATAAAAAGGTACAAAGATTTGCAAATTAAAATGAGTGGAATGCAGAAGTTGATGTTGGCAGTTTTATACCTTATCCCTTTTATACCTTCTGCAAATATAGTATGGTAACCATTCCAGATTTGCAGAACACTTACAGGAACACAACCACCGCCCAACAAATATTGACACAGACATGCAAATACTCACCATTAACAACAACAAACTACAAATACTAACATTTCAAGAGAGCTAGTGCATACAAAAATCACTAACAGAAGGAAAACAAATAGTAAACGAATACACAATCCTGACACACCCAATACTATACAGAGCACTGAAAATAAAATAAAAGGAAAAACATCGACACAGGCAAAACAACATCAAACAAGGACACACAAAACAATAAAAAAAACTAATGACAATCATTTACATTCGAAAAAATGTGCCGAACAAATGAAAGACTGATTAAAAAACAAAACAGCACCGCATAGTGACACAAAGTCGATAGTAAACAAAATATACAGGCCATTTGCAATAAACATACAGTACAGTGCAGTGCAGTGTTATGATAACCACTAGTGAAATAACTAGCTGAAAAATGAATCACTTCTCACAAAGAAAGCAAAAATCACTGCTGCTGAGAGTGGGGCATAAGTAAATGCAATAGACCGAAAAATGTAAGTGGACTATAATTTAGATAATAATTCCATTGTACAAATCACAGCAACATAACCAAATTGTAACACTTGTATGTAATTACCAGGAGAACCCGCTGAAGATGCTTCTGCAAATAAGTGAAACACGTTCGGGAGTTCAATAAATGCTCAAACATTCAGTTGCTTTGGTGTTATTTATTTATCAACATTATCAGCAATTGAGGAAAATGATCTGCAATGTCCAGATATTAGATATTTAAGTTTATCATAAGCTATCAGGTATACACAGAAAGTGAATGAATAGAAATGAGAAACATCAACAATAAGCAGGGGATCAGTAAAATGCTCCAAAAATTTAAGATTAAAACTGGATTTTATTTAATTTTCCATGAAGTTAAATTTATATCAAATCTTGACAGTTTTGTTATTAATACAGTTCTCATTTTTTTCAATATCTTTCTTTAGCTTAATGTTACAAGAAACTAAAATTACCATTTGTACAGTATTAAGGATTCAGTGTGTTGCACTTCATGCTATTACTTCTGAGTAAATAAATTGACCAGTGATAACCAAAATTAAATGCTTCAAATCCACTCTAATCCTAGTGAACAAGTCATAGACAACTTACTGAATGTGTCAAACATTAACATAATTGATGTAACCCCAGTGTGTAGTATAGGATTATTCTTTGATATTAAATAATCCTTTTTGGAACCTCTTGGGGCATAAAAATTATCCATAAAAGGACTACAAATTTTGTCATGTTGCATCACAGACATTTTGAAGGAGGTTTCTGATTGCCATAAATCTGCTTATTGTTCAAATTCTACAGTAAAATTTGCTTTTAATTAACCAGAATATTGTCTTAATATGAAGTTAGATTAGAATGGTAGCTTAATGAATAAGGCACTTCATGCCCTAAAGCAACAATAAGGCACTTGCTTTAGAATTTTGGTCTCAATTTCAAATCCTGGTGTGGGCTTAGCTTTTTTCACACGAGTTCCAGCCACAACAAAGGCACAGCAAATCAAACTTTTGTCATTTGGCAGTTGAACCCTTCAGGAATATCTGTCCAAAATGGTATGGTGTGATTTCAGTATCTAAATTTCCTTTATGACTACATGATGAATTTCAGGTACGGGGTATATTTGCCTTAAGATGAGCTATCTTTGATCACTGTTTTTATCAGCATGCAGCACAATTTTCAGACCACCATCATGAGTATCAAATCAGTAACAGTAAAAATTATGAATAATATGTGTCAAATACTCAATTTTCCTAACTGCTTTATACTAAGTTCTGATGATTTTTGTTTTTTTCCATCACAGTTAGAGCAGTTATGCATGGTTCGTGGTATAAAAAAATAAAAGCTGTAAATGGATGCATTGATTATGCACAGCCCGAGAGGTGTTCTGTAATCATCAAATATATAGGCTATCTATCTTGAAAGCTTCATTTTATTTTCTTACTATTCAGATCCTAGTTCAGATATCTAATCAGTACTTTTGCCATTTTATCCATTACACTTGTACAATACTTCCACATTTATATACTCTTGTGTAGTATAAAGTGTTTTGTTTTTTTTTCTAGGAACTGAAGAAGATCAGGAGGCTACAGATATGTTAGTAGGAAATGCTCAAAATTTAATGCAGTCTGTGAAGGAGACAGTTCGAGCGGCAGAATCAGCTTCTATAAAAATCCGCACAGATGCTGGCATAAGGCTGCGATGGGTTCGCAAACAGCCATGGTATCAATACTGAGAGGTATTTTCCACTTGTCATGTATATTAGTGTGAGATACGCTGTTAGCAAAGGAATGTTTTGACATCCAAGGTGAAATTGGCTTAGTGTTAGAACAATCATGTACATATTATGTGTAGAGATGTTCATAGCAGATTATTTTAATAGTGGTTAGAATAAATCTGACATGCATGCCTAGTGTAAAATAACATGAGGATTAATTAAATTTAAGAAGTAAAAATAAATTTACAGTATATAGGGCAGCAGAGAATATTTTGTTAATAATACATCTGTATCAGTCATTGGTCATTTTGTTAATGGATTTTATTGATTGTTTATTCTTTGAACTGTAATGAATAATGAATATCTCACAACAAAAACGCTTGGATCATGTACTGGAGCCATAGGGTCTCAATTTTTAATGGTTGATGCTCTTGCATTGAATGAAGTATTGCTCATCCACATCTTAAAACTTCTATTTTTAAGAGTATTTAGTCCGTAGTAATTCAAATAATATGCTAAACGTGGGTTTTAGTGATGCTTCTATATAGCTTGTGTACTTATTGTAACAATTGATTGCACTATTTATTTTGTCATTAAAAGGCCAAACATTACTGCCACATCCAAAATGTTCTCAACCTCAGCCATGCTGGGAAGAAAAGAAAAAGGCGTATGGCATTATTGGTTGGGAGACCCCGAAGGGTATTTTGGCCACTGGTTTGACAGATTTTCAATTTTCTGCTCATTCACCTCTGTAACCCAGTAATCCTACCAGGTAAAGGGGACCTACAGCTTAACATAAAATCCAAACCACGGAAGCATTCTGGCATACTTCACATTACACAGCAAGCTGTATCAGAGGTAAAGGTCGGGTTAAGGGCCTTTCAAAATCCCCACCCAGACGGATTTGAACCAGGGACCTACAAATCTCCAGTCATTAAGTTACAAATAAATTTGCAGCATCTTGGCAAACTTTCATGGGTCTGTAGATGGTGAACAACATCCTGTGTTGTTTGCTGCTATCATTGCTATCTATGGCAGTCTAAGAAATTTTCAGTCATGATAGTATTTCAGTCACTGAAATTGATGGAACATCTGTGAATTAGTTCCTCTTTTCATCAAAATATGTGTTTTTAAATTAAATATAGTAAAAAAAGAATAATGCAAACGGTATTGTACAATGTTTGAAATTTATATTGTTTTCAGTTGAATGATTTGTTCCATTTTTTGTTAAATACTTGGGAAGATTAGAATATTTCTTGACTGTCTTTTGTAGTGCACTGGAGGAGAGAGGGAAGGATTAAGTGCTTAAAATTCCAGTTTAGTTTATGGTTGATTGGCATCTCATATTAGGTAGAAAGTGGCTGGGGGAGGGTCTAATTGGCCCTTAACTGATGTGAATATAGAAACTGTCTCACCAAGTAATTACATCTTTGGAATACACTTGCATGTCTGTAAGTGTCATGTTGTATTGTGTGATGGTCATTGTAATATAGTTAAAAAAGTTAAATTTCTCTTGTCAGAGACACTTAAATCGTTAAAAAGTGATATATTTTAGTAATATGAGTCTTTGTTAGTAAACTTTTTTTTGTTTTTTTTTTTTGTGTGAATTTGGTGCTCAGGAATGATTTGTTTATATCTTGAGGTTTGGAAACATGCAAACCACTCAAACCACTCCTTTCAGTCATGAGTTTTGTTAAATACTCCATTCACCAACCTATTTATGTCACAATGACAGGAGAGATAAGGTTTGCGAAATTAGTCACTGTACTGATGCTTAAGTGAATTTAATTTGAAAGAATAATTAATGTAACATGAATGCAATTGAATTTATTTCTTGTTTATTTTCCCACACACATTTTAATTCTTTGAAGCATCTTCCAGCAGTTCTGTCTGTTCAGTATGTATACATATAGTTATTTTGTTTTATAGTAGTTATTTTGTTTTATAGAAAGCTTTATACAACAAAATCATGGTATAAATATAGATTTGCTTACATTTTAATTGTTTCACATTTGCTTGTATTATATATGCTATTCAAGGAGTCGGTGGTTTTTCTTAGCTGCATTTTTGCAGTATAGTTCATTTTTTCTGTATCTTTATTTTTCACTTTTACTATGTCGGAACTGTGCAACTTCTATCTGCCGGTATTTTGTTTACATTAAAATATGTTGCACTGAGTGATAGTGTTTTGTTTTGTGCTTATCTTATATTCTTATTTGCTGTTAGCATGCTTTTGAATACATATTTCCGATTGATTTTATGTGTTTTGGATGTTTCATTGTTAATGGTGTTTTTTGAAGTTGATGGTTTTATTTCTTATGTTCTTTTTAGTATCATGCATAGTTGTGGACCTGTCAGATTTGTGTATTCATTTATTACGTTCTTTCCTTTGACCAGCGATTTCTGAATGTGATGGTTTTCTTGAAATGTTGGTGTTAATTGTATTTGCCGTAACTTTCTCTATATTTGTTGGCTCTTGCTTATGATCTAGTAAGTTTGCTGCAAATGTTGATTGATTATTGTATTGTAATGCTCTTAGATGTTCTTTGTATCTCATTTCAAATCTCCTGCAAGTTTGGTCTATATATTCTGTATGGTAGTCATTGCAAGTTAGTTTGTATATACCCGAGTTGTGGACTTCATTGCTTTGTGTGTTATTTATGTTTTTCAGTAGTGAGTCCTTGCTTTTTGAGAATATTTTCGATATTGGGAGTATTTAGGAAAATATTTCCCAAAGGAAGATCATATCATAGGGGGACCAGGAAACTGTCTTGGTAAGGATCTCAAGACATTGTTTATACTTCCAAGAACACATATCATACAAATGTGGAAATTGTGTCTATGCTCAAGCATTAGTATAAACACTGGATGTGGCATCATATAATTCATACAAATCAAAATGTACGAAAGAGCAGCATTGCTAATTTATTGTTGGTAGAAAGGTAATTAAAATTCACAAAAATAAATAATTTAATAAGTGAAAGAAGCGCTACATGACAGGACCACTGAATTTAAACTTGAAAAAATATGATTTATTAACAATAAAAAATTAATATTTGTTAAAAACATGAACAAGCAGATGGAACATGAGAAAATTCTTAGCATATCATTACAAATTCAAATTGTGAAAGTTCACTCAGGGTGTTTAATCTTCAATTTAATTTTTGTGAAGCACAAGACTCGATTTATACTAGCTATGTCAGGATGGCACTGGGAAAAATGCAACTGCAATTGGTGGTGACCATTGACTATATTGAATTGTTACTATTGTGAAGACAAAGTGGTGTTGATGCTGTGCTGATGACAGTTAGACGTGTTCCACTGGTCAGTGGCTATCAGCATCTCTTCCTTCTGGCATCGATGCATGTCTACACAAATGCCTTACCCTGTACATTTGATAGCCCTTGTAGACATATTCACCATGCAAGCTGGCAAGTCGAATAAAATCTAACACAATGAGTTAGTTCTCACATCAAAGTCTCCCATCCAAGTCCTCCATCCAGATATCTCTCTCCGTGTTGTCGCTTCCAGCTGACCCACTCCCCCTACCTTCTAGTGGACAATTGGTCAGTCTGCGTCTCAGATTGGCATATAGAATAAAAACATCAACATTAGTTGAGAATCACCATATTGATGATTATTTATTGGTCAGTCACATCTCCACTCGATTTTACAAAGTCTGAACATCTCATTGGTCTCCATATATTTGGAATTTTCTCCCAGTATTCTAACTACTCTCTCTCTCACTATTGTTTTCATTTCCTTCTAACCACCCAAGTCACGAGTCCTTCAAGGTTCCAGATATCTAGGCAGAAGGTTACTGCTATAATGATATCACCTATTTTAACAAATCTGGCCAGATAAGTTGCTAGACCTTTCATAGCTTGAGTCTGCATTCCTCAGCATCCCAGTATTTCAATGTTCACATGTAACTGTATCCATGCAATGATTCATTACATGGCGTCATATCAGGCATACAAATACATCATTGGAAAAAGTTCTCTTACAGACTACAAATTCCCATATTGGTTTGAGTGATGTGACTTGCATTGGAAGGGACATTTATACCCACCATAATGAAATCGGAGGGTGCCAGGTGAGTGAAAGAGGTATTCCTGTAGTAAGTTGAGTTCAGTTGTGGCCTTTTTTGAGGTAAAGAAAATAAATTTGTTGATATGCCTGTAGGAAATTACACGGCCTGGTAATCAAAATTTCTTTAACAAAAGTAAACTATTATCCAAATTAGAAACTGTAACTTGCATGTAGTACATACCGATAAAGTAAACTTCTCCAAATCATTGAATTAGTCATCAGACCACTATTCTACATAAACGTAAGAGGAACTTTTAGTAAAATCGATTAAATCATCTTTTGCGTAGAAGGAGTTAAAAAAACCGGGAAGGTTTGATGTTTTCTGTTTCTCTGGCCATCATGTGTCTCACACAGGAATTACTCAGCTGTCCATCCCAAAATATAAATCAAGTTCTTATTATAGCAGATAAAAAAGGGAGAAAGGGGGAGATGCCATTTTCGTTAAAAATAACATTCAGTGTAGCAGTGACATTGTAAGTATGTACTGTATAGCACAATACTTTGAAAACTGTGTTATTTAACTAAAATATGGTAAAAATTAACTCTCATTATTAAAGCAATCTACAGGTCCTCCACTGAAAAATTTTTCCAAATAACAAACGCATAATACTGTAGTTTTTCTCGGTGTTGAGAGTTAATATTCTTGGGAAACTAATCAAGTGAACAATATTGCTGAAATATAATGTGTAAACACCTTGCTCACTAAGCTAGTTACCCAAGAACATTATATTAACATGCAAACAGTATTTTGTGGAGATTGCAGTACTGACTTTTTTAATCACAGCAGTGGGAGATTAGATATTTAACCCTTAAAAGTTGTCATTCAGATTAATAGCAATTGTCAATTTCCCTACAAGAATACAAAATAATATCAGAACTGCAATTTTTAATGTTTTTGGTGTTACCTCTCTGTACAGTAATTACAGCATACTGCCAGTTAAAACATTTCATAGATTGCTTAAATAGTAAAAAATGGTCAAAACTGTACACTTTTCTAGGTGTTAATACAAAATTTGATTCCTTTCTGAATATAGTTTTAACACTTTTAGAAGAATGTTTTTAGGAAAGAAATGTTGTCTGTCTGTCAAACAATGAACTGGGGAATGAGTGGGTTACAAAGGGCATTAGAGTTTCTAGTATACCTTTACTTAAAAGTAAGATAATAGTGTAACTACACACTGAAAGGTCACTATTCACATTATACTACTTACATTTTTTTTAGAATAATCAGGAAGGCAATGAATATGTATGTACTAGAAAAACAAATTCCAGTAATAAAATGAAAACTATTTGGAATAATAATGAAATATAAAACAGGAAAATCTGTAAATCACTCCAAAGACAAAAAAATAAAATGAATTTGTGAATAGCGAAGTTGGGAAACTTTGTAAATATTTAACAATTTTTCCTCGGTTTTACAGACATCAGGTTTAGGAAAAAACAATCCCCAGAGAGTGCTCTAAGGCTTCTTCAGACTGCTGTCCCAAATGAATTTGTGGAAATGCAAATACCACCAGTAACAGTCTCAGAAATAAATAAACTTCTGAAATGATTTAAAACCTAATCATTATTCTAGCAATGACAATATTTCAAGTAAATTAGTAAAAAGATATCCAGATTATATTAGTTACATACCTGCCCATGTTTTTAATTAGTCCTTTATACACGTCGTACATCCAAATAGACTTAAAAGTTGTAAAATTACCCATTTTCTTCCTTCCAGGATTCTCAAAGATTCTTGAAAAAGTTTTGTATCATAAAGTACTAGAACATGTTACACATTGTAATATTCGTACTATCTTAAAGTTTGGATTCCAGAAAGAGTCATCTACAGAAATGGCTATGTATTCTTTTTAAATGACACATTGGAGGTGCTAAATACAAAAATGTACCCTGTGGGAATTTTTTGTGAACTTGAAAAAGCTTTTGAATGTGTTTATTATTAATTAATATTTGAAAAAATGGAATACTATGATATACATGGAACTGCATATAAATGATTTATTTCATACATGGAAAACCAAATGCAAAAATTCTCCCTTTCTAAAATCGATGATGATGCTTATTGTAAGAAAATACGACACTGCATTCCGCAAGACTCTGTCCTAGGACCCCTCCTGTTTTTATTACACATCTACCTGAAACCTTATCTGACAAGTTGAAGAGCATTTTATTTGCAGATGCACTAACCTGACTATATAAAAAAGTGCAAACAGTAATCTAAGATTAAATGCAAATGAAGCATTCAATGATGCAGCAAACTGATTGAAGGTAAAGTTATAGATATTAAGTTTTGATAGCTTAAAACAACAAATAACACAATCTTTGAAATAAAGAGTGTGAAATTCCTTGGCAAGTGATTGCAAAGAGCTGTCATACACATAGACCCAGCAGCATCCTCTTTTATGGCATGTTCAATTAGTACAGGGCTGTCAAATGAAGTGGAAACATGCAAAGAAGTCAAAATCAAAAGGCGCAGTATCAGCATGTGACTTAGTTCAAGTGTGGCAGAATGATTGGTCTCCTGCAAATGGGTCAGCTGTACCATGACACTGCATCTTGTATGGGTCATACTGCTATGACAGTGATGGGTGTATGGAACCAGTGGATAGAATGAGGTTATACACAACGATGAGTGGGTACTGGATCACACACTGTGTTGACAGTACAGGGTGACTGCCATTTTATCTGTATGGCTGTAACTGACATAAAAGCTTCGTCCAACGTGTTGGCTCGATGTTTTAACACTGAAATGTGTTTTAACATGTCTGCGTTTGATACTATCTAATGAGAACTGGATTGGTGGCATCCATTCTATTGTGTCAGCTTTGATCGACCCGAAACAATCAACATCTCAGACTACAATGGACATGTGAATGCCGTCATTGGCATGCTGTGTGGTAAAATGTAAAGTTTTCAGATGAGTCCCCTTTCATCTTGTCCTACATTAATGCCTGCAGATGTGTTAAAGGCAACCATGTTAAACGCAATCGAGCAGACTGAATTGTTGAGTTGCATAGTGGACAAATGCCAAGTGTTATGGTTTGGGGTGCCATCAGCTATAACACGTGATCTCATCTCCTATGTATTGAGGGCAATCTGAACAGCAACTGCTACATAGATCTCTAGATTCTACCTGTCCTGCATGCAGTTCTACATCCCATGTTTCAGCAGCACAATGCGCAAACTGCAATAATGTGAAGTATTTAAGAATAGAGTTATTCCTGGCATGTGATTGCAGTGAAGCCTTCAGAGTTGTACTGCTGGATTATCATCTAAAAACACCATATTTAATGGCTAGCTTCGCCGTCTTCTTTGGGTGTGAAATAATACCTGAGGAAGACAGTGGAGCTAGCTGTCTAATATCATGTTTTTTACAATACAATCCATTGGTACACCAGTGGAGTCTGCAGTGTGTAAAGGGTGATCTTGTTCTTGTTTGTCCTGGCCCTCCTGCCTTCATCTGTCAGAAGTGAAGGATTATATTCCAAAGCCTTCCTTGTTTTCTTTGCCTAACAGCAGATTCACTTTGTCATCCTGATTTGTATTGTGTATCAGGTACAAGGGGATTTCCAGGTATTCCTCTTTGCACATCATTTAAAGTACAATTTGAGCAAGATATTTTGCATTAACCAAGTTGTTTGTAGCTTGTGTGATGTGGTTTTAGAAATTAAAAAAACACACTGCCCCACATGTTCTTTTTCATAGATTCTCTTTAGAAGGGTGGAGTCTGCACTGGAATAGCCATATTGATCATTGTTGCCTATACGAAAGGTGACCATAAATAAATATTACTTAATTGTTTTGTTTTAAATGTATACAGCCTTAGTCACTTCTGAAGGTTGAGAAATGAGACATCATCAATCATATTTTGGATTTATAAGTTTGCTTTTATTATTTTAATGTAAGACAAAAGAAATGCTCATAAAAACGTATCTCTATGTAACAGTTTACATTTTATATAGAAATTCTTTCCACTTAACAAGAAGCAGCTCAGTTCCTACTGGTTCTTTGCACAAAATCTACCAAAATTGGTGGGTGAGCAGTAGCACTCAGGCCTGGCATTCTGTCTGGCCATACAGATTTCGATTTTTTCTGGTTTTCCAAAATCACTCCTGGTGAATGCTGGGATGGTTCCTTCAAAAGGTCCTTCCTGTTTCTTGTGCCCTTCCTGTTTCTTGTGCCCCATCATCTTAGAGCTCTAATGACCTCAACATCAACAAGCTATAAGGCCTGAACCAAAAAAAAAAAAAAAAAATTGCTCCAAATCCATCATTTCTGACATCAAAAAAAAAAAAAAAAATTTTTTTTGTTCGCACTAAGCACTTATTGCAACAATTTTTCAAGGGATTCTAAAGGATGACCACTGAGTGGATTTTAGTTGAGGGAACACAATGGAGTCAGATGTAGCTAAGCAGGTTGAGTAAAAGTTAGGGAAGAGTTAGCAAACCTAACTTGCCGTGAGACGCAGTTAACAGCAGTGTTGACTTGGAGAAAAGTCATCTAGTGCAATAAACACACTCTTACACAAACATTGAAAATATGATGACCAAAGTA
Organism: Vandiemenella viatica; assembly: GCA_031002005.1. NCBI lineage: Eukaryota > Metazoa > Arthropoda > Insecta > Orthoptera > Morabidae > Vandiemenella > Vandiemenella viatica. Next base: position 82,564,804 of record CM061921.1, read on the forward strand.
GATAGATAATTGCTTGCTGCACATAGCTCAGAAGACTTGCTGATTAGCTGTCGTGCAGTCAACATTTAGATTTAAAGTACATAAGCTTTCTGGGAATACTAAATGGTTTGCTTCTTCTGATGATGCTTGTGTTCCATGTGATATTATGCTGTCATTGTGTTCTGTGTGAATTCTGCAGATGAGACTTTGAATCAAATTTAGATTTAATTGCAATGGTCAAATACTCCAGTGGCAGTTTCCCTAGTGTCAGAAAGAAACTTGACACCGGGGTTAGATTATACAAGCTTAGTCCTGAACTATGACCGTTTGCATGGACTAAGGAGAAATTGTCAATTCAGTCTTACAGTCTCCATCTAGCTGATAACCTCGTCTAGAGAAGGTATGGTAGAAATAAAGTTCACTGTAGACTTCCAGATGAATTTAAAAACACTATATTCTTCAAAATTTACATTAAGTATGATGACCAATCTCGAGCATCAGATCTTCTTTTCCAAATAAAATGATTGCAGGTTTGAACGATGATACAAGCCACCATCAACTCCCTATAACCCTTAACTGATAATTGTTCAGCTTCATATTGTGTGAGTCTGCTCTACAGCACTCTGTTGAAAATTTTAAGACTGACTAAGCATTGTTCCCAGGGTCCTACTTATAGGAGACAGGCTGGTGACGTAAGAACTCGGGGGATTTTTTTCTCTTGTGAAGCCTTATTTATCTACATATCTAACGGAAATTTTTATACAAGTTTTCCCAATATGTAAATGTCAAAATTGATCCCTCTAAAAAATTTCCTATGTCTAATGGTTTAGCCATAAAAAATTATTAAAGTGTTGAATATTAAATTTGCTCTCACATTCAAAGCATTTAAGCTATGATGCTGAAACTTGTTTTAAAGTGATCTATAAATTCTTTTCTATCTTTTGCCTGTCTACCATTATTTCTATCGTGATAAGTACAAGGATTATTAGTCACAATTTCTTGCTATCAATTTCTTTTTACTATAAGTCCATGTCTATCATCTGAATACAAGTCAGTGCTGAGTATTTTTTCCTAACAATTCAACATTGAACCTATTAGTATAAATCAATTCACATTTTATCCGGTCTGTAAAAGGAGTACAAGTCATGTTATACAATGATAATGACTTATACTCCTTGTACTTATCATGGAAGATTTAACTTAGTTAAATTCATAATGCAAAACTTCAAAAATCGATATCTCCGAAAGTATTGAAGTTACAAGACTGAAATGTGTTTTAAATGATTCTACATAAAATTTTCTATAATATATGAAGTTATGTAGTCACTACCAGCCTCCTTCATGTAGTTTCAATTTTCCTTGATTTGCCTTTGAACCAGTTTTTTGTAATTTTATCAACTGGAATTTAGCCATTCTCATGGATTTATAATTGATTTTTTTTTTAATTCTAGCCAGATACTGTATGGATTTTCATAAAAACTAGTGCATTTTGCTCAGGAAAAATTCTACTTTCTTTAATTTCTACTCCCCCCCCGTCTTTAGCCGAAATCTATTATGTAAAAACCCATATTTTCTTACAAACTCATCATTTTCCTATAAAAATAATCGTGTCCGGACAAAACCGCGAAGTGACAAAACCGCGAGGACAAAACCGCGCAGACAGAACCGCGAAAGGACAAAACCGCGAACGGACAAAACAGCGAACGGACAAAACCGCGAACGGACATAACCGCGAACGGACAAAACCGCGAAACGGACAAATCTACGAGTTATCCCCTCACTCTTTGATCTCTTATGTTCCAAAATATTATCCTAACGCAGTTTTTAAACGATTTGGGGATCGCAGCTAGGGTTACGTTATTATGGAGTACAGTAGTGTAATTTATTTTGTGTGTATGTAATTTATAATCTACGAGTTATTCAGGAAATACCGGGATTTCAAGAAAAGTACAATGACAAAGAAGACATCACATTTCAAACAAAGATAAAGAAACTTAGCAATTGCCTTTCTTCCTGGTATCAGAAGTCATCTCTGTTTATGAAGAACTCTGTGATAGGGAGTTTGCAGGCGAGGAATTCTCTCCACTTTTGGATTACATTGATGATTCATGGATTGGACGTATTCTTCGAGGAAATCGACGACGAGAACCACTATTTCCAATCGAAATTTGGAACCAAAACCAGAATGTTAAAACTTCGTTAGAGAGAACCAACAACTCCGTCGAAGGTTGGCACAATGCTTTTCGGTTATTACTTGGATCAAGCCATCCTACAATTTGGAAACTCATAGTAGCTTTCAAGAAGCAGCAAAATCTGACGGAGGTTAAATTGGTGCAATATGGAAGGGGAGATAGAAAAATACAGAAAATGACATATGCGAGAGTCACCAAGCCGATTTTCAATTTAGTTAGTGAATATGATTGTAGCGATGCACAGAAATTTCTTTCTGGTATAGTTCATAATTTCGATTATTAGATAGTGTGCTTGTGTATTTTGTTACAATTTATATTAACTTATTAATGGTTTATTCATGTATATTTCATATAATCCATCTATATTGTATTTTTATTTTCCATAATATTCATGCTTTTGTGTAATTTTTTTAAATAAAAAAATAATGGGGTGTTACCTAGATCACCTCCTCGTGGTGCACCCTGGGTAACGCTAAGAATCTACGAACTCTTGTGGTTTTATGTATTCCTGGTTTTTCTGTATTCGCGGTTTTGTCCTTTCGCGGTTTTGTCCGTTCGCTGTTTTGTCCGTTCGCGGTTTTGTCCGTCGCGGTTTTGTCCGTCGCGGTTTTGCCCTAGAACCAAAAATAATACTAAAATTTTATCTATCAGTTTCAAACTCTCCCAGAATGTGCTTTATAATTGAACGCATCTTTTTAGCTATAAAATTCTTTCGTAGCTAGAAAACTAAGAGCTCAGGAATTATTTAACGGTTTTCGATGTTGCCTGACAACTTCAAAACCCAATATCTTTTCAGTACAATTTTCTACCTATGAAGTGTCTTACTGTGTTTCTTCTGACCTACGGTGTCTCTGAAAACGAATGTAACGTTTTCTATTATAAAATAGGCAAAACCCTATATAGCAGCAATGTTTATAAACTGTTATGATCCAATTACCCTATGTACCTTTTTCTTAATCCTAACAAACTGTAAGAAAATGACTCTAAACATGTTTTGTAATAGAATAGAAGTTAGCTTGACATTCTCTAAACAAATTTTGGTGATATATGAACAAAATTTAGGTTATATTACACTAGTCATCTATTCTACATCTACATCCATACTCTGCAAATCATAAACATTGTGGGTGGCAGAGGGTGCTTAGCACCAATCCTAAACCCACGCATTCCAATCCCGAATAGTGCGAGGAAAGAAGGAATACATAAAAGCATCAGTACAGGATCTTATTTCTCTAATCTTATTCCTCCGGTCATTGCGACCTAAATAGGTTGGTGGAAGAAGTATTTCATTGCACTCGAAATTTAAATTTTTTTCGCATATTCTCCAATAAATTCGAACGCAAGCTTCGTCGTCGTGTCTTCCAAACTATCCCAGCCCAATCTATATATCAATTCTGTGACATTTTCATAAGGGCTGTAACAATAAGTCACGAATCGAGCTGCTCTTCTCTGCACCCTCTCCACTGAGTCAATCAGAACCTTGCGATACGGATCCCAAACTCCACAACAGTAATCCAGATGCGAACACACTAGTGTTTTATACGCTATCTCCTTTGAGCATTAAAATTACTCAAAATACAACCTATGAATCGTAATTTAGAATTAGCCTTGCCTACGACGGAAGTTATATGCATGTCCCACCCTTCATGTTGCATTGTACTATCACCCCCAGATACTTCACGGAATCAACCGTGTCAACAGCTGAATTTTTTATTGTGTACTCGTGAACAAACTGATTCTTTTTGTTACTTATCCGCAATGCCTTGCACTTTTTGCAATTTATCCCTTTAGTATTATAATTCTTCAACCGACATTCCTCCAAACCGCACCACCAACATATACCTTGTATGCTCCCAGCACTCTCTTCACCCTCCCCCCGTCTTCAGGTGACTTCTAAAACCATCTCCTGTTTCATATCAGTTACTGACTAGTTCCTGTGGTAATTTCCACAAGCTGATCTGCCTACTGTCCTTTGCACTTTCTCAAATTCCTGTATTTGATACCCAAAATGTGGGTTCCAGACTACATCACCTTATTGAAACCAATGTTTTGTAACCAAATTCACTCTTTTCTTTCCAATAAATGAAGGATTTTGTAACCTTTTCCTACCGCTTGCCTAACATGTCCTGTCCAGTTGAGTTTTTATCAAATGTTTGCTACTAAGAGTAAAATTAAAAGTGTTCCCTTCATTCCTAAGTTTAAGATGGTTTTTATTATTTAATTACTTGTTTGGAATCTTATAATGAAGCACAAAGTTATTAGAATAAATATGGTTTTACCTTTTTTTTCCTTCACTGATTTCAGGTGTCTTTTGACTAAAAATGATAGTCTGTGCCATGACTATTTACTACTTCATGCAAAGAAGCTGGAATTCTACTGTCTGACAACAAAGAAATTGCTTCAGTTAATATTTGGTAATTTTGGTAACTTTCTAACATGATTTCTGGAGTTGCAACATTAATTTTATATAGAACCTTTAGTATTAATAGTTGAGGTCCATAATTCCTCCCTTCAGTCCACAATGTAAATTTCATGAGAGCAAGGATCCTGCAGTTAAAGACTTTTATGATCAGAATTAGGAATATTTCATCTAGTCGGGTCTTGAACATTTCAATTGGTAATTAAGTGCTCTGAACCTTTAAAGCATTCACATTATTTTTTAGGTTAAAATTGTTTGAATCGTCAGAATTATGTCAAAGAGCAATTGTTAATCATGGAATACTTATTTTTTCGGAGAGGGTGAAAGGGAGGATTTAGTTATTGGTAATGAAATGTTAACTTGTGACATTTATCTTTGTACGTATATGATTAAATGATATTGAAACATAAAATAATTCAAAATTAGTATGATTTACATGTATTGTGCTCATACTTTTATAGTTTGGAAGCAATGACATTGTTTTGGTTGTGTTGTGCAATTTGAAAGGCTTTCAATTAGTATGTGAAACACTCATCATTTTGATGCGTATCAAACTTTGAGGATGATCTGTAACTCCCAGAGAATGTACTCAGGAATTTATCCTTCAGACTTAATTTAGTTTTTATGCGAAGAAGCTTCTGTTTTAAATACATTGTTTTTAAGTGTTTTGTTCACTTTTGCAGTATTGTTTTAGAGGTATTCTCTCTTGCACAGTTTCAGGCTAGAAAATGTTCTTGCCTTAAGTTCATATAACTTGCACTTACTGTACATATATTTTGTTTTTTGTGCATTTTGCTTAGTTTTAATAGATTTGGCAAAAAAAGCAATGTCTAATTTAGCTATCCCAGCTAAAATTTTAGCATTTCCTCCCAGTATTTTTCTGCTTTAAGAACATTAATCCTTTCTGAAATCATTTTGAAAGAATTAATGTATTTTCACTTTTTATCAGTTATGTTATCAGCTTTTATGTTATTTTTATACAACATACATTCCTTTCTTTTATTTTGTGCATTACAATGTATACTCTGCATAATCACGACAAATTGAACATAGTAACTCTGCAGTAATTGTATATGTTCAAGTTACAGATATTTCCTCAAACATTGTTAATTGTTTTCATTTGTATTGTTTTTCTTTCAAAATCAGTCATTCTCTAAATGTTTTGTAATTGGTTCTTTTTATTTATTTTTTCTTCTACAACATAGTTTTCTGCCATGTATGTTAAAAAATGTTCTTTCATGGCCTAATGAAAAGAGACTGGATGGTTTATACTCACAAAGTTTACTATTTTTTGTTATTACTTTAGTGTATTGTGCAAATAAGTGCTGTATATCTTTTCTGTTTTACTGTATTACTTGTTCTTCATGGTGGACATGTATTACCAATTAGTAGGAACATATATCTCGCTGCCATGCAGTTTAAAATTTCTAATGCCATTAATAATAGGCCTGTAATTTATTTAATGATGAACCTATTTTATGATATATTGCTGTACTATTATTCATCTGTAAATATTAGTTTCCTCAAAACACACAATGTTCACAATGGTGCTATTTTAATAAAGGGGGAACATGGAAGGAAAGTCCTGTTGAATTTGTTGCTTCAATAGTGGAAGTGTTATTTTCAGGCATATATTGTATCTCTGTAGTAAACCTTTACTGCCTAGTATTTTTTACAGATATTTGTATTTTAGAAGTATATTTGAAATATTTCCATAAGAGCTGCAAAGCAACTTTTTACACTATTAAGGCAAAAAAAAAAAAAAAAAGATTGTTAGGTTTTGCTGACCAGTCGAACTATTTCCAATGTGGATAACTTCACTGGTGAGTTTTAATGATTGCACATCTGTTTTTTTGTTTAATGTTTGTTGCAGTTTTTTAAATTCCTGTTTTATATATAATTGATCTAAATATGTATACTCTGTAAATTTGACTGCAATGTTTTGTAATGTGGCTAATGTTATGTTGCATCATTTTAATCACTTGAATCTCTAAAATCTGTACAGTATGAGATAATTGTTTTCCTTCAATTTTGCGATGTGATCATCACAAAACTGCAGTTATGTAGCATAGTAATTTTTGTCTAATTTCTTATTGATTGTGCTGATTGTGATTGTTTAACAAGTAGGAAATCATTGTAACCTTAGGCAAAGATTATTGTTATACATCGCAACTGCTGTACAGCATATGGTTTGGCGTAATGTTCAAGAAATTTAATGTAAACAAAAGGTTAGGGTTTTACAATTTGTTATTAATGAAGGACCATTCGTAATTTTATAATCTCTGTTTAAGAATGTAGGACATTTCTTAATCATTCATGAGAGCTTCTTTAAGCTAAGTGAAAAAGCCTTTAGTTTTTCACATTATTATTATTATTATTCATATATCACAGTTAATGGAATTACAGTCACTAATTAGATTATTTCTGTGGTTTTATTTAAATCATTTTGGATGCGACTATAACAACAATGGTAACAGAACCAAAACTTTATCTTTTGGTATATAGTTGATAATATATCTATGTTGTAATCTTGACATTTTCGTTTTTGGTGTTGACATCAATTTCAATAATGTTTTTATTTAAATGGTCTCTGAATCTATGTGTAATAGGTTTGTTATGGTGCATCTAACAAAAATAATGAACTTTGTAATAGGAAATGTACAACGAAAATAAATGTCTTGATGATTGCCTGGAGATATTTTAATTTGGAACAATTGCTTTTGTACAGTAAGTTTCTGAGTTCAACTATAATTATTTCCTCAAGGATACAAAAGGTTTTGATTTTTATATAGATCTTAGCCAATGTAGAGAAATCTGATGGAATATCTGCAGATACAATTGACTTTCTGTCCATGGTTTTAATGCTGGATTCAAAGGGTTTAAACTGAACAGTACCATTAGTACTGCTCTCTGACCAGTCCAGAGAACTGTGCCTCTACAACTTTTAGATGTTATAAGGAATGTAATAATTCTTTGCTTTAAAGAGAGAGAACATGAATAAGTTGTGAAATAACAATTTGAATAAGTACTTCAATCTCCCAAGCCATATGCCTAGTTTAAGCAAAGAATGTTATTGTTAACTTATAAAGCACCATTTAATCTTTATGGATGGATTAATAGGTGCTTTTGTCATAAAGAAAGCGATTGTAACTACTATTCACTTTCTACTGACAATGTGTAGTACAAGTGCGGTTTGTACTGTAGAAGTGCAATACACTGAACCAGACTTTTGGTCATACTAATGGAGATTTGGCTGAGGAATAAGAGGTTTGGTATAGTTGTATTTTGTAATAAAGGTTCTGTATGTTTCTCATAGAAGGAACTGCACCAAACTTTATGATAGTATTAGCAAATTGGGAATAAAAATTTTCAGTGTATTGTACTTCTTAAAATTAACTGCAAGATGCAGAAAAACTGAAGTATTTTAAACATTTCAAGGGGTTGGATAATATTTTGATACCTTTCCTGTTAATTTTTAACTTTTTTTTTTATATGGACATTGTAGGCTATAGTTTATTGTGAATATCAAGTCAATAGTAGTATCCTTATATATATTAAAAAATTTCGATAGGAAAATAACCATCACACACACACACGCAGAGAGAGAGAGAGAGAGAGCAAGCATTGTAATTTTTGGGTTTATGTACCTTTGCCAACAGTAGAATGAGTTGGTCATCAGACAGCAGCCACCTCATTACAACACTGTGTGTGTGTGTGTGTGTGTGTGTGTGTGTGTGTGTGTCTTGACTTTGTTGTTGCCTTGAGTGTTGGTAGGTGGTGGTTATTACCCAGTTCAAATGTTTAATTTATCCCACTTCATAGAGCCTTTGTTTCCTAACAATATGTATAATTCATTCAATGCTAATAATGATGTAATTTGTATTGTGGAAAATAATTTTTTTCTCATTATTTATTTAGCTATATTTTTCAGTTTGATTTTTGATTATGATTGTGAAAAAAAAATCATTTCAACAAAACTATATCTACTGAAATAAAAGTATTTTCGGTATTCGTAAACAAAATAAGGTTACTGTAAAACATTGGTATGTTCGATTTCACTTGCCTGTAATGAAAATAAACACTTCCGTCAAAAAAAAAAAAATCATAATAATGAGAAGAAAAATGCTTTTAGCTAATGAAAATAAGGAATTATAGGCAAAATGAACACATCATTTACCACTCGTTCAGTTATACTCTATAGAATTTCTGAGATTTTGACCTCACCAGTTTTGGTAATGAGTCCAGCTCAATTGGTTATTTTGCAAGGAATGTACCTTGTAAGGTCTGACAATTATTTGTATTAATTTGCAGTTATGCAGCACAATTGTCAAGCATAATGGATTTTATTATATTCGATCTATATTCTGCTTTTTGTACCTAAATATTCCTTGTTTCTGGATTCTTTTGAGTAACTTTACTTGTTAACTGTTGCATTGCCATTCATATGTTCCTGATGTAAATGTCTATTACTGTTACATTTGCAATTTGTCTGTGTCATGGGATATGCTTTGTTAACCTGCCATTTAAATTGCAGAAAGTTGTAATAAAAATAATGCTGCAATTGCTAAAAATTTGACCAGATTTTTGCTTTAAATTCATAAATTATGTACATGAGTTACCTGACATAGAGCATAACGTACAACACTGTTTAGTGCACAATTATAGAGACAGTAGGATTCTTCAATAACGATTACTTTTTCGCCATTTGTTATAATTATTTTCATGTATTACATACAATGCCCAGATGAAGAAATATATATATATAATGAAATATCTTTAATATTCTTTCAGAGCATTATCCATTTGATGTCACAGTTTGAATCAAAGTGTAATTAATATTGCTGAAAAATAACTCTCCCTCTATTTTTTTTCCACATACAAATTTTAAAAAATTATTTCACTTAAGAAGTGAAACTTTACTGTATTATTGGCCAATATTAGTTGCTTAATAGTTTGAATAAACTCTGTACCTTTTGACCAGCCACATCTTGTCATAAAAACTTAAGCTCACTATAGTTTTATGTGTGAATAGTTTCATGTTCTTACTTTTGTTTATTTGCATTTTGATCCTGCATATCTCAGCGATTGTTGGGACAAAGTGATTGCTGTTGCTTCTGCCCATATCGAAAGTTTCTACTTTACCTTTATTTGCATCAAATTCACTTGAAAACACATCGATATTAATATTGTAGTATATTGTTTCATAAAAATGAACTGTCAATTTGAATTCTCTTCCTCCTATTTTTTTAGCTCTGAATAAAATTGTGAGAAGTAGGTAGGTTTTCCAGCATTACTTTTTCACAGCAATATTGATGACTATACAGCCAAATTTTACTTACTGAACACATTTTGGCTGCTTTCTTTGCAATCTTCTTCAAGTGTGTCATCAGACAGCCACCTACAGCAACATCTCACTTGCATTACCCCTTGTTATAGGCACACCTGGACTAACTAGGATGGCTTAGTGCTCTGCATCATGCTCACTGCTAAACTCAGCTGCAACACTTTTATTTCCTTGACACTTGTGATCTTTACTTCATTCCTTTTGCAATCTGGCAACAAGTGGTTTCCAGGTGTTGCTCAGGAATGGGACACTGCCTTTGCTCATGTTGTGCTGATTCACCTGACTGGTCTCATTAAACACGGTGTCCCACATTTTCCAATATCTTCAAGTTGTGGCCAGTGTTAAAAATGTATTCAGCAACCATTTCTTTTTGAAATTGCTGCAGATATAGGTAACATTTGTATTCAGTACATTTATCTTCAATGAGCCTGTTGTAGATTTTTCTGTATTTGCAAGGATTACTGTGAACACCAGGAACCCTCAGAACCTCTTCATATGTAACAGAATGTTATCAATCGCTTATCCTGGCCAGTGGGAAGTAAATGCTCTTGAGCCAGTTCTGTCTATTTTGCCAGATGTGTTACCTGCATATGTGAGAAAAGCAAATACTTTTAGGCATCTGTTTGTACTTTGTATCTTGCTTCACTGACTTTAGTTTAATTGCCATTTGTACTAACTAGTTTGTAATCCATTCTGTCAGAATACAGTTTTAACATTCTCCAAAAATACCATTAGACTCCTTTTATATGAGATGGATCCTGTTTTGTGCACAAGTATTCTTAATACTGTACTCTGCTGGCACTCATGTAATAGTACTCGTGTTGGTTTAAGATAAACATATAAGCCAGGGTCCTGTTGGGTGACTGTCATTTCTTGACATCCTGATGAAACATAGGCCCATCTTTCTCCACTGTCCATATTAGGTGAACATGCAGATGAATTCCATTCAGGTGATTTTATGGAATCTATTCAGTGTCTGGCTGGCCTGGGGCTATACAACCAATGTGTCTGTTGTCAGTAAATGGAAAAACAAGGAGGACAGAACTATTCAGAGCCTTCTATTCAAATTCCTCATATACAGGTGTCTATTCTCACACTACTGTTATATGCTACATCATGTTTAGATTTCTGTCATTCAAATATGGTATATAATATAGACTCTTGAGCCTCTTTTCCTTAAGTTAAAAATGTGAAAGAAATTCTAGATGTATGTATATTGAAATGTTTCTGAGCATGGCTGTCTTCAAAACGTGTTTAGTTTATTTATCTGTAGATTGCCAGTATCACTGACAATGTTAGTCTACTATTCTATCCAGAAGCATTTTTCCTTGTGAATAAACTATTAGGCTTCTGGTTCAGAGTTAAATAACTGCCTTTAACACTATATAACAATGGTTTCTTGCAAACTTTCAAATGGATAACTTAGTCATTTGTTTTTATTAAACATTAAGTATGTTTGTTAATATTTAAGAGTTTTAACTGCAAGTATTGCTAAATATATTTCATAATATATATAGACAAGTATTTTAATACAAATATTTTGTTAATTGGATGCACATAACTGATATAACATAGTAAATATAGTTTTCTATTCTACTTATACAACTATCAAAAGGGGGGAGGGGATTAAGAATCAGCATACGCACCAACTGCTGTACTTTAGTGTCTTGTAAGAATAAGTACATGTATAGGCCGCTGTGATAAAACTGTTCAAAGAAGAACATGTCTGATATTAAACCCAGGTGATGGATGTAGGTATCCCTCAAATCCCTGTTTTGGCACAATTGTTATATTGATTATCAGCATGTAAACTCAGTTTGGAAATCTGTAACAGTTCAGTTGTCGCAAGTGGTGTGTTTTAATGTGTGCTATATACTTCATGATTGCTGTAAGTAAAATAGTATAGATTCTCTGTTAAAATTGTCAAATCTATGCTTTCCATTGAAAATAAAATATTTGATTCTAATAGAAGACATATATCTAACTTGCAAAAATTGTTTTAGTGTTCTAATTTTTTTTTTTTTTTCAAAAGTCTTGTGCTGTTTCTTGGCTGTGTTTCAAAACCATTTTATGATTGATTTTTGATAAAATATTTTATCTGTTAGCAAAAATCAATTTCCTATAAATGTTTGACGTGCATACATAATCTGGGCACTTCCATTATGTTTCTTCTTCTTCAGTATTCTGATTATATTGCAATTTCATACTTCCAAAATTTATTTAAAGGTATAAATTTTTATTTTACAATATCTGTAACATAAAATGGAAATATATAACTGGATTGTTATCACTTGCATTTTAGTGATTTGAAAGCATCTGTTATTATTGGTGTAACTGTTTTGTAGCTATATATTTTTTTAATACTTAAGAGTTTTTTTTTAGTTTCATCTTGTTTCCTTAACTGCAAAGTCTGACTAATGTTTGTAGAAACTGTGTGTAACGTGTTGAAAATAAACAATTCATTTCAGTATATCGCTTCATTTTATCAAGACATATTCCCAAGGCTAGAAATCCATTCCGAGTTGAATAAAGTGAGTGGTAATTGATTGTGTTGGTCAGCATTGTATAAAGATAATTGCCAAAAGAGTTAGCTTATTAGATAAAGTTTTTCTGCAATAATAGGAATGAAGAGGACTTGTAAATTGCATGAAATGTAAATATCTTGGTATATCACTTGATAAAAAAATAAACTCGGCCAAGTGATGTCGAGAGGTTTGAACGTTCCACTGAGTGTGGTGGGTGAGCAGTACTGCTCTGGTCTCGCATTCAGGAGAACACAGGTTCTAATCCTCATCTGGCCATCCAGATTTGGGTTTTTCCATGGTATTTCCAAATTATTTCAGGTGAATACTGGGATGGTTCCTTCAAAAGGCTGTGGCCTAATTCCTTCTGGTTCCTTACCCGGTCCTTTCCCACCTCTAATGACCTAGACATCAACAAGGTGTAAAGCCTGAAGTAAAACATAAATTGAATGTCCTGCACATAATGGAGAAGGATTGTACCAGGAGCCTTGGTCATACCATTGTTTTATCAAATTTTTAAAGTAGTGATATTTAGTCACTTCAGTTTGCTCATAGCAATGCTTAGAACCTTCAATAACCTGAAAATGCAATTGTGATTACTTATCATGAAAAGAATGGCAAATTTACTCTGTTTGGTGAGATTCCTGTTTGATCGACATGTAGTAATACTGTGTCATTACAACATTATTTTAGCTACAATATTCCATATCTATCTCCATGTTTATCTTAGAAGATAAAACATTTTCTCTATTACTATTGTTTTGCAGTGTACAAAATATGCATTATGAATTTTTGTCTGGTACGCTGCTGGAATCACAGATGTGTAATTTCACTGAAAATTATTATATGTATTCTGCATATCAACAATAATGCCTCTCGTACAAAACTGTAAAGACCTCTCAGCTATGTCCTGTAGTACAACAGATTTTTTTTTATATGTGGAATAGATGAGAATTATATATTTTCATCAATTCTTGGCCTATCATGTGACTTAAATCACACCAAATGTTGGGTAATCCCTTTAGGAATTACTATTTGGTGCATTGTTACTTCTAATTTGTTTTTCTGATGATTGCACACATATTTGAAAGTATAGGTAATGAGATCATTGATGGTAACGCTCTGGCCTCGTATTCAGGAGGACGCGGGTTTGAATCCCCACCTGGACATCCCAGATTACCTTCTTACTTTCGTAGAATTCCACAAAGATCTTTCCTTGCAAACATGCAGCATGCATCTAGCCACCACTACCTATTCCAATCTTATCATAGAGGAATCCTTTCCTGTTATTGTACATGCCATCTGTCTTCACTGCATTGTTTCTTACATCGGTCTCACCACTCATCTGTTCTATGGGATAAATAGCGACAGGAAAATGTTTATACTGCTAATCTAGACCATCCAGTGGCAATCCATACAAGCTCACATGATTCCAACATCTTAACACCTGTTTTACAGTTAGAGCTGTGAGTTTTTTGGGACACCACTACCTAATCAGCACTCCGAATGTGGGAACAGTGGAATGAACAGTATCAAACACAACATAACCTGCTTACAACTTTTGTACGTAATTAACAGAAAAAACCCGCTGAAGATGCTTCTGCAAAACGCGTACGGGAGACCAATAAATACAAAAAAGTCAATTGCTTTGGCATAATTTATTTATTAAGATGATAATGATGATTACATCTTCATGTTTGTTGCCATGTCATTTTGATATCAACTAAAGTAAAGGGCTTCTTCCTAACAATTTTTTTTTGAATACTTACTATTACTCCATGATTCACTAAAAGTAGTTTGGGGAGGGTGCGTTGCCCCCTATCCTAATATGTAACCATTTATGCGTCAGAAGGGATACATGGGATATGGTAGGAGGCGACCTCCTGGCAATCGCCTAGAGTTTTGTAGGAAAACCATGGAAATCCCAGATCAGGATGGCTGGTGCGGTTTCTTGAGACCTACACCTGTCGGGTTATAAGTTTTCTCACTCAATAAATCCATCCTATTCCATTCTCTAATAGTTTGTGAAAAAACACGAGTACAGAAAAGAATCTGTTCTGACCCTTATTTTCTCAGTCATTCCCAGGTATGAGTGTTGCTAGTAGTAAAATATGTCAGATCTCATCCTGAAATAGGTCTGTCATGAACTTTTCAATTAGTTTCTGATGAGAGCAACGCCTACGGTAGTCCAGATCTTACCAACCCAACTCCTTTAACATCGCACTTACACTTTCCATTGAGCTATACCTATCACAAATTGGGCAGCTCTTTCTTACAGAAGAACAATATTCTGATGTCTATGCTGTCAGGTGTCTTACTCCCTGATGATAATACCCCGCAACATAAAAAGTAAACAGGAAACTGGCAAATATTGGTAAGGTTGAATATATATTGAGTTGTATTACTATAGTAGTACTGTGATGTGAATTATTGATAAAATAAACAATAAATGGTCTTGTTATTATTAATAACAATAGGATGTCTGGTATCCAAAATATTTTGGTAAGCTAGTTCCCATTTACAAAGTTCAGATAGAATGATAGTTTCCGGCAAAACGATGACGGGCATCGTTGAAAAACAGTTTTGAGGCTGTTAGTCTACACCTGCAACCTAGACCATGCATTAACAGCACATGCAAGGTCCCACAACTCTGTTTACCTGTAGCCATTCATTCTGATTGAGAGCTAGTTAGTAGTGAGGCCTATGCACAAACTAGTGCTGTGGGAGTAATTTGTTTGAGTTGGGTTGTGGTACAAGTAATGTGTTCAATGATGGGAAAGATTTCCACTTTGGCCAGAGTGGAATAGGTCGTAGTACCCAGATGCATGCTGAAAGTTTTCCAGCAAGGTCTGTTGCATGGAAAAGATCCATGTGATGGTTTCGGAGAATCTGAATGAGTATTTGTGGAGCAAAATGTTCTTGAGATTGGGTGGTCTGCTGATACATGAATGGGTGGGGGAATGGAGGGTGGAGGAGGAAATAGGTAGGATTTTGGGTGAGCATTTCAGTGAAAGAGTGTAGGAAGTCATGCCCACATCATGCGATTTGATTAATGTAGTGACCAGGAAAGAACTGGGTAATGAATACAAGGCTCAGATACATTTATGATCCTGGACTCAAAGTGAAAACCAACTTCTAGTCTTTCCTCAATTCCGACAAAAGCTATTCCATTAACTTCATCTGACTTGGTCCCAAAGGTCACATTTCTTTATATGAAAATTGCCATTGGGCAAGGTTTTTAGACGGACTGGGGACAAGGAAATGGGAGGAATTTGGCCATGACCATTTGAAGGAAGCATCCCGGCATTCAGCTGGAGTGTTTTGGGGAAAGCGTGGAAAACCCAAATCTGGATGTCCTGACAGGGATTCAAACCCGCATGCTCCCTGATTGAGAGGCTAGAGCGTTACCACTCACCCATCATGCTCTGTGTGCCCTTCATACCTCTATCTATACTAGACCACTAATTTGCAACAATATCTACACTTCAATAGTTGCCATCCATTCCACACCAAAATTTTCCCTTCCTTACAGTTTTTGCCATCCATTCCAGGTGCATCAGTTCTGATGAAGACCCCCTCTTCAGGTACTCTTATCACAAGCTCTCATTTCCCACAGCTACCCTGTGGATCTTGTACAATTCTCATGCTGTCACCCAACCTCCACGTAACTACTCTTGAAACTCTAGGGAAAACTAACCATACACCTAAAATGCGCGTCCTACTCCTCAGTATTCCACCCACTGCCTGTCACATGTGTTTTAGGAGATCACCAAATCCCAACAACATCTTGGTCCACAAATACTTCCCTTCGGATTCACTGAAACCACCACATGGATCGTTTTTGTGCAACAGACCTCACTGCAAAACTTGCAGCGTGCATAGACCTATTCTAATTCAACCACAGAAGAAACCTTTCCCATCGTTGGACATGCTACTTGTACCACAATGCACCTCATATACCTGCTAACCTGCCTCCACAGCATTAGTTCAGACATAGGTCTCTCTACCAGCTCGTAAACAGAATGAATTGCCACAGGGGTTACAGCCAACAGCTGCAACCTAGACTGTACAGTAGCAGCCAATGCCAGTTCCAACCACTCTTAACACACTCAAAAACTGTTTTACAGTGAGAGCTGTCAAGAGTTTTGCCAGAAACTACCACTGTATCTGAACTTTATAAATGGGAACTAACTTAAAAAAATATTCTAATTTCCACACACCCACTCGGCCTCAGTTTCCAATAAGACCCTACCAGTAAACCCATCACATAATGCTCTGGCCTCACATTCGAGAGGACGGTGGTTCGAATCCCCATCCTGGCATCCAGATTTGGGTTTTCCATGGTTTCCCCATATCACTCCAGGTGAATGCCAGGATGTTTCCTTCAAAAGGCCATGGCAGAATTCCTTCCTCATCCTTGTCCACAGTCCTTTCCCACCTCTAATGACCTCGATGAGGCGTAAAGCCATAAGCAAAAAAATTAAATAAAATGAATAACAACAAACCCATCACTTATTGTTTATTTAATATTTTTTTAAAATTTTATCATCCTCCTCATTACTCTTTTATTTTATTATTGTTCCCTTATTTATTCATTTTTAAATTATTTATATGAAGAGGGAAATCCTTCAAGGCAATGAAACTAAGGAAGGATAGGGAAATAAAATAATTAACACTTCCCATAGATGACAGCAACTGGGAACGATGAACACAAAAACAACAAGCACATGAAGTGAGCAACAATGTGATTATATCTGACCCCACCATGTGTGTCATCTACTTACAAGAATGAGGCTCAACACCAAGATATTGTGTTACATGTGTTTGACTTTTTTGTGTTCATAGTTCCTATTTTCCCTGTCCTTGCTTAGTTCCATAAATATATGCATATCTTCTTATGTGTTCCACCACTGCCAGTGATATATATTTATTTCCCTAGTGTTATTGATGGTTCACTTTGCATTCATTTACCCCTGCATCCCAACCCTGTTCTCCAAGGCCAGGCCAGTGATGTGGTATACCTTAGTGTGAGCACACCTCCCTTGACAAATGGCCCCCTCTGCATGAATAAGGCTTTAAACTGAAATATTTTGCAATTGTGTTAGTCTCGTTTTGTGTATTCATCCAAGCCTTCTTGCCAACTTTGGTGTGTGATAGGTTTATTTTCACCTTTTCCTTGTCCTTATCATTTTACCAATGCTATAAAATTTTTGGCAATTGAAATTAAATGTTTCATGTCTCTTACAAAGAATAGTTTGAGTACCAGTCATATAAGCTGTGAATTAGCAACATGTTATCAGATGTTATTCATGTGAATCTCAGTAGGATATGTCCAAGATATATCAGCTGAAAATGAGAAGATAGATGGTGTGGCAATGGATATTTCCTAGGCATTTGACAGAATTGTTGTGAATAAGGTTAAGAGGATGCTGTATAATGTAATTACAGCAAGGAGTGTGAATGAATGCAGAAGGATATATGGGAGGGGATAGGCATGGAATGAAGACAAATGTCAAAAAGTCATTTTATTAGTAACAGAGGTAGGAAAATAAGGTATTGTATGATTATTAAGTGGAAGGCGAATTGCTAGTTGAAGGAATAAAATGTAAATACCTGGGGACATTAATTAACAGTAAGCTAAACTGGGTAGGGCACATTAGGAGGTTGTAGGGATAGGGTCCAGACAGAGTATTACATCTGTTGTACTTACAATGGAAATGAGAGAGATTGGTCACAGAACTTCAATCACTTATTTTATTAATCCAGCGGGTTACCCTTGAAGTTTCGTTCTGTAATTTCCTACTATCTTTTGCGTCTCCACGCAAGGACTATCCCATCACTAAGCCGCTTCGTAGAATGGTCGGTGCAGATAACCATTCTCACCTCCGCCCCCTTTTTTTAGGAGGCCCTTGGTAGCGAGATTTGTAACTATATCGGGAGTTATTTGGTTGATTAATATCGTCTATGAAGACAGAGAACACTAGCTGAAGGGATGGAAACGTAACTGTTACAGAAGCCAATATATATTTTCTTGTAATATTTATAGATACTAAAATCAACATTACAACGTTATTATAGTTAATAAACGAATTTTTCCTTCTTCCTTTAGAAAAATTATTATTGGTTACCAATTTGGTAGTATGTTGGGCTGTTAAGTTAAAGGTTCTAACGTCAAGCGGTAGGCAAGGAAAGTTGACAATTATCGATTTTCTACACGGGAAAATATTACTTGCCACGGTATGTTTTCTGTTTGGCCAATGTTTGAAAAATGTGAATGATATCAATACTACACCGAAGACAAAATGATCTAATACCTACGTTCATCTAATAAGAAAATTTATATTAAAGTCGTACGATTATACATAATTCTTTTCGAATATATAAAAAAGGACTTAATGCTTTATAGTCAATTTTTATTTTTAACTAAATTATGAGCAGATGTCGAAGATTGTAGGATCAAGAAAAAATGTAAATATTAGATGTGGTATCTACGACCTTAATGGAAAATTGTCATCGAAGTGTGTAAAGAAAGTCGTTTATTTCCCCTTATAATTCATACAAAAAAGAAATCTTTTAGGAAGTAGGTAACTGTAAGCACAATTATTTTTCCGATATAGCATAACACTATGTAGAGTATACAGCTGCATTTCACTTAATGTAAGTAATGTAGGCACTACATATTTATCAAACGTTGTAACTATTAACAGTAACTGTTCAATTATCATTGCAATCATCTGTTTTTTCCCCCCCCTTTACTATTAGCTGAGTCAAGAGACAGATCAATACTTGTTACAGTTTTAAGACATATGAGTGATTAACGAATATTTCAAATGGGATATGTAATGTTCTTATCCGAATACATAACTCTACATCTCTTGAATTTTTTTCTACCAACTTTAGATAAAGTATCTTTCTTTGCAGGATTCCAAACATACTAATTTTTTATTTGCACTAAAGATGATTTTGTTACTTTGGAAGTTTAGACTGGTCTTGATTTTTCTCCTATCCGGTTGTTCAATATATTATAAATATTCCGTTAGAAATAATACTTTTCGTGACGATAACTACTGTAATAAATTCAAATTCATTTACAACGTCGTTGATAAAATTATTTGTTTATAGTATTTTATAATCTTTTATTTTTAATTATTATTTGTATTTCCATGAAGGAAACGTCCAACAAAAATAGTTATTCCTTTTCATGCCCATATAATTATCACAAAATCATTAACGTAGTTCCAAATTTTCGGCGGGAACTGTACGCTATCTGTGCGAACGCTTTGGAACTACAGTCTCCTGAAGGCTTCATCTTGTCCGGTGCTGGTGGGTTGTTAGAATTGTATGACTTTTACATTTAATTATTCGTTGTAGAAATTTTGTTTGGGAAAAATGGCTACGTAGATGCAACGTAAATATTTCACATGAAATTTTGATATATTTATTGTTACGGGGGAAGCAATATTGTAAGATATTATATTATTCGGAAATTGTGCGGCGGGTGAGAAGCCGAACTATGGCGGCTGATGGATCGAACAGTGGCGTTGCATTTGTGTAGGCTGTGAAGACTTCATTTCGGCACTTCTAATGAAATTATTTTTGTGATTTGATAAATATTTATCATAAATTATGAAAGACATGTGGCATTGAACGTGTCTGTGTATTATATATTTATGTATATTGTTTGTCTACCAAAAAAAAAAAAAAAAAAGAATAGTGAAAAGTTCGTTACTTGAACATTGCTCTGCGAAGGCGTCGTTTGATTTGAAAATGGCGGGCGCGGAAATTTAGATTACAGTGGATTCGGTTGTTTTGTGATTTATCATAGACGTTTTTGGATCAGTTTTAGAAGGTTTTATAACAATTTGAAATTTAACTCTGTATTTCTTTTGCTTAAGGTTCTGTAGTTGGTCTACATGAAAAGCCGATGTTATTCGAGTTATGTGCAATACTATTTACTCAATTTTCCATATTTCAGTTTCAGAAGTGATAGAAGACAAGTGAAAATGTCGGATAACGATTCTTCTGCACCCGAAGACACGAAGAGGAAACGCGGCCGACCTTCCAAAGGTTCTGAAGTTAAGGTATGGTTTAAGCGTTAATCTACTGCGATGCAGTTGTTCATATGACTATATTAAACATTAGAATAATAAAATGTGAGATACTTTCGTTTGAGTTTGAGAACGAAGTTTATTTGTAGCCAAGCAGTGAAAATGCAGTAATAGAAATAGGATAATGAAAACCTGTCTTTATAAGAAGTGCATTTCTTGAAAATGTTGGTATCTCTTCCCCCCCCCCCCCCCCCCCCTTAGCAGCACATAAAATTTGTAATTGGTTTGATTGAATAAGCCTTTGTTTCTGATCATGATCAAAGTTTCAAAAATATTATTGGTAGTAGGACACTCATTTTGTTCCTAGCTTTAATGTCCAACTTCGGTGTGTTTCAAGCTTTTAAGTTGTGTACATGGAAAAACTAACAGGTCCATGTTTTTCAACTAATCGCTAGGTTCATCAGTAGGCCCTGTAATTGAGGTCATTTGTTTTATGCTTGCAAAAGTTTATTTGTAAATGTTGTGTGAAGTCATTTTTAAGAAATTAAGTGGTTTCATTACTACAGAATTGACTACTGATTTTTTAGTTGAATCTATTGAACTGGCGAGTGGTGTATGTGGAAACAATGTTTCAGATGAGGTATTAGACTTTAGATTCCCTGTGTAAGAGAGAACTAAGTCTCATTTTCCTTTGTTTTGGATTTCACTATTAGCCTTCACAGATTTATATTTCTCCATGCAGCATGTAACAGTTGGTTATATAGAGAAGTATGAATGTTGCCACTTTGGAAATGGATTTTTTTTGTGGAAGGCCGTTTCTCAAAGTGTTTTCTTGTCACTTAAATTTGACCATTGGAGGACAGCTGATGGTGAAGGCTAGCTCACAGTTTTGGTGACCAAAATGCGCGGGCTCTATGCTGTTGGTCGTTCTCATTTCCCACCTCTATTTTTACCATTATTTTATTAGGTTAAGACCCAAAGAGTCAGTCAAATATTAGTTTAGTTTAATAACTGCTGGATTCTTATCTACCTATATGTGTTAAGAATATGTCTGTGCTGGGGATCAGATGGTTGCTGTGCATGAGAAGTTTCTGTTGTATATTAAACCCTTTGTTCTATTACACATCCAGAAAATTTGGAAGAATAGTTCCTTATCACAGAATGGTTAAATTTTATGTTGGTTTCTAAATAGTCATCTGATGATGTGTTATGAACTTACTGCACACAAATATCTGAAATGATTTAGCTATAGTATTCGAAGCTCTGGTTGATACAGTTTACTAATTTATATATATATGGATTCTTTGTGACTTTAATATGGGGAAAATGCATGTTGTTTTTATTTATATAATTTTTAGTGTCTTTGGCAGTTCTAACAAAGCAATTACAAGATTTTAAACTGAGATATCGTTAAAAAAATGTGTATGCGATTACGAGCTTCTTTGAAAAATTATGTAACCATTTTCTGTTCTGTTTATATGTGCACAAGCCGAATTAATTGTTAGGTGATATTGAATATGTAAGGATCATAATTTGCAGTTACACTGGTAATTATGTCCAATGTAAGGTGTATGTGTCATTAGTGTATGAGATCTGTCCAAAAAGTATATTTTATTGCAAAGCTAATCCGGTAATAGCCCAGACACTGGGACTCATCAAGGAATACTAGTTTTGTCCTGAAAACTGTTGTACACGATAGTTGGGTGATATTATTTAATATATGTAGCTCTTGAAAATGTAAAATATATCAATTCTCAGAAAATTTACTCGAAAAGTGCCGTACCGTTAAGCCGCTCGCGACTGGGAAAAGGCATACGGCGATGTATAATGATAACGCAAACGTTCCTGCTTCACCTCTGTTCAGGCGGCGCTAATAATTCTGCTCATAATCACGGTAACCCAATTTAAAAAAAAAAAAAAATCGGTAAGCTACAATGGGCAGCTTCTATGAACATTATGGCCCAGGCTGCATTGAACCTATCCACAAGCGCCGCTAATAATTCTGCTCGAAAATCATGGTAGCTCAAAATTTTTAAATAAATTTCAATTTTTAGATCAGCCTGTCTTTCAACATATCCAAAACAACCGCTAATGCTGCTTGAAAATAAAGAAAAATTAAATCTTTAACAAATTCAACAGAGTTTTGTTTTAGGAACAAAATCTATGTGCCATTCTGGTACAGGCTGCATTTCAACCTTAGATTAAAAACATTTATAAATATTAGATTCCTTCAACCCTATGTTAAAACACGAATATTGCCGCTCTTTCATCATAAACACAACTTACGTTAATATTACCGCAACCTACTTTCATAAATGCCATGTGCTAGTATTGTCTCTGGCATGTGTGTACGTAATTATGGCGTCTATCGTTTGCTTACAATTGAAAATTGTGACCTTTTTTTTATGCGTGTGTAAATTCTTCCATGAATACATTTTTAATGGCTGTGACAGTATGAATACATTTTTAATGGCTGTGACAGCAACATATTCTTAAATAATCTCGTTCCAAGAACGTCTGCATGGTTGTTATACATCGTTATAGTATATCTCCCAGTCACACGCCGTATAACGTAACGTCACTTTTTGAGTTAAGTTTGTAAGGTGTGTATAAGTTTTGCAGCTCTAAAAGCAACATATATTAAATAATATCATCCAAGGAACGTGTGTAACAGTTTTCAGACCAAAACGACAGTTCCTCGATGAGTCCCAGTGATTGCGCTCTTGCCGCTAATCCTTTTAAGAGTGCTCAACTTGGGGGTGCACATACTTCTGTCTGTCATTGCAATTATTTCAGGATGGTATCTCTGAAAATTTAGTACTTCATGGTTATTGTATTTTTCCATGCATGTAACTGCATCCTTTTGGAGACACCTTCATGATGCAAAAATGGTATGACTTCATCAATGTGACATGTAATCCAGAAAATCTGAATCAAAATAAAATTCTATATTTAAAAAAAAAAATTCTTTCATTGTTTGAGGTAAATTGTTCAGCATATTTCAGTACCTGACTCGCTTACCTACATAACAAAAGTTTGTCATTTACTCAAGTTTGAGATAAAGTGCTAGTTTATATTAATGGTAATCTTAGTACCACTCCTAATTCTTCTATCTACATCCAATCAGGTCTAATTGCCAATATATGCCTTATATTTCATTTTTCTGTTCACCCACTCCTGTCTTTCTCTGACTTCCGATATCAGTTAGTTATTGATATGTAACCCATTTCGCTCACTTTCCTGTTATATCCTCTCGTAAACCTCTGCAAAATGCAGGGCATTGAAACCTCTCCCTACCACCTGCCCCTATGTTCTGATCAAATGAGTTTACCAAATAATATATCAAGATATTTGAGCTTTATGCCTTCAAAAAGGAATTCCATCTCCATTTTTTAATCCTCAAAACCTGTGTTTGTGTCTGATGAGCAGATACCTTTCGGCATTTATCTTCATTCCACAGTGATATACATAACTAGATTTCCAATACATGTGACCCTCTAGTTGCTCACAATCATCTTCCATTTTACTGCTATTCAATAGCATTAATAATACCATCTTGAAATAATAATGAATGACCAACCAACTTTGCTTCAGTTGGTCATTCAGCTTTTACATGTAATCTCTTCTTCTCTAGCTTTGTTTATGATTGAATGTATTCAGTTTTCTTATGAGAGCAAATAAAACTTCTTTTCAATTGTCTTCATAAATCCAGTGCCATGTGCTACAGGTTTTTATTTCATCTATATATTCCTTATCATACTGCTGCTTCCTTACACTGTTACGGTCTCACTAACCTTGAAGTACTGCAGTACTTGGAAGACCAAACCGAGCGTGGTGGTGTAACTGTTAGCGTTCTCGCCTTGCATTCAGGATGACGGCTGTTCGAATCCCCGTCCGGGCATCCAGATTTGGGTTATCCATGGTTACCCAAATCACTCCAGGCAAATGCCGGGATTCTTCCTTCAAAAGGCCATGGTCGAATTCCTTCCCATTCCTTGCCCCCATCCTTTCCCGTCTCTAAAGACCTCACTGTTACGAGACGTTAAGCAGACCAAGTTTTCTTTCTGAACATTTACAGTAGAACTCCAATTATCCGAATCAATTGGGACCGGACCTCCTTCGGATAATCGGATTTTTTCCGAAAAAGGGTCTGTTTTAATTAATTACTGTATGTATGTTGAAAATGCCTTCTTTTCCAAGAGATTTTTGGTGCTTTTGCACTTCAGGGATGAAAATTTCGCTGCAGTCATCCAAACTTTGGGTTGGTTTTTATAAATGAGGGGAAGCTTTTTCGCAGTACGTTTCCATCTTAATTAAAAAATCGATTCGGATAATTGGAGTTCTACTGTATTTTACCACCACTGTGAAGTTTTACCCTTTAATCTCGACAGCATCAGCACCTTGATTCCATATTGTGAACCTTTCCCTAACAAAGGGTTTCTCAACATTTTTAATACCAAGCCTCCTTCTGTTAAAAGAATTCTTCCCACCCCCCATTCCCCTGGCCAAAATTTTATAATTAATAAGGTAAATTCCTACTTTACAGTACTAATGATGTGATATTAGAGGAATCTCATTAAGTATTTGATGTTGGATTAAAGGTTTTCAACCCTAAGAGTTTAATTAGGAGACATAGTACTTGTGACGGTGTAGAACTGGGGTATCGTCCACACGGGTGAAGCTACCTTACCCCCCTCCCTCCCACCCCCAGGTTTGGAACTTTTGCCTTAACATTTGGCAGTTGGTATAGAAAGGACAAATTTTCTAAGGGAGCAGTTTCGGGACATGGGATACTTTATATCGGCGAAATACAACAGGAGATGTATTATAGCAGAAACACTAGAACAGATGTGTGTGAAATTAGTGAAGTTCCTAAGTATGTGAGGGAACTGGGTAAACTATAAATGTGTAGCCACTTGTTTCACAGATGTGTTAATGGTAGTTTGGTAGATGTTTTTCCTATCCTTCTTTCAAGTTTATCTTTTGTTGTAACTTGTTCACCAATTCCCATTATATCCACCATACAGGTCTACCAGAGATCTCGATTCCACTACATCATTCACTAATGACATCATAATACTGGAGTAGTCGATCACAAGACATATTATTTTTAAGCAGTAATTCAGTGTAATACAATCTGGACCAGGATGACACTGCCAATTGTGCTTCAGAAAGTATTTCTAGCAGTGTCTTACATTTGACTGCTGCAGTATTATGACACTAATTCCTCGCAGAATCACCCATCATACTTGCCTGTCAGTTTTTCATATTTCCAAGTGATTTTGCATGTTTTGACCTTTTATTTTCCACCTGTCATATTTAGCCTTATTTCCTTGCTTTGAAAATCACTTCTCTTTTATTAAAAATCCTAATTTCTTCCCAGACTACTCATGCTATAGTTAAATTTCTGCTTGTGATTACCATTTTATTCTTTTTTCCTGGCAACTGTGAATTTTATAACTCTCAAGATCCTGCTGGTTAGCCCATCTACTGTTGTACATGACTGATGTTCTGTACTATGCCCTTGCATATCTCCTAGTAACTCACATTTTTCACTTTTGGAGACTCTCTACCAATAATAATCTCTACTGACTAATATAAATGTACCAAGCGTGGTGGGTGACTGGTTAATGTTCTGGCCTCACATTCTGGAGGATGTGGGTTTGAATCCCTGTCCGAACATCCAGATTTGGGTTTTCCATGGTTTCCCCAAATCACTCCAGGCAAATGTCAGGATGGTTCCTTCAAAAGGCCATGGCCATATTCCTTCCAGTTCCTTGCTCCCCCCCTCCCCCAGTCCTTTCCTGTCTCTAATGACGTTGACGAGGCATAAAGCCATAAGAAAAATAAAATAAAGATAAAAAGTGTGTAAATATCCTTCCAACAACTCGGCTTCTATTTCTCCACCAAACTATATCTAACACACATTCAGCATCGTAAGAAACTAGAGTATTAAATTGATTCATGGTACTTAAACAGTTCAGTAATTACTGTCTCATGTCTGGATTTATTGTATCCCTTCGTTGCAGTTTTGCTGTTTGCCATTTCCATTATTTGTTGCCATCAGCTCATTCTTTGTCACTAATGCTCATCCGTTTTCTGTATCCATACTACTTCATTACAATTTATTTTGTTATTACCTATGGGATGTCTATAAATTATGTGAGGTGTATTTTGTCTTGAGATTGTACCCTCCCCCACTCTTTTGAGATGTACCTTATAATTTTAATTTTTAAATAAATTTATTTGATATGTTTATGTATTTTTCTTCTTGCCACCAAAGACCTAAGCGTTAATACTGATGTCTTCTATGTACTAAATTTTTTCTGTGAATTAACAGGAGAAAAATGATATAAAATGTTGACGTGAGATTTTTATTGACCCGCTCCTTTTTAAATGAGATTTGGTGAGATTTTGCGGCCTCCGTTTTTAGCTCGCATAATTAATGGATGTCCCCTAACCTCTACCAGCAGACTACGGCATGAGAAACCTATTGGTTATGGATTTGGAAAGATATGCAATACAATTGTATTCTGTCCTCTTCTCTTCAAGCTCCATTGAGAGATCATAAAAAAGATTGGTGGTCAAAACATTTATAACCTTAGATGTGCAGAAGTTACAATATTACTTGCAAAGTGAAACTGCTCTAAAACATATGATAATATAATGAAAGACAAAATTGATATTGTAATTGCAAAAAGCATGACGGTAAAGGCAAATGGAGCAGTCAAAGTGTTAGTGAAGAATTAAAGTTTCCTGAATTTTTGTTTAACAGGTTTCTACATATACCAAAGTGGAAATTGCACGCCAAAAATCAATAACGAATATACTAAGCCTAGTGGGTGTGCAGTTCATGATGTGGGTTCAAATCCCCATCTGGCCTGGCAGATTTTGGTTTTCTGTGGTTACCTGAAATCACTGCAGGCAATCATTTCTCTTCTGGCTCTAGTGACCCTGATGCAGAGGAGCCATGTAACTCTAGTAAAAAACTGAAGAATAGCATAGTAATGTTGTAAAGTAGTTTACTCGTGATCATGCAGGTCTTGGCACACACTATGACTGCAACACGTTATTCTGCCAGTCAGTCACATAGCTTTTTATGCAGTCAATTTATTTCTCTGCTATACAGCTTGTTTGATTTGTGGTTACAATGAGCGATTTTCAGAAACAATCCTACATGCTATATGTTACCTTTCAGAATGAACGTCAGAATTTGTGCATGCCATCCTGGCATTAGGAAGCAAAGTTGTAGATAATAGTTTTCTTGCCCATGATGAAGCCAGGAAAAACACTACCTTTGCTCAAGTACAAGCATTGACAGTGGAGGCTTGTGGCATTTCTGTGAAGTTAGGCATGGGTGATATGTTGAACTTATGTTCAGCAAGAGACTGAAGTTGTGAACACTATTGTTGAATTGCCAAGGAAGCTTCCCTTGCATTAACCATTTCAGCTGAGTCTAAAACGTGCCCTTTTTTTCTATTTAAAACAAGTTTTTGGCAATTGTCATTTAATATTCATGAAATGCCTTATGGCATTCAGTTGTGTTTCACGCCTTTTTTCTTTGTTTATTAAGGTTTTCTACAGATTTGGTCATATAGTCCACCATTATAATAGTAAATGCTAAACCAGTGCAAAGAGAAGCCCATTGTTAAAAGTTATAGCTTAATTGACAGCATCACAACATCGTAGATATGTTCACTACAATGCCAAGGCCAAGAAAACTCCACAGCTGTTATTTTCAATGATTATGCTCAAAACAAGATGTTAAATCCAACTGGCATCGTCTAGTGGCCTCCTTATAATAATCACCAGTTACATCCTTTTTATGACTACTAACAGCGTGCTGTAAAATTTGACTAGCATATTAGGTATTTTTTGAAACACTATATTGGCTTTTACTATATTAATAAATTTGGAAGTTACTAGGCTGAAAATGAAGCATAGGTCATTTTATGGAAAGCAGGATATTACAGATATGAGAATTCAGATGGGGTTCATTTATTAATATTAGTAATTTAGGAATCCTATGAAGGTTTAACCCTTTCCTCCCTGACAGTACAAATTAGTACCATTATGCCAATCACCATATAATTCGACAATACCATTGTGCACTGCATTGTTGGGCCTGTTGATCTATTGTACCATTACCTCATACAACGACTGGATTTATTCTTAAATACTGTGCGAAACTGCCAAGCAGTGAATTTTCCAAGTTGAGGCTTGGCAGTGTATTGACAAGAGTAACAAGTGCTACATTACGATGCCTTTTTAGATGAGATTTTAGTTGGTAAGGGTCAATTCCTGTTATTACTATTTTAGTCTGAACATTTAACTATATATATTTTACCTATTAAATGTGTGCTTCTAGTTTCTTTACTAAATAATCGAGAAAAACCGACAAGGACTAATAAGTACTGTCAGGGACTTCTTGTTATTTTTACATAAATTATTGGTAAATATATTTAGCAAGTATACAATTGGTCTTATAATTGTTTTAGATATTTTCAAGTGGATATTTCTAAGAAGCTCTTCTCTTGGAAGTTTATTATTTATAAAGCCAAAAATGAGGAAATTACTCCAAAGTTCTCAGGTGAAAGAGTGGTTTTAGAACTGACTGAACAAGAATGGAGCAATGACAAAGTTATCTATTTTGATAGTTATTTTTCATTTGTTTCATTGTTAAAAAAAAACTGAAAGAAGTTTTGGCTGTGGGAAAATCAGGCCCAACCACAAGGAGCTTCCTAACAACTTGGCTGCTGATGGCAAACTAAAAAGAGGAGAATGCGTCTAAAATTTTTAAAACCTAAACATTGGCTACTGGAAATGGAAGGATAAAAATATCGTACATTTAGTATCAAATTTTTATGGCAGCGAGGAAACTACTGCTACAATTAGTGGCATAACTATTAACTATACTGGTTGAGGCCCGTGGCAAATTCAATGAATGGGCCCTCTTTCAGGCCAGATGGGCGGGTACCTTGGGCTGGAGGGCCCCTCTGGCTGGTCATCAGGAACCCCCTCCGGCTGGGGTCTGTCGCATTTTGACTGTCCAGCCACCCTATAGTTTTGCCACTGGTTACATGCAAAGAAAAGGATGGGTTGAAGTCGACAATTATGTGCCCAAGTGTCATCAAGGACTACAATACATTCATGGATGGAGTTGATACTGCGATCGGCTGATGGCTTTGTATAATGGTGACAGAAAATCGCCGAAATGGTGGCACAGATTATTTTGGGAAGTTCTGAATATTGCGTTTGTCAATGCCTATAGCATACACGGCTTTGAAGTAACATCTGTAAAATATTTCAGAAGATGAGTTGCACAGGGTATAACTATGAAGGATATCAGTAAGAAGAGAAGGTTATCTACAGATATTTCACCAAGCCCTTGTTCATTCAAATGATACACTCAGACTATTCCACAATAAAACACATAAGATTGTAAAACAGAGGTATGCGTAGGTCTTCATTTGCAAAAATTAGAGGAAGATGTGAAGTATGCAGTATGAAGAAGATATAGTTTAAAACTCATTCCAAATGTTCCCACTGAACGTCTTTTTGTGCCTGAATGAGAAAAAAAAAGTTTATTGAATATCATGATGCGAGCATTTCATAATAATATGATCATAATTTCAATTGTTATTTGTGTACATCTTGTGATACACAAAGTCCCTGGCGGTACAAATTAGTACCGGTTTGTAATTAGTACTTAAGAGTTCGAACAAAATGCTGAAAAAAAAATTGTGATAAATTTTAAGCACCTTTACACATGTTTAATTGAAATCATAAATTTCCCTTTATTTCTAATAGCCGATAGGAAAGAGGTAATGTGATATTGGAAAAATGGTTAGAAGCCTTAAATAAGATTTGGACATTACAAGCGATTGGTCTCTTTGCAGTATGGGAAGTGAAACCATTCTAAGATATTGTGGGGTTAGCGACCTGTTAGAAAAATTAATAGCATCGGAAAAATGGGAAATACTTACATATTCAAAATGTACAGGCATACATTTTTATGCAAGTCCTGGAAAAATGTTAATAGCTTGGATTCAGTGGTAACATCATTGAAAACAAAAGAGATTATTGCAAAGTAGGACATGTTTGCTCTATCAAAATTTGAATATGTGAATAGGCTTGCTATTGGAAGTGATGTCAGAAGCTTTGGCTAATCACTTGGGGTGTAAAGGAATTTCATTTTTAAAAAAAAAAAAAAAAGACACCAGCAAACATAATGGAAGTTTGGAAGTTATGTCGGATTCTTTGGCTATTCACTTGCGTGTAAAGGAATTTCATTAAAGAAAAAGACACCAGCAAACATTAGATCTGATGGGTTTCATAGAGTAAGGCCAGTCAGTGTCTTTTGATAGAGAAACGACTACATTAGTCAGTTTGGGCTGCATGGGTACTTGTTTTCGGCAGTGGTATTGGAATCGTGTGGTAAAGAGTTAATCTTTAGAATGAGACTTATTCCATTCTTTTTAATTTTCAGCTAAACATTTTTGGGGTAAACATTTCTTCAGTTTTTGGAACCTTCGGAAAAATCGTGAAAGGAATTAATGCATAATGTACTTATGAATTGACCAACCCCCATATTTAGCATCACATTTTGAGAGCAACAGTCTTATGAAAATAATTATAATATCAAGGAATGTGTACTGTCTGTATTACAGATTTTATCTTAATCAGTTCTACTGTTTTGGAATGACTGGAGTAACTCGAGAGCATTTTATAAATTCTCAACGCTGAGAAAAATTTTGTTCTTAGTATGAGCCAAGTTGTTTTTTTGGGATAAAAATTCTCGTCATGGACTATGCCTTATCAATTTAATTCAAATTGGTTTAACCATTTTGTCATGATGAAGTTGGCCATTCTCTGTGAAACTCTTTCTCTTTGCTGGAATTCAGGAGAATGGGGGTTCAATTATCTATTGACCATCCTGATTTAAGGACATGCCTCTGATCTTAGTTCAGTATATAAAATTTAAAATGGTGAAAATCCTGTGCAAATTTGTTGAGTAGTTTTCATGTTATATCAGATTATAGGTTAAAAAAGTTGAAGTTCAAAATTAATTTTAATTTTCTTCGCCAGTGCTAGGTTATGTATTGTATTTTAAGTTGGTTCCTTCATTTTAAAAAGTGAAAAATGTGCATCAAAATCTGTTCAGTTGTGTTACAAGTATACATGACCAGTGTGAAGCTGAGAAATCTGTAGATTTGCCCCATAGGGCCTACATATCATTTAAGCTAACTTTTGTCAAGCAACAAAATAAACTGGGAAAGAGAGAAAATTATAGCAAAATATTAAGGTCTATTAATCCTGAATATACCCTATTTGATCTAAAGTACCCGGACACCTATCTAAAACTAAACTTTACACGTGTCTCATTCAGTATTGTTGGATATTTAATGACTGCTTTAACTCTGCTGGGGAGATTTTCAATAAGGTATTTGAATGTCTGTGGTGGAATAGCAGCCCATTCTTAAGAGCCAAAACCAGATAAGGTATTGATATTTGACACTGGGATCTGGAGTGAAGTCGACATTCTAACTCGTCTGAGATGAGTTCCATTGGCTTCAAGCTGGGACTCTTGGCAGGCCAATCCATTTTAGGAATGTTATTGTCCAGAAACCATTGCCTCAGATTCCACTTTATGGCACTGTCATGCTGATACAATCAATCAGTTCTCTGAACTGATTTAACATGTGGTTACGTCCTTCCACATTTTGAGTTTTCTTAAGTGCAATAAGGATACCACTCCCTAACCATGAAAAACATCCCCATTCCTTAACACCACCACCTCTGTACATCACTGTTAGCACTACACATGATAGCAAGTAATGATCATCAGGCATTTGCCTTTCCGTGGGACAAATATAGGATATAGTGTGAATCATCACTCAAAATAATTTGATTAAAGTCCATTGATGTTGCTCCTCACGACACCTCAAGCGTGACTTGGCATTGACTACTGAAATATTTAGCCTATGAGCAGCAGCTTGACCTAACCACACTCTGCAGTGCTTGATGGCCCTTCATTAAATGAGGTCTGCCTGGTAATGGTTTAGATGCAGTTGTTCCTTAGCATTTCCACTTCATATTTACGTCACCAACAGTCGACATAGAAGGATTGAAATGTCCTTGATGGATTTGTTACTTGGGTGATATCTAATGGTCAGTCCATGTTCAAAGTCACGGAGCTGTCCTGACCTCTTAATTGCACTGTATTAGATTAGAAACTCTTTTTTTTTTACATAACAATGTGGTTTGCTTTTAGAGTTTATTTGTGATAGAAGTAGGCTTCAGACGTGCATTATCAAAGAAATTTAAGATGCACTACTAGTACAGTAGTCATTAAATAAAAATTTTTGGATTGAATATGTCAAGGATTGCTGAAATAGTAAGGCCCTGTAATTACTATAAGTTAAGGAGACATAGCTAAGGGAAACTTTGTTCATAACTTTTCTGGTGTTAACAAATTAATGGCTTTTGGCAGTTTGCAGTTGATACAATAAAATAACCAATATTTGCCTAGTTTGATTCATTGTTATAATCTTAATTGAAATGCGAGAATACTTTGAAATAGGGATGTAACTGATATCTGCATCCGCAAGTACAGAACTTTCACGTAAAATCCAACCTCCCCATCCACAATATTTAATGCAGATGTATAGTGGGTGTTTTGTTTATATTGCAATATATATTATTATTTTCTCTTTACACAAGATTTTGCCCAACGTCGCTTAACCAACAACTTGTTTGTTTTTCCTTATGTTCTTGCAATAAAAGTAACAATGAACTGAATGGTTTTATTACCTAAGCGAATAATTTACATGTTTGAACTTGCATGTAATGTAAAGCAGCCTATCCACGATCTAACTTATAGGACATCTGCGTACAGCTACCGTAGGATGTGCTCACCCTTTAATGGTACTTGAAGGGGTCCAAAATGTTCCAAGGAATCCTTTCCACGCGTACTTTCTCGCTGCACACCAGTGTCCTTATCACACACTCGCAGGTATTTCCTCCAATCATGATCCAATACCATAGTTTGTTGGACAGTAATGACCTATGTTGGTTGTCTGGGGGTCCAACAGCATCCAACACGTCCTACGTGTAGGCCTGTAATGCCTTTCACTGCTCATCAAGAGCCCTTTATTGAAAAATTGGTTCATCGTAGGTCCTACAAGTTTGACTGTGAATGGGCCACTAAAGCGGTGGAAAGGCGGGTGGTGGGCACAGAGATGTGTGATGGTGTGGCGTTGTGCTTGACGCTTGAATTAGGTGAGCTGCAAAGTTCATATGACAAAGATTCTTTTTTAGATTATGTGAAATCATTCCACATTTTTTGTTGTTGAAAGCTGAGGCAAAAAAAAAAAAAAAAAAATCAATAAGGCAGTATTATATGGAAGTAGACTTTACTTATGAAAAATGTAGAATTTGGCATAAAAATATACTTTTTTTTAATTTATTTTTCCACCTCCACATCCAATGTTGTATGATACATAAATGTTTAGACAACATAAAAAATCTTACGTTTGTAAAGTGTAATGGTCAGCAAAGTTTTGTGAAGGTTTTTTTTTTTTTTCTCATTTTGTTTGCATTCAGAATCACTGTGTGGTCAAGGTTGGGAACTTGAAGAGCATCCTTGTATGATCGCAAAACACAATTAGATGTACATGTTTCAATATAGAGAAATATATGTTCTGTACTTGGCTATAGTTAATTGGTGATGAAGGATAAAATTTGAAATTTTCAAATTTTAAATTTCTTTATTCATGGCCCATTTTTAA
The DNA here is from genome assembly GCA_031002005.1 of Vandiemenella viatica. Lineage (NCBI taxonomy): Eukaryota > Metazoa > Arthropoda > Insecta > Orthoptera > Morabidae > Vandiemenella > Vandiemenella viatica. The sequence continues at coordinate 82,599,098 of CM061921.1, forward strand.
CTTTTGTGTACATATACCTAAATAACACCATTTAATTGCTTCTTTTGGCCTGTGCTTCACTGGACTAATGATCAAGTGGACTATCATTAAGGCCCGGATCTATGTGCACTAAAAATGCCTTAAATGTGCATGCAAAGGTGCACAAAAAACCTAAAATATGCACTAACAGTTAAAGAATATGCACTTAGCAAATGATTTAGTTTATTTCAACTGACGGAAAGACCTGTTTTTCATTCCTTACAAAATGATGAATTACAATACATTACCATGAGTTTTTCAATGTTTTCATGGGTCAAAGATTTCCTATTGTCGGACAGAATTAGTTTATAAGCCAAAAATGATCGATCCACATCAGTGGATGTGATTGGGGAATACTTGTACAATGATTCTGTCTGCTTGGAATATTCATCTGGCAAAGACTGTGTGATTCCACTTGTTAATTGATTGAATCTTTCTCAGTCCTGGGTTTGAGTCCAACACCCTACTGAGTTTTCTTAGAACTGTTTCACCAGGGATGGCATTTAAAGAAGAAATTGTGTTGTGAAGCAACTTAATAGACCCGTGAAGGGGTGCACTGACAGTGTTTAGACCCTTAATAGCTTTCAAAAGTGACAAATAGTGTACATGGATGAAATTGATATCTTGATATACAGTATCACAATCAATTTCGCAGTTTGCTTCATGAACATATGCAGTACGATCATGATCATCAATACCTGTGACCTTTTACTTGATGGAGGTTCTCCTGGTAGAACAGCACTGCAGACAACTAAGTTCCCCATCTGGTGAGAACAGATTCCAGTGGAAGAGCTGGTGCTTTTAAGAACACTTTTTTCCCCCCACTTGAAATTCCTTTATTAACAGAAGGAAATAGAGGCCGTATCTCTTCTGCAATGTAATCAATTTGCTAAACATGTAACGTGGATAGGATTGGGGAATGATACTCGAAATGACTGACCAGCTTTTAACATATATGAAGCTGTCTCTGTGATTAAGAGGTGCACCTTGTAACAATCACTTTCAAATTCAATAGGCCATAGATGTCACTGGGGATAGTTTACAAATCTTGCAGATGTACTGTGATTAGTTTTCTCTAACATCTTGCATGAAATTAAATGCGGTTCTCTGGGTACTTTTTGACATATTTTGCCCACTATGAAGTTCGCTACATGTAGGTCACACGAATCAGTTGTTTTGTTTACCAATATCTAGGCAGTTCCCTCCTATGTCAGACTGAATTGGATCCAAGAGCAAGTCTCTCATAAATCTGTCACTGAGCGAGTTTGGATAAGGTGAAAAGTTCTCTACCTGTGAATGCAAGTTTAACTCTTGTTTACTCCAAGAATTTGTCAGACTTATTGCAGTGCCCAGGGATGTCGCAACATACAGGTACACTAGACTTTTCAGTTTCTTCAGAAATATCGGATATTCGGTCATAAGATGAAATAAATGCCAAAATATGCACATTTCCTTAGGATATATACTAACCTTCAAAATATGTGTACATATGCTTTTTTTAAAAAAACCTTGGCCCTACTTACCATATCTGTTTTGTGTCACTGTCCTAGTTATGCTTCATTAGATATATGTTTGTTTAAATTGGAAAACATAATTTTCTAGCACTTGGGAAACAATTTGCAAAAATGGCCACAGTTATTTATTGTTCACTTTATGGTTGTAATGATTTAACTTTTATGAAGTGTATTATGTGTAATTAATTATTTAGAAAATAGTTGCAAAATCATTTGCACTACCTCACAGTATTCATATTTGATTTTTATTGAAGAATTATTCTTGACTGTGTTTTGGCTATCAGCAAACTTGGCACATTATTGTAGCATTGGGAATTAAAAAGAAGTGACTGACTGATGATTTAAAAAAAAAAATGTGTACCAGGTATCAGTTTTGGTGTATGTTTTGAGTTCTGTGACATTTTGCTACTGTTCTAATTAGACAACTATCTGTATTCTTGGCTTGTAAGTTGCAACTCTGTGTTCCTAAAACTGTATATGTTGAGGATAGATGCTTTGAGTTATAACTTTGCCCAGGAGTCTCCTGCCAAAGAAAGCAAGAAACGAGGCCGTGCTCCTTCAGAAGACAAGAAGGAGGTTAAAAAAGCTGACGGAGCCACACCTGCAAAACGTGGACGTGGGCGACCAAAAGGGTCTACGAAGAGGAAAACAAAAGCTGCAGCCAAGGTATTAGCTTTCACATATTATGTTCTTTTCCAATTGCATCTCGGCATCTTTTGACCTGCAATTATACTTGCAAAAATAAACAATTTTGATGTGTTATTAAGGTAGTTGGCATCAAAGAAGTACTTGGCATGGGTCTTGATCATACGAGGTAAATGGATTGATGAGTGCTATTGATGATAGAAAGGTGTTGTTGCCTGTAGTATTGTCTTTGTTGCCTCTCATTAGAAATCTGTAACTGGTGAAATGAACCACCTCTTATTGGCATACCAGTCCCCCATTTCATTTGACTTGGTGGTGTGATAGAACTACTCTGTGAAGAGACTCATTTGGATCTGATTGCCCACAAGTATCTTATAACACTGGTCATTAGTAAACAAGAATAGACGACTACGAAAATTTATGAAAAAATTGTAGAAACATCAACCATCAAACCAACTGCTCTTTTGGGCTTCCATGGCCATTTTCACATCCCCATGTCCCTCAATTCTTTTTTTTTATTCTTTTTTATGAAAATGAAATGTCTCACTACATGCACAATGAGTTCCTTTCTTCTTGAAATTCCACACTTTCCCTCTCACCTACATTTTCAAAGACCTTTTTTTTTATTTATCTATCTACTTGATCTTTATGTATCTGTGGTACCGAACCTCAAATTAATTCAATTCTCTTCTACTCTTCGGTTGTCAGAGTCAGTTTCATTCCCATATAGAGCAATGCTCGAGACAAAAAGTTTTCAAAAGTGTCTTTCTGACTTGTTTTGAGATCAGAATTTGTTCTTTTTGTTGAAGGCAGTTTTTACTCGACTATTCCTCTTATTATTTTCTCTTTACTATGTCCATTCACTGTGATCCTACTTTCCAGCTAATTAAATGATTCCGTTTTATCAGTGAGCTGACTGTTATATTAAACCAGATTCTAGGTTTTTTGTCCTTGCAGAAAAAATTACCTTGTTTTATATTGATGTATTGTCATATTTATTCCTCATTGCATCGTGCATTCTGATTAGTTTGTAATGTACTTACCACAACCCAGAAAACTGTGTTGTTGCAAGAAACAATTTACACCCTAATTGGGGGGTAAAAATCATAGCAAAGACAGTAACAGAACAACCCACCAGCTTCACTGTGTGTGTTAAAAGTGCCACCACACTGCATCGTGGGGGTACAACGGGCCAGGTTCAAATCCCGGGCCACACATACCGGCCATGTTGATTTAAGTTTTAGGTGATTTTCCGCACTTGTTGGGACAGTCCCCAATCTCCACTTCATAAACGACGCATTTCACAAATAAATACACTTGTCACATAGAACCCATGTTACACATTTCACAGAAAAATGTCCCATCGAAACTAATACATGCCTAGCAAGCCGGTAGCAGATGGAAACTTGCTTTGAAAATAAGTGCAGCCTCTGGAAGAGGATGTGCTGAACAACCCACAAAAGTGGAAACTTCCGCTTCTCCCCATCAGAACTATGACAGATCTAGCAAACCAGTAGTAGATGGAATCTTGCTTTGAAAATAAGCACAGCCTCTGGAAAAGGATGTGCCGAGGGACCTGCGGAGGTGGAGAGGTTCGAAACGATGATGATCATGATGATGGTAATAGAATAAGCTGTAAGTGACTATGCTTTTCAGAACGCTGTCTACTTAGAACTTTGAGGAACATCGCTTAATCCTATTCTACTCTGATTAACTATTCAGTATATTTGTCACTCTGAGGACCTCTTTGACTTTGTTATGTTATTTCTTCTGTGTGAATTCTTTAGTGCTCAAGTCTGGTGGGATATATCACTTTTGCTGTAATGTAAGGGGATCTGTGCCTTCTGTATATGTTACATAGTTGCTGGCATTATTTTTGTAGATCTTGTAAGGCAACCTAAAAATATTGTAACTGCGTGACAAAATTTGTTATCAGAACAGCATAGGATATCATTTTTAAAGTCATTTACTAAGTTAATTTAAGCTGAAAATCAGATTTTTACAGTTTTGAGAAAGTATTTGAATAAGTCGGCATTTGCTACTGCATCAGCCTCAAGCATTCCCCTGGAATGATATTTCAGAAATTAATAATAAATCGAAGAAAGCAGTTAGCGACTTCGAATGTACATAGTAGTCATTGTTGAATACGTAGAATTGTTTAAAGTCACTTTTAGATTGATAACTTTAATAACTTAGAAAATATTAATTAGCTAGATTCTATTTTTTATTTACAAATTTTATTTCACCCTTTTGAAAATCGTAAACATGCCTTATTTGATATCAAACAAAAGAGCGGTCCACTAGGAGTAAAATAAAAGTTGTTTCAGTTTCGTAACTGCAAAATTGGAAGAGTTATTAACAGGTTTTGGAAAGCTTAGAAAATAATTTTTACTACGGCGAAACTATTGAACCTACAAATTTTTTTTATGAGGATTAAAATAACACTTTTTAGAAGATCTAGCTATTCTCAAAATTTCAGAGTGATAGGAATATTTTTAGTTGTCAAAGTCAAAATTCTGATGAAATTTTACAAGCGTGATGAGATTTGATATCTGATCAGTTTATGAGAATACCTCGGTGGGAACCCGGAAGTCTTTACGTTCCCACAGACGTTTCTATAAATAACAGCCCAGAATTTTCCTCGCCCTCAGTCGGCCTACCAGTATCGCAGTATTAGTATGAGCGTAACCATGCTCCTTGGCGTGTAATTTCGGCACGATGTAGGTCTCAGTCGGCCAGGTATATTTAGAGCACTACTATGCTACTGTGTGATGAGATGTTGGCACCGCTCAGTCGTTTGTGCTCAGTCGGCCATTCAGATTAAGTGAGAGGCTACTACGTTGTTTCCAGATGTAGATGCCTCTGTCGGTGCCACAGTCTTGAAGATTCAGTTAGAGCGTTACTGCACATCTCTGTGGCGCAAATTAGGCACGTAGCAAGGCAGATGCTGATTTCGGGCAAGCATGTGTAACTTTGAGGCTAGCGTGTGGCGAAACTAGAACACCTCATGTAGCTATAAATTCAGTTAGGGTTCAGTAGGTTGGTCTGTCTCTAATGAGGTAATTGAATCTGCAGATAAAATTCTTTGGAAAAGTTTTTCGATGCCGATTTAGTTTTGTGACTTTGTTTCAAATTTGAAGAATATAGTGACTATCTATCAGCATATACTTGTGACTTTTATCCTCTATTACCTTTCCTTAGTTTGGGGTTTTATCAAGCTAAATGGCGACCAAGTTAATGTAGCAAAGCACGAACTAAAATTATCCTAGGCACGATCATGGTTAAAGCTGAAGCAGAAGGTTTTGCACCAACCCCAGTGCAGTTTACAGTCTTACAATCTCTTGTTATTTTTGTTTTACCTCATTGATTCAAGTTGGTGCAATTTTAATTCCTGTCTCCTAAACTCTTAGGAGTGAGGTATTTCAGTGGCAGTTCATGGGGACTTGCCGCAAGAGAACGTAACTTTTTCTTAGCATGAAAGCAAATGCCTGCAGAGTTGTCAGAGAATATATTAAGTCTTTAAAGAAGTTGTGAAATATCAGTTATTTCATTTAGTCCAACAAAGTGTGGAACTCTACCAAAAGGATATGAGAAAGCAGTTTTATTGTTCCATTACTTGATATATCAAATGAAGTGGTTGTTATTTGTTACCTTTATCATAGTACACTCAAGATACAGCAGTGTTTATCTCGTGGAAAATGAGGAAGTAAAGTGTTTTTGGTTGTTGATAATGTACCAACTCATGTCACTGAAGAAGTTTTGGAAAGAGGGAATGGCCAGTTTAAAACAACCTTTTTACCACCAGACGTCACAAGCTTGTTGCAACCAATGGACCAGTTTGTTATTAAAGCCATGAAACACCGTTACAGAAGACAATTTTAGCGAAACTTTTGGTGGAGGGCGAAGACGAAGGTGTGTGGGCTAGCCACAAAAAATAAATTTGAAAGATTGCGCTTACATGGTGGCTGGAGCTTGGTTAAGGCAGTCACATTAAGATGTGTGTGGAACAAGTTGAAAGGCATACCAACTGAAGAAGAAAAGGAAAAAGAAGCTCGAGAAAAAGAAAGGGAAGAGACAGGAGAATATCTGGATGACGTGTCAGTTGAAGAATTTAGAAACATTCTTTCGAAAATTCCTGGATGTTCAGAAGTTAGTTCTGAAGATAGAGATTCGTCAGACCGTGGATATCAAATTCTAAATGATGATGAACTTATTGAAAGTGTGAGAGAAGAAATTGTCGAGGAAGAATTTGACCTTAATATCGAAGTTGAAGCAGACACGGGACCATCAGCTTTGATGTGAATGGAACGTTAGTCAGAGTGTGACCACATGAAAATTCTCGCTGTCAAGCGTTTGCGCGACTAGGCTGCCCGAAAACGGATGAGTACAGTCAAACGGCTCACTTTGACTGAGATGTTAAGCAAGCAGTGACTTATTTACAGTACAGTACGTACATACTGTACTAATGTACAGCACTTGTAAGTACGCTTAACATGTAAAAGTGTAGCCTTTTCGTTTAATTAATTAAAAACTGTTTTTCTCCCATTTTCAATATACATCCAATAATTAAAATAGAACCTTTTTCCGAAAAAATCCAATTATCCAGATTTCTGATTATCCGAATGGGGTCCGGTCCCAATTGATTCGGATAATTGGAGTTCTACTGTATTCTAATGACATTTATCAATTTTTAAGACAATCTATGGGATACTTATACACAAGAAGAGACATGCATTGTTGCAATAGTATCAGATGTTTCGAGAATGCAATGGAATTAATTCTTAGCTGTTCACCAGATGGTAAAAAAAAAAAAAGTTTTAAACTATGATTTGCATGTATTATAATCGTGTGCAGTTCACTTCATGTGACTTTAATATATGTAGTTATTTGTCTAAATATATAGACTATATTAGCATGCGCCAGCGTGAAGTTTTTGCCCCGGTTCGGAAAAATCCTAGATCCACCGCTGAGATGGTATGACGAGTAATGGGATCGTGTTGGGCAGACAGATCATAAAAAGAAAGTTGAATACAAATTCAGATCATCCCTGGAAAAAGAGAGACATGATGTTCTCAACATACTATGAGCGTTCGTTTGAAAATTGTTAATACTTGCAGGAGTAATTGGTTTTTGCTCCTTGTGTACAGCTTTTAAAGCTTATGTATAAACTGCAACTTTTTATCGTTACTCATGCCACATTTTTTTGCAGTTTAGGAACACATTTATAAGTGATAATCGATTTCAAAGGTCAAATTCTGATTTACTCTGGGTAGCCTGATAGCTGAAAGCTGCCATTGTTTGCAGTTAACACAGCTGGGAGGTTTTCTTCACTCCTAAAAGTACGAGAATCTTGGAATTAGGAGCATGTACATCGCATATTTCCGGGAACCTCCTTTTCCTCTTTGTCTATCATTTGCATTGCTTGGGGGGTTCAGTGTCCGTGCAATCATCCTAACACTCATTTGATGATTAGAATTCAGCAAGTCAGGCACACAAGTCATATTTTTGTTGGTTTGGTGGTTTATGGTATTCTAGAGTGGGGGTTGGTTGGGCATTTGTCAGTCACATCTTCCCAGCCTTCCTTTGACATCTTCAATCACCTTCAAACTTGTGAAGATAATAGAGTCCCTGTAGGCTTGCTTCATTGATTGTTGTCAGTATATAAAGTTTGCCAATTATGGCACCAGTCTTGACCGGGTTCTGTTATTCAATTGTTTGTTCCATCGTGCGTGGTGACAGTTTTTGAGACGAAGTTCACAAAATCAACGATGCTGACACTGCTCGGAGCAAACTGAAGGTAGATGCGTTATGAAGCAAAGCTATCCCCCCTCCCTCCCCTCCTCCTCATTCTCAACTTAGCCCAAGCGATTCGAACCTGCTATGATACACAGTCAATTGCTTCACGATAAAAGCTGTATAAACACACCCTGTAGAACAAAGATTTGTTGCAGAAAAATCTTGTGCCTTCAAAATTAAGTGAATCCAAGAACTGAAACCAATAATTTTCTGTTGTTCTTCCTCGGGCTTTAGGGTGTACTGACATCATGGCCATTAATATCCTAACAACAAAACTAAAAGCACATTGTTACTATAAAAAGAGAATAAATTCCTTGCTGACTGAGTAGGGTTTATTCAAATGTCTGTGGCTTTAGAGAGTTAACCAGATGTAAAAATATTTAAAATAAACTAGGATAGAAGCAGAAATATTTTATCAGCACCAGGGTTTCTGGCTTTAAAGTGGCCACTCATCCAACCTTAAGTATGCCAATGTGGCTGTGTTTTTAGGTCCCAAACAAGACCGTTTACAGAAAAGTAAGATTTTTGCAACATTACTGCTGTCACTGTTTAAAGTAAGGGCCAGATCTTCAGCTATCCCATCTGATCTTAAAATGGCAAACAAAACATTTTCTTTTAAAATGTTACTGTTAACAGTATGTATCACACTCCAGTGGGTCCTCTCAGCAATCGAAAGCAATGTCATATATAAAGTCTAGTAAGGAGAACTTCGTCCTTCTTGGCTTGCTGATAGGAGCTGCTTCAAATCTACATGGTCAGTCTTCTAAATTTCCCTGTATGTCTTGGACAAATCTGCCTGCTGGGTACGTTTTCCAGTCTCTGTATGCAGTTAAAGTCAGAGTATATGATGTACTTAGAGTTGCAACTCTTTTTCATGTGCTGAAAGGAATTCAGTGTAGCATAACATTTTGCAGTAAAGATGCTAAAATCACAATTTAGCTTGTGGCTTGAGAGAACTCTACAGAGCATCCTACTCAATTAACCTCCTTATACCTATTGGTACATATCATGATATAAGCATGTGACTCGCTTAAAATGCCACAGAAGGTGTAATAAAAACATTCAGCACTACCGAACTTGGTGTACCGCGACAAGATTTAAAATAAATCTGGTTCTTTTTAAAATCCTGGAAGGAGATTTATTCAAATGTTTCTGATGAGCCATACTTCTAAATTGGCTTTTATGTGGTGGTTGAAAGGTATAGTATCTACATAGAGACAGCAGAATGATTGGTTTATCACTGCATTTTGTATGGGACTGCCAAGTGTTGATGCACTGTGTGTTAAGTAAGTATTGCACCTTGAGGAGTTTTTTCCAAATGATATGTGGCAGCTCATCAGTCTCAGCGCACAAACTGGGAATAGGGCTAGTGTGCTCCAGTGGCAAGCCGAATTCCCATTTTGTGAACACTGTTGTGCATAAACACAAGTAGCTACCCTCCACTATAATATAAACAACACGGCCATATTCAGTGACCTTACAATGTCTTCATAGCATACCGCATAGAGATTTTAAAGCTTTCTGAGTTTTTATGGCTCTTGCCATTGGTTCTCTTGCATGTGCCATCCAGCTTTCTCTCTTATCAAAAACTAGCTTCTAAGCCTCTGAAAAATGACTGGCTGAACATGTCAGTCATTTCACTGCTTCACGCAAACTTGATTTTGTAATGATGTAATTTTGTACCGACTGAGACTGTAGGGAAAACATCTACTCATTCAATGAACATCTTTTCAGTATCATGAAACACACCGACAGGTTACTGGTTGAAGACAAACTAGTCCTGTATCGCCACCTCCAGAAGAATCAGACTAACCAAGGTAGAACTGAATTTCCTTTAACCACTCTGAAAGCATCCTTGTAGTTCTTTTCAACATGATGGTGGTTAATCATTCTATTTAGAATCTTACCAGTGCAACTTATTAAGGTAGTACAATGATAACTACCTGCTAATGGCCTCTCCTTTCTTGGTTTCAGTTGGGGAATTGGTGTTGCTTTGTTTCACAAGTCATGGAAGTATCTTTCTGTTCAAAGATAAATCAAAATATCTAAATGGAACTCTTTATCATCGTTACTATGATACCTTGGCATCTGGCCAGATTTGTATGTCATTTAAGACACATAAGTGAAAATATGCAGACACTAAAGAAAATTTTCTTTGTAAATTGTTGTTTGCTTCTATCCTCTTCAAAACACATTTAACGAACTGCCTCCACTGCAGGCAGGATAGCATTATCATACTTTCCACCAGGCAATTATGCTGTTTGATGAGAAATTTCTAGTCCAAATCATATGTGACCATAATACAATAGCATTTGATGAACTAGTAGGGGTGCAGTAGGAATTATAGACGGAGTTTAATAATAAGATTGTCACCAGTCACAATCATTTTCAAAAAAAAAAAAAAAAAAAATCCTCTTTCCATGTCTAGTTTGTAAAGAAGTCAGAGCACATCCATTTTGATTTGTGGGTCTGTGGAAGCATTCTTGGTACCCATTGAGCACATACTTGTATGATCAATTTGCTGAAAATTATTCAGGAAATTTAGACACTGAAAAGTTAGTGAAAATTAAAACGTTGTCATTTTCCCTGACAATATCATTAAAACAAAGCCCATCACTCTTCTCTTCATCATGGATGTATGTTCTTCCACATTTAAAAAATTGGATCTTTTGCCATATAACACCTTTACTGATAACATGTTGGCAATATACAGTGACGGATGTCTGCTCATGAGTAATTTTGTACCAAAAAAACTTATTGCTGCATGCACCTCTCGTTTAATGGGATTTTCTATTGGAGTGACCAAATTTTGAGGTTATAAAGAGAAAATGGGTGAAAGAATAATGCTCTCACTTTAATTGCTGGAGAACATGCCGATGAGGCAATGGTGATACTTCCACTATTGTGCTACAACAGTAGTTTCTTTCTGAATCACACTCAAATATATATATACTTGATGTGATTGTCAGTAGTTTGCCACTGTTTTACATTTGATTTTAGACATAATTAAATAGTGGTCATAATAATGATTTGATAGTTTGAATTTTTTTAAATATTCTTTTTCCTATGCTTAGAAACCAGGTGGCCGAGGACGTGGGCGTCCTAAGAAGGAGGAAAAGAAGCCAGAAGAATCTGCTGGAGAGGAGGAGGAAGTTGATGAAGAAGAGGAAGAAGAAGATGGGGAGGATTAATGTGTGTTACCTCTTGTGACACCACACACTTGACCTGAAAACAATGTTTTAGATGGAAATTCTTTATGCCAGAAGTATTTGGGGAGCATTGATTTTATTGGGACTGTGTCAAGTGATTGTGGTAAAATATCGACACATCTTCTTTCTTTGGGATCAAAATTATTTGATATTGCGTGTGCTATGTTTTGACTGGGCAAGAAATTTATTGCTTATTACCTTTTATTCTATATACCCGCTCTAGGAATATTGAATCTGTAGGATTTTTTTTGTCATTTTGCAGTTATAATAAGTAATGTCAAGGTTGATCAATAGTTAGTAGAATTTCTGTATGTTTTTTAATAGTCTGATCATACTTTTTTGTTGATTGAGTTAATTAGTCCTGTTTGGTGAATATCAGGTATTGGACACTCACTGCTGGTGGAAGTGCTGGTAAGATTACAAGGATTTCGTAAGTGGCAAATTGTTCTTTTTGTCATTACTTCAGGAAAGTGGAAAAATATTTGTGGTAAATGTTGCACATGAAGTGTGAATGTTATCTGAAGGCACAGACTGGCAGATGATACACAGTTTTGGTCACTTCTTGCCATTTCAGATTTTTTTACTTCAACATTTCTGTGACTGAAAACAAACTTGAAGTACCTGTGAATTAGGAAAAAAATATACCTGTAAAATGATTTTTTATCCTAATCAGCATTATTAAAAACGGAATACCAGTCATTTTTATTGTGAGCTTCCTGGCTTTGAGAGAAAATGTTGGAATTGATGCCACCAGTAATTCTGTCATCACTTATTAATAGTAATCTTCCTTTATGGTCAGTGATGATTAGAGTTTATGAGAAGTGTTGTGCAATAGAATAAATTATGAAATAAGTGAATGGTATGAAAAGAGGTTTTAACTATAAATGTCAGTACCATACCTTAATAGATAGATGTCATGAAAATATCGGAAGTATGGAATTCAACTATTTAATCATACTTGAAATGTTTATTTTACATTTTTAATACAAATATCTGAAGTAATACTTTAAAAAATGTAGTAGATTGTGTGCAAGATCTTCAGAAAATAGTATCTTATTATAAATATTATCATCATCATAATTTAAAAATCAATTTTTGTGGGATGTTGTGTAAAACTTATTGTGTCATTCTGTAATAACAGTTCAGTCATGTCACTGCCAAGGTGTATGAGGTAAGAAAAAGTCTATTTAAGTGTTGTGTGTTCTACCTATAGATTTGTACAGAAATGTACAAGAATAATTAATTTTATGTGTAGTGGTCGTTTGATTTACTAGTGACGGTCCTCCTGGAAGAGAGACCAATGTGTAGTGTGCCTACCCAGTTTTTCTTGCACTCTGTGAAGCCTGACACTTACAGGTCTTGGATATATATCAATTAATTTTTATTATTTAAAATTATATGGTGAAACCTAGCAAAATTCTGTTTTATTTTTATGGTGAAAGTACAGATCATACTTGTTCGCTGTTACCTCAGCTGTATTATTTAACACTAGAGAGCTCCACATAATCTTGTTCAAAAGTCTTGTACATTCAAAATACATTTTACTTGCAAAGGAATCACATGTGAGTCCTCTGCTAGGGCTCTGAAACCCAGTCCCTTGCAATGGTCCTTGGAATGCCCATGCCTCTTTCTTGAGCTCTTCCAAATGGTCCTCAGCTATTGCTCTCCATAACAGCTTGCGAATGATGTAGGAATATGAGCTGTGCATTCATTTATGTATGAAGATACAAATTAATCCATTTATGATAGTGAAATAATGATAGCCTAGTGACTGTTGAGTTTAATATATACGGAACACAATAAACATTATTTTCTCCAGCAACTGAGAACATTGCAGATTTCTCAATGGTTCATTAGCTTACCAAAAAAAAAAAAAAGCTTCTTACATCCTCTCCCAACTCTCTCCATGTTCCCTAGTTGCCTGCAAGCATCATTTATCCTCTATCTCATAGCTTCTCTATTCATTAACTTAATAATCCAAAGGAGTTGACTCTTCAAGAAGGTTTTCCAGTTAATACTATTCACTGCTGAAGTTCCTGTGTCTTTGGTCACTGCTCCAGAGAGTAGTGGAACTCTGACCCCTTTACTGACAACTCCCTTGAGATGTCCAAGTTTCCAATAAATTAGCCACATATTGTCACACAGTATCTGCATGTACTCCTAGACTGGTCCTTTCCTACTTGTTCAGAATTTTCATTTTTGTCCTCCCTTTATCATTTCATCTTTTAAAAAGTGCAGATTTTATTTTGAAGTAAATTTACTTTTAATGAAACATTTGACAGATGAAATACCCAAGATATTCCCATGATGTGCATATGAACTCAACATGAAACTAAAGTTTCTAGCTGTTTTTCCCATTTGCCTGTACTGAAATGCTGCTGTTGCAGTGATTAATATGATGCTATATGATAATTTTACGAAATTATTGTTAGTCTTAATGTGGTTAAAATTTATTGGTTAGAAATGTTTCAGTAGAAGGAATTTTATATTTTCTAGTTTGCATGAATGTATTTTATGGCATCAGTGTAGAAAAAAAACTATTATACCAAATTTGGGAAGTGCATACCATATTGAAGCAGTACTGTGTATAAAAATTAAGCCATTGGTTTCAGGGGAGACATATAACAGAATCTGCATTGTGCATGAACAGTCCAAGGTGATCAAATGAGTATTCTTCGGACACAGCTTACAGTCTATCATAATTTACAAACTTTCTGGATAATACGTCACTAAAGTTGAAGATCATGTGTGTGCTGATACCTGCTTACCTGCCAAAATACAACCTTGCATCATTATGCAGGATCACTTAAAAGATTACCATGGTAACTATCTAGATTGGTATGAATTTTGGCTCTGGGATTCATAAAAATGACATTTCAGTGGAAAACACTTACGAGACTGATTAAAAATTAGTCTTTTGTGCAGTGTGTGACCCCATTATTTTGGCACTATATCATCCTAGGTAGACATAATATCATCTTATGCATTAGATTACTGATCTCAACAGAATAATTGCAGTGTTTGGATGCTGTCCAACTACAGAGTTAGGTTGGCCATTCTCAAAATAATGTGCTAACACTGTCTGACTTAAAGTTTAGCACCCTCAGACTTTTTTATTATTATTAATAGAACCATCCTGATTATTTCTGAAATCGTTGGGGCAAATTCTTGATTGTTTCCACTTATGCTTTAAAAATATTAGAAAGGTATTTTTTACAAACAAAATAATGCAACACACGTTAGCACAAAGATTGTGTAGTTTGCAGACAGATTACAACACACATTTGGCTCCCTCCTTAATGTAGAACTCAATGGACACCCCCCCCCCCTTTTAGATGTTGTCGCTAGGAGTTAATTATATAGCAAAAAGTGGTACTGGAATTAACATTTGAGGATTTATTGTTGGATTTCTGGGCAAATCTCGAGTACCATTCAGAAATCTGCCATATCACCAATGGTGTCCCACACAATAAGTTGCTAACAGTGTAATGTTTCTTCTTCTCGTTGCGACTATTTCAGATTTGGTCCTGTCTGAATAGCATATCACTCTGGTACTACTCTTTTCTCCATGATATGATTAGTACCTGCACTTCATTATCCTGTTGTGAACAGCTTTTCATTTTGAACAGATGCGTATATTGCGATGTCTAGTCAGTTGAACCAGAATTGTATTTGAGCAATTTTTGTACTGTCTTTGATTTTTGGCAGCCTACAGCTTCTACATTTGAAGCTAACACTAGAATGTTGGTGAGTTACACTACTTCCTGTTTCACAAACAAGTGGAAATATGATGTTTAACCTTAACTCTAATGTTAGCCTGTCTGTAGAGTTGATGAAAGAGTGCAGTTTTATGATTTTCCAATTTATAAGGAGTCCTATATACAGGGCGTTCGCCGGGAAACGCTACCCTCCCTGTCTGTTGCCGTCGGCAACTTTCTCGGTCAGTGGAGCCAGCAACTGCCGGCACACGGCACCGTGAATCACCGCACTGTTTAACACCTCCGCTGCCCCAACAGTGCAGTGACGCAGTATAATCGGACCCTTACATTGTTAAGAACGGTTTCTTTGCATTGTAGCTAGTTTGTGACTTCAGTCTCTTATTAATCAGTGTTGTGAATAAACGTTTCTTTGCGGTTTGGCTGGTTTGGGGCTTTATACTCTTACTAATCTGTACTGTGTTTGAGTGTGAGTAAAATTATGGTACGTTACAGTTTGCAAGAAAGAATATTTCTCTACGATACATATTTGAAGAAAAAGTCGTTTAAAAAGTGTCGCAGTAAATTTCGTTGCGAATTTCCTGGCGCTTTACTGCCAGCTAAATCAACAATTCTGCGTCTGGTTAAAAAAGTAAGAGAAACGGGTTCATTTTTTAACAAAAAGAGACTGTCGGTCAACCGTATTCTCACAGAGGAGAAAATTGACGCATTCGCTTTTCGACTAGAACAGTCACCCAAAAAATCATTAAGTCAGTTAGGGCAGCGTGTGTCTCGAAATATGTTCAGAAGATGTGAAATTTGCATTACACAAGAGGGTCAACACTTCCAGCATCTTTTATAAGGTAAGCTAATGAATTACGTCACATTTAAATGCTTAGCACATACAAGTTTATGAAGCGTAATTATTATGAAATAGTCCGCAGCCGACGGTCGAACAATGCCGGAAGCTGACCGCTCGCTCGCCGGGAGCAGTTTCTTCCTTGTAGCGCTAACAGTGGGTTGCGTTTCCCGGCGAACGCCGCCCTGTATTTATATTTCTACTCTAGCCCCTTTTTTTTTTTTTTTTTTTTTTTTTTTTTTTTTTTTTTTTTTTTTTTTTTTTTTTTTTTTTTTTTAAAAAAAACACCTTGTTACCTATTGACTTATGCAAATAATTTTTCTGTATTGATTTTATACAGATTGATGTGTTGGTTTTGGTTAGTAACTGTTAGTTATAATAGATTGGACAGTTGACTACAGAATGTTTTCAACTGTCAGTCTACTTCTGGACATAATTGATTATGCAGGGTACATAAATTGTTTTTGTGGTAGCTGTTGTCTTCTGAATGTTGTTCCATTACCTTTGATTAAGCAGAAATCGTTCAAGAAATGTGTTTTGGTAGTACATGAACTACTGTAATGTTTGCATGTAACTTTATCTGAAGGCTGTTCACATGGAGCATTAGAAAGTACAGCCATTAATCCCATTAAGAGTAAATTGTGCAGTTAAATTAGATTACTAATGTGTTTGAAATATGAGGACCAGCATGAAAAGCAACTGATTGAAGCTTCTCAATTCATTGTCTAAGGGACTTTTACTGTGTGATTCTGTCTGATGGCTCTTTTTTTTTTTATCCAATTTTTTTATTGTTCCACGTCTATTTGTTTTTAAACTTATTGTAAATGGTATTGACTGTCATTGGTGACTGGGTAGGTAAGAGATATGATCTGAAATAGTTTAACTATATAATTGTTTAATTTGTCATTGAGTATCAAATTCTGCAGTGTGTATGTATAAAGTAGGTGAACTATCTTTTAGTGTTCAGAGTTGGTACTGGAGCATTATTTTTAACATTTCACAGTAGTTTTAAAATATTCATCTAAATACATGCAGAATCATCCAAATATCATTCTGCTGTAATTATGACTGCACTTTTTCTTTTATAAATAAAGTATCTAAAGAATTATGTGATCAACTATTTTTTCTACTAAGCCTGTATCATTATTTTTAAATTTTATGGATGCTGCTTCCTTTTCCCTTACCTTATGAAGGTATATTGAAAAACAAAATTTCATTGTATGTACAGAAAAGGTTACCAAGTAATGTTTTCAACCATGGCTTAGCCAACATATGAATGGTCAGGTGAAGCATTCATTGTTCAGTTGTAAAGATATGGTATAGCACAAATCGGTCACACTCGTAGCAAGTGGTTCCTCTGAAGCCACATTGAACAAACTAGCATGAACTGGGAAAAGGCGAATTATACCCATCACTAGTTTTATTAATGGCATTGTTAATTTTATGACTATCTTTCCGTTTGCAAATGTCTGTACAATATTCTCAGTCTCTGCATATTCTTGCATAGTTACTGAATTTCTCTGTATATTAGGACAGTAATTCATTTACGTAGGTGGTTTTGTCTCTTTCAAAGTACAGAAACAATGTAATTGAACACTGAATTTTTATATGTCTTTATCAAACCAAGCCAACACACAATGCACAGGCCTTAAAATTTCATCTGTTACTGTTTGTGACAGTTTCACGAGCTTGAAATTCTTATATAGGTTATACATTTCATTTTGTGTTACTGCATTACTGGGTCAGAAAACCTGTTTGATGTTAGTAGAAGTATTGATCAGTGTAAACAGAGAAGCAGATACACAAGTCGCCACTACAAAGTTGACTTGCTGCTTCCTAATGCAATTCTTATTAGCAACATATATTGTATATCCTAGCTGCCTTATTTCATTAAACTAGCTCAGTGCTTTCTTATTTTGTTCCTAATTTCTGTTTGGAACACAATTACACAGGTGAAAGATAATATTTCAATTCTCCCAACAGTTTCACAGTGTTACCATTCCTTACTCTGTTGTTTATTTCTGATAAAAGGAAAATGCTTTATTTTTTGGTGCCGAGATATGTTTCTGGCTCAAATTGAACCATTTCATAACCATTATAATCTGATGTCTTTTTTTTTTTTATTCTCTTGTGTGTATTTTCTTGTTGCACCTCGGTTCCCTGATTTTTGTTGATTTGGTCCTATGTTCTTACGAATGGTTTTACGAGGGCGGTCAGATAAGTACTTAGCGTACAAAAGAAAAAACGAAAATTTAAAAGTGGTGATTTATTTCTCAACATAGTCTCCTTTTAGCTCGATACACTTGACCCAGCGATGCTCTAACTTCTTTAACCCGACTGAAAAATGCGTTTTCTGGAAATCTGCAAAGTAGGCTTCCGTGGTGGCGATAACCTCCTCATTCGACTTAAATTTCTGCCCAGCGAGTGTCTTTTTCAAGTTTGGAAACAAAAAGAAGTCACACGGGGCCAAATCTGGAGAATATGGTGGGTGGGGCAGCAGTTCATAGTCCAATTTGACCATGGGAACAGCGGAAGTGTGAGCTGGTGTGTTGTACCGAGCGTGGTGGGTGAACGGTTAACGTTCTGGCCTCACATTCGGGAGGACGCGGGTTAGAATCCCCGTCCAGGCATTCAGATTTGGGTTTTCCATGGTTTCCCCAAATCACTCCAGTGTGAATGCCGGGATGCTTCCTATAAAAAGGCCATGGCCAAATTCCTTCCCGTTCCTTGCCCTAAACCCATCCAGACTCTAATGACCGCGCTGTCGATGAGGCGTAAAGCCCAAGCAAAAAAAAAAAAAAGCTGGTGTGTTGTTATGGTGGAAGAGCACTTTTTTCTTTGCCAAATGGGGTCACTTTTTTTTTTTGCAATTCAGCGTCAAATCGGCCCAATAATTCGGCATAGTCAAACCCTGTGATCGTTTGCCCTTCTCCAGGTAGTCTGTGTTGATCACACCTTGTGAATCCCAGAAAACGGTGGCCATTGCCTTTCCGGCTGATGGAACAGTCTTCGCCTTTTTCGGAGCACGTTCACCCTGTAAAGTCCACCGTTTTGACTGTTCCTTGGTCTCTGGTGTGTACCAGTGGATCCACGTTTTGTCGAAGGTCAAGTAATGACGCAGAAAACTCCTTCGGATTGTGCTTAAACATCGTCAAAAACTGCTGTGAAGTGGTCTCACGGTTGCAAGGAGTGAGCAAACGCGGCACCCATCGCACCAACAGCTTTCTCATGCCCAAAATTTCATGCAAGATATGACCCATGCGGTCTTTTGAGATGTCTTCTGTTCCAGCAATCTCACACACCTTCAACCGGCGGTCTGCCAATACGAGATCGTGGATTTTTGTCACATTATCCTCCATGGTAACCGTTTTTATGGCACCTGGGCGTGGCTCATCAAAAAACCGACGTGCGACCACGTTCAAACTCATTAAACCAATTTTTGAAAGTCACAATCGAAGGAGAAGAGTCACTGTACACAGCATCCAAGTGCTCCTGCATGATTTTCCTTCGAAAAAAACAAGAACCAAATCACTGACCGATATTGCTCTATTTCCATTTTTTTTTAAATCCACGGACACACCCACTTTCACATGTAATCACAACAAAACGAGGAGTCCAATTTGGCTGAAATTTTAACAATAGCCGTCTAAGATAACGTACTACACTATAATAAATTTCTTTGGCGACAGTAGTGCCATCGGGAAGAGAGGCTAAGTACTTATCGGACCTACCTCGTAAAGGATGCAGTATTTCAATCTTTCCATTGTGTTATATATAAGGCTCAGTGCCATTAAAAAAATATGAGCAATTGTTGAGTGATATTAATGTGTCCTGTATAGATATTGGCAGATGTAAAATCATTTAAGGAATCATTATAAGATTAATTATATCCACTATTAGTAATATTAATGAGGTTCATTTTTCAATATGCCTTTGTTTCCAAATATCTTTGGTACCATATTCTATCAATCACTTCATAATTACTCTATTCTTGTCAGAGTTACTGAAATCCACAGTTTAAGATTACTTGAAATTTTAAACAGCTGCAAAATGGTTAGGACCTCAAGGCTGCTTGTATTTCTTTATGCTCTCATAAAAATAAAAACCTGCCTGCTATGTTAATCATATGAGCAGCAAGGGAATTGTGCTCACCGATTAGGCACAGGTGTAAAAACATCGAAAGACAAGTTGGTTCTTGAAATCCTGGTTTGAAAAATAAAGGTGTCATTGTATTGCCAAAACCCTTTCTGATGCACAATGCTGTGTGATATATCAATAAATTCTGAATCTTTATGAAATTTCTGTCAAGCTGATTCTGATAGTTTGTTATTGTCTCCAAATTTACAGGAGGTTTTAATCTTTCCTATTTTTCTTGAAAAACATCTTGCTTATTAGATTATCTCTGTTGATCTCTAGTTATTCCTCATGCCTTTAACACCAAATATGCTACTCAAATTGATAGTCAACCTTACGTTGTTCAACATAACCGGCTTCTCGGTTGTCTTAACTCTCCGACACATACAATGAATCAAAAGCAGTTCTGATGAGTATCCATATTTATTATTTAGTGCAGGTTTTAATGGCAGATGACCCATGAAGGTTGCTCAGCCAGCCTTGATGTCAGGTTTTATTTCCCACACCTTCCGCCTGTCGGGGAAAACCTACTCTAATGGCGCAGCTAAGTGTCGCCATCTGTCTGTGAAATGTATCAGAAGTTTGTGTTCAGTGAGTTAAGATTTTGTTTATTATTGTGAGTTAAGGTTTTATTATTATTCTGAAGTGTGTATTTTATGAGGCAGAGTTTGGGGACTGTCCCAACATTAGTCTAGATGATGCTTTAAATTGCAGTCAGGAGGGCTGGTACATGGGGCCAAGAACTTGAACTTCATCCCGTTATATCTTCCTGATCCTGGTTGGCAGCACCGTGAAGCATGCAGCCATATTGGGCGGTGCAGGCAAACTGTAATATTATCAGATGTTATTCCCTTTTAATGTTAATCCCTTTAACTTACTCATGTTCTAAATATGCTCCTCCTCATCAATTAATAGTATTAAACTCTGGTAATGCAATTCCAAGTTTCACTCTTCTACCAGAATAGAGGGATGTGATGGTTTGGAAGACACTATATTAGTCTCTTCCAACCAAATTTCAAACCCTCCTTTACCTTGTGTACCCCGTTTATATGGATGAGGCTTTGCTGACTGAATGATTCACCGGTATAAGCTTGCCAAATGCCTGAAAGGAGGGCAGAGGAGTGAAGAGTGGTCCAGGACAAGCTCTTGTCCTTGGGGTTGGAAACTGCCCGTAGAGGTGGATGAATTAGAAATGATAAATGGCATGGTGATGCAGAAGGCAGTGGGGAGTCTATTAAAACCCAAAGGGTATCCAGTGGATAAGTGATCCTCTCAAATTACATATATAAGGTTTTTTTCCTGGGTAAAATAGTACCCAAGTGGGATCTGCTCAGAGAGGAGACATTCTACGAGTGGGAAGTTAGAACTCTGAATAGGGCTGGTAGATTAGAAAACTTAAAAAGGGTGACTGTACGGCTTAAATGTCATTGGGATTGGTGAGATTAAGTGGAAGGAAACACACGATTTCTGGCCTGGGGAACACAGGATAATTAACACAAGCTGTCTGTGGAGCTACTGGTTTAGGATTTGTAATGAACAAGAGAGTAGGGAAACCGGTTATTATGAACAGTTTGGTGACAGGATTATTTTGATGAAGAAAGATACGCGTACTAAGCATGTTCCAACCACATTAGTACAAGTGTACATGCCAACGTTACAGGAAGATGAAGCAATAGAGAAAATATATGATGAAATTGAAGAATTAATCCAATGTATGAAGGGGGATCAAAATCTAATAATCGTGGGTGACTGTAATGCAATAGTGCAGCGTATCCCATCCTTTGGTCCGCAGACAAAATAAAATTAATAATTACGAAAACATAAATGGAGGTGTAATAGACCAAGATCCCAGACCTACGTCATTTTAGGAAAGCTGAAATTTTGAGGATGAGTAGAGTAATAAGTAGTTAAGAACGTATGCGTACTTGCCAGCATGGAAGCGAGGCCCTTTCAGAAGTAGCGGGTACAAAAGGTCCAAAAAAAATCTTTGCTAACCTACCTTATAGTATGAAAGCTGGTTTTTATATACGTTTTACAGAATATTGTTAAAAACCAACATTTATTATTGCCAGATACTTCCTGTGGGCCATTAATTCAGCCAGACGCATTAAAGGTTGTAAAAGGAGGTAAACTACGTCGTAGTAGAAAGCCTAAATTTGATATATGTTGCTCGGGGTACTATCTCGAGACATTTTTAAGCAGCCAGACCGATGAATGTTCCATTTTGAATATGAGTGCCAGATAGACAGACATACATATGGTTGGGCATGCACCCATATAGTTTTTTGAAGTGCCAGAGCATTGTAGCTTCCTAACTTATGATGAAATAGGGGATTTCAGGCTGGTTTTTTTTATGGAAATCGTGGTGTTATTGTCAGACCCTGTAATTTCTGGTAAGTGGTTGGATATATTGTTGTTGATATACATTTTGTCCTAAGTCTTGAATAATTTGATGGGGCGAATAATGTGCTTGCTGGAAGAATTTTGTCCTTAATGTAATCTGTGAGCCTTTGTATGCCTAAGTTGTAGTGAATTTGTGTGTTCGGCATGTACCGTGGGGCGCTGGTAATAATTCTCAGATATTTGTTTTGTATGATCTGCAGTTTTTTGATTTGACAGTCTGAATCCATGCTGAAAAGTTCTGAGCCATATAACAATGCCGGTCTAATTATAGTGGTGTAGATTTTTAATTTTGTCTTGATACTAAGTTTGCTCCCCTTGAGGAGGGGTTATAATTTAAAAAGTCGAGCCGAACCTATATTACAAGCGTTTTTTATGTGTTTTATCCAGGTTAGTTTTTTGTCAATTTCTAGTCGAGATATTTAACCAATTCACACCAGGGGAGTTCCATGCTGTCGAGCTTGATTTGGTGGCTGGGTCCCATCCTTCTGGTGGTGAACACAATAACCTGACTTTTGCCGGAGTTAATTTTGATCTTCCAACGGTTGCACCATTGAGTAATTTTCTCAAGGTGCTGCGTCAGTTTACGTACGATGTAATTTAGGTTGTGGCTCGACCTGTATACCTCGGTATCGTCCGCAAATAGCCCTACTTCTCCGCCTTGTTGGTGGGGTAGGTCATTTGTATATACGCTGTACAGTGTTGGAGCCAATACCAACCCTTGAGGTACGCCTGCTACAATTGATTTCAGCTGGCTTTCTTGTCCGTCCACCACAACGAAGAACTTCCTGTCACGAAGAACGCTGTTTATTATTTTTAATAAATGGCCAGGGCAGCCATACGAGTGTAGTTTAAATACTAAGCCATCATGCCAAACCCTGTCAAAAGCTTTCTCAATATCAAGCATAACAGCACCTGTATTGTGCCTGATGGATCGCGCTCTGCAGATATGTTCGACCAGTCGGGTAGATTGGTGGATTGTACTGTGCTGAGAACGGAAACCAAATTGCTGTGGGATAATGATGATGTTTTTGTCTAGGAATTTTTGGAAGGTTGTCACTGTAATTTGCTCTAGGACTTTTCCGAGGAGGTTGAGGAGTGAGATAGGTCTGTAGTTTTGGGGAAGGAGATGGCTTTTGTTTGGTTTAGGAAGGGTAATTATTTTGGCGATTTTCCATGGGGATCGGAAGAAGGATAGTCTGAGGCATGCGTTGTAAATAGATGTGAGGTAAACTATTGCAGGTTGTGGTAGGTTTTTTAAGTATGTGGCTTTTACACCATCTGGGCCTGGGGACTTTTTGTTACCGAGTCTCCCAATGATTGAACTCACTATAGTCGAATCCACAGGGCAGAAAGAGCTACGTAAATTTTCCTGTAAAATGCGAGGTACTTCTCTAGCTACTCTTTCTTTGTGGATTTTACTATCATCGTCATCGATGACGTGTCTGAAACTGATCTTCTAAAGAGTTTGCCATTAGTTCGGCTTTTTCCCGTGCTGTGTATGCAAAACCATTTGGTCCTTGTAGTGGCTTTGTTGACAGGGGCGGTTCTCTTCTAGCTTTTACTATCTTCCAAAAGAGGTTGGGATTTCGCTCCGCTCGACTAAGAGTGTCTTCCCAACGAACTGCTCGGTGTTGTTGCAGGTGCCATTTGATTTGGTTTGCTAGTCTGTGGTTCTTCTGTCTGCTGGGTCTCTAAATTGTTGCCAACGTACTTGTTTCAAATCTATTAACTGTGAGATGTGGGGTGGGAGGTCTTTTCTGCCTGGGTCATGAGTTATTTTCACTGTAGCTGCCTTCGCGCATTATTTAATGATGTTTACGAACTGGTCTATATGTCTCTTGACTTGTCTCTTAGTTTCCAGTTCGGGCTGCCCTGTAATGTGGAGGTTTACTAAATCTTGGTATTTTTGCCAGTTTGTGATTAGAGAGAAATTTTTACTCTCTGTTCGGCACGCGGCTGTATCAATATATAATACCACTGGATTGTGGTCTGAATCGAGGTCATTAAATGCAGTTAATGCAACAGACCAGGTGATGTTATTGAACACCAAAATGTCCAAGATATCAGGCCTGAGTCTGGAGTCCCTGTGATAGTGCGAGGGTTCGTCAGACGCCACTGCAGTCACCTGGGGGTTATCTGTAATAAATTTGTGGAGGGCGCGGCCGCTTGAGTTGGCAGCGCGGCAGCCCCAAGTCTGCAATTTGGCGTTAAGGTCACCCCCGAGGATTGTTCTGTCGGCTGTGGTCAGTGCTACCAGGTCGGGATCTGGTATTTTATGATCTAGCTGGTGGTACACTGCTGTAAATCTAATTGCCTGCCCATTTAATTCGACTTCAACAGCCGTGGCTTCTACACGCTTGAGCGCAGGTAAATCAATTTGTCTGTGTGCAAGGCGGTTTCGTATTAGTATTGCCGTCCCACCCCCTGGTTTATTCTGCCTGTCGGTCCTGTACAGCGTATAGTTTCTCACCTGGAATCTGTGATTTGCCATCAAGTGAGTTTCAGTTAGCAATGCTATGTCTATTTTGTGCTCATCGAGAAAGATCTCTAGGGTAGCTTTTTGTTGGTAAATGCCGTCGGCATTCCAGTTCATCACTGTGAAATTTTGGGATTTATTTTTTACCATTGAAAAAGTCTACAAGGGCGTTAAACATAACTTTGAGTTATGTCACGTGTCTGGATCTGCTTTGATGTCCTGGAGCATAGTTTTGACTGTAGTGAAGAATTTTTTAATTCCAAATGACTTGAAGAGATTGAGTAGTTCCTTGAAGTCTGCCAGCGGGGAAGATGAAGGTGGTTTCTGTGAGGTAGTGTTTTCTTGTTCACTTCCTGCAGGTGGGTCAGAAGAGTTTGGTAGAATCTGCGAGGAAGTGTATGAAGGTTCACTTCCTGCAGGCGGGACAGAAGTGCTTGTGTTTTGTTTTGTTTTTTGAGTTTTCCGAAGAATTTTCGGACGAGGGTGCTTGCTCAGTGATGTTGTTTGTAGATAGTTTAGGGAACTGCTCGTTGTCTATGTTAAACTGGTTGCTATCAGCTTTTTGTTTTTCTAACTGTTTTTGTTTTTTTCTTTTTGTCCTTTTGCTTTTGGGCACCTGCTTTTACAATTTCCAAGTAAGTGGGACATTTTTTGTAGCTAGCAGGGTGTGTCCCTTGGCAATTTGCGCACTTTGGTGGTTGGTCCAGTGTTTTACTACATGTGTTGGTAAGATGCCCTTATCCACATTTCGGGGCAATATGGCAATTTCTGGACCCGTGACCACATTTTTGGCATGTATGACACTGAACAGGACCAGTGGGTGCCCTATGTGCTTCTACCCTCACCTTGAGACGGAGAAGAAATTGTAGATTGTAAATATCATATGCCTCTGGCGTGCGGTTTAAGTGGACTAGGTAAAGCGGTAATGGCTTTCTGATTCCTACCTCCTTTACTGTCGTCATCTGGACGTTTCGAATAGGAAATTTTTCCACGAGGAGAGCGTCGGCTATTTCTCCTGCTGGTATGTCTGGAGGAAGGTCAAAAGCCCCCCCAACCAAAGTCCACTTAAGCCAAGCTCCCCCCCCCCAAAAAAAACTGAAGTCCTGGATCCGCCCCTGCGCACAATGGCGAATATTTCTCATTGTTGCCCATTGTCTCTAGTAGTGGAGCTAAAAAAAGTCGCAGTTTTTCTCAAGGGGGTTCGCCATTGCCTGGAAAATTTTATAGGGGTACGTGGAGATAAATAAGTTTGGGAAACACTGTTGTATAGGAATATGTATTTTTGTCTGAGTATGAGTAAAACAATCAGTACGAAAGTCTCTTAATGCAAGGAAATAAAATTCTATTTCTGCCAATGGTCTTCGACATCAATTCCGATGCCAGTGTTCAACGGTTCAACTCGCTGCTAGCTAAACTAAGCCACTTGATAGATGAGGAGAGAATTGGTTATACTGGTATCATTTCACAAATTAAGGACTCTGAGGATGATATACAGGAAGAAACTACAGACAAACAGAATGATTTAATGATTATTTATTGTAATTATTTTGGATTTCATTACTCGGGAGGGTTAAAAAAATAGCAATATTTTACCATGTGCCACATTCCTCCTAAAACGCACTTTGGTAGTACTTTACCATTGCCTTAACGGCAACTTATTATGTTATATTTAGTTGCATGTTTGTAGACTTAGAAGTTGTCCAAATATTTTGGGACTGGAGCGTTTAAGGACGGTTTTGCGGAATGAAAGCGATCAATCACCTTACATATATTCCAATTGTAAATCGGTTTAGTTCTGTATGAAGAGACTTATTGCTTAAATACACTTTTCAGATGCACAGCAATAGGCTAGCAGCGGCTAGTGATTTTCTATACGAAACTGCTGATAGTTGCTCCTTAAAGCCGGAAATAGGTGGCTATGTAAGGGAGAGTGAAGCATCCTGGCGTCCGTTTTGTTCCAGTACATTGTGGGTAGATGGTATTAAAAGAACTGGAGGATGTCAGCTGTGTCCTCTCGAAACAGTTGATAGAAGGCCCTTCAGCAGCATAGAACGGATTAGAGAGGCAGAAGTCAGCTGAGCTACTGGAAGGTTTTGGACTTTATCGGGAAATAATAATAAAACGCTCACAAGTTTCAGAGCGCAATTGAGGCAGTCGCCTAACAGAGCTAGCCGTAAGTGCCGGGCAGCAGCAGTGTGTAGTTTGGTCGTTTTGGAGGGCAGTAACCGCGGGTAAAGAGTTTAGGACAATTGGAGAGATGATGGGGCAGTGAGCAATAAAAATGGTGGTACGAAGCGATTTACGGTGGAATCTGAAATTCGAGCCATACCTGAAAGTATCGGCGTTTACACAGTCGCCAAGAGTGGTCAATAAGAGAGATTCAGTTGATAGTTACATATCGGCAGAGTTACAGTTCAAAGCAGTTGCGGAGATAAATAGTGAGATGGGACAGATTGGGGGTTTAGTAATAATGGCACAAGCTATTTCCAATAATTTCGTTATTGTTATTAGTGTGAACGAAGCGAGCCCTTATACTAGGCGACGGATTGTGCACACCTAGTGGTATACATTTTGAAAAAACTGCCGCACATAAAGGCGTGTAATTGAACATACTAATTCAAAGTTAATTCTAGATGTGCCATCAAACATTATTTTTGAAAAAAATAAATAAATTATAATTATTTTTGTTCGTGCATGCTGGCAAGTAGAGGTCTTCAGTTTGGTAATCACCATCATAGAACGAACAAGTCTGGTAAATAGTGTGTCACCTGTGGTTTCTCGCCCTAAAGCAGTTCTGTCTGGCGGGTCTCCGCTTAAGAGAAATCGGGGGTTAAAAAGTGTAAAAATTGTGCCTTAATGAGTTATACCTCTATTGAAGACCACTTGTTAAGTAGGTCGGTTTAGCCGTGCGTGTTGAGGCGCTGGGTTGATGAGCGGGAGGTTTTCAGTTAGATCCCACCACCCGCAAAAAAATTTCTGTTAGTATTTTTTATTGTTATTTTATTTTGTAGCATTTCAAATTTGTTTTGAAACAAAATCTCCAAATTATTTATTTTCCTTTAAGAAATACACAAATGATAAATGATTTCGATCATAAAAACATTTGAAACAAAAATTACATGCACACCAAGAACATTTTATGCTGGATATCCTTTCACAGTCACTTATTCTCCAGAAAGTGAAATATTAATTTAATTTTTTGTATTAAACATTATCTATGATTTTTAATGTTCTTTGTAAATAAATCTGTTACTTGTGTAAATGTAAATGCATCGGTTTTGTGATTATACAAAAAAATACCGCTCCTTCCCTTAATCAGTTATTTAAATAACTATATAATTTTACTGACAGACTATATAAAATTTAATCAAAATTAAAGAATGAAATGAAGGTAAACCTAATCGGTTGTAAGAACCTTAGAATTTTGGCAAATTCTAGCTCCTCACCTTTAGGATAAAGGGGGGAAAACTCACTTTTCAGTAACAGATAGTTTCGTTTCTTGTATAGGTTAGGAGAGTGAAGCTTTATATAGCATGAAGATACCATGACCTAACAGACTATATAAACCTTTTTAGAAGCATTAAAGGTATTCAAAAGTTAATAAAAGACCTAAATAAACTTTCTATAACAGTAAGAAAACATTATCTTGGTCAGAAATAAGTTAATTCACTCAAATTCAATTTCTAAATAATAAACCTTACTATAGCTCAATTTCACCATTTCTAAACCAATTTAAATGCAGTAAAGACTGTCAGTATTTAATAAAAGCCCTATATAAACTTTGCATCACAGTAAATAAACTTTAAGTCAACCAAAAATATAATACCTGTAATCTTCAATAATTCAGTTTTGAAACTATGAGCTTCTACTTTGGGAGCATTTCGTCATTTCTAAACCGATTTAAGAGCAATAAAGTAGCTCAACATTTAATAAAGTAAATAAATTAACTTTCTACACTAATATAAAAACTTTCTACTAACCTGAAACATGATAGTCCATAATAATTCAGTTCACCAAAAATAGATTTCTAATATTTGGTATTTCACTGTTTTTGCACACTTTCGAACGGAATAAAGTAGTTTTAAAGCAGTAATAACACAGTTAAAATATAAATTCACTAAAATTCCACAGTTTCTGGCCGTATAAATAACTTAAATCAATTTTTTAACACTTCGTTAGGTGCACTTCACTTTTAACATTTTTATCACAGAAACCTAGAAAGCTTTCGGAATAAAAAGTAGATTTCCTGAAAGACCTCAAAATCTAATATCACATATATTAATTTCAAGCAATCCCATGCAGTAGAATAGATTCTATAAAGATTTTAGAGATTATTTTACAACAAAACCACGTGCCAAGTTTAGGAATTTATTACAGCTGATCAAAATTAGATACAGAGATGAAACAACTTTCAGAATACGTACTTCAACCCAGAGAATATTGTGGTAATTTTACATTTTCCATAAAAACAACAGAAGTAAAGTTATTAAATTAAAACACACATAGCATTTTTGGTAAATCTTGTCAACGCTGTAATCTCACTATCCGCGCAGCAATCTTAATAAAAGTTACACCAAAAAAACTCAGGAATTTTAGGAGAACACGCTGATAATAATATTATTTAGATAAATTGTGATTTAGCTGAAATGACGAAATATTACAACTTCGAGAAGAATAGTAATTCCCCCGAGTAGAAAGTAGTCGCCTCATACGCTTAGGATTTAAAAACTAAATGCTTAAAGTTACTCAATGCATATCCATTATTTCTCTATTAAAAAAGTCTAAATACTGTCACCCTTTTATTTCCTTATATTTGTATGGTTACCGAGTTAGCTAGGACCTAAATTTTCTAAGTGGTAGCAGAAAGCTGTGTTTTGGCTGTGACGTCAGAGGAACGGCCTCGTTCGGGAGCTGAGCTGAAATGTGCGTATAGGCTGTGTAAGTGTCGGTGCGGTTGGGCAGGAGATGGTTAAGGTTGGCACTACCGAGTCGGCCATTTTGGGACTTCGGCGTATGGCGGGTTTCCAATGGTAACATGAACTAGTAAATTTCCATCAGGGGTTCGGTCGGTTTTAACATCTCTCCACAACTTGAAAACTTTTGGAAACGTATGTTCAATTCGCCAAATCAACTTTTCGGGTGCTATTTTGAACTTTTGGTTTTCTTTTGAATAAATTTGAAGATTTTGAAAAGTGAACTGTTGTTATTTCGTAGTTAACTGATAACCTTTTCAATATTTG
This sequence comes from Vandiemenella viatica, assembly GCA_031002005.1. Lineage (NCBI taxonomy): Eukaryota > Metazoa > Arthropoda > Insecta > Orthoptera > Morabidae > Vandiemenella > Vandiemenella viatica. The sequence continues at coordinate 82,629,087 of CM061921.1, forward strand.
TGGGTCAACAAATATTGTGGCGACCTCAAGCATTCAAGTTGAATTCTACATGGTCAAGTCAAAATTATTTCGTAAGTTTTCCAGAGAACTGTTAGTCATCATCCAGAGTGTAAGTTGAGGCACTAAGGCTATACTCCGCCCCAGTATCAGCCTTTGTCCTTACACGGTATTCTTCAAATTTTAATCGAAAATAACGTTGCCGGAAACTGAACTATTGAGGGAAAATGAACTTATGCTCCAGAAATAGAGATATTAATTTATTTTTTGTACTAATGATCTATGGTTGCTGAATGTTCATTGTAAAAAAAAAAAAAAAAAAAAAAAAAAAAAAAAAAAAAAAAAAAAAAAAACCTGTTCCTTATGTAAACGTAGATGCAGCGGTTTTGTAATTACACAAAGAAATCCCGCTGCCTCACTTAATCGGTTATTTAAATAACTGTATACTTTTAATGCTAAACTATGCAAAGCTTAATGACAATCAAAATTAAAGCACATTCTACATGGAGATTTTGAGAATTGTTTAACGGGAAAAATATGTTTCCATGTAACTGAAACAAACCAAAAATGCATGCAGGTTAGTAGTTTAATGAAGCCAAACACAAGAACCATAAAATGTTTAATAAAACGAGAGGTCTTACTATGCAATGGAATCACCTGGAATCCACTTCAACAACAGTCTACATTTAAAAGATAATGGCTACGTCTCCAAGACCACCGAGCCACTGATATCGAACAGTTTCTCTCGGTGAAGTGACTCAACGATAGTTGTTATCATCACCATATCTTCATAAAAATATTCCGTAATTTTCTGTATTGTTCCCCTCTCACCACGAATTCCCTGTCGTTTAACGATCTGGCCTCGCATTCTGGAAGACGCGTGTTCGAATCCCCGTCCGGGCATCCACATTTGGGTTTTCCATGGATCCATGGTTTCGCCAAATCACTCCAGACAAATGCCGGGATGCTTCCGTCAAAAGGGCCTTGGCCGAATTCCTACCCGTTACTTGCCCCCAGTCCTTCCTGGAGTCCCACTATTTAAAAAATGTTCTACAATCAACCACAGCCAGTCAACTGCGTTCTTCAATGTGGATGAAGGGGGGTTATTCTGTGTTATTGCTATAGAATTGTGTGTCATAGCTTTTTATGTAGTGAAATGACGAGTTGTGATCGAGATATTCGAGTTTTACGAAACTATTCAGATCGAGGTAAGTAACAACAGCTGATTATTTTTATTTGGCGATTTTCTTTAACAGGAGCAGTTTCTGTGTTATATGCGTGCAATAAATTGGTAACTATTCAGTTTTCAGACAAGTCTACTGACTTTTTGTAATGCAAGCACAATGGCTTCCATCTTTATCTGCCACTGCTGCTCATAACGTTTTGATGAATTGACCAACAAAATTTGTACCATAGGGGTAGCACATGTATATTTACTGTCCTAACCACACTTCAAGCAGTTATGCTGAAACTTAAAAGCAAAACTTTAATTTGTCTACTGAAAACAGAAAAATAATAGGCGTCCACAATTAGTTCAATTGACTGTACGGTATCTGTATTTTTCCTACAAGAAATCGTATAGATCATTCGGTAGGAAATTTCGTTAACAATAAATATGTATTACAATAATGTTACACGTTCCGTATCTAGAGTACAAATGTCTGAAGGTGAAAGCAACTGAAAACTTTAGGAAATTTCTGAACAGAGTTGAAGTTAAATTTTTGTAAGTAGTTGAATTGGTGTGATGAAATTTCGGTCATCTGATGCATGTTCCCTTGTGTTCGTGGTTCATATTACACACGTTCTATGATTCTCCACTTACATAGGGCGGGGGTTGGATATGCAGTCCAGAATTCAATTCTTCGATATTTTTTTTCAGGTGAACGTTCTCCATACTTCAGTTAAAAGGTGTTTAAAACGGCTAACAATAATGTCACTGTCAGGTTTGTATCGCTTTAAATAAATAAAGATTTTTTTGCGAAAGAAAAATTAATATTTTTGATCAATCAAGGTTTCCTTTAAGATGGAAGTAATGTACGAAAATGTTGCTAATGAAAATAAATACGGATTGTACACAATTACCTTAAATATTAATTCAAACTTTCCTTTTCGGACCATAAAAACGAAGAAATATTTCTCGTAATGAATTCATACCTAATGAAAGCGCGAACAATGCTGACATTTTCGTTCTTTTATTTCTATTCCTGTGCTGGAAAACCGATATAATATCATTCATCAATTATGTCTCGTTGAAATTTTTCCAATCTGGATGTATGTGTCCACAAACTTTGTAAGTCAGAATCTCACTGATCTTATTAGGGCGAGCGACACTAGCTGACAATTTTTAGATTTTTACGGTAAACGTTTTGAAAATACTACCGTACGTCTAGACGTGAAATTGAACATAAATTAGCTCGTCCTAATAATTCAGAGTTATCTCTAGATGTGTCACTAATCATTATTTTTGCAAAGAATTATAATAATTTTTATAAGCATAACATATGTAATGTCATGAGTGATAATGGTTCGTTTTGAAAATTACTTTCATTCAACTTATGAAAACAGTCGTTGCGTTCCGATTCCACTGACAACTAAATTTTGTAAAATACAGAATATCACTTGTACAAGAAAAAATTTCCATTACAACTAGCTTTCGCAATCACAATTTATAAAGCTCAAGATTTAACATTAAATAAAGTTGCTGTAGATATTGGAGAAATACAAAGTTTTATTGGTTTAACATATGTTGGGTTATAGAGAGTAAAAACTTCAGAAATACTAGCATTAAATAGAAAATTTTCTTATGACAGTCAGTAATATTTAAAGTGTAGAAAACAGGAAGAAACTTGAATAAGAAATTTTGTATCTGATTAAAGACAAATTGATATTTTAAATGTTTAAAGATTGCATCTTGTTATAAACGTGCCTAATTTTTTTTCAACAAACTAAAATCACGGATTTTGATGATAGTAATTTCTTTAATTGAATATAATATTTTTTTAACAAAACTTTGCGAGCCACCACAAAGCCGGCTTTTAGCTAGTTAATATCAAATTATGTATTGTAATGGTGCAAATTACATTTTTGTATTTTTTATGAATGTATTGATTATTAGCGGGGGCTGGGAGGAAGTGTGCCGAAGATTTTCCCAAAGGATGAACGGGCAGGTCGCCCGATGCTGTTGTTCGCGGCTTAGCGGCATCCTTTAGTGGCGGGACAAGGGTCGCTCTCTACCTGCGCGTAGGAATTTGCCGAGACCTGCTCAGAAAACATTCATTCTGTTCTGGAGCACTAAACGTGCTAGACGCATTTTCTACTGACTGCCCAGTAGGAGTGTTAAAAGTTTTTTTTGTTGCTTCCATGCAGCATGAACCATAGTAACGAGCAGCTGATGGGTTAAGCTTGGTTTCTACCTGTGCTTAATAGTGATACTTACTGTATCAATTAGCCCACCTGTCTTGGCGAGGAGACACGAAGGGAGCTGTGGCCGCTTCCTGTATTCTACAAGAAACGGTAAATCACAACTGAAATATCACGAACAATGAGGAATAGGGAAACCGTAACACGCCCTTAAAGATAATTTAATAATGCAAATGCAATCAGTGCTTTGGTGTTGCATCATTAGCTAGCCGGCCTAATCATATTTAATTTCATATGTTTTTAGAGGGGAGAATGATTTTATACCGCAGTATGAATGAAAATTTGTAACTTTATATTAAGTATAAATAATTCCGGAAGTGAAAGCGAGATATGTGTTTGTATAATCATTTCTTTGTTTGTTTTACATATCACCTTTTAATATGTGGATTAAATGCAGTTTGTTACCTGGGTATAGATCTTTTATTTCTGGATCCTGAACAATAAAAAAATTAATATTATAAGAATTAATAAGTAATGTTAGATGACTATTACATTATTATTTACTAGACATTAATAAATAATTGTATTAATGTTTGTATTATTGCTGGGTTTCCACAGTCTGTAGCATAATGTTTTTGTATTGAGTAATAATCTCTGACGCTGACCAGCACAGCTGTCGATCCGGCATTGCTGGTTTAGGCACCTGTTTTTTATATGGAGGCGCGGGGCGAGACAGTCTGGGTCGGCGGCTTGCGCCGAGAGGTCGGCGGCTGTATGCTTCGAGAGAATGTATGAAAATGTAATTGTAGTGTTAGCGAATAAAAGTGATTAAAAAAAAGCAATATCATCTCACGCAGAACATTTTTTATTTAATATTTCCAATTTCTGAGCTGACGGCTTACAAGTGTACAGAAGAGGAGAATTTGGACCGACCTCAAGATTACATGCCGAGAGTAGCTCGCATATGGCGATCCTACTTCAGGATAATGGATGGGTAATTTACCTTCGTGACATACCATCAGAAACGACTGGATTTACTGAAGCAGCAGTGGTATGTGGCGGATTCGCGATCATCAGAAGTAACGAACTTCACTTGTCAAGTACCATATCAAATTACATCTTTGGGGACACAAGATCAAAATCGAAGTCAACAGAAGAAGAAATAGCCTTTGTTTTGGAAGGACAATTTGAACCATAAGCTGATGAATAAATTTTTCGTAGAGAAATGATTAAAAATTTGCAAGTATAATAGTTCAAGTTTTTTGGTTCAATTTGTTAAATGATTTTTTTCCAGTATTCAGATGGAATCTAAATTGGAGAACAAACTATTATGTGTTCAAAAATAATTGTAAAAAAATAGTTTTACAATTAACAATTAAAAGGTCATGTTCAAAATTACAAAGTATGGTAGTTTTTCTAATTTAGGTTTAAAAGTTGTCGAAACCCATAGTTAAGCAGTTAAAAAGAATGGGGGGGGGGGAAATAATCGATTACTAGTTAAGTTTATGGTTTAGCAATTTCATGTATAAATGTGCATGCTTTGTTTCAATTCCAGTTCTGCTTATATTGGATTTCTGCTTTGCATTTTATGTGCATTATAACTGTGAATGAATGGTTGTAAGTGAATTTGGTTTTGTGTCATGGTTGGTTTGAATTCTATTGAATATTGTTTATCTGCGTTGTTGAACGATTATTGTGTTGGCTGCGTAACTATGGAGGCGCTGGGCGAGACAGTCTGGGTCGGCGGCTTGTGCCGAGAGGTCGGCGGCTTTATGCTACGAGAGAATGTATGGAAATGTAATCGTGGTATCAGCGAATAAAAGTGATTAAAATAAAAAAGCTATAATATCTCAAGCGGAACATTTTTTTATATAATATTTCTAATTTCTGAGCTGATGGCTTACAAGTGTACAAAAGAGGATAATGTGGACCGACCTCAAGATTACACGCCGAGAGCAGCTCGCAAGCTCTTTTGACATTTGTAACATTTCGAAGAGATCGGTAGAATAGGTTGGCAGAAGAACAGAAATAAACAATGGTTTAATCATCTTTTTTGTGTTAGCCTTATTTTCTTCTGTTATTATGGCTCAGAAAATTTACCAAACGAAAAATGATAATGATGAATCAAGGTTAAAAGTGATAAAGGACTCTGCTTAATTCAATTCAAAATTTGTTAAGCATGCAGAAATTGTAAGGTATCTCTCAAATTTTGTAACTGCATACCAAAGTTTATTCTCAGAACCATAAGTTAGATTGGATAATATTGTATTATATTTCTAAAGTCAGTTTCTATGTGTATTTGAGATAAAAAACAGGTTTTTATAGTTTTCAAAATAATATTTTATGTTGCATCAGTTTTCAGCATTCGCCTGGAATAGGATTGTGAAAGTTCATATATAATTATTTATTTTCGCCTAAATTATTAAAGTTACGAAATTTTTCATAATAACTAAAGTTAACATTTGCTACCAGATCTAGCGATTTGTAAAATTTTAAAGTGATAGGATTAATTTAGTTGTCAAGGTCAAATTTTATGACGAAATCTTTCTGACATGCGATTTGATATCAGATCAGCCTTCTAGAAACTACACATGTGAATAAGGAAAAGAATCCTTTCCCACGGGTCGTGAGAGAGCAGAGTCACCAGGAATCTTCGAGAAGCGGGGAGCGCAATGTGATATAGACTCGTGCATGCAGTCAGTCACTCTGAGTCTGTCAGGAACCGCGAACTCGATAACATGTAGCTCAGTAGGCTAGTCAGTTTCATATTAAGCACTACTGTGGTATGACAGCGTCATCCCCCAATGAAAATTAATATATTCATAATTAATATTCAGATTAATTAGATTTATTTGATTAAATATGTAAATTGTTTAGGGATAATCAATTCATGTATTAAGCCCGGGCGGCCGAATTTATTGTTGTATAATTTTATTTTATTGCAAGATTGCTGTTAGGAAAGAGTTAAACGGTGAAAATGTTAGCACTCAGTGGCCTTTTTGAACATTCAAATAGCCGGACAATGCTGGACGCTGGCGGCAGCCAGACGCCCCGTACACAATGGAAGCGACAGGTTGAGGGCGGAGAGATACCGTTAGCTCGGCGAGGGTAATGTGCCTCGGCTCTACGCTGAGGGCGCAAGGTCACACAAAATGCACGCAAAAAACCGACCGGCGAATGATAGCAACGCCGCGACACACGTGATTGTGGAATACGTCGTTTCACCAATCGTGTAAAGCCACAGGGTCTACACTTGTTGATGAAAGGCTTCTTTTCCATGTGCTGGGAGAGGGGAAGTTGATTTCTTCGTGGCGGCAGAAAATACGCCATCACTTGAGACTTGCTGTCCAGACGAGCTGGAGTACAGACGTACAGTGCGGGTGTGGTCCGACACACTCGACTGGCTGTTCGTCCATGGTTGAAGATAGACGCTTTCTGGCTCAGACGTTGCCAGAAGCATCTTATGCTTATGTATTATCTCGTAGAGGCCATCACCACTGATGCATTAGCGGGGATGGGCTATCCGCGGATCTACATCTGACTGCGACACAGCGTGTCGCAATTCTTCAAGTGGTTGCAACAAAGGTAATGTACCGACGCAAGGTCATTGGTTCCATGGGTGTTTGATGAGGCTTACAGACCCGTAACCGATTCCTGTGAATAGACTATCTGCTCTGATCATGAAAATATTGCTGAGCTAGCTAACATTCCATATTCACCACAATTGAACTTTTAAGATCTTGCTCATCATAACGTATTTTAAATGATGTTTTCACATTAATTTTCGCCCCTGGGAATTTTTGTAAAATGTTTAACTTTAGTCTGTTGGCCTGCGACGCCACATTATTTTATATTCACTTTGCAAATCTCTGAAATACTTAAATCTATTAATGATTGCATTTATCCGGCAAATTGTAAGACCCGGGTATTGCTTGCTTGTTTTGAATATCTTGTGCTTAACGTTAAAATTAAATATACCCGGCAGTGTATAAGCCAGAAGATAAAATAAATTCAATGTTTTATTTACCTGTAATTCTTGCAGCATTCAAGATTCTGGTTCACCAAATTAGCAAATTAATATTAACCTTCTTAATAATATTCAACGTAATAGCTTCCTCCTCCCCCCCCCCCCTCTTCATACGGTGGTCCATTACACTACAGTGCAAAAGTTTTATTTTGGCATAATGTAGGCTTGCAAATTTAAGTTTTACTACAATGCAGTTTTGAAATATTATTACTCCATATGGGGCCTCGGGATTTCTTAAGTGTCGGTCACTGGCTAACCAAGTGCCATAACAGAAGCGTGTTTCCAGTAATAATCAGTATAAAGTGAACTTTGCGGTTTGGTTTGGCTCGAACGGTTAATCGAAGTTGTAAACATGTCTGATCGCCTATTCAGTTTTTGACTTGACTATTCAGTTTTAAAATCTGAAGCATATAGTTATTCTAATGGCAATGGACTCGTGAACATCATTTTTACTTTCACCTTCCTTAGCTTTTGGTGGAAAATAAGCTAAGTGGTGACCTGGTTACTATTATGAAGTTAGAACTGTAATATCCAAGGCTACGCACGGTCAGAGCTAAGATCCAAGCCTTTGCCTCCACCCCAAGGCAAAGCCAGGCTCTTACAAAATCCATGCTCAAATAATAAGAAAGGCAAATGCTCAATTAAGGTCGGAACTGAAACAAAATCAGGCGGCGTCAAATGATAATTCTTACTGAAAATTAAGATAGAATCTGTTTGTTGTAGGGTAATCTTCCGTACGGTAATATGATTTAACTTTGGAAGCATAGTAATTATTGATTATCACCTTTTAATGAATAATTAATGGAAAGAGTTGAATATTATGGGTACTTTAAAGTTAACATTCCGCAATAACTTTGATTTTTTTTCAGGATCACAGGTAAATTGTCACAATGAGACATTTATTAATTATTGCTGGCAAGTACAGGCCTGGGAATATTTAAGTATAAGCTTAATACATAAATATTTAATATAGCAAAGCAACACCCATAGCTACAATTAGCCATTTTATTAAAGCAAAAAAAAAAAAAAAAAAAATGAATTTTACGTTAGGAATCAAATACTGAATACCAAAAAATTTGCATGAAGAAGCAGCATTCAAGTTACATTACAATATTCTCGTGATAACCGAATCAAATTCAGTTTGATTTATGATACAATTAATTCGGGCGGCACAAATGATTTTTAGATGCAATTGAAAATTGTGAACGACAGTACAATGTTTTGAATAAACACATATGGTTCCAGACAAATATGTCTTTTTATAAGTAGGCCTATAATTGGAACTTTTAGCTCAATGGGGTTTCATTCTTACGAATGTTCGAGCACTCATATTTTATCTCAAAGTCGTTTATGGTTCACTAGCAGTTTCGCAAAATGCTCGAACTTTGGCTTCGGTGGTTAACACATTAACCATTGTAAGCCTGCGACGGCAGCCGGCATGGATAGAAGACGGGGTGATGCCCTCTCCCGCGTTCGGCACAGTATGCGCCTGGCATTGTCAGACCCCTCCAGGCAGTCTTGTCACTCATCCCAGTCCACGGCTGGATTCAGGATAAAAATTATTTCTCTTGGCGTGGCTGCTCGAAGCAAAACCCTCGCCACGCCTTCCAGCCTCTCGGGAACATGTCCAACACAATACTTCCAGAAATTTAGTTGTAAGAACCACGGGGATTGGTGCGAAATAACACGCCATATCTCGTCTTGAATAGCTGTGTGTCCAAGAATATGGTAGTCATGATATGAGTGAGAATGAACGGTACTGTGTTGTTTGATGTTAGCCTCCGCACAACGGTAGTTAGGTTTGTGTAGTCTACAACACGATCGTGGAGTGTCAGACAGTTTACAGACTTGTAGTCACAGATATTCTCGCTGGTTTCAAATTCCATATGAATATTTGTAGGTCTGGTCTATTTGATTCATTTTGGCATAAATAGTCAACTACGGCTAGTGGTGTAGATGCAATAAACTCGTCGAACTAGTAGCAAAGAAGCATGTTCTCGTTCATAGTAAGACTGCTGAAATGTTTTGTATATGTCATACAAATCTGTGGGTCAAGTTCTACTACAGAAGCGAGAATTATTTAGATGCTCCTTAACATTAATGAGAGTGCAGTGGTCAAACTTGGACGAAATAGTTTCCTCGCGGCGTTTCCTTCCTGTCAGTAGTCAGAGAATTACTATCCTATGATTCTCCAACAGGGAATATGCATGCAATTCAAATATACGTCTAGTATTTTTATTTAGAAGCATTATTACTGTAGAATTACCACTACAACGTTTGTTCCTATTTATTCACTTTTTATTTATTGATTTTATTTAATTAAAAGTATTAAAAACGCAACACTATTGGTCGAATCGAATCGTGACGTCAAAGTACACGTTCATATTGTAAACGAAGGCTTAATTACTGGACTTTTTATAATTTTGTGATTGTGATTAAGTTTTATTGTAATCGATCAGCAATAATTGGTGAAATATTTTATTCTTGCGAGAGTTCTCGTACAATAAATAGTGAATTGAAGTGGTTTTGTAAAATAATCTCCCAAAAAACGATGGTTTCATGATGAAATCGTATTTTGCATCAAATCCGTATTTTACATTCGCTGATGTAGGAGAAGTGAAAGCGGAAAGGTAATTAAGTGTTAGATATTTGAATTATTAAATTTTTTACGCTTTTAGTTCATTAGTTACGTATTAGCTGCACCTAATGTGAATCAAGGGACACACCGGAGTAATTAACAATGAAATTGCTGAAAAGGAAATATGCATGTAATTCAAATATGGGTCTAGTATATTAGTGGAGTTTGTGATAAAGTTAACATGCACCCAGGATCAGACTGACAACTGATAGTTTTTGTTACTGGTAAGACACAAGGAATTACATTGCGCGTTGTTGTATAACAATTTTACAAAATTACTCAAGTGCAAAGAAATGACTTGCCAGTCAATGCAAATATATTGTTTAGCCCGCAATTTTTGACGAGCTTTGAAGCCGAGACATAATAAAGTAGCAGAAAATCGTTGCTTCGAAATGAAGTCCTCATGTTTGTACCTCCGGATTGTGTTATCACAACACATTCCATAGGTACGCTCCTTAAGGCTGCAATCATACCCAGGAAAGTCTACATTCTTACATAATCTTTTCACGTTTTGTTAATAAGTTTATTCTTCTGTTGTTTTTTCAATTGAAATATGTTTTTCTTCTACTAGATTTCGTCTTTGTCTTTTCTAAACTTGTATGTCATCAGGAAGTATTTTAAATGAAATTCGATCGATATGATCGATACGTTTAATTCCGTGAAGTGGTGGGGTGTAAATAGATGAAAATAAAATGTACGTGACGAAAACTGATTCATCTCCTAACAAAATTTCAATGGCTATTGGCGAGGCATTTTGGTAAGTCATTGTTAATATATTGACCGAAATTGCATTTGTTGTATCTGTTAGAAGTAATGAGATTTGAAATAAATTTAAAAATTCTTGCTCAATAATTTCTGCAGATAAAAATAAATAAAAATATCTGATACTGCCGGGATTTAAATCTGGATTGCAAAATTAAGGAGCGGACACCTTACCGCCTACACCACGCTGACTCTAGGTAATATATGCCAAATTTGTAATTAAAAAGTTATTTGGATTTTTTTTGGTAGTCGCATTTGAAGAAACGACCGTACCACAGACATATTATTATCAGCCAATTCAATCATTAAATGATGTGGCCTCTTAAAGTCAAGAGTTCAGGTAGACATATACCCTTCAACACATATTCATGAGATTGAAATTTGTTTTTAAAATATCTAATGGTCTCCTTTGCGGGCTTTAGAAGGTTCGTAGTTGTTTTGGCTTAAGCTTAAATAAGAAATGATTTCTAAAATATAGCTATTAAACTTTTGTAAACTAAGTTATGATTAGAGTTTGAATAGATAACGAATTGTTGTATATTATAACAAATTTAACATAACAATATTAAACATTATGCACTTACTTTAAAATGATCTTCACGACAGTAATAATGTTGAAAATACTTTACGTCTTCTTATAGCAGAACTTTTTTCTTACATTTGCATCTCGCGGGACATAAAATACATTTTATCAGGTGCATTTCGTATCCTATTTTTGCACATATGTACAATACAGTATTTATAAAACGGTTTTCGATCTCCTTTTATATCTAAATTAGTTATAAAACATAAAACTTTTCAGTTTTAACACTCTACAATATAAAATACGTCGATGTAGTAGTGTATAATAACGTCGACGATACAGCACACCAAACTGGCGGCATTTAAATCATCGGAACTGGATTGCAGTTTTAAAATATTTTTTTTAATGTTACATTTTAATATTTTAATCAATATTATATTTTTTGCGGTTATATAGCAGTGTAAATAATTCATTTAAAATATAAAAAATACACCCTTATACCTTAGTGCGTTCATAGCTTTAAAAACCAAATGTCTTAGATATGGGAAACAGTGGATATTTCTGCAGATCTCAAATTATGTAATGAATGCTCAGTAGCTTCCCACTCTGTAAAGTTCTAAGCAAATTTTGTTTCCTTCTTTTACCCACATGCAAATACGGCATCATGTATGCTACTGTTGATAAATTTGCTGTCTTGAGGATTGGGATTTGCTTTTATGGATGGATCATTCCTAATACGAATCAGTACTAGTTCTTGTATCTGTCTGAAGTCTTAAAAAATGCCTGATGAGCATACACATTGGTGTATAAACAACAAAATAGCTGTTTCCAAGATCCTCTCCTTCGTTCTGCAATACACCAGTTTATTGAGGGTGTCGGTTTTTATTGGTTTTTGAACTAATAGATGAGCACACTCGGTAGCGGCATCATCACAAATATGGACAAGTTTGAGAGAACATGTAAGAATAGTCCACTTCTCACCAAAGAAGGGAATTTGAACTGTCAGAGTAAATCCTCCAAGATGATGTCGCAAAGAAACGGTGCATTTGTTGAATGTCACATTTAGATGTTGGTTCCCATTGACGGTATAGTAAACTCTGTTGTAACGGCTGGCCTTGTGGTTAGGTGACTGCGTTGGGAGCTTTGACCATTAACTGGGAATGTGGCATTACACGTGACTGTATATAGCGTTAACTTCCTCTTCCGTTCTTCTTCTGGATACCGTCTTGACTTCTTGCAAGTTAATTAGTTAATTTAATCTGGATTGTTTGACACCATGTGTAGGTCACGACCCTTTTGGTATAGGAATAATATGAGTATATACTGAAACGAATAACACAAAGTGTGGATGAACGGTTTAATTAAATCAAGCCGGCGATATACATTTGACGATGATACTGAGAAGTAGAGTCCACACTATTCCTACCGAATGCGTAGAATATACTAGATGAAAGTCAGTCATTAATTACTGGATGGAACTTAATATCATTACGACGTCCGAGGCAGGGCGGCTAAGTTTTAAGCTAGTAGATTGCTGCCAGACGTTGCTCCTAAGCTCGCTGGTAATGAATAAAATGATTTATTGGCTGTACAGGGCCCACCTCGGCTGTGTTTTGCGTCATAGGGAGGTATTTCCAACATCCTATTCAGCATTCCTGAACTGGGCAACGACTTTGCCTGCGTTTGCGCCGCGTGACCGCAACTTTCCACTCTAACTTCGCCAATCTCTCTAACATTTATATTATCGCTCTTAAACAATAACAAAGCCAAAAACGACCTTTACACTATAATTGAACCGGGAAGGGTAATTATAAAACTGAATTTGGAAGAAAATGGCTGTTCACCAATGGTTTGATAAAATTAATCTTCATGCAATCACTCGAAATGTTGCAACCTCATACCTTCTTGCGTATGTAAATTTCATATACAAATTTGTGCAGGAAATATCCATAAGATATATTCGGTGTGCAAACACCAAGACGACAATAACTATTAATCGTGGCATCATAAGGCCAGAAATGCTAATTGTCGCAAGTTATTCTGACTAAAGATGCACTAGAGTGACGCTGAACAACTTTTCAACAGTTCGTTAAGACATGTGGCTGATACTATGAAAAACGTTTTCTTACCTCAACAGCAGCAGCATCCTTCTTCTTCAGGCTTGATTAACAATTTCTTGAAGTAAGTAAGTTGAAGTGAGCGAGATTATGATTTAGTGTGTGGTGTCAGAGAATGGAAATTTACGCCTGACTATTAACAATGATGTTATTGCACTTAATAGTAACGAATATGACAGAATACAAGTTTTCTTTTCAGGGACTCAAAAAAACCTAAATAATTATGCGCTCAAGAACTTGATAAACTATTTTGAAATGTTAAACTGTACCCAGCGTGTCAGTATCAGTCCGTACAGAAGAGTTTTAAAACCTCACAATGTGAAGTATAAAAATACAATTTCTCAACTTGATCGCTAGTTGGCTTCTGATCGTTTCCCCACGGAGCCATAATTGTATTGGGACGATCCGAATGTTAAAAGATTGAGTTTACGTACAGCATAGACATCCGCACGACATATTGAACACTCCAATGAAAAAAATCGGTGATTGAAGATCTTTTTGAAACAGGATTTATACTGTAACATGAGTCAAGTTGTAACAATTGTATCGTCCAACGAGAAGGATTTTTGCGAGAAGGCGTGGAATAATCAAAGTACTTGACGATCTATGGCAATCTGATATTGTGGAAACGATCCCGTACCCTCGTAAAAACAATGGTTACTAGTATATATTGAAGTAGTGCCCTTCCCGCCAAACATTTTGGCGAATTAGAAGGCATGGAGCTTGACGCCCATTTTTTAATGGCATAGCTTAATTACTTGCAACATTGTGGCCAAACACCCAACCGTTAGTGAATATTATGGGCTATAAACATTCTGCACGCCGTCACTTGCACTTTAATAATCTCTGGGGAAAAAAACAAGAAAGTACACATCATGGCGGGTCGTCATAGACCGATTTTTCTTACTTGTATTTATAATCTATGAGCCGGCTACTTGACTTTACGTTCATCTATTTTTATATCGAAATGAGAGTTTTTAATGAAAGATCAGCTGTAGAACTATTCATTGGGTGGGAGGGGGGAGGGGGACAGGAAGGATGATATGGAAATATAAGACCGAGGCAAATTCCGATGCGTTTGTATTTTTCGCACAGTTCTACGTTATTCGCTAACAGATGTATGCTACAAAGACTGATACATAAGAAATATTAGAAAATTAATAGTAAGTATAATTTCTAGTTGTTAATTTACTATCACGTTTACCGGCGTATCTTATTTGAACGAAGCAAAGCTCCATTGATTGTATACCTCTAATACTCGCCGTTCGTGAATCAAAACCACCCGGAAATTTAAATACCGCTCTACCCTTCGGCGGGTTAAGGCCGCACTACACGGTGAGGAATAGTCGTTCGTAATTCCAGCGTATGTTTGTTTCCGATGACAAGGCGAAAAGCTGTCAAAAATTTTATGCCCAGTCGAGTATCAACCTTCGGAGCGATAACTTCCTTGTATTCGCGAGGCAGTGACTTGTGTGGATAAGTGCTCACGTATACTCAGCTGACTTTTCCCGAGACCACGCAACAGTCTCTCGGGACTCTAACTGTGTGCTTCACTACAGCCACCGAAATAGTGATAGAAGCAGCAAATAACATCTAATACAGCTCAGCCTCAGCCCTCATCCGCCATGTACGGCGGTGAATATGGCGAAGGCGGACAATAACTGATGCAGCCAACGATGCACCGTCAGCCAAATTGCGTAATAAACATGGTTCCAGCGTTCGAAGAAAACAACACAGGTAGTCAGGTGCAGCAATATCTGCACAGCGCAGACGATGAACCGACGTTATAATTGCAACGTCTAACACATCGATTACATCACCGCCAGCTGACAACAGTGCACTAGATCAACGGGATGCACCGCTACTAAGAGAAGAGGAAATGTCAACATACGCACCCCAGAAACGCCCATGCATCCTGGGATACGACAACGGCAGCGGAGGTGAAAACATCAAAGTTCCCAGAATAACACGACAAGACACAACATCGGCAGACATCAACATGGAGACAACGCCGCCGGAAAGTGTGCAGCGCCAACAGACAGCAAGGACAAGCGAAAACATCGGCTTGCAGGTAAACAGTGCAGTGCCAGCCTATTATGAAAGCTACGACTTGGGCCCTTATTATGTGTTCATAGAAAGTAAAGATAGAAACATGGGTAGGATCCACCCCATGGCCATTGGGCGCCTCCTATATTCCCTCAGCCACGAAATAAGTAACAATATTATACAGATAGCTCCAGCGGGTCGAAACCGAGTCCAAATAGAGATGAGATCGGTCGTATCGGCCAATAGCCCTGTTCAGAGCACCATCTGGCAGCATAATGGCCTACTGGCCCACATTCCTCTCTCCTGCATCTCACAGCAAGGGGTTATAAGAAATGTTATGACTGAGCTAACGGAAGAGATAAAAACTGTGGCAAGGTGCGAATATCGCGTGGTAAAAGTTAAAAGGTTTACAAAAAAATTTAAAGAAGATGGCCAAACAAAAGAAATCCCACTCCCCATATGTCTACTGACGTTTAAAGCACAAAGGCGTCCGAATTACGTGTACATACACGGAGTGCGGTGCCCTGTAGAACAGTATGTCAAACCAGTAATGTAATGTTTTAACTGTCTCCGATATGGATACCCTAGTAACCAGTGTAGAAGTAAAAACCGTTGCACCTTCTGTGCAGGCCCGCATGACGGAAAATAATGCGATAAACAAAACACCCCTGTATGCGTCCACTGCAATGGTGGACACCCATCTTTTGATAGATATTGCCCGGAATATATCAGACAACAGAAGATAAAGCAGGTAATGTCCCAAGAAAATGTAGGGTACAAGCAAGCTTCAGAGAAAACTAACACCGCATCGTATGCCAGTGTCGCGGCAAAATTAGAAAGAACCAACAGGCAACTTCAAATAATGACAACTCCTCAAACAAATTATGAGCAAAGAAACTACAATACCGGGAAACACAATATCGCAGACGCTCCCCCTGTCGTCCTGGCACAACCACCTCAAAAGGATCCACTTCCTCAACCTATAATTATGCAGTCAAACACCACTAATGAACCTGAGAATTTCCAACTAAACCCCGGTTCCAGGGACCAGGTGCCCACTCCTAACATCGGAAGTCACAGAATAACTGGAAAAAAGCACAGGTAGTGCGGGAGAAACCTCGTATAAAGACTACTGGATCCCATCTAATAGGAACATTGAACCCATTTCCCACAATCCATACCCTCCTCTCCATGGCAATAACCTACAGGATCCTGTAATAACAGAATACTATGTGAACAAGATGTTTGAAATAATAATGTGCATTCTAAATCAATTTGAAGGAAATAATTTGCTCAATCCAACGCAATACGCCCCAAGCGTAAAACAACTTCTTCTACGATCGTTAGCCCCAAACAGATGGAAAATGGTGGTACCCTTTAGAAACACGAGAGCAATACTGCAGGACGACACAATTCTTCAGTGGAATGCGAGATCTATCCGGGCTAATAAGGAGAGCTTGCTACAGTACGCTTCAAAGAATAACATAGCCGTATTGGCTGTAAGCGAAACTTGGCTGAAACCAGACGAACCAATCCACCTCAAAGGATATAATGCCATCAGATCCGACAGAAAAGACGGTTACGGTCTGCCATCTTAATTAGAAGCGCCATCTATTACGAACAACTCCAACCCTGCAGTGTAAACACAGACTTCAACATATGTGCCGTCAGGGTACATCTTACCAACAAATTAATAACCATTGTGTCAGTATATAGAGCAGCGAATAAGAAGACAAACAAGCAATTTATCACGAATATCCTCAGACAAATGCCAAAACCGGTCATCTTGTTGGGAGATCTCAATGCACATAATACAGTATGGGGATGCCAAAGCACGGATAAACTGGGGAACATAATTGCGGAAATATTAGAGGAAGAAGATATGGTGGTACTGAACAATGGTAATCCAACCAGAATTAATGCACCAGGGCAAGCACCATCAGCAGTGAACATCTCCTGCGTATCGTCGAACATAGCTATAGACATTACCTGGGAAGTAGTAGACGACACACTGGGATCAGACCACCTTCCTATCCTACTCGCCTCCAGACTGACTCCCCAGCCAGGCGGTTGATATCCCCTCCCTATAGATGGAAAATACACCAGGCGAACTGTAATAATTCCAAACAACTACGGAACGGCTGACAGCTTCATGGAAGTGTAGCGGTAACCCCGCACTGGACTATAAATCCATGACCAACGACATAACCCAAGCTGCCATATCTTCTATCCCTGATCGGAAACCAGTACAGATTATGAGGAACAAAAGCACTCCTTGGTGGGATAAAGAATGCAACGAAGCCGTCCAAAGACGCAGGGAGACACTACGGGCATACAAAAGCTGTCCCACGATCGAAAACTATCTGGAACACCGTAGAGCTCAGGCAAGAGTTTAAAAGATGGCCAAGAATAAAAAGAGAGAGAAATGGAGAGAGTTTTGTGGAACCTTTAATAAAGAAACGCCCTTATCCGATATATGGCAAAAGGTCAGAAAATTGAAGTACTCATCCACTCAGGCAGAAGCAAAATCACACCTAACAACCGACTTATTAGAGAACATCCTTGAAAGGCTAACCCCACCGTGGGTAGAGACAAATCTGACAGAACCAAGGGCAACTGAATCACACTTCCTCCTGCAACCCTTCCAGCTGAACGAATTCAATATTGCATTAAAGCAAGGGACGGACTCATCACCAGGACCCGATAACATCCACTACGGCATGCTAAAAAATCTGCCAAATTCCGCAAAAACGAAGCTATGCTAAATACTTAACAGAATATGGTCGGAAAGGATACAAATAAAAGAGATGAGGGCTGCGTGGGTATTTCCCGTGAAAAAACCTGGAAAAGCAGGCAACAACGCAGAATCCTATAGACCCATAAACCTACTGCCATGCAGCTACAAAATACTGGAACATATGATAAAGCGGAGACTGGAATGGTGGCTGGAACACCATGCATTAATTCCGGAAACTCAGTATGGCTTTAGAAGAGGTAAAGGCACCATAGACACCTTAGCACACCTTACCTCCGAAATTCACTCCTGCCTTACCAAGAACAAATATATGATGGCCGTGTACACTGATATAAATAGCTCATATGACCATGTCTGTGTACCGATCCTAGCCAAAAAACTTCGCCAACTAGGGGTACTGGACACATTTATAGGAAACCTAATCGCACTACTTTCGGACCGATGGTTGGAAATAACGCAACGAGGAACTACTGTTGCGAGCAGAAAAACTAATCGTGGCCTGCCGCAGGGCTCTGTTCTGGCCCCCCTGTTATTCAACTTGTAGACGCATGATTTTCATTACTCCATGAACAGTAAAATCGTCATTCTCCAATATGCCGACGATATATGCATATTTATCATTGGAAAAACATGGGAAGAATGCCTTATGGTACTATCCGCTGAAATGGACAAATTCAACCAATGGCTATTCAGCAACGGGCTAGACGTATCACCATCAAAATCGGCAATATCGATTTACAGCCGACACAGAACGCCCGCAATGTCTAACATAAAATTAGGAACCTTCATCATCCCAGTTAAAAACGCTGTGAAATACCTGGGCGTTTGTATCGATAATAGACTCAAGTCGGGTACTCACATAAAAAATACGATCAAGAAATGCGACAAGGCGATCAACCTCATCCGCGCAATAGCCAACGTAAAGTGGGGAGGGAATACCTCAATATTATTAAGGCTGTATAAATCTCTGGTGAGACCACATATTGATTACGCCAGTATATGTTACGGTTCTGCAACTAAAACTGTGCTTAAAGAACTGGACAAAGTCCAATATAAAGCTCTGCGCACTTGTATTGGTGCTATGAAATCAACACCTTGTAAGGACCATAGGCCGATACCGGGGTTGAGTATCGCCTAAGTGCCTTAACTTACACTCTTGATGTGGACTCAAAGTTCTCAGTAAAACTTGCTAAATAATTTTGAATTGACCATGTAGCCTTGATAGTTCAACTCGAATGCTTCAGGTCGCCACAATATTTGTTGACCCACAAATATTGAAAAGGGTTACTAATTAGTTACGAAATGACAACAGTTCAATTTTCAAAACTCTTCCAATTTATTCAAAATAAAACCAAAAGTTCAAAATAGCATTCTCAAAGTTGATTTGGCAAATCGAACATACGTTCCCAAAAGTTTGCAGATTGTGGAGAGAAGTTAAGACCGACCGACCCCTGATGAAAATTACCAGTTCATGTTACTAAATACGCGCCACACCCTGAAGTCCCAAAATGGCCGACTCGGTAGTGCCAACCCTGACTCTCAGCTACCAACCGCACCGGCGCCCACACACACTTATAAGAACATGATAGCACAGCTCCTGAACTAGGAAAGATGGCGTCTTCACATCGCATCATGTTATATAGCCTCTCTGACGTCATAGCCAAAACACAGCTTTCCGCTAACACTTTGAAAATTTAGGTCTGAAATATCTCGGTAACCAAACAAATATACGAAACTTTAAGGCTGTCAGTACTTGGATTTTTCCAGTAGAGAAATAATGGATATGCAATGAGTAACTTTAAGCATCTGGTTTTAAAGATCTGAGCGTAAGAGCGAACTATTTTCTACCCCGGGGGAATTACTATGGTTCTCGACGTTTCTAAATTTCGTCATTTCAATTAAACCACAATTTACACAAATAATATTATTATCAGAGTGTTCTACCAAAATTCCTGAGTTTTTTAGTGTAACTTTTATTAAAATTGACGCACTGATAGTGTAATTACAGCGTGAGCAAGATTTACCAAAAATGCTAAGTGTGATTTAATTTAATAACTTTACTTCTATTACTTTTATCAGAAATGTAAAATTTCCAAAAGATTCTCTGAATTAAATGACGTGTTCTGAAAGTTGTTTTATCTCTGTATCTAACTTTGATCAGCTGCATTAAATTCCTAAACTGACCACATGCTTACATTGAAAAATAATCTTTAAAATCTCTATAGAATCGTTTCTACTGCCTGGAATTGCCTGAAATTAATATATGTGATATTAGATTTTTAGGTCTTCCCGGAAATCTACTTTTTGTTTCGAAAACTGTCTAGGATTTTGTGATAAAAATTGTTAAAAGTGAAGTGCATCTAACGAAGTATTAAAAAATTGATTTAAGTTATTTACATGTCCAGAAACTACGGAATTTTAGTGAATTTATATTTTAATTACTTTATTACTTCTTTAAATCTACTTTATTCTGTTTGAAAGTGTCTAAAAACAGTGAAATACCAAATATTAGAAATTAATTGTGTGGTGAACTGAATTATAATGGATTATCATTTTTCAGGTTAGTAAAAGGTTTTTATATTGTTATAGGAAGTTAATTTAGTTGATTTATTAAATGTTGAGCTACTTTATTGCTCTTAAATCGGTTTAGAAATGACGAAATGCTCCCATAGTAGAAGCTCATAATTTCAAAGTTGGATTATTAATGGTTATTTTATTTTTAGTTGATTTAGAGTTCATTTACTATTATATAAAGTTTATATACGGCTTTTATTAAATACTGCGTTAAAATTGGTATAAAAATGTTGAAATTAGCCTATATCAAAATTTATTGTTTGAAACTGAATTTGAGTGATTTAACCTATTTCCTCCCAAGATAATGTTTTCTTACTGTTATAGAAAGTTTATTTAGTGCATTTATTAACTTCTGAATACTTTTACTGCTCCAAAAAAGGTTTATTTAGTCTGTTTGGTTACAGTATCTGCATGCTATATAAAGCTTCACTCTCCTAACCTATACATGAAATAAAACTATCTGTTACTAAAGAGTGAGCTTTCCCCTTTATATCTAAAGGTGAGAGGCTAGAATTTGCTAAAATTCTAACGTTCTTACAACCTACCAACGCGCTTCTAGTGGAAGCACACGAACCTCCCCTAGAGATCCGCAGAAGCTTCTTAACCTCAAAATTCCTGCTCAAGCATAGCCAGTACCCCGGGACCAGACTGCTCAACTCTATACACAATCTCTCAATGCAATGCCTAACTGACAATTACTGGAGTAAGAAAAAATGCCTACCATTGCGGCGGAGTACCTAGAAACATATAAGATACGAGCCAGCATACGTCAAAGCAGGAAAATGGTTACCTTCGAGACTCCGTATTGGGAAACTGTCACGAAGCTGGAAGTAGACACAAGCGCGAAAGATAACATCCAGCTGGAAAACTACAGAGCAAACGTGTATCAGTACCTATACAACCGATCCCACATGGAACAGATATACACGGATGGCTCCAAGTTTCAAGATGCCACTGGATGCGCCTACTGTATACCAAGATCTGGAGACAAGGGTTTATTTCGGTTACCAACAGAATATACCATTATGAGTGCAGAGCTGATGGCAAGTTTGGAAGCATTAAAATACGCAAAGACCTCCCCTTATAGCAACCATGTAATCCTATCAGATTCAAAGTCAGCATTGCTTTTAATAAAAAAACACCATAGGAAAGTGCACAATGACTCACGAGTACACGATATTGTGAATGCAGTTCACGAATTAAAACTAGCAAGTAAGACTATAGACTGCAGTCTTCCAGGCAACGAGATGGCAGACCGATACGCCAAAAAAGCCGCACACAGCGGTGCGATACGTAACAGTACGATCCCCCTACCCGACGCTATTCGACAGATCAAAAGAACCATGACAGCCAAGTGGGATAAGGCGTGGAAGAGCTCACTCTCGATAAAAGGCCTACATTTCGGTCGCATCCACCCGGAAAAACACCCTCTCCAGTGGTATGAGATATATAAGTGCTCCCGCAACTTCACTATAAGTATCGCGAGACTGAAATTCAACCACGGCTGCTACAAACAACACCTCCATAGAATCCACCTCACTGACTCCCCTAATTGCCAATATGGGGAAATAGAGGATACAAACCACTTGCTGTTTGGGTGCCGCCGAAACAAAGTAGAGACAGACCTTCTATTACACTCTCTCAAGAAGAAAGGAATCCCTCTCCCCACATGTGCTGCTACCCTCTTGTCAACGGAAGACTACGACATATATCAGCTCCTATACCAACATTTGAACAACATTGGTGTCTCCATTTAAACAAGCTGATATGACATGTGTTTTAATTATACTCTCTGGACGTCATTTGGTAATATATCATTATTGTAATAATATTGTAGATATCCTACAAAATGAAAATGAATGGTTGTGTGATTTGAACATATGGGCTACATAATCACAACAAATGTAAATTACTTGTTTTAAATGTATCATACTTCTGGTAGAATATTATTGTAATTATTCTGAAAAATGAAAATCGCAAGTTGCTGGATACCAGCATTTGGGTGTCACAGTTTATAGTCAAGTAAGAAGTTTTAATCGTGGTATATCACTATTGTTATACTATTGATGTTTTCCTCTCCTTTAAGTGACACAATTCAAACAAACTCAAACAATATATTTTAACTGCATTATATCATTACTGTTATATTATGGACTTTGATTTGTAAAGTATATTGTATACTACCATTGTACTGCCATAGTGGTTATTCGGTAAAAGGAAGAAGGCTAATGACATGGTATTATTATTATTATTGTTACAACATCGACGTTATTCGGTGAAATATAAATGACTAGTTGCATATATCATTATTGGTATGTTAATGATGCTATCCTGTAATACGAAAATGGCTGTATGGGCACAGGCCTAGATGCCAATAAATAAATTATAATAATAAAAAAAATTATGCCCGGATCCTTTTAAAGGGGAGAAAGCATTTTTAATATTTCATGATAGTATTTTTTTTAAATCCGTTCTGGGGCACGCGGTGGATCATTTTATAAATTATAATCTTTACTAGCAGATACCGTTACTTAGTCCACCTTGTTGTGGGTAAAACAACTACATTGCATTTAATTATTGCACTAATTAATAAGACTGAACATGTTAACTAATAACGGACCTCTTTTATTTCGAACAATAATAATACCTACTCAGGTGGGACTAGAGAGTTATTTGTTGTTTACAACATAAAGGTGAGAACATTTAACGGGACTGTGAGTGAATATTTTAAACATATGTGCGCAGTCGAGGACAGTGATAGACCGTATCCGCAGGTCTCAGGCGCCTAACGGGAACTTTTGTTCAGATCGCTGGCGAGATGATTGCGGTTCAGCAGGCGACCAGCGTGCATGGGTACAGGAAGGTTGGTTCCCACGGCCCGTGGTTTTGTAGGCCACACCATGCAGGCTAACTGTACGGATCAGCACGCGTCACAGGCTAGCAGTCGCCACCTCGCCACCACCTTGCACAGTGTCGTTTCAGCTACCCGGGCTGACTGGGTGACGGATAGAGGCACGCCATCCCTGCCAGACAGGTGAGACCCTTCCCACGGCCTGCTCTTGGTAGCTGGACCGGCCCGGCCTGCAAATGCGCGGGCCGTGGAATGTTGGCTTTATTTGCTGATGCAGGAAGACAAGGGTAGAGACCACTGACCAATCCCGAGCGGACTGTAAGTAAAAAAAAATTTTTTTGATCAATTTCCATGTAGTTACTGCTATCCGCCGAAAGATTTGCCGTCGAGGGTGGTCAGTAGATGAATGGTGAAGAGGGACCTAATGAACAACGAACAAGAGAGGCCATCTTTCGCCCTCTGGACAGCAAAGAAGACGGACGTTTGTCAAATGCTCTCTCACCATTTGCAGTCGAACTGAGTTAGTTCTTGTTTGTCTCTTTGAAATGAAAACTGTTGCATTCTTAAAGCATTGGTCGCGTAAGATCCAGTGTAGGACTCAGTTTAGTAATGTTTTAATAGTATAACGAATGAATTTAACCGCAGCCCGAAGACTTCGCAGCAATGTTTATGTGTTTGTTACCATGAATGTTGCAATGGTTTCTACAATTTAAGACCCGTTCACGACCCTGGATATGGAAACTCGTCAGATACAAGTTTCTCTTAGATTTTAATATTTAAAAAAGAGTTAGCGACTAGGCAGAACAATATTTTTCAAGAAATCTTGTTCTTGCATTTCTATGTTTTTCACTTCTTGTCTTAACATGTTAGTAGTCTCATGTAGGGGATGGCGCCCACATAAATATTCAATATTGTATTAATAATTGGTTCATTTGAATCGATTTTCCTTTGGGGTATGAATAAATGTTCAATTGTACTGGTAATTCATTTGTTAATGTAAAAACAAATCCCATTTTCCCCCATTGATTACACTGCCAAGGTGCAGTAACTATAATTCCAGCATTGGTGGCCGAAGTGATTTGATCAGGTACGGATAACACTGAAATTTTTCGACGGATTACTGATCATAATTGTTGAAGTGTAAGGGACCTGGAAGAACATTTAAGAGTTGACTATGAATCTGACAACTTAATTATTTGTAACGTGTGTCTGTTTCATTACCTGCGTCTGCGTGTACTGCCGGATTACATAAATGATTTTGAAACTGAAGTAATCAATGATAAATGCATTAAAATTGACCAAAGGTAAACAATGACTGATTAGCCAAAAGCCAACTGGTTGACGTACAGGCAGTGCTGGATTACCCAATAGGCACGACTGGGCACTTGCCTGGGGCCCTCTGAGAGTTAACATTTTTTTATTAAATAAAAATAATACAAAATGAATTAAATCATCCAAACTGAAACAATCAAATTAATGTGAAAAGCATTAAGTTTTTGTAGTGTCAGATAAATACTTTTTTGAAAACATCATAAATTGAAAAATTCGTTTTTTCAGTATATATATATATCAGTATATATACCCGTATAAGTACAAAGAAAACTTTTCGTAGATGACTGATACAACAGATCGTATTTCTTATTCAATTAAACAAACGAATTTTTATATATATATATATATATAAAACAAGAGACTCCAAAAATGTTTAGTGCCTAGGCTCACATACTTTCTTAGTCCGGCACTGCCGTCGTTAACCAGAACTACAGTGGCACATCGTTTCCGACAGTGGAACATACTTCGCATGAGAGTCATTTTCTGCTATGTGCACTCATAAACTTGTGTAATACTCTTTCAAAGGGACTAAAAAATAGAATTAATATTGCCTCCGCGCATTGACAAAGCTTCTAGAGGTTGTAGCTGAATGTCACAAAAATTATAAACTAAATTCTACACAGTATTAAATGAGTGCTAAGGTGTACGTAATTTAGCATAGCTATTTCTTCTTCTGAGCGCTCTGGTGGCTCAGTGGCTAAGGCGCTTGCTTTCAAAACTTTCGCTGCTCCTGCCCCGGGCACGAATCCCGGCAGGCGCAGGAATTTGAGAGTTGTGTTTAATCATATGAGCTATGCCAGGACGCTCCGTGGTTCGGATTCCACGTTAAACTGTAGGTCCCAAGCCCAAATGAGAAAGAAAGAAGGGTTAGAAGATGAGCCAACCACCCACTTCTGTAAAAAAAAAGAGAACCGGGTTAAAGAAAAAGACAAAGGGAATAGCCGGACGGCTTATACCCTGGGTATTCTGCGATAGACCTGAAAGGTCCATGAAAAGCAATAAATGATGATGATTTCTCCTTCTATCGTTATGCCCAACTGAGGAGCGCCAATGAACTTATTTAGCAGATGTGTTTTTCTCTTGTTTCCAATATCTCTTCATCCTCTCGCAGAACTCTTTCCTATGTTCTTCTGTCCATGCGTTCCTTCTTCTGATATACAGTTTGTTGGCAAATTGGTGGTTCTGCCCTGGAAGAAGACCCCAGAATGAGGGTCGAAACGTCGGTTTCAAGAAACATGACGCGGTGCCACCCGGACAGCCAAGAATCAACTGACTCTAGCCGCAGAAGCCAACGATTACAAATTGGTGGTTATTGACCATGCTACTAAACTGGCATCTGTCCTGTATGATATCGTAAGAGATTCAAATTTCCTGGAGATCCTTTTCGATTTGAATTAGTCAATTGTTTTTGATTTTCATTGAAATGGACAGGTTTAGAATGCTTTTGGTTAGTCTGTTGTTATTCATCCTGATAATATGGCCGTAGAATTTAATTCGTCTTTTTCTGAAGGCGTTTGAAATGTCTTCCGAATGCTGATATAGTTTCCTTTTTATCCAAATTCCTCCGGTACAAACTGGGCCAAAAATTTTCCTTAAAATGTTCCTTTTTGAATTTAGTTACTTAAGAGAGATTACCAAATCGTATTTTCATGGGTTTTTCATCTTGCTACCGCGAAGATAATTCCATATCGTGGATTTTAGCATATTAGATTTAGAGACCACATTTAGCTGTAATTTTATAGAGTTTTTCAAGGGCGTAGATTGCCTCTTGCCTGTTGTTGGAGAGAAATGCTACATCATCTGCAAAGGTCAAACTCCGCAGATGAAGTTTATATCTAAGTAGCAAAATAATTTTTTATGGCCAAACCATTAAATCAACAAAAATTTTCATAAGGATTGATGTTAACATTTATAAGCCTGTCTAACTGCTGTCAAAGTTTGAGACCGCTAAGAATTTTTTAAAAGGATGTTTAAGACAGCTGATGTAGCAATAAGGCCAGCATTACACTGTAAAAGATCATTGTCCAAGATCTTTTATAAAACATTTTATCATATTTCTTTTATCATTTTCTGATATTTTTTCAGTACCATTACACTATATAAAATGTTTCGTCATAGTTCTCTGAAATGAATGGAGTAAACTTGTAAGCTTTTGCAGACGCGGTTAGTGCAACCATGGAGGAAGGAATATATTTCCTTCCTCCGTAAGCGCAACTTCCACAATATGCATTTTATTGAAGATAAAGAAGAGAAGTAAACATATTTAGGTTAGACCGTGGATTACGAGACTTGATATGATAGGATTTCATCAAATTTTAGTGAAAGAACTGCAATGTGAGGACATGGCAAATTATAAAAATTATGGTCGATGCTGAAGTATAGGTCCAATAAATTCTTACCACAATATTTTCGTAAATTTCTACATCAGAATTATTTCTCGCATTCCGTCTGTTATTTACTGTATTCCAGAAACCTGTCAAATACTAGTTTCTTAACACATTAATTTTGTTTTACACCTCTTCTACAGTACAGCCTTCTATCATAGCACTAATTAACTTTGCATAAGTGTTCACCTTTTTATTCCTAATCTTATAGTCTACATGTTTCTGACTTTACAACATTTCCTTCCGTTCATACTCAGAAATATATTTTTTTGTGGATTCGGCAGTCATAACCAACTTTGGTAACGTCCCTTGCGCTATTTTCTTTGTTTACGTTTGCAGGGTGCTGAAATCTTTTATAAAATGTAATGCCAACGTCTTACATTTTATAAAAGAAATTTTATAAAGGAAATCTTTTATAAAATATGGCCCGTTACACTGTAAAATATTTTATAAAATATCTTTTATCAAAGATCTTTGACAAAGATCTTTTACAGTGTAATGCCGGCCTAACCAAGCGCGGAAGGATATTTTTGTAGATGCTGAATAGGATTACCCCTTGGGGTCGATAAGAGATTTCACGGGGTCTATTAATACCGGGGGGGGGGGGGGAATCGAAAGGGGGTCGATTAATACTAAAGAAAATCAATTAAACTGTACAGGAAAAAAATAGGAATGTTCTAATAACAATCAGGTCAATAAATTTAAGTAAAGCTCATCCTCTCAATTCTGGTCTGTTTGCGAAGTCATGTGATGTAAATGATGAAACTTTCAACCAATTACTTTTTCTCACTGAGGTAAGGTGGTTGTCAAGAGGTGATAGTAACAGTATTGAGAGTTGAAGAGTGCCTTAGGAAGGTGGATTCATCGCTATGGGACAAGTTAAAACAGTGCAACAACCGTCTGTTCTTTTTGGTAGGTCTTTATTTGAAATTTATTCCATCTATCCATAGTTTTGTTCCTATTTTTTGAGATTATAATAATTATGGAAAGTATCTCATTTCTCTGTTAATTTTATTGGGTGGATTTTATAAATTATTTCGTTGAGTTGTTATGCAGGCCTCCTTATTGCTTAGCATCAAAAATTCCAAAAATGATTTAATGTTTTTATTAAATACTTGTGGGGGTCGATAAGAAGGCAAATATCGTATCAAGGAGTCGACGGGGTAAAATGTTCGGGGACCCCCGGACTACTTCCTTGTCCATGAATCCCACCCCTCCAAGCTCGTCTACATGCAGTCGCTGGAAATCACTTGAGCAGAACGAGTGTCGGACGGGGTAGCGCTTTACGTGGGTAGGCTACCGGCTAAGCAGCAGACCGCATGGTGAAGTGAAATGTCGGGGTGCCATCTTAGAAACTTTGTGGTGCGTTGGAACAATTCAAATATCCTCATGTGGATGTAATTCAGTTAAGGGGTTCATGAGGGTTGGTCTGATTTGAATTACATATCACAACCTTCAGTCAATTTAGATGGTGACGATTTCTGATGCCTGAAAGATTGTTCGAACTTGGAAAATTATTTATCAAGAATATACGTAGTAATGTTTTGAACTTTGAATTAGAGGCAGTGACCTTTATTTGATGAACCTACCTTTCCATTATTGAGGTTTTTCAATATGGAGGCGTCGTAAACTGTACAACAATCTAATTATCCAAGATGCAAAACATGATTACAGTTGACGATTAAGTGTTTATCTCTAACCCCGGTAAACAATTTTTTGTTACAAAGGCAATTAATCGCTCTCCATTTTTATCAGTTCTTTTATGTGCAGCATAGATCCCTACAGTTGCTCTGAATTTCTTTTCTCTGCCAATCTGCTCATTGAAGTCACCCCTAAGAAATTTGGTATGATGCAGTGGAATTTTGTCTGTCGTTTCCTCCAATGATTCCCAGAAGTCCACTACTTTTTGCGGGCCTTTTTGATTATAGTTATTTGTAGGAGCATGTGCATTTATTATTGAATAGACCTTTTTTCCTGATTTGATTAATAGTACTGAGATTCTTTGAGAAGGAGATTTGAAGTTTAAAACTGAGTTTGTAATATTTCTTCTGACTACAAACCAAGTGCCAAATTGTTTTGGCTTGTTAGGATTGAGATTGCTGGTTTGCCTTTATAGATTCTGTAATTTCCTGATTCAAAGCGAGTTTCATCTGCCTATCATGTTTCTTGAAGGGTTAGAATTTGGATGCTGAATTTGTCTATTGTTTCTGTTAGCTCTTTAAGTTTACAAACTTTGAGAAGCGTATTGATGTTCAAAGTGCCAAGAAAATATTTGCATTTCTGACGAAGAGAAGCTCCAATACATTCCCGCATGATGTTCTCGGTCCCCCAGAATTCAAAGACCGAGAAAACCTGAAATATTTTCTAGAGCCTGGAGTAGCTGCTTGGGTATCAGACGTTACCATCATGCTTTAAGTTTGTAATGTCCAGCCTCTGCTGTTTTTATTATTTCGCTCAGCCGTTTTGGTGAGACGGCGGAGGGAGGAATTCCTGTCTGGCGACAGGTTCCTGGTGCGTGTGTGTGTCTTTGTTTGACGCAGGTAGAGATGCCACTCCCGGAGGCGGGGGGTGAGAGTGGTCAAGCTGGAGCGGGCACTTCGGGTTAAGGTCCCGCACTGTACGCACGTGTGGTGTATAATGGATTACCGGGTGGATCTCGGAAGACCACGCACGTCTGGTGTGTGCGTGTGGACAACAACGTGGACGCCACGTTTTGTCACGGCATATTTTTGTCGTGATTGTTTTTCTCCGTGTGGGGAACAAGGGCGTAGCCAGGATTTTGTTCAGGGGGGGGGGGGCAGGCCGAGAAAACTGATAATGTTCATGCTGCAAAAGCTTTTATTAATGGAATACATTTATATTAATTAATTAATACATACTACAATTACAATAATAGTAATTTTTCTAACAACTTCATCTGCAATTTTATAATAATTTTCTTATAAAAATTTTCTGTGTACACCAAGCATACGCAGACAGTTTAGATGGTTCTCTAGCATCGTTGACATCAGCCATGTTTTAACAAGGTGCGGTATAGAGAAGGACTCTTTATGTTGCTTGTTGTACAGTTAGGAAATTAGGATTTCTTTTTTTTTTTTTTTCGCTCAAAAGGATATTACCACCTCATTTAACTCTTTCATTAGGTCTAGTTCTCCAAGAATTTCTGTTGTCATACCCTTTTCCTTCCATAGTTTATCCCGGGTATGGGCAACCTTTGCTTAGCTGAGGGCAAAATTTCGGGACTTAATCAGGTCGCGGGCCGTAGGTAAGAAATAAGTAGGTAGTACTGAATAAAAACGCCTTAAAAAATCACAATTTTTTTATTTATTAGAATTACAATAGCATAATCAAACATACAAAAAGCAAATTAACAAAAACAGATAGAGAAATTAATGAGAGACTTGAGTTCGAAGCTTATTTGAAATTTCTGAATCTCTCGCGGGCCGGATTGAAGCTGGTGGAGGGCCGGATCCGGCCCGGGGGCCGGGAGTTGGCCATATATGGTTTATTCAATAGTTCGACTTCATAATCAAAAAAATTTAAGTTATAGTATTGGTAGAAAATTTGCGATATTTTTTTAAAAAAATTTACCTATAACATACTTAAACTTTAACTAGAATGTAACTATGGATGTGGAGGAATACAATACAAAATGCAGGTTACAACTACTGACAGCTATTTCAAAATCTATTGCATAAATGATGTGTTAAAATTTTTTTGTTTTAAACTGTACTTCATCGTATTTGCGATTTCTTTTCAAAAAGTGGATTTCAATTTCCTAATTCAGTATGATCTATTATAACAAAGTTTTCAAATTCAGTACACGTTGATATAATTGTTCATTTTGAACATTTAAGAAACAATGTCAAAGATTTTCGTTGAGTGTTTGATGAATGGACGTCCCAAAAAATCATCTGTATTTAAACGTTTTTGTTCACCGCATAGAAACACATTTTAATATCAGCTTGCTTAGAATACGAGGTTCGTGAATCACGGATCATTGCATCAGTTTGATCAAAGAACAACTGACAAGCTTTGGTGTTGTTGTTGAAACTGATGTTATCGGCAAAAGATCTGACTGAACAAGGGTCAGGAAAACGTTCTGCCTTGATATCTGCAATTATACTTTTCACACAGCATACAATTGGCAGTTGTCGACGTTTTGTACCCGTCCCACCAAAAAAAAAAAAAAAAAACTACTGAAAGAAATTGAATGCACAGAATCAACTTTGACTCGGACGTAGACCACGAAGATCTGGACGCCATAATTGAAGCACAAAGCGTGACCGTAACACTGGTTCATCCACATACTGAGGTGATTCCCAGATTTAATGATCTCAAAAAAGTGCATAAAGTTAAGTTTTTCAAAAACGAGGAGGTAGAAACGGTTTTCTCGGCTGCTGGCTACATATGTAATTCTTTGTAAATAAAGTAATAGTTTCAGTGCTTATTAGAAAAATAGATTATTTTTCAAACTGACATGATTAACTGTAAGGCATGTAATACGATTTGAAACTGAATACTCACCTTAATTGATTATTTACTAAATAACTAGAGTTATATTCAAAACAAAACATGTAAAAGCGCAATATATAATCCCAAAACAAACACTGCTCCAGAGACGCTGTCAAGAAGTTTACACAAGGTATGAAAATAGATCCCTTTCAAATATCGTATAGACTCAGCAGGGTGATTTGAACTATGTTGTTGGACATATACAATGCGCCGGATTTTCAAATCGGTTCCAATGGCAGCTGCAGTTCTGGTACATGTGTTTATTTTAGCTCTCCGAGTCTGGGTTGCTGCGATGATCTTTTTTGACAGACATTATTCTATTAATATGATCAATACATGTATACATGTCGCTCGTCTTTGATTGTAATGCAGTGGCAACAGGTTCCCGTAATCCTGACTATTCAATCCAACGCATATAATGAATTCTGACTTCATAGGAAGACATTGTAACTGGTAAGCACCTTTGCTTGCGGCATCATTCCCTTCTCTAGAAACATTCGAAAGTCCATTGACAATGTCTTCAAAATGCTCATTAAAAATGGGAAAACACGTATATTATTGAGAGCAGCGGGTCCCATATAGAAGCTAAAATATTTGGCACATACTTTCTCCATAAAAAGGTTTCTTGTAAAAAGTTTATGATGTACTATATGGTGCTAATTGTGTTCAATATTTCTGTAATTTGATTTAAATTATTCACAGCCCGGTTAAGTCTGTGGGTTGCGGAATGAAAATACAAGGCCTTTTTTACATTTCTTTTTAAAACAATTTGAATCCCACCAATATCACCCCCTAATGTAGAACACCCTTCATATCCTTGGCTTACACACCTGGCGGGTCCATGTCCTTCGTTTTCTAAAAACCTTTCAATTTCTGATGGTATAATTTGTCAATCAACACCATCAGTTCTACGAATTCGATAAATTTTTTGCGGATTGTATTTTTATCTACATCATAAAAACTGATTTTTAGGGAAAGCTGTTCTTTACCAGCTATGTCACACGTCTCATCTTCCAATACAATATGAGTCTTCGTTGCGGCCTGCATAATCTCACTTTTAATTACTAAGCCGCACAGGGCAATGGTTTCGTTTTGAATCTGTGGGGAGATATACATGACATTTTTCTTAACCTGATAATAATAATTGATAAATTGTGATGGAGTGGCCGCTCCGGTGGCAATCTCCCTGCACACCCATCTTTCTCCTTTCCTCTTCCAACCTATTTTTGCCCTCTACTAATTTTTACTTCAAATTCTTTCAGTGCTTCTGGTAAATTATTTCATCACTTCTCTTGGCAATTTATTCCAGCCCTTACACTATTTCGTAACGAAAGAAAGTTTTGCCACATCCGTATACCTGAAATAAAGTGCTAACTTGTGGTCATGGTCAACCTTGCCCTTCCAAGCACCTCTCCTAATTTTCCCACCAATATCTTTCCATGCTTCATCTGAAGTATAGGCCTTGTACACTCCCATGACTTTCTTCACCCTCCTTCTATCCCACTCCAGCTCCTTTATCATATTAATTACCGATTTTGTTTTGCGGTAATTTCAAAAGACAAATCTGGCAGCCCTCCTCTGCACCAATTCCTATATTTGATAACCAAAAATGGGTTCCAAACTACGCCAACATATTCCAGCAGTGCTCTGACCAGAGTTTTGTAACCCAATTCCCTTAATCCTCTAGTGCATCCCCTCATCAGTCTTTCCAATTGGTGAAGGATTTTGAACCACTTTCCTATTACCTGTCCAATGTGTCCTGCCCAGTTAAGTCTGGTATCAAATGTTATACCAAGGTATTTCATTTCGAGTCTTCAATAAGTAGCTCCTTCCCCACTTTAAAATCATAATTAACCTTTTGCTTTTTAACTGTGTACCTTATAAGCTGGTTCTTCTTTGGATTTATCTTCATCCTAATTTTTCAATATTCTGTTTCAAAACAAGGACACTTGGATCAATTCTTAGTTTCAGCAGGTCTTCATGAACACCTTGACGTTGTTCTTCTTAAAGGCAAGTCATTTGTACGGTGTACCACAGAAAATAATCTAAGATATTATAGATGACATGATTTATCGATTGTCTTCTACTTCTTTCTGAGGGAAACGACCGGTATTTTTTTTTTTCCTGAGAAGATCTGAGCATCGTTAGCTGCTGATTGATGATAATGTGATGAAACATGTTTTTCAATGTTCATAGATATTTTTAGCGACAGAAAGTTCTAGTAACAAATTAATTAGAATATACTAGCAGAGGAACGCAATTCTGCAAGCAACAATTATAATTTTTCATTTCAAATTAGTGGCTTTACCATCTACAGAAAAGTTATAATTTTCAGGAAGGTACCCAGCAGTGTTTTAGCATCTCTCTACAACACCATTGTACTTAATTCATGACTGAAGTTAATATGAAGCTGGTCCTGTGGGCTGGTAACACCGTATATAGCAGTATAGATATGAGCATAGAATGTGTGAAACAACTTGACCGTTGGACCAACTCAACTCTTATCCAGGTGAATCCGGGCATATAGGACAAATATACTGTAAATTCAAGAGTAATGAATATTTTATCACAAAATTAGTTCTTACACTACCGAATTTTTCATAATCGCTTAGTGGTAATAAAAATAAATTAAATACAAACGAATGCAACTAACTATAGTTATTAAATAAAAGTCTTACTTTTTCGAGGTACTATATGTAATACTATTAAGAGCCGTCGTTAGCCTTACGGTAAATGCAAATTAATTACTTTTTTAAAAAAAACTTCCTTATATCCACTTTTATATAAAAAAAATTACTAGCATGTTCTCCGGCGATGTCATAGTATAAACGATTCGATGCGTTGTGTGCAAGTCGGGTCAGCCTGCAGTCTAACGGTATTTAGGCACGCGGCAAAGGTCTTCACTACTTGGCTCGAGCGCAGTTAAGAGTGAGGTGGCTTTGTTCGAGTTGGCTCACGCGACACAGCGACAGTTAGTTAT
Organism: Vandiemenella viatica; assembly: GCA_031002005.1. Taxonomy (NCBI): domain Eukaryota; kingdom Metazoa; phylum Arthropoda; class Insecta; order Orthoptera; family Morabidae; genus Vandiemenella; species Vandiemenella viatica. The sequence goes on from CM061921.1 coordinate 82,663,948, forward strand.
GGCCCATTTACACTAGCGGTCAGGTCAGCTCAGCTCAGCTCAGGTCAGCTCAGCTCACAATCCAGGGTAGCATTCACACTAGCGATCAGCTCAGCTCAGGTCAGGCCAGATCAAGTCGTAGACGAGGCCATTTCATTTCAATTGCTCATAGTGAACAATGCCGTTTTCTACCCCAACGTCAATTAAATCGCAATGATTTTAGATCAAGAGCCTAAAAATATGTCAAGATCGTAAAGAGGATGGTTCTGAGTGTATCCAGAGTTTCAAGCGCAAACAGATAAAGAGAAAGAAGAATGCTAACTATCGGTTATGACGTGAGAGATGAGTTGTGCGAAATGCTTTTGATATTTTAGGGCTCAAAGATTTCAAATTTATTTTAGAAAAACTAATTCTGTTCTAGGATTAATTGATAACATAATTTTAGCAACATGTATTTTGCACAATTATTTACGGAAGGATAAATTTTCATGCCGTGTAGGAAGTGAATTTCAGGATGAGCGAGCGAAACCCTACTTTACAAAAATATTGTTTGTTTGTGTGCTGCTGGTACAGAAGCATTTGATTAAAAAAATATATTTACAATATTTTTAAAAAAATTCGGAAACAGGATCTGTATTTTGACAGTACTAAAATGTGTAATAATACTTGAATTTATATTAAAGTTTGCCAACTTTACAATAAACAGAAATAACATACAGTTAAAACATTTATTTTTTATTTCTTACTCTTTATTTATTCCTCACGAGCATAGTTTTCAGACGTTCGCCACTCATTTGATCTGACCTGACCTGACCGTTGCTGGTTCACACTAGCGGTCAGCTCAGCTCAGCTCAGGTCTTGACCGTTGTTGATCGGTGGCGGCGCGATCTTCGGTTTGATCTGCTTTGCCCTGACCTGAGCGGACCGCGTAGTGTGAATGCTCCTATTGGATTACGTATGTAGCGATTTTTGACCTGAGCTGAGCTGAGCTGACCGCTAGTGTGAATGGGTCATTACTATGGATAACGCCTTGTAATACAATTGTACGGTGCCAAAATTTTTTGTGTAATAGCAAATATGCAGCTCAATCAGATTCCAATTGTATCATCTCCATCACCACCACGACCATCACTTTAAACTCCAATCAACGAATCTGTAGAATCGCCAAATGGCATGGTTCACTCAATACATTATACCTAAGTAAGGAGTAAGTTCTCGTTAAGAATGGCAACAAAACATTGAATAGCAATAAAAAAAAATAGTGTAAAATGGGTGCCAATTCTTTCAGAGCTTCGCATAATGCGTCAAAAACATCTGGAACTGTTCAAGAAAATAATTGTTTCTGACACTCAAAAAAGGTATTGCAGGCTAGTAGACGAATCTCAAATTGCTAGAAATCTTGAAGTCACAGCATCTTTCAGTAATTGAAATCGCCTCCCTAAATTGAATGTTCACTGGCTCAATTAATGATTTTAGGAACTCTAACATTGTCATTCTCGTAACATTTGTTTATTGTATCCTCGATGGCTTCATATCTATGTCTTCCATGAGTTTCTCACCATACTGCAAGGTCCGGTGAAACAGAGTGCGGGCAGCGGGCGAGTGCGCGGAAGTCTGCACGCAGCGGGCACTGTATTACGTTGTATTGCATCAACCCTGTCGAACAGCGGTCAGTGCGGGCAGCGATCAGGTTGTGTGTGCACACAGATATCGCGCGATTAAGTCGAGGTGACCAATGTCGAAGTAGAGAAATTAATTAATTTGGTGAGCGAAAAAATTTATTTCATTCACGCCACCCCGACCAAAGAAGCAACAGGAAAAGTGAAGCTTGGATTGAGATTGCGGCGAAAATGAAAGAAACCTGCAATTGCTAATTGAATTACTATATATTTATTTAAAAGCATTTTATTTCGTTTATCATTTGAATTACATTATTTATTTGTTACATTTATTATGCTACAACTTATTATTATTTACTTGCACTTTTGACATGTAACATATAATTCTGTTTATTTAAGTAAGCATGAAAGTAGTAAGCATGTATATTTACAATACGTTTAAATATCAATTAGAAAATTAAAGTAAAAGACGAACTGATCTGTCACTTGAACTTGATCTCCGTTTTTTCGGCGTTGTATTTGAGAACGCCGTTCTGGACGGGTTTGGACTATCTGACATTTCATCACTTGTTATATCTGCAGCACTATATGACATCGAAAATAACTGGGCAAGCAACATAATGCTTTTACAAATAATAATAATAAAAAAAGAAAAAAAACGCCGCTTCTGGGCTAATATGCCAATATCATTTTCAACGATACGTGGCCTGAGACAGAACGGAATTGTCGTAAGTGGCTTTTTTTTTTTTTTTTTTTTTTAATGGCTTTCGGCGTCGTAAGTGGCATCAATTATGGAGCTCGAAAAAGTTAGTAACACTGTTAGTAGAGTGCAGCAGCAGCTGCGATTTTGTGGCGGAGCCTGAAGTACGCCTCTTCGCCGACGGCTGGCGTTGCCGGTGGCTTGTGGGCGGTACCTCTCCTAGCTACCAGATGGCATCCACGTCGAGCCGACAGGAGTGCCAACTAAGGACAGGTGGGAGCTAGCTTAACTACCAAGAGGCAGTCGTCAGCGAGACTACGTGAAAGTTATTAAATATTTTGTTTCATCGTCTGTCGGGAAAGGGCGCATCAAATAAGTCTGCAGTGCGAAACATTCGTCACCTACAAATACACGAGGGACGGGGTATCATACTAGGCAATTGTTTAGAAGATAGAATGGTTTCACAGTGAACGAATTCACAATAATTGGAGGAATTTTGAATGATGCTAGTGTCGCTGTGCAGGCCGTAACTGACAATATCAACTACAAGGAACTTTAAATCTGGATCAATAACTGCCAGTAGAATGGAAAAAAATGTAACAGAAATAGCTTGAGCCAATGTTATTAGGAAATTTTATTTCCACGTGTTTTCCGTTCACACTTCCAATGCAATTCGGAAAGGGCCAAGGTTCTCTGGACTCTCCTCAGAGTTTTTCACACATCAATCGGTCGGAACAGGTAAATACGAAGACTGTAAAAAGTCCCAGTTACTTCCTTCACTTTGCTTGAGGCAGTTGTATGATGACCGCGAATGAAAAAGCGATAGTTTGATGTGAGTCTCCTGCGGCCAAACACCCAATCGTTTCGCATGACGTTTGTTCTACGGTACACACTGGATCGCCTTGTACAGCCCGTGCAGTGTTTGACATCGTCAAAACGAGGCGGGCATCCCTTGTCTCGCACACGCACGCTGCCCGCGCTCTATTTGACCGGACTAAATACAATTTCGATATCCACCAAATCACTTTTCATTTTGGTTTCTAGTACACAGTGTGATGCATCACAATGAAAGTTGCAGCTACTCGTGCAAGTGAAATGTTTCACGAAAAGACAGTGGCTGGAAAGTTTGCCGCGCAATCCGGGATGAGTTGCGTTGCCACGAGCTGCAGCCGCGCTGTCAACAGAAATGGTTCGCGTGGCAAATAACCGGTTTGGCGCCCTCGAACATGGCTCGCGCGGCAACCGCACATAGTCAATACACAACTTCTTGAGTCGCCAGCAGCACCGTGCGAGGCACGTTGTGCCGCCTCGCCCTCGCTAACGTCTGTTTCCCGCAGATAGCAGTAGCAAACTGGTTTAAATCACGCGAACCAAATTAATTTTTGAAAGTTGTTTAAAATTGTTTACTCATCGGTTCGGCATAACTTTGTTCGAGTGCATACCCGCGTCTTGCTGGGGGGGGGGGGGCAGCTGCCTCCCCCCTGCCCGTACCTGGCTACGCCATTGGTGGGGAACGTTCGAAGGAACGTCTGTTTCGAAGGAGACCACTCCAGCATGTAGCCTGCAGCTACCGTCTCGACGAAACTGGTAAGTCACAATTTAATTTGAGTCTTTTAGCCCAATTTTCTTGGCAGTGAAACACTATTGAACTGATCGACGCTAGCCGGGAACAATTTAAGAATTAAAAAGTAATGCATTTGCTGGCTGAGTTCAATTTTTTTTTGTGTAATCTTAAACAAACATGTATTTCTGTGTATTTTATTTTATAAATGTACTCTTTTTCTTTCAATTCCGCACTCGTGTTGTCCTTTTGTAATTAGAGAGTGTAATTCAAATTTAAGCCTGTTTTTTGCAATTAAAAATAAATTTAAAACAACATTTTTTAATAATTAAAAAATCTTGCATCTCATGCACGAAAAAAATCTTTTTCTCGGCATAACGAACCTAAACATTTTAAGTTGAAACTGTGAAGAGATCACTCTTTCGTTTAGGGTTCTTAACCAACCCTTCAATTTTAACCAAGTTTGGGACCGACAATAGGAACTAATAAGTTACTCAATCCACCCAGTAGCTGCTACAGGTGGGGTTTAGCAAAGCTATTTATTAAAAAAGTGGTTGCATACAGATAACAGTACATGCGGTTGTAACCGTACAAGCGGTAACGCGACAAAGATTGTAGCATAAAAATTCCGATACGTCCCGTGGTTCGCGTATGGAGCTTCGCGGCCGATTGAGACGTTGTAGATCCGCTGTCTCCCACCTAGATAATTGGCGCTCCCCTCCACTCGATCAGGGCGCTGGCTGTTGGCAAGGAGATGTATCTTGGCGTGGTCATTCGTGACGCTAACTGGTGGCGAAGGGATGTACTCTGGCAGTTTCCTTACTGCCACAAACTGTGGGGAAACTAAACTCGGTACAACACTAAATGAGCACTGAGGCACATCTTGACACCATTATTTATTGAACGCAATATACACAACATCACATTTACTAAGTTTGCATTAACATGTAGTCTGTACAGTTCCACTCGGCACGTAGTCTCGCTGACGACTGCCCCTTGGTAGTTAAGCTAGCTCCCACCTGTCCTTAGTTGTCGCTCCTGTCGGCTCGACGTGGATGCCATCTGGTAACTAGGAGAGGTACCGCCCACAAGCCACCGGCAACGCCAGCTGTCGGCGAAGAGGCGTACTTCAGGCTCCGCTACAACCACTCTCCCCCCAGTGACCTACTCAGGGAGAGTGGGGAACGAGACACGCTTCTTGCCACCAGCGCTTGTGTCCACACTGGAGGCCCTCGCGTAGGTCCTGACCGGTCTGTCCATGGATGCCGATGGGTGCGTTGGTGCTGGTTGAGTCCCGTCGGTCTGGTCATAATCTGTTTTGGCGAAGAAGGCAGGTTTCAGTATTTCCACTAAGATTGCCTTCTCCGCCCCGATGAGTTTAATGACGAAAACTCTGTCGCTGATGCGCCTGATGACCTCATGTGGCCCCGTGTACGGTGGTTCAAGAGGCTTCTTCACAGAGTCTACACGCTTGAAGACGTGGGTACAGGTGTATAGATCGTTTAGTAGAAAGAGGCGGGACTTGGTGTGGTGAGCCGTTGGTGTTGGTCTGGCGCTGCGGATGTGCTCACGGAACTTCTCCATGAAGAACTGAGGATGCGCTGGGGTGTCTTCAGAGGTGAAGAATTCGCCAGGTAGTCGAAGCGGCGCTCCGAATAGCATTTCAGCCGGCGAGGTTCAGATCCTTCTTGTACGCGGTGCATAGCCCAAGGAGAACGGTTGGCAGCAAGTCCGGCCATCGTATGTGAGTGTTGCACATCAGGGCGGCCTTAAGCGAACGGTTCCAGCGTTCGACGAGTCCATTCGACTGCGGATGGTATGGCGTCGTGCGAATTCGCTTCGCTCCTATCAGACGTGATAGTGCAGTGAAGAGGGCTGACTCGAACTGTGGGCCTTGATCCGTGGAGATTGTAAGCGGAGTGCCAAACTGACAGACCCATTGCGTGTAGAAGGCCGAGGCAACTGTGTCAGCCGATATGTTGGTGAGTGGAATGGCCATCGGCCATCTTGTGTAGCGGTCAATGATGGTGAGGCAGTAACGGAGACTCTCAACCTGCGGCAGCTCAATGACGTCCTAGTGGATGTGGTCGAACCGGTTGTTGGGAACAGCGATATTGAGAGGAGTGAGTCGGTTGTGACGTTGAATTTTTGCTCGCTGACACGGTACGCACCTTCGAGTCCATAGGAGAGCATCCCGTCTGATGCCTGGACACACGTACCGTTCCTTCAGCATCTGGGTGGTGACTCTGCCACTGGGATGAGAGAGCCCGTGAACGGCGTCGAATGCTCGTTGCCTGAGGTTCTGTGGGATGTAGGGCCTTACTCCATTGTCCATCACGTCACAAAAAATGTCGAGGCCATCGATGCGGAGAGACTGCAAGTTGAGGGAGGTGGATTCCCGGAGTATGGAGAGTTCTTCATCAGCGAGCTGTGCACGGCGTATCTCCTCGTGGCTAATCGTCGTGGGCATGGAGATGGAGTTGATGCGGGAGAGAGCATCAGCCATGACGTTGTCTTCCCCCCGAGTGTGGATTATCTCATTGGTGATCTGCGAGATATAGTCCAGGTGGCGCATTTGCCGAGGAGAGGCCTTCTCCGGTCGCTGCGAGAAGGCATATGTGAGTGGTTTGTGGTTTGTCTGGATAATGAAGTGACGGCCCTCAAGAATGTGCTGGAAGAAACGAATCGCCGTTGAGATGGCGAGGAGCTCTCGGTCATAGGTGCTGTAACGGGTCTCGGCTGGGATGAGCTTCCGAGAGAAAAAACCCAGTGGTCTCCAGGTCCCATCCTGAAACTGTTCAAGTGCGGCTCCGATGGCTGTGTCGGAGGCGTCAGTTCTCAGACAGAGGTTGGCTGACGGCGAAAGGAAGGTCGTTTGAACAGCATCGGCAACACCACGTTTGCAGGCAGGAAATGCTTGCTCACTAGCAGGAGTCCAAGGAACTGGGCGCTTGTCATTGCGTTTAGAGTCCTTCAGCAGGTCACTGAGTGGCGCCTGCATCTGTGCAGCACCAGGAATACACCTCCTGTAGTAGTTCACCATTCCCAGGAACCGACGGAGATCGGAGATGGTCTGAGGTCGCGCATACGACGCGATGGCTTCAACTCTCTCCGGCGGTGCCTTGTAACCGGAAGCATTCACTGTGTAACCCAGGTAGACGACCTCTGTCTTCCCGTGCTGGCACTTCTTAGGATTGATTGTTAGCTTGTTCGAACGGAGGATGTCGAACACTTTGATAAGATGCTGCAAGTGCTCCTCGTGAGATTTGGAAAAGATGATCAAATCATCGATGAAACAACCAACGAAGTCCAGGCCTCGAAGAAGATTGTCCATGTGGCGTTGGAAGGTCTGGGTAGCATTGCGTAGGCCGGGCGGCATACCAACGAATTCAAAAAGTCCAAAAGGCGTCGTCACTGCGGTCTCTGGAACGTCTGACTTGGCAACCGGGATCTGATGGTAGGCACGGACCAAGTCGATTGTGGAGAAGACTGAGCAGCAATGGAGTCACTGAAGGATGCTGTCTCCGTGGGGTACAGGATAGCGGTCAGGGACAGTGATCCCGTTAAGCCGCCTGTAGTCCCCAGTAGTTCGCCAACCACCGAGCTTCTTCGGCACCATGTGAATCGGGCAGGCCCACTGGCTGTCGGAGGGTCGTATCACGCCGTGATGCAGCAGCAGGTCAAAGTCCACCTTGGCGGCCTTCAATTTCTCGCCAGTAAGTCTGCGAGGGCGAACAAAGACAGGAGGGCCAGTAGTCTCAATGTGGTGAACCACAGCATTGTCAGACTGGGTGACAGGGACAGTATTAGGCCTCGTGATGTCTATGTAGCGACTGAGCAGATCGCCATAAATCTTGTCCTGGTCACTCCTGCAGGCTGTCTGGGTGGTGGTGGAGACCGTATGGATGGTGGCTTTACAGAGTTGGCCCGTGGTCGTCAGCGATGTAAGTGGATCAATGAGGCGCCTTCCCTTCAGGTCCAAGAGCAGAGAGTGGTGGAATAGGAAATCCGCTCCGATGATGGCTACCTTTCCGCTCCGATGATGGCTACCTTAACATCTGCAATGATGAAGGACCACTTGAATGCTCGGCGTAAGTTAAGGTCCAGCGTCAGGAGTTTCTGCCCGTAGGTATGAATGACGGTCCCATTGGCGGCGTACAGCTGGAAGTCATCCATCTTGCAAGTGCCGGGAATGGAGGCCTTAGGTACCAGAGAGATAACCGAGCCGGAGTCGACCAAGAACCTCATGTTCGTTGTGCGGTCATGGAGGTGTAATCGGTGTTCCCTGGTGAGGCGGGCGTTTGCAGTGCTGTCGCCGGCCGCCTGAACAGTCGACAGCGCTTCTAGTTTCCCGACCACTGTCTGGATGTGTATGAGCAGGGCGGCTCGCAGCTCCTAGCATTTTCTCCGAAGCGGCGATGATAGAAGCAGACCGTGGCTCTTGATGGGGAGCGTCTGCGGTAGCGAGAGCTGCTGCGCTCACTGCTGCGCTCACGCTCGCGGCCACGTTCACTGCAACTGGTTATGAGCGAGGCGTTGATCTTGCACAGCTCGGCTACGGCCAGCTTGAGGTTAGAGACTTCTTCGGTGAGCGATTTGAGCGAATCAATAGGCAGGCATTCCGGAGATCGTGATTTGGAACTCGTGTGGCCAGCGGCCATGACGAATGTAGAGGCCTGCATCTCGTGTAGCTCGTCCGCGATCTTCGCCTGTTCTTCAATGGAGACGCCCTTCACCAGCTTCTAGCACCGCTGGATTGATTGGGGTAGCAAGGCAAGCCAGCGCACCCTGATGACGTCTGGAGTTGCTCTGCCACCGGCCAGGGTGGTCATCTGCCTTAGGAGCTGTGTCGGCTTCCTGTCCCCGAGCTCCAACTCAGTGAGGGCCTTGTGGAGCTGGCGGTCAGCTGAGTCCGTCAGCCGGCTGATGATCTCAGTTTTTAGGCACTCGTATTTGTTTTCCTTAGGCGGATTAATCAGCAGGTCTGCTACCTCCACCATAATTTCAGAATCCAACGCTCCCACGAGAAGATTATATCTCGCAGCATCGGATGTGATACGGTGCGTATAAAACTGAGCTTTGATCTGAATGAACCACATATGAGGGCAGTGTCTCCAGAAGGGCGGCAGTTTCATGGTGCCGACTGACAACACAGCCGGGGCAGCGTCCTTTAGTTGCAGCGGCGTGGACTGGTCACGTTCGTCGGCTTCAGACAATGGCTCCTTGTTTGCAGCCATGTTCGTCTCTGAAGCTCGCGGTTCGGGCGATTTACTCGACGGAGAACGCTGGATCGGCGTAGCACTTATAACATGGCACCACACAATTCAACACTGAGCACAGGATTTGGTATCGGGGCGCGGCAGCTGAGGCACGTGTTCGGTGCTGCGACGGAATCCACTCGCATCACGTCGGGGTCACCAGTTCTGGGGAAACTAAACTCGGTACAACACTAAATGAACACTGAGGCACATCTTGAACTCATTATTTATTGAACGCAATATACACAACATCACATTTACTAAGTTCGCATTAACATGTAGTCTGTACAGTTCCACTCGGCACGTAGTCTCGCTGACGACTGCCTCTTGGTAGTTAAGCTAGCTCCCATCTGTCCTTAGTTGGCACTCCTGTCGGCTCGACGTGGATGCCATCTGGTAGCTAGGAGAGGTACCGCCCACAAGCCACCGGCAACGCCAGCCGTCGGCGAAGAGGCGTACTTCAGGCTCCGCCACAAAATCGCAGCTGCTGCTGCACTCTACTAACAGTGTTACTAACTTTTTCGAGCTCCATAATGTTGCCGCGCCGGCTTGTCTGCCCACTACGCGGGATTGGCCTGAGACAGAACGGAATTGTCGTAAGTGGCTACTTGCAAAGCGGTTCTGTTTCGTCCTATATTTCCACAAAAATGCCAATGCATATGCACCTGATATCTGTCTCCTCGACGGCGAAATAGTTTAATGTGGCAAACAGATGGCGATCAGTATTTTCCCTCGCTGTCATATGTTATCGTATATTAGAGAATGCCACATTTTTAAATATTTATTTTTCTTTCACCACATTTATTTTTTTTAATTCTTGATTAGTAGGTGGTTACATGCAACACTGTCACTTCTCCTAGAGCCGCCCCTAAATTGAAGTAGCTATGAAAGTTAAATAAGAACAAAAAATTAAGTAATTGCAAAGGTAATGTATAAGTTACTTAACTAAGAGCCATATGTTGTTCTATTACAATGTAGACTAGAGAGGGTCGTTTTTCCTTTGTCTGTTGAGCGCACATAACGCTGCGTGGACGTTTCCGCGGTGCGAGACTCGATTTTATGTTCACGGTTAGAAGTTAGCCAGGCCTCACTGACCACTTACGTTTCTTAAGGTGCATCATCTTCTTGGAATCCTTCGAATACTTTGAAACACACATAAACGTGTCATCTGGTAAGGCATTTACTCGCATGTTGCGTTTCACTTCCTTATATTCATCGAGGTATACAGTTCGACTTTGAGGATATTAGCGTTGGACGTCATTTAATTGATAAGTTCTACTAGAACAAAAATAAAAGAGATGTTCCCTTTTTATAGTAATGGATTAAATATGGTAAATAGTTTTCAACAAGTTAACTGATAAAGCTGTCAATGTGTGCAGCTTCACTAAAATTCATTCATTTGTTTGAGGTGCACGCACAAACAGATATATTTTTTTTTAAATGTATTGTTTTGGTCTATGCATCATTGAGAACTATGTTACTGATATAAATAAATATATACTGATGACATAAGCTAACACTTTGCGAATTTTTGTTGAAATGCATTTATTAGTTTTTGCGAGATGCGTGCAAATAATGACAAAAAATTCTAAATTTTGAGCTTTGGCCACTATATCACCACGAACAGTAGTCCTATTTTTAATTTTTGATCTCCTCCCATTCCTGAATCATTTTGTCTAATGGCCTCATTAAACCAGTTACTTAAATCCTCACTAACTTCCGCTCCATCCTTATCTATAATTGTTGAACACACTCCCTTCCCCTCAGTTTACTAAAAATCTCAATAGTAAGTATCAAAATCACGAAATAAAGTGAGTATCTACATTAAGACCTGAGTATTTTTATTTAAGTACTAAGTTAATATTGACAAATAATAATAAAAATATTCCAACAAAATGAAAGCAATGTGGCATGTTATCAGACAAAACACTAAAAGAAACAATATTCTTATATTCAATAATTTGTTGCTCCAAAGTGATAGCTGAAGAATGTAACAAATATTTTATTTCCTTGTCAAAAAATTAAATAAAACAAAATGCAATAACTGTTACCAGTATTTCCATGACATCCAGTGCCACAGCGTATCTAATCAAAACAAATACTGATGAAATTATCAAAATCATAATGAAATTAAAAAATCGTTATTCATGTGCACGTTATGATATTCCCAAATTTAGGAAAACTTTTCCTTGATACTGCTTAAGTTTACTACCAAATACACACTACTTCTTTCCAGCAGCATGGATGTAGAAAAAATAAACTTGCTTATACAGTAGTTTTCTTAGACTCCATTTTAAATCTTTGTATAGAAACAAAATAGCTACAGGTATTTTCCTGGACCTCTCAAAGCATTTGATTTAATACACCACAATATATAAAATGGAAAAAAATGGGGTTAAGAAAGAAAGCAAAGCGGACTTCATTGTATCTTGAAAACCATAAACAAAGAGTATTTATAGATTATGAAACAACATACCAGAAAATGTGTAAAGTGAGGTTACCTCAGATGAGCAATTTGTAAAGTACGGCATACCCTGAGACTCAGTGTTTGGACCTATTTAATTTATATAGATGATCTCACTAGTACTAGGAATGTCCAACCACAAAAATGCAATTCTGTTTGAAGATGGCAAGTATTTTATTCACTTCTGCAAACATGAAAAATTTGGTATTACTAGCAATTGAATCCATGAGAGGTTTGATGGAAATAACCTAATATTTAATGAGGAAAAAACGGTTTGTCTGAATTTTTGTCTACCCTTCTCAGCTAACAAAAGTAGGCATAAATGACAAAGATCTGAAAAATGTAAATGAAACTAAATTCTTTGGATTGTGGGTGTAGCAGAACATAAAAAATAATGTACACATAAGTATATGAAAAAAATATTGTTTATTGTTATGGACTGAGAATCCTTAGAGATACCATTGTTATTAGTACAGTAATACAAGCATATGGAATTATTTTTTGAGGTAAATCATCACAAAGCACTGATACATTTAGGATGCAGAAAAGAGCCTTGAGATTTATATATCCACTAAAATACTTAGAATCATGTGGAACACATTTAATTAATTTTACCATTCTAAATGTTCCATGCCTATACATTTATGAAATAGTTCTTTTTATAAGAAAGTATTTCCTAAGAAACAACAATTTAATAAAACATGATATGGTACATAATTACTGCACTAGATGACATTTCAACATCCATATAACCTTTAGCAGGACTTCTTCTTATTAAAAAAGTATTTTTAATTCAGGAATAGCACTCCACAATAAAATACCAGAAGAAGTAAAAAAATGCTTCGTTGTTGTTGTTGTTGTTTTTGTGGCTTTAGGGCGCGTCGACAACGAGGTCATTAGCGCCCTAACAATTACCAGCAAAGGCTGTGATTAAAATTCATAATAAAAGTACTGTCTGCATGGTCGACTGTAAAGGGGTCGACCATACAGACAGCACATAAAACAAGTCACAAAAATAAGATGTAGCCCTAAAGGGGCCGCCTGGAACTAAGACCGTTGTACACCTGGATGGCTGTAGAGGAGCCAAATAGGTTCACAGAATACTTAAAAAACACTGAATATCTCACTGGCTGTAAAAGGGCCAGCGCGAAATGAATTAAAACAAAATAAAAAAATAGAACAGAGCACATGGATGGTGGGCTGTAAAGGGGCCTGCCATCCATTCTAAAATTACGCCGACCTGCCTAAAATTTTAGATATCAGGCCGGCAGATACACAAAACTTTAAAACCTTGGCCACATTGCTGGTCTCATTATTTAAAATCAGGGCCAAATCGTTGGCCAGGCCAACATCTGCCCTAGAGTCTATAAAAGATACACAATCAGTTAAAATGTGGCACACCGTCAAAGGTACGCCACAAGCATCACATTCGGGTGGGTCCTCCCGGCGGAAAAGAAAGCTGTGAGTCAGAGGACAGTGCCCTATACGGAGGTGAGTAAGGAGAACCTCATCCCTCCTCGCCCGCTGGAGGGAGCTGCTCCACGGCTGAACGGTCGGTTTGACCAGCCGGAGCTTATTATGCTCTACCTCCAGCCACTGCCTCTGCCAAATGTCAAAAACAAATCTTTTCCCCGCCGAGGCAAGGTCAGACTTTGGGACCGGATCAAAGTCAACTCTGACCTTGGTGCAGGCTAACTTGGCAGCTTCATCAGCTGCCTCGTTCCCCCTGATTCCCACATGACCGGGTACCCAGCAGAAAACTACCTCCTTTCCGGAAGATTGAAGGGATCGGAGGGTGTCCTGTATATCCTGGACAAGACGATCTGCTGGGTACATGCTTCCTATAGCCTGGATGCAACTGAGGGAATCACAGCATATGATGTACTTCGTGCGGCGACTTACTTTCATATGCTGGAGCGACTTTAACAAAGCGTAACACTCTGCAGTGTACACGCTACAACAGCTATTCAGTTTGTAGTTAAAAGTCGCTCGAGGGAACACCACAGAGCAGCCAACTCCATTAGCCTGCTTAGACCCATCCGTGTATACCGGGGTAAAATCGCGGAACTGATTTAAAACATCGCTAAAAGTTCGGATAAAAACACTGTCGGCGGTACACAGCTTGTTGTACCGCGACAATTCTAAAACTGTTCTGGGCCTCTTCAAAGCCAGGGAGGAGATTTACTCCAACCCTGGTGATAAAAAGAGGGCATCTGAAACCCATATTCCTCCAATATAGCCTTTGTACGGTAGCTGAACGGTTTAGTTGCTCTTTGACGGTTGGAATATAGCCGTTCAAAGTTAGGATGAATAACTACGTCGTACACGGGACTGCCAGGAGTTGTGGCAATATGTATATAGTGTCGCACCATGAGGAGACGCCGGCGGATGGAAAGCTGGCGGCTCGCCAGACTCAGCACAAATGCTGGGTATCGGACTGGTGCGGTATGCACCTGTGGCGAGACGGATTCCTGCATGGTGGACACTATCCAGAATACGGAGGTAGCTGTCCCGTGCCGAACCGTAGACAATGCAACCGTATTCCAATCGCGACCGTACAAAGGCTCTATAAAACTGTAGCAGGCAGGAGCGGTCAGCGCCCCACGACCTGCCGCACAGACATTTTAAAACGTTAAGAGCTTTCAGGGCTCTGGCTTTGACATCTTTAAGATGCGGCAGCCATGTAAGCCTACTATCTAAAATGAGGCCCAGAAACCGAACAGTTTCACTAAAACCTTAAAACGGTGTTCCTCAAGGTGAGATGAGGTTCTGCTAAAAGACTTCTACTGCGGCTAAAAAGTACACACCGAGTTTTCTCAGCAGAGAAACGAAAGCCGGTGTGTACTGACCATTCATCCAGCCTGTTCAGCGTGAGCTGCAGCTGCCGCTCAGCGCTTCTCAGGCTAGACGATGCAATAAAAATTAAAAAGTCGTCAACGTATAAGGAGTACCGGATGGGCCTCCTTATAACAGTTGATATGCTATTTATGGCAATAGCAAAAAGGGTTACGCTTAAAACTGAACCTTGAGGAACACCGTTTTCCTGAATAAAAAGGTCGGACACTTCTCTGCCGACTCGGTACCGGAAGCAACGACCAGATAAAAATGATTTTAAAAATCGGGGAAGGTTACCCCTAAACCCCCATTCGTGTAACTGTTTTAAAATAACATGCCGCCAGGTAGTATCATAAGCCTTTTCGAGGTCGAAAAAGACACCCACAAGGTGTTGGCTGCTGATGAACGCATCCTGTATTGCCGCCTCCAGGAGGATCAGGTTGTCCAAGGTGGAACGGAACTTCCTGAATCCACACTGAAAGCGGCTCAGCAGATTTCGGGATTCAAGACACCAGACGAGGCGACGATTGACCATCCTCTCCAGTGTCTTCCCCACGCAGCTCGTTAAGGCAATGCTACGGTAGCTACCTGGCAACAACTTGTCTTTACCGGGTTTTAAAATTGGAATCATCGTTGCTTCCTTCCATGAGTCGGGGAAGTGTCCTCCGGTCCAAATTTCATTAAAAATACCCAGGAGGTACTCTTTAGCATCTTTGTTAAGATGCCTCAGCATCTGGTACTGGATCAGGTCAGGCCCTGGCGCAGTGTCTTTGGCGTTGTTAAGAGCCGACTCCAGCTCCCAAAATGAAAATGGGCTATTGTAGTCTTGCAATTCCGACGAGTCGAAGTTAAAGTTTTGCCTTTCGGCAGATGTTCTTCGTTGTTGGACCTGTTGGTCCAATCCGGCAGATGAAGTGATGGCAGCGAAGTATTCTGCCATCAACTGCGCTATTCTTCGCTCGTCGGTAACTACACGCCCCCGATCCAGTAATCCAGATACTGGTGGTCGTGAGTACCTCCCGGATATACGGCGGATAGACTCCCATACCTTTGATGATGACGTGAAACGATTAATGGTGCTCACAAAGGTCTGCCATGACCTCCTCTTGCTCTCCTTAATGACACGACGTGCCTTAGCTCTAGCAACCCGGAACGCTGCGAGGTTGTCGGGTGTCGGCTGCAACTTAAACCGACGCAAGGCCCGTCTGCGACCCTGAATAGCGGAGCGACATTCGTCGTTCCACCAGGGGACGGGCGTTCTGCGCAGTGCTCCAGAGTTGCCAGGCATGGAAATATCAGCAGCCTGGTGAATCACATCAGTTAGATGTTTCACCTTATCCTCGATGTTGCTGCGCTGTTCGAGGGTGACTGACCGGCTGTAGAGCTGCCAGTCAGCTCTGCCGACATTCCATTTCTTTGTCATAGTTCGATCGCCACGTTCACACTCAACGTGCAACCAAATTGGAAAGTGGTCGCTTCCGTGTAGGTCGCGATCCACTTCCCAATGCACGGAGTCTGCAACTGAAGGAGAGCAAAGAGAGAGATCAATGGCAGAGGACGAACCGGAAGCAGTAGTGAAGTGCGTCATCTGACCGGTATTTAGGATGCACAAATCCTCCTGCTCCAATAATCTACAAATCTCTCGGCCTCTGGGGCAATTGGTGTTCGAACCCCACAACGCATTGTGGGCGTTAAAGTCTCCCAATAGGAGAAAAGGCCGAGAGAGTTGCCGTGTGATGTCAGCCAGCTGACCGCAATCAACTGGTGATCCTGGCGGTAGATATATGGAGCATACAGTCAGTTTCACCGGTCCATACAGTTTCACTGCTACTGCTTGTAAAGGAGAGGTGAGAGCTACAGGTTCGGAGTGGACAGTGTTCCGTACAAACACCGCCACTCCCCCCTTCGCTCGATCACCCTCGGTATCGTCCTTTCGGTAAAGATCAAAACCTCTTAGCACAGGTTGACGAGTTGGTCTGAAGTGTGTCTCTTGGAGACAGAGACACAATGGATCAGACCGTGCTAAGAGTTGTAACTCCTCTTTGTGAGCCATAAAACCATTAATGTTCCATTGGAGTATGGGAGCCATCCTACCTGTTTAGCTTCACCCGCCCCGGATCGGGTGGGTCTTCGGTCAATATCTGCTGAGGAACGGGACCGGACTCGTCCACCAGCATTTCACTTTCTTCTGGCTCCGAAGAGACAGACATCTCCGACTCAGAAGAAACGTCCAAACCCTCTTTGGATTTTTTCTTCCTCGCCCTCTTTCCCTTCTTATCCCCTCTACCAGGTGTACTGGGAGGGGATGAAGAGGGGGATCTCAAGAAATGAGTCGGGTCCGTCTGCCTGAACTTCGGGCCCCGGACCTTCTGATCGCCTCCATTAGAATTTGTAGCTGGTGGTGTTGCTACTACTTTCACTGCACGAGGTGGAATTGGAGGTGCAGTGGCTTTAACTGGTAATGCTGGTGGAACCTTCACTACTGCTGCTGGTGTGGTCGAGGTCGCAGGCATGTTGCTACCGACGTCCGCGGCCCTAGATGTAGTGACCTTGGCGGATTTTGCACCGCATTTGCACTGACATGAGCACTTGGTGCTAGTGCTGATGTCTGCAACGGACGTCTGGATAGCAACACTTTGTTTCCTGACGGGAGCTGAAGCCATCTTTGCAAAACTTGTTGCGAAAACGGGAGCGGATAGCATTTTCACTTTCTTCTTCGCTTCACCATATGGTAATCGCTCTTTGGTCTTCAGCTCCTGTATCTTGCGCTCTTCAAGATACACTTGACACTCCCTACTCCAGGCAGGGTGCGACCCGGAGCAGTTGACACACACCTGTGGGAGCGCTGCAACTAACACCGGGCTCATGTGCGCCCTTGCCGCATCTACCACAGGTGGGGTTACCTTTACACGACGCCGTCGTATGTCCGAACCGCTGACACTGAAAACAGCGCATCGGGTCCGGAACATACGGACGGACGTTCAGGTTAATGTAACCTGCTTTGATGTTCTTTGGTAGAACTGGAGTGTCAAACGTCAGGACGAAGGTGGCAGTCTTTTCAATACTGCCATTAACCCTTCGCGTTATCTGACGTACCTCGACCACTTTCTGATCTTCCCACTCCTTAACGAGCTCCTCGGTCCCTAATTCCATTATGTCACGGCAGGTGACTACGCCTTTAGAGCTATTCAGGGATTTGTGGAGTTCGCAGGTAACAGCGAACTCCCCGAGTTTCACACAGTTAAGGAGTTGGGTCGCTTGCCTACTGGTGCATGTTTCCAGCAGCAGCGTCCCGTTCCTAAGCTTTTTTACCGAGTTAAGGGTCCCTACCAGACCCTGTAGTCCTTTATGAATAAAGAAAGGCGAAACTTTCTCAAATGACCCTTCCAATCTTTGCATTACGACAAAGGCGTTCGGAATCGAACATTCCTTTCCGTTACTTTTTACTTCAGAACCGGGGGGGCTATCGACCCTCACCCGCTTCTTAGAACTGGGTGTATTGGGATTAACCTGCGGCACACCCGTACCGCAGGGTTTTTTGGTTTTAGTGGATGACTTCGTTTTGGTCCCACGAGTAAAACCATTTTTAAAAAGAAGCGCTAATACAACAGGGGTGCGCAGGTGCCCCTGAGGTTGCACGTTAGCGAGTGAATTTCCTCTCCACCCATTCACCTCCTCGGCACGTGGCTGACCTTGAGGTTGAGGGTTTTTTTTATAGAGGTTTCTACCAGTCCTCGCGATCCGGGCGATGAAGCCAAGATCCCCGTTCTCCTAGGCACACAACGTTCCACCGCCACGCCCTACGGTGGTCGTTGAAGCATGGTAGGAGTTTACGGTGTGGGAAACTTGCGGCGCTCACAAGTTTCCAGCTCGGGCACCGCGGGTTCGCCAAACCCGTACCTGGCACTTGCGTACTCATTTAAAACAAAACTCTCTCTCTTATGAGGTACAATTTTTATTCTATTAGTGAATATAGGGCCTCATTAAAAATATACTTAGGATTTCTGTTTGTATTAAAAATTATTTTTCTTCATATATGCTTGTTTTGTTACTGTATTATTAGTCATCTCTACAAATACCATCTTCTGATATTTATATGAAACATCAAATCATTAATATGAATTATCAAGTTTCAAATGTTCACTGGTACTAGAAGTAACTGGATTAATAAATATCTTATCTATCCTAACCATGACATGTCCCACATCCCAGAGGTCGTTTGTTAGCAGAGAAGAAGAATAATAAATAGATAAAATAAATAAATAAAGATGGCACATTTGAAGAGAGGCACATAGAACTCAAGAAATACTTTTTTCCCCCTGCGATTAGCTGCAGCAGAGCATAGACTCATGATGGGTAACGAGGTAAGGTTTGATGTTATAGAATTCACAGCTCATGCATGCAGCTTCTGGGAAGGATTTATCATCACAAAAATACATCAAACACTTGAGAATTGGAGCCAATGAACTGTAAGCTATTTGGCTAAACCCTTTGGAGGAATCATGTCACATAACCTTACTTATGTCAGTATACCTTCGAAAACAACTTAAAGGGTACTTAAAACCAACAGCAAATCATTTTAGAAGCGTTTTCCAGGAGTACGAGAGTCAGAAAACAAGTTAGTAAGGAGAATTTGAGCTATTTTATAAGTTTTCGAAACTACTATAAAGAAAGTTATTTTTTTTTAGAATCCTTTTGGCCACATTCATTTTCAGAGGTGTGCGACGAGATGACAATTCAAATTAGGTCTAACACTTGCGTTTTAGAAAATTTTATTAAAGAGATATCGTGAACTTGGCTATCTCGCAAACAGACGCAAAGTATTGCACAAGAAACCAGTGGCGGCCGAAGTTATTTGCTCAGGTGGTGACAACAATGAAATTTTTCAACAGTTTAGTGGTCATTATTGAAGTGAAAGGTGCCTGAAAAATATAGGAATCTTGCAACATAGAAATTTGCAATGCGTGAAAGTCTCATTACCTGCAGTTACTGCCAGATTAAAGAAATGATTTGGAAATTAATCGATGATAAATGCTTTAAAATTGACTAAACGGTAAACATTGAGTGATTAGCAGGGGCGTAGCTACTATGGGGCTAGTCGGTGCAGTGCACGTGGGCCCCTACGCTCAGGGAGCCCCCAAGCATACCTCTGGGAAGCTCCTCACTAAGGGTCCTCTCACTGCTCAGGGGGACCCCCAACAACTGCTCAGGGGGCCCCTAAGCACAACTCAAGGACCCCATCCTCAGCTCAGGGGGCCCTTACCAGCAAAAAGAAGGTCGCCCATGTGGCCTGAGGGCCCAAAATAATTTTTTTTTACCGGGGCCCTTGTTGACCTAGCTACGCCACTGGTGATTAGCCAAAAACCGACAAGTTGATCTACAGGCAGTGCTAGATTACCCAATAGGCAGGACTAGGCCCGACTAGGCAGTAGTCTGGAGCCCCCGATTTTTGAAGGCCCCCTGAAAGTTAACTTTTTTCTAAATAAAAATATAATCATCCAAAATAAAACAATCAAAGTAAGACAAAAGCATGAAAATTATTTTTTATTTTATTTTAGTGTATGATAAATAAAATATTATATTATAAATTATAAAATTCTTTTGTTAATCGGAAAAGTATGATAAATTCTATTAGTAATCTACAAAACCTTTTCTTTGTACTTATAAAATAAAGATAATTATTTTCAAAAACAGAGGGGATCAAATATTTGAGTCCCTAGGGCCCCATCCATACCCTCTTAATCCGGCACTGCCTTCGATGGCCATGATGTTAGTGGAATACATTTCGCTTGAGAATCCTTCAGAGGATCAAGAAACAGAATATTGCCACCTTGCATTGACAAAGCTTCTAGGGCAGCGTTTCCCAACGTTTTCCAACCTGAGTATTGTTAAATTATCAAAAATAGTGCTGCGGGCCTCTAACTTACACGGGCCTAAATTTTATTTTCTTCTCTTTTCGTTTCAGCTGTCTACCGACGACGATTGCGCAACTTCATTTTCTCTTCTGAGTTTCCTTCCTTGGCCGCCAGTACTTTTATTCCCCAGCTCACTCTTGCTTTTTCTTCCTATGAGAAAACGCTCCTTTTTCTGATTGGCTTTTCTTCAATCAGACCCTTTGCCTCCGCAATTTTTCTTCTGAGTAGTTCGCTGTCTTTAATGTCTTCTACCCTGGACCAAATTTTATTATCGATGATGTTAACATCTCCCACACGTACCATTATAACATAATAAATCTAAAACCATGTTCTGAATTCCTATGAAAACGCAGATATGAAACTGGAAATGAACTATTAATAATTAATTACCTACATGTTAATCAGACCAAACCAGATAAATAATAATGTTACTATATGCTGGACGCTACTCTATATCAACGGCCTACATACATAAACTAAAATAAAAGATGCTAAACCGTACACCATAAATTTTTGTGTATTTCACCACTCACGTTACCAATATTATCACCCACCGCGGTTTCTCATACCCATTTGAAACCCTCAGTAAACCGTCTTTTACATAATATCTAGACAAACGGCACTGTTTCTGATGCCATCTGGAAAAGAATAGACTATTGTAGAAACAACGCTGTTCTATCCCCATACTGAAAATGCCACATTTTTGCCCAGTAATTGAAATATTCAAGCCTTTAAAAAGTTGGGCATACAGCCTTTTACAGTACGAATATGGTATCAAAATTTATGATATTCTGCTTATGGATCACCTGAACCATCGTCGAGGATCACCAGAGGTCCGCGAATCACAGGTTGAGAAGCACTGTTCCAGAGGATGTAGTTGAATGTGACAAAATGGCAGCTGCTGCTGCACTCTACCCACAGTGTGTAGTGTTATGGTATCCACTAAATGTTTGTCAAGGTGGAGCCACCTTGCGTCACCGTGTGTGTGAATGGTGTAAAAGAGGCAACTGCTGCCATCTATGTACAGGTGTTTAAGACACCACTTTTGTTCTATGGTCCTGCATCAAATACTGGGATTTGGCCACTGGATGCAGCACCCTGATTGGCAGAGCTGGGGTGGCGCGCCAACTGACCTCGTGGGTGGACGAGGACAAAGGGAACTCGTCACGCGGAGAGAAGGAGAGGAGGACGGTTTTGGTGATACGCAGCAGCGTCTAGTTCAAGTGTGATGTGTAAAATCTGTGAAAAAGTGTTTCATGTCAGGGGTCAGCCCATCTCAGGGTCAGTGTGAGGCTGATATCTTTACACTTCATTTTAGTCGACGGAAGAGTTTATCCAGCACCAAGCAACAACACGGTAATGTGCTTATATATATATATATATATATATATAAAACCTTTATCACTGCATTGACATTTTCATGCGACTACACCCGAGACAACCGGAGAATTTTCTCATGAGCCTCTTATTGCTTTATCAGGACACTGTCATTTATTTTTACGTTTCTTGTATTAAGAAATAAATTCAAGGCATTCCATGCCGGAGCAAATTTTACTTACAAAAATTGTAATTTAGTGTTCTTTTCTCTTTTTTTTCTTTTGTGCATATTATGAATAAATATTATGTAGTTTCAAACAGAAATTTTATCCCAGAATTATTAAAAAAATAGTATTGAGTAATTAAATAACGGTAAAATCCAGTTAATAATCATTAAGTAACCATAGAATCATTACAAGTGTTACTAACTTTTTCGAACTGTAGCGTGTGACAGAATGAAGTTGTCTACATTCGCCACTAACAAAGCGAGCCCCCACCCTTGAATATTTCTACGAAAATGCTAGAGCGCATGCGCGATTTGTGACATCCGAAAACTGTCTCGACAGCGAAACAGTTCACTGATATGGCCAACAGATGAAGTTCAATACTTTCCCTGTCTGTCATAAGTTATCGTTGAGTAGAGAATGCCGCATTTATAAATATTTATTTTCCTTCAACTACATTTATTTTTTAATTTATTTATTCCTGATTAGAGGCGGTGACATGTCACAGTGTCACTACATCTAGAGTCGACACTGAAAGAAACCGTTTACACTTAATTTTCAAGGTACAATTAAGATTCATAGCTCAAAATGATCGGCATAAAATAATACGCAACATAGGAAAAGATAGAGTCAATAACCAACAGGAAACTATGGTTTTTTTAGACAAAATAAGAGATTTCGCTGACTTTGAAATTCAGCATTTCTGTGGATAAACGGGTCTGAGAGCATAGAAACGACATTTAAACTAAAGAGAAATTTTCGTAAAGATTTCGACAATATTCAAGCGGTAAAATGAAAATTAAGGTTTAAACATAATCGCTGCTACAAAGCATCATTTTGGAATCAAAGGATTAGCGTTAAAGGAAATAGATAACGAGGAAATAGTATTACTATCAGGCAGAGAATCAAATTTAGCGAAGTTTGAAATATATTAGGAGGCGTCCATTAATGACATGAGGTGAAATAGGGGGGTGGGGGGTCCGTCGAAATCTCACGAAACCTCACCAAGGGGGAAGGAGGGTCAATGGAAATTTTACGTGAGGTTTTGAATTCTAGTAGAATTGTAGAGCTAAAAAAAAAAAGGGTCTACAAATGACGCGAAAGTCGATTTTAGGGGGGGTATTTTGGTCCAAAACCCGACCTTAGGGGGGTATAAACCACCGTTTGGAGCATGAGACCTAAAAAAAAAAAAAAAACTCAAAAAGTTGCGAGGTAGATTGGTAGGGAGGGGTCTCCCTCAAAATCTCACAGTCATTTTAGAGTGGGGGGGGGGGGGGGTCCCAACCAAATCTCACGGAATTCCGCAAAAACACCACATGTCATTAATGGACGCCCCCTTACAAATCGGCAGCACTCGTATATTTGAAGATAATCGACATCAAAGTTTTTAGCTGACTTTACAATTATAGTTAAAATAGATTTTCACTATCAAATACATTTTGGATCCAACCATATTATTTGTCAAAAGTTGAGGAAATTTTTATAGAATATTTTGTTAGCAGAATCATTTCACTGACTGAAGAATTGTAGGAATGATGACAGATTTAAAGCTTTTACAACTTTAGCTCGAAAACCACAACACTCTCATAACTGAAATTGACATTTAAAATGTGCTTCACAACATATCAAAATTTCAGAATGATCAGAATAAAAATAAGGTTTCCCTTTGTCAAATCAAGTGTATGATGTCAGCTGGGCACAATATGAATATAAGGTGGCCACACTGGCCATAAGAACAGCAGTATTCAGGCAATAATTGAACTAAAAGGATGGTGTGTTGATCATTGCGGAGATATAGGAAACTTTAGTAGGGACGCAACAAGGGAGCAGGGTCGCTCTTCCTTCGAGATGAACTTTTAACTTTCATCTAGGGGTTAGGAGGAAGTTGTTTACTGTGAGAGGATGGTTTAACCTGTAATCATTTATTTCAGATATAAGTCTGATGCTATTTTTATTAGACCTATGCTGGTACCGAGTTTATGTAAGAACATTTCACAAAATATATAACTTTGAATTTATCAGGAAGTCTAGAGTTTTTGTGAACATACCTTGGAGATAATTATGAGGGATTGGTGACTGTTAAACAGCATCCGTTAAGGTACCAGACATGATCACAGTTAAGGCTAATTGCTGTATGTAATAACCCCCGCTTACAATCAATATGGCATTCAACTACAGCGATTCTAGGAAACCATGGAAAACTGGGTAACATTTCACAAGGATTCTCTACTCACTCAGATCAGAAGTCCAAGAGACCTGAAATATTGTTATTGGTAAAATAATTTAGAATATAGCACTGTGATTCAATGGGCACTGTCAAGATGAACCATCAAATTACCTTCTGTTATTGACTTGTGTACATTTCTTTTTCTGGTCATTTTGAGACCCCTGCAGCCACAATGCTCATAGACTAGGCAAATGAATTCTGATCATCAAGAAAGCAAATGAGCATTGATATGATTTTGAATTTTCTTTTCAAGGATGTGTAAAAATTTGTGTGTATCATAAATTGGCTTCATTTTGTTTCAAATTATAAAATTCACCATTCCTTCTATTTACCTGTTATCCCATTTTTTAATTTATTGTTTTCAATACTAATAGATTCTTGGAGATTAATTATTTACTACCTTATTTGTGCCATAGCCAGTATCTTAATGATTCTTTTTGTTTTTAATAAAAATCTAGAGAAATATGTCAACATTGGTTATGAACCTCATGGTCCATCTCTTTCTCACTCTTTCTATATTTGCATATATTTTGGGAACAGTAATACTTCCATATCTCAGGCTTGTCTACAAAAATTTGATGATTCTATAAAGTACGTTGTGGCATTTGAAAACTTGTATCTTCACTACAGGACTCTTGTCATATGCCGATTCACTCTTCTTGTGGGTCTGTTACATTCTATTCAGTTTTCACAACAACAAAAAATTCACTTACACTTTGTGGTAAAGGAGTATTAGGATAAACTCTGCATTCCATAGCTCTTTTAGCACAGACTTCTCTAGGAAACATGATTGGAAAATATAAACTGAAGGGGCAAATTAAAATTTGTGCCAATCAGTGCGAATTATACTAAGCTACTGCAAGGAGGTAAAAAGTAGTACTGTTACCAATTTCATCAAAGTGCAAGAAGAATCTTTACTTTTCTGCCACAATTTGTATTAAGTGATTAAAATGTATGGTTATTGCCTGGCATCATCACTTATTTGTTCAAATCATACTTCTGTGATATATTCCAAAGAAAATAATGTCTCAACATTAAAGATGCAAGTTACATCATTTGTGTTTTTTTTTTTTTTTTTTTTTTTTTTTAACATTCCCTCCTAGGCGTAGTGTAAAATATTTGGACTCTCACAAAATGAATGTACTTAGAATATGTATGTTATAGTTTGTTTTTATTAACACCTTAGAAGTGTACAACAATATTCACATTGTGTACAATCACTGATCTTACAAAAAAATTATTCAACATTAAAAAATAAGTTTATTGCAATAAATTTAAATAGTACAGTACTTAGAAGGATTTAACAGCACAAAAATACATAAAATGAAACACATAATTTTGGATATTATTAATGTTTTGATCAGATTAAACTAATACAAATTATTTTGCTGTTTAACTTTAAACAATTAGGTTGTGTAGTAGTGGGACACATTTTGGTTTAAGTCATACTGCCATTTCACATATAATCTTTGTCAATACCAAACATAGCCAAAATATTTCAAAACAGCACTTGGTGATATAAATATAGTAACTAATATTTACAGCATTATTGATATTTTATTAGGGTTTCGTTCCTGTGGCTCCCCTCGCCCCCCCCCCCCTCCCCAATCAACCATAAAAATTTACAAATAAATGTTTTAAAATGGTAATAGTATCATTTTATCTGTTACAATTAATACAACGATGTCAGAAGAGGAGAGCAAGGCAGCCAGAACTTAATATCTCTCACAACTACTTTGTTTTACTATCATAAGAGAAAATGCCACTCAATTTGCAAATCATAAGAAAATAATTAATTTATAATAGTTTATATATGGATGTTTGAGATGGAGTAAACACTACTGGATTAATTGTTTACTTAGTAAACTAAAAGGCACATTTATCAGCAAATCCCATAATTATTGGATTAAAAACAAAACTTGATGTTTTAAAAATAAATGGCCTTCAATAACAAAGTAGTTCAGAATTTTAAAGAAACATGTCAAGAAGTCATCTGTTATTTAAGCATATAATTTCCTTGATAAGAAATAAATGTAGTAGATAATTCAAAGAGGGGCAGTAGCATTCTAGTGGACTTCTCATATCAGGGCACATGTATACCTTCCTATTCCCTCTGAGATTCCACTAATTTTCTTGTCATTTGCACCAAAGAAGTATTTCTAATACCATTATAAATAAGTTAAAAAAATGTCATGGAGTGCGTGTGTGTGCTCCTTTGACAGTTTTCCTACTCACCTATTTTCAATCTTGACATGGGTGGACCTACATTTTAATGGAGAATCTGAATCAAGGAATGCCCTTGTGCAGCCCATGTGATTATTTAAAACTCTTAAAAATTACTATTGCAAAGGAATATTTGTCAATGAATAAAAAAATATGTGTTGTACACCTGAACTCATAACTAATTCCTGATTTTTGTCAATAACAGCAAGAGAAAATTATTCAAAGTTCTGCAACAAAATTAAAAAAAAGTATCAGGTGCTTTCCTCTGATTCCACGATTGAAACGTCATAATGAAATTTCTAAAAGCAAGAAACAACAAACTGTGTTCTTTAATCACAATAAATAAATTTATGAATTGAAGGCTTTTGCACCTGTCATTCTTTTTTCATATTAATGTGGTTTCAATATTTTTTCCTTCTTTCCTTTCCATTTTTTTAAACAATATAAACAGAAACCTAATCAACCCAAATTTTACTAACTGTTTTGGAAATATACAATTCTGGTGCATTCTTGCATACTAAAAAATAATATATAATTCTAACCGTATGTATTAAGTTACTACTGAGAATGATCTTACTGATGTTTATCGTCTTGTTATATTCCAAGTATAACATGGCCTCTGGTATTTTGGAATTCCACTCTCCCACTGCTCCAAATCAAATTTGAAGAATTACATTATATGCATAGTAATCATTAAAACAGATTTTATAAAGAAGAAGGGAAGCAATCAGAAAGTTTTCTTCATAAGTTTTTTTTTAAAAAAAATTAAAAAAAAAAACAACTAAACCATTCATGCCTGAATTTAAACAAATGAGCACCAATGTTTTTCAGTGATGGAGCAGAGTATCAAAATGAAACTAGAAAATCTAAACATAAAAAATTGATTTGCACAGAAATGGTTTGCAACTAAGCAATTTGAGTGTGATATAAAGCCTGGTACTATTATGTATGACAGTATTAATTTAATCATAGATACAATATTATTTTACACCGCTATGCAAAATTTAGAATTTTCAAACAGTATGAGTAATGCATCAAAAAGAGGTCAAATACTGTTTATGTTATGCAAATATTACAAGCTAATTAAACATGTATGAGAAACTTTTTGGTATTTCACTGTTTTAGCACAGCTGACATTATCACGTCTATTTATGCGACATGTACTAGATTATTGTATTTTGACAAAAAATAGTTTTATATTCTCATAATTTAAATTTCTTATTAAGAAATGTGCAAGAGTTACAATCTTGTTCTCTTTAACAGTGCACTGCAGATTTACACATATAATGTTACTAGGACAATATATTTTTCATTACCAAAGCAAACAGTAGTGATAACAAATGAAAAAGTAATCCAGGATCTATATAATTCATTTTACAAAAGACTAATATTTATTGTTTGATCAGTAATTAATGTATAACTATGCAACTGACAGAAACAGTCTCTTTGAATATTATCCGAGGCCATTCAACCCAACAGTAAACTTTGTTATTCATTCAAGCTAATATTCCCAATACACTAACATAAATGACTGGAGTGTCCATTCTTCTTTTCAAATTGTTTTATGTTGGGAGTATTTTACAACCTATTAGTAATCCAGTAGCTGGAAAGCTTATATGTTTTAAAGTTGAAACAAGAAATGGGTAAAGATAGTGGAAAAAGTACTAAAACTGCTTTCTTTTTTTTTAATTAAAAAAAAAAAGTGATATGGTATCTAGGATGAATTTGAATCATATATGCTACAAAAGATATTTTTAAGAAGATTGGTAGGAATAATTTTGTGAGAAGGAAGCTACTGGAGTATCAATAACCTGTAAGGAATGTCAAGAGAAATACATGTCAAGGAATTGCATTTTAGATGTTTTTTTTTTTTTTTTTTTTTTTTTTTAAATCTGTTCAACAAACATATTTTTTTTAATCAAATTTTGACACAATGTGGTTCTGTTAAGTGTGTTAAACAATATTATTTATATGTAAAATAAATTCAGTACAGTCGCGATATCTGCGTTGTCGTTAGCACTTCAATATGTTCAATATGATATACAAGTTTTCTCCCCAGCAAATTCTATTTAATTAAATTTCCATATCCAGCATATTTTCTAAAGAATAAATTAATATTTAAAATCAAAAAGAAAACTCTTTCAATTAATTTATGATAAACTGTGTATACAATCTAGTATTAGAACTATAAAACTTAATTTAATAGGTGGAAAAAAAATTTAACTAACTGGAAAACCTGGATTGACAGGCCTTCTTACATTCTGTACATGACACACAGACAAAAACACATATTCCATTTGAAAAAAAGAAAAGAAAGCAATCATTATGATTGAACCATAAATCCATAAGCCCTTGTGGTTTGAAGCTAATAATAAGACTGTTAAAACTATTAAGACTGAAAGAACTTAGTATGAAAAACTTGCAATATTTGTATTAGGCTATAGGGTGTAGTGTAGTTGTACATATTGATTTAATAGATTCTTTGATTGCTTCCCATAAATTATGTATGTTTCTGATATTTTCTGTATTCAACTAAGCATTATTAATTCAGTAATAAATTAACTAAAATTGGAACTAACCACTCAACTAACTATTATATTACGTTAACTCATGGTAAACTTCATGAATAACAAAGGATAGGGAAAATAACCCATCACTCATCAAAGATGAAGGCTGCACCGAGCATACAGTACATGGGATGAACTTAAACATACAATATTTCTTGTAAGAAAGCTCAGATCATGGTGAACCTTCAGTGCGTACACACCTCTTTTACCAAATGGCCTTATCTTTTTTACATGAATAAGGTTTTAAACAGAAGTACAGTTATCCGGGCTCCGATTATCTGAGCCGCCGGGTTAACCGAGGCAAATTTTTGAAATATGATAGGGAGTGAAGTCTATGAATTTCAGAGAAAACTTGCTGATGTTGTTTTAAAATCGGGACTAACATCAGAACAGGGTTTAATTGTGATGAAACAGGGCTCAATTTTAGAATGTTGCCTTCAAAAACTTTGGCATATGGCCAAGAAAAAAACGCACCAGGAATTAAAAAAGAAAGGACCATATAACAGCCCTGCTGTGTTGCAATTCTTCAGGCTCTTTAAAATTAAAACCATTGATAATTGGAAAATCAAAAAAGCCTAGAGCTTTTAAAAACTTGGATTTGGCCTGCGTACCAACTTTGTATACAAACTAGGTAAGAGGTTGGATGGAACGACATATATTTTCAGAGTGGTTTTCTAACTCATTTGTCCCAGTGGTAGAAGCATATCTTGAAAAGATGAATCTCCCCAGAAAGGCCCTTTTATTAATAGACAATGCTCCATCCTACCCAGACCTCGATGAAGTGGAAAGTGGTGATATCAGGTGTATGTTCCTACCACCAAATGTTATGTCACTGATAAAACCCCTTGATCAGGGTGTTATAGAAACATTTAAAAGGAATTACAGAAAAAGGCTGCTTCAAGTTTTATTAGGCAACTTAGATAGAGGTAGCACTGTGACAGATTCACTAAAGAATATAGTATCAGTGAATGATGCAGTTTATTGGTCAGCCATGGCGTGGGATGAAGTAAAACAGGAAATGATTCAATGATCATGGAGGAAACTTTTTGGTATGGAAATGCCTAAAAAGGACAATCTAGCTCAACAAGATTTCAATGAACTGACACAGTTAGCCAACCAACTTCCAGTTGTAAATAAAATTAACAATGAAGATATACAAGGGTGGTTGTTGGATGACGATCAAAATCAACTTAACGATGATGAAATTGTTAATATGGTTGTCAGCGAACAAGGAGAAGAAGACAAAGAAAATAAAAATGAAACTGTTCCAAAAATTTCTTATGTTGAAGGTTTGAAAAGAATAGAAGCAGCACTTGAGTATATTGAGCAACAGCAAGAAAGCACAGCAGCCAATATAAAGATGCTACAGTGTTGGTGCTATACTTCCGCTAAGAAGAGAAACAAAATTATGACACAGAAGACAATTAAAGACTTTTTTGGCAAGTGATCAAAAAACAACATTATTGCTTCACAAATTAGTTTTACACTATAAATAAATTGTATTATTTCAGTTTCAATACATTTTTTGATTCATTGTAACCTCTTTCCTTGACCTCCGGTTATCTGAGTTTTTTGGTATCCGAGGTGGTCCCGGTCCCGTTTATCTCGGATAATTGGACTTCTACTGTATTATGTGTTTGTGTTCATCTTGTGTGTGGTATACTCATCATAGCCTTCATCTTTGGTGAGTGATGGCTTATTTTCCTTTGTTATTTATGTTGCCTAAAAGGCATTTCCTTTTTCCTTAGTATCATCATTACTGTATTATATGGCAATTTTTTGAAAGAAGAATTAAGAAAAATCTAGCAGGATAAAATGGAGATGAGTAAAACCGTGCTTTGATTTAATTGCTCAAAATGCCATTCATTCAATAAACAATCAAATACTATAATATAGTAAAACTTTTTTTTTCAACCTTAACAAACAACACTTTTAATTTTTTATACATATTTTTTTAATCATATGAATAAATTTTTTCATTTTTTTACTTTTTTCAACAACAAAAAAAGAGATGCTGTTTGTAATGTTATTTTGCCAATACATAGAAAATTTACAGTTACCAAAATACAAATTCAATTTATTTTAACGATAGTAGTACTGGAAAAACCATGTTATTTTCTGACAACCCTTATATTGTTATAGATCCATCTGTATTTCAGTAAGGTATATGTACTGATATATCAACTGGGTAAGCCTATCAATAATGACATTACCTGTTGACCTATTATTTATTTATCATATGGCATCGTTGGTCGGGAGATGCCGAGGGATTGTTTGGCTGCCTACTGACAGAGGTTCTGATTTGCCGCACAATGCGCCTCTTGACAAGGCTACCTTGCCTAAGCTGGAAATCTTACCAAGTATAGTGGACCTATGTTTTAATGTGAAATCTAAATCGTGGAAGCATTCTGCCACACTTCATATTACACTGCAAGCTATGCCAGAGGAGAAGGCGGAGATTTGAAATGGGGACCTTTCGATCTCTAGTCAGATGCCTTAACAATGAAGATACCAAGTCGTTCACCTGTTGATCTGAATCATGTGTACTGTTCTTTGAAGCATATTTGACACATCGTTACTATGATACTAAAAGTTTGTTCCCAGTTGTTAAAAAAGTTATAGAGGATGCAGAAATTGGCATATTTCAGAAAAGAGGCAAGTGGTCCACAGAAAATTAGATCCGAATTGATCTGTTATTTTTTGTTAGATGTAGCAAGAGATATTTAGTTTTGTGGCTGTGAACAGTAAAATAATCACTCTTATTGTTTATAATAGTTAATCAACTTATTTGTAAATATAATTACTCCCTTAATTATTTTGAATGTCTTTCACTGTCAAATCCTGTTGAGAAAACGAATTTCTAACAGAAATGAATTAAATTATATATTCCATGACTGAGTTGTTGTAAGCGAAACAAAATTTATCTTTCATTGTTCATTTAAAAATTATGTAAAAGAATATTAATCCCAATAATGATAGTATTACTCATTTTAAAATGAAATTGTTCAAAATATTACATTCATTCTGTGGGAAATTGCAACTGTTTTTTTTTTTTACTCTTGAGCAGTTTTTCTCAAACTTTTAAGGGCATGTACCCCTATAAAATGTCCCAGGCGCTGGCAAACCCCCTTGAGAAAAAGTTGTGACCCTTTTTGTTTTAGCTCCACTACTAGCAACAATGAGCAATGGCATGAGATAGCCATTCCGCCATTATGGAAATCTTGTCATGAACCCCCTATAATCAACTGGTGAACCCCTGGGGGTTTGTGTATCCCACTTTGAGAAATACTGCTCTAAAGTTTTGAAGTAAAGGCAGTAAATAAATAAATCTGTCCTGTTTTGAAGAGTTCTATGATCTACAGGAAGGTTCACTTTTTGATAAAACTTCAGATCTACTGTAAACTAAGGGTACCTTTGCGCTATGGGGTAATTGGTCCAGCAGTGACATACACATTAGCACAGGTCCAGAAATTTTTCATATATTGTTTAGTTTTTTAAGTAAGGATGTTTCACCTACGCAACTTAAAAGACAGGAATTTCAAAGTATTATTCACTTGCAGGACTAAAGTAACCCAAAGTTAAGGTGCCATATTTTTATAGTTAAATATTTTATTTGTAACAAAATATCCAATACTTGGTATGGATATTTAGGAGCATGGTGGATGTGTTTAAATAGTAGATTCAGTCACAGAATTTACACTCTTTTTTTTCAGTGAAACAAACAAAAGTATACAGGAACACATACAGTACTTAAAATTTGATGCTTAAGAAAAGTGTGTTGCTACTTTTGGACAGTGTTCAATGCAAAATAGAAACTGTGTTCCAGCTCAACAAAAATTGTTCACATATTTTAATAATATAATTAATTTTCAGTAATCACATAAATGGTAATGATATGAAACTCCTAATGGAAAACCAACAATAACTGCCAACTCATCACATAGTACAGTGCAGTTTTTCCAGAAAACCTATTGTTATATTATTCATATTCAAATTTATTTATGCATTTAATCCATAATATTTAATTCTACTTGTTTTTTTTTTTTTTTTTGGTAATCTGTGAATCAATTTGTTTGAAACTGATTACCTTCTAGTTTCATTTTATAATGTTTTAGTGTTAATATAAGGAAGATATCAGATCAGATTCTGGACTGCTGCTTATACCCACCATTATATAAAAAATTATGAGATATTCAAATAATGATTGTATTTGTAATTGAAAATATAACATTACTTATGTTTAAAATGGAAAGAAAAGCTAAAACTTACTCTTCACTCACAAAAGTTGAAGGGAGGAAGGCAGTAGCAACAAATAACACACCACAAACACAATATTTTGGGCTATGCCCTTACTCATGAAAAACAGAAACATTTAACTGAGCTTCCACAATATAATCAGGTGGTTGTGATGACCATGGGAACCCATGTGCGCTCAGCCACTTTTTTCTGTTTTGGTGAGTGAGGGCATAACCAAAATTATTGTTTTTAATCATAAATATGCAATGAATGATGATTGGCCCAAAAAAGAATCTAGTTATGTGATTTTTTGTGTTTGTGAAGGTTTCTTTTTTTGTTTCTATTAAACTGCCCTCCTACCTTTAACTTTTGTGTGTGATGGATAAATTTATTTTATGCTTCCTTTCACATATTAATATCACATCATGGCATTTCTTCCTGCTCCATTGTTACTTATGGATACAATTTTAATCACAAAGTAAAGTTCGATGTATTATTATTTTTAAGATTCATGGCAACTGAAACTGTATTACAGTTTAAATTCTTGTTTCAGTGCATTTCTTAGGAAATGCCACATTTTTTAAGAATAACTGGGGTTTTGCAGACTTGATGGTATCCTTGATGCAGTAAACAAAAGGTGGTGAACTAAGAAACTTGCATGTCATTATTTGAATGACATCTGGCATACTATATAATTTTATTTCACTTAACATTAATGATGATTAATACAATATTTTTGATATCCTATTTGAGTCAAAACTTTTTCATATACATTTATGTCATTAGATAAACAGAGTACTCAATGAATATGATGTGATAGAATTGAAATACTACATAGCGTTATTTATAACTTTTCTTTCAAGTCAGTCATAAAATTATCTTTTATAGTATACCAGACATCAACATTAAAAAGAAAATACAAAATACCAGTTTGTTACCATATGTGAACCATAATTAAGTGCATTATTTAATTATTTGGCTTTTCCTTTCATTGTAGTCACAAAATATGATACAGAAAATTCATTCCTGGGCGTGAGATTTTTTCATAGTTTTTCTGATGTTATTGAATAATAATAATCATTATTAAATAATTTTTAGAAATATAAAATTGTGACATTTAACACCATAAATATATAGAGAATAAGGCACTGAAACAAAATACGGGTTCATACTCGACCATTAAACTGTTTCAAAATACACTATACTTAGTATAATAAATAATTAATAATGAACAAAAAACTTTAATTTCAAGAATATGAGCTTTCTCACTTTTGGAAAACGAACTTATCACAGGCTTTCTCAGAAATTTAAAAGGAGAAATAGCATAGCAATTAAATGAGACAAAAATTATTATAGGTAATAGTGAACAACATTAAAGGTGTTGAAAGTAAGAAATGTGATGAAGTTCTGAGTTCACCATGTATGTTAATACAAATATTCAGATAATTTGTTTCCGCAGTAATGTGGAATTATAATTCACAAGAAGAAAATGGTTTATTAACTTCAGCTGGAGGTTGATACAACCCATTCTTGAACTTAAAATAGTAGATTTTACCAAATGGAAGCCATTCTTACAACTTATTAAATGGGAATAAAATAAGATTCATGATGTCCACTGAACTAAAAACACTTAATAATATATACATTATGGAAAATCTTAACATTTTTTGTTTATGTATATCTCTTTTCTGTTCTAAACAATATTCTAAACAATTAGAAGTAGTTATTACGTCACCAACATTTGAACAGTCAGCGTGTCACTTCATAATATAAAATTATGAAGCTTCACCAGGGAAAATATATTAACACCTGACAGTAAATGGGATGCTACTCAGTTCATTTCCAGCAATAATATACAATAATTCTTATCTATATCATTCTATGTACAAGGGCAGTTTTGCCTCCACATTTTGGTGAACATCTGCTATATGAAGAGTTAATGGAAAGAACATGTTAAGTTCATATTTCATAATTTTATAGGAAATCAATTTGAATCCAGGACTGGCCATATACTTTCTATTTATTGGAAATTTTTAAATAAAATATCTAGAATGCTGAACATGATTTTGTTGTTAAAATGGTACTAACACACAATATCAATTAATAGCCACCAGAATTCATCATAATCCCATTTTTAACTGACTTAACATGTACTTCATGTTGGCTCTTTACATACATTGAATATGAAAATTGTAGAAAAAAAGAGTTCAAGGTATTCTTAAGAAAAAAAATTACTCCCCATTTTGTGCAGGGCAGAACAGTTATCATTTAAAACTTTACTGAGTCATATTACTCAGAAACTGAAAAAGTGTATGAAACATGGATGATAATACAAATTATAAATATTTTTAAATTATTCTGATGGGGAAAAAACACACAACAATGAACCACATTCATATAACCATAGCTGGAACCAATTTTTCTTTTAAATCAGAGAGAAGAAACCTTAACCAACTCTACACTGCTCATTAAAGTATGGTTTCAGAACTTCTCACTAAAGAAACATTGTACTTCTACAATCCTTCTAAAATATTTCTAGATTTTTAGAGAACCAGATGTAACTTGCCTTTTGTGTGATGGTTTTCTTGCAGCAATTTGTTTGTAATAATCTGAAAAAGTTGTTGGAAGAAAAGGATTAGCTGAGAACTTTAAGCACAGATTTAATTTATTAAATACTGATTTTCTTCCATAACAGCCTAATTGTGATATTATTTACTTCTCACTTATGAAAATACAAAGAGCTACACCAACAATTTAGCATTAAATATATTATGTATGGTACATATACAAGGTACACCAAAACACTTATTGATACAGAAAGAGGAAATCACATGAAACACTCAGATTAACTATGCAATGGAGATCAACATTCAATGAAGTAATTACAATTAGTGAATTTAATCATATAAATTATCTAGGACACATATAATATTCTTCAATCCTTCCTTAGCATGGTAATTAAGTCACATATGCTAGTAGGATGAGCAGTTCCTTCCGCCTCATATCATAGTGTAATTGCATATGACGGGTTTGTTATTGCATGAATTAAGTATTGTCTATTACATAATACTTAATATACACATGTGAGAATTAAAGATGCTGAAATATCGTACTATTTAAAAGTATCAAGGGTGAGGGTCAGAGAGTCAAACTTTAAATCCCTACCTTACAGACAATTCCTCATAAAGTGAACTAAATGCCCTCTTTTGATTAACAGTATGTATAGGTTTAGTTCACACTTACTGCTTCTGCTCCATATACTGTGAGAGATGACAATTTTTGTTACTGCCTAGATTCAAACAAGTGATATGGCTCAAGGAGAAATGTTGCATTATAGTGCCTTATCCATGAAACTTGTTTATATGTACAAGCCAATTTTATACACTTATATGAGCAGAAGATTAGATTTTATTGCAGATTTTTTTTTTTTTTTTTTTTTTTTTTTTTACATTTCAGATATTGAAAGCAATAATAAATTATTATTTAATGAGACTGTTATTGATGGTGTGTTATTGCATGGATGTGTCACTGTTATTGCTGACAAATCACAAACGAAAGAAATTTGTATTGAAACATTTTCACTGTTTCAGTATTTTAAATTTTAAGAAATGAAAACAAGAAAGGCCAGGGAAAGTAAATCCAGCATCTGCCATAGATGAAGGGTAGCAGTTTCCATCTCATTATCAGCACTGAGTGTGTTGGGTGAGTGGTAATGCTCTGACCTTGCATCTGGGAGGATTCGAATAACCGTTTGGCCATCCAGATTTGGATTTTCCATGGTTTCCCTATATCATTCCAGGGATGGTTCCTTCAAAAGACAATGGCCAAATTTCTTCCTGTTCCTTGCCCCCCCCTCCCCATCCTTTCCCGCCTCTAATGACTTCAACATTGGTGAGGTGTAATGCTAGAAGCAAATTGTAAAATAATAATAATAATAATAAAACATTGTAAGTGTAGAATTTCACATTTTTGTGTTCATGATTTTGTTAAGCACACTGATAAACATTTAGCTATTATATTTTACTTACTTTAGGTTATACATATAAGATAAAGTAAATTATAAAATCTATATACAAATATTTGTCAATATGGGCAACAAAAACAGCTGTATAAAATATACATAACCAAAATAGAAACTTTTTCAACAGAAATTTAGATGACTTATGATACTTAGACAAAAGGTGAAATGCATCGTAAAATGCTCAAAACATAAGTAACAGCAGTAATGACATTAGTTAAATAATAATTTGCTATTTCAACAATCAATTGTGGAAACCTGGTATACAATAATACTGTATTATTGGAAACAAAGTTCTATTGGTGAAAAATAAACCTGAAGCTATTTTTTTACTATTTCTCTGATTATTTGTAACACATCTGAAAATAAAAAAAGAACCAGTTTTATATTCTACCAAAAACTATTTATTTGGGACAGAAGAAAAGGAAGTAGAAACATCTAATTCAACTACATTAACTACTATAATAAAGGTACCTTTTATGTACTTCAGTCTGGTGACAAATCTTGTCAAAATCTAACATATAATAGTGGTGGTATATAGGCACCAGATATGGAGGGCATAAGACAAACTGTCAATAAAATACTATATCTGTAAATTCTATTGGTTTTCAGCAGTCAGTACCAACTAATATCCTCATCTGAATAAAGATAAATATTTTTGTTTAAAAAGTGCCATTGTAACTGTTTTTACAGTAGAATTAGTAATTTTTCTCCCACAAGAAAAATAGTTCAACTATTTCATCTAATATACAATGACTGTCCAATTTAAAGAGAATAACAGTGTTTATCTGATATGTTTGCATTATAAAAAAGTTTTCCAACTAAATAACTTTTTATTTAAACATGAATTCAACAGTGGCACAATAATTTACACAGAAAATTATACATGGTGATTCCTATTGAAGTTAAAAACCCTCTATAATGACATAGATGACATTGAGACAATTAATTTGATATAGGATACGTAGGATCAGAAATGTCAGGAAATGCCTTTAAATTGGTGTACAAAATTTAACATGATGTCACTAATTAACGACATACTTGAGCTGCCATGAATGTGTCAGCAACCTGTTACTTACATTAGAATGCGTCGTCTTACAAATGTAATCGGAAGTGCTTGAAACGTTCGACTGTTGCTTTGAATGCTCAAGGTGTGCATGGGAGTCATTGAGCCCACCAGCCTTTGTTACCACTACTGCAGTTCTCACTGACTAACCAATTTTACCCGAGCATGCTGAGCTCAGCGCCAGACTTTCTGAGCACTTTTTATCACATTTGTAAGACAACGTGTTGTAATGTAAACAAACAGGCTGCTGACACATTCATGGCAGCTTGAGATGTGTCATCAACTGGTGACATCATATTATATTTTGGGTCCCAATTTAAAGGCATTTCCAAGCATTTGCATCCCTATGTGTCCTGCATCCAATTACTCGTCTCAGTGTCATCTAAATCGCTACGGAAAATTTTAAACAGTAATAAGAATCACCCTGGACATATAACAATGAAATATTTATGGGTGTACTCCTGGATTGTGATGTAAAAAACATGATATTTTGACAGCTAGCTCCACCATCTTCCTAGTTTCTTGTGTGAGGAGAACAACAGAGCTAGCCATTGAAACCATCATGTCTTTACAAAAGAACCTGGTGGAACATGTGAAGAATTCATTGAAATAATATGCTGGTAATATATAATTACATTTTGTCTGTATAAGTTATATTTGATGCACCAAATGTGTGTTAATATTAGCATATAAATTATTCTGTTAAGAGTGTCATTACAACAAAAAATTGCATTTATAAACTCAGGATGATAAATATCACAATGTACATTACAAGTTAATGGTTGTTCTTGGTTTTCTTTATAATAGATAATACAACACTTAAATTAATGTAATATATTCCTGTTCACCAAACTGTGTCCCTGATTTGGTTTAACGATTGTTTTGGCACTGAATGATATATTCTTGTGATTCAAGCTAAGTGTACAGTAAAGAACCAAAATATTTTGGTGAACACATTTCTCTCCATTGGCAAGTGACATGATGCAAGATGGTGATGGAAAGCATCACTTGCCCACAGTGATTGTGGTACATTATCACATCATTGAGGGACTGCTAAAAACATGAGCATGACCTTGATTGGCTGCTGTCAATGTCTGTTGGGGGGGTAGCAAGGTGGCAGAAAAAGAGGTGGGAGAAACGACACCTCCACAACTGTTGATAGATTTAATTGCTTTCACATAGAATTTGGGATCAATGACTGGTTTCTATGCACTGCTCAGCTGAAAGTTAACATTTCAACTTACTAAATTAATTTAGAGATGCAGTTTGACAGCTTCTAAAATAACTCAGTTCTAATAGCCTTCTTTGTATGCAAGTAGTTTTGGTTCTTCAAACTCAAAGCAGCTGCCTATTTAAGAGCTGCTTTCACCAACAGCTGATTTATCTTTCTGATCAAGGCAGAAATATTCAAAATGACCAAATTCTGCAGTCTTCTTACTTGAATTGAAACGGGGAATACATTGAACATTTTGCTGGAGCAATTTCTTTAAAAAAAGCACTTTGCCCAAAGGAAGCGAGATTGTTTCTACAGCCACACATGGCCTCATGGGACTGAGAGTTAACAAGAATTTCTTAGCCAATGGAACAGAATTCTTAACACAAAATTCATGAGATGGAAAAGAATCATCAATTTTCCTCTATAGGTTGTCTCTTCGTGAGGAAAGCAGATGGCACTGTGGGACAGTATACATATAGGAAACTTAGATACACAGATCTCTGTATTATCATGCTTAATTACCACATCTGGCACAAAGAATAACAGCGCTGACATCCTAGGTACAGTATATAGATAGTTCACTTATTAAACTATGTAACATGGGGGGAAACATTTTGTAGGATTACTACAGCAGCCAGTCCTGACCTCTGAAAACAAGAAGACACAGGAATGGGTAGAATAAAATAGCTTTGCCTTTCTTCTGCTATTACTGTGAGGATTGGCTACTTGACAAAATCATCTTCTGACCATCTGCAAAAATTAAGAACATGGTACACTCACCAAAAGATAATTTTTCCCCAACCACTCTGCTCACATACTGCACAGAATTAGTTCAGAAGCTATCAAAGCTCACTTCTCAGTCAATTTAGTGAATTATACTGTTGTTTAAAGCCATGTGCCAAGCTAAAGCAAATAGTTCAGACAACAGAATATGCAGTGCTCATTCTCCACTTTGCCACTCATCCCCCAACAAATCAGAAAAAAACCTTATTTTTGCAAAAACCACTGAGATATGTGAGGCGTTGTGTCAGTTGAGAGACATTGATCACAGTAAAACTGTGTTTGGTCATCACTCACCTAGCTTCAATCACAAGATGATTTAGTTCATATTCAATGCCAAGAAAGATTTTATTATTACAGTACTGATATTGCAACACATTTTATTTAAATAAGTTATTAAAATAGTATGTACAGTATTATAGCTGTACTGTGTGTAAGGCAGGTCATACACATCAGATTTATCATTTACAAGACATATTATTCATCAATTTTAACCATAAAATATAACTCATTGACTACATTCTTGTATATTCCAAACTGATTTATATATTTGCAGAGAATGATAAAACATAAGTTTTAAAATACTGTTCACTAAAGAGAAAATTGACAATTTTGGTGGTCTGTTCTTGCATCTATTTTTGCAAGAGAAATATGCTAGACAAAATGGTTTTTGTCTTTCAACAGACTTTACCATTGATGGCACAATGTGAAGTTAATAAAAGAATTTATTGGGTAATACAATAGGGATACATACAATAGTCATACAGTGGGAACAGAAGTTATTCACTTTGGCTGTGCCAGGAAAGGAGGCTGATGAGGTGTTGGAGAAGACGAACAGCTACGACTTAGGCCCCGTGAAGGCTCAACCTGCAGAGCAGGTTTCTGCATGGCAGTCCCTTCAGTACGTGGGACAACTAAGCTGCGACTTACTGTGCCAGACACAGCACCAGAGGAACTTCCTGGTTCACACGGAGTTGGGCACCGACGCTCACACGGTGCCACAGCACCACTCAATGTCTGCATTGGGATGCGGAAGAGGCGAAATGGCCTTGCTTCGGGAGATGAGGCTGACAAGAACAAAAGATACCAGTAAATCTTATAACCTAAATAAATTACTGTCATCAAAAGTAGGAAGTATAATGTAAAAATTAGATTGACACTTTCATTCCAGTATCATAAAAACGCAATGCTCAGTATGCTCAAGTCATAGCAAAATCTTCTCGTTGTAATACAGGTATACATTCTTAAGTATAGACAGAATAATAACACTTTAATTTATTGTAAAATTGTTATTGATGGATGATGTGTAGTGATTTTGAGATATCTTTTGCCACAACTGATCTTTAATCTCTTAGATGGCAAAAAAGTTGTGGTATTGCTATCAGGTTTTGTACTGTTTCGTTTTAAAACATTGTTCCTGAAATTAAATTTTCACCATTATTTTCTCTGGAGTATACTGCTCATAAAATTGATATTATAGTATCCAAAGAGATTTACAAGCAACTGAAAATTTCTCTATGTAATTTGTTGATGCAATTATCTCTCATCTTACACTAAATTTTAGGTCATATGTGCGATTTATAAAAGAAAAGAAATGACATATATAATTAAGTATGAGAAGTGGTTGATTTTGTACCATTATTATCACAAATGTTCTGCAAGCAATTTTGAAAGTAATAATATTTGGAGCTATCCATAATACAAAGAGAATTGGTCATATGGTATGTCTATAATTAGGCCTGCTTCTTTGCAGGACAGAAAAACAAACATTTGAATCATGTTACTTATACAATTGACAAAAGGAACAGTCTCAATGTTCTGTTGACTATGAAAGAAGAGCAGAAAATAAGTGATTGAAAGTGAAATTGTGATTACTCAAGATGAAGATGAGCAGTCAGTACATAAATTAGTAGACAAACTTGAGCATATGCTGTCAAGTTGCTAGGGGCTTGTAAAGTTAAAAATATGGAATCAATGCAGAGAAACTCATAATTGCATAATTGATTCTAACAACAGATTCCCATTTTTGAAAAATGTAACTGATTCAGTGAGGCTGATTTTGTGTGTGTAAAGGGGGGGGGACTGTAAAAGAATCATATCTGGTTCCATGGTTTGGATTGCACTAGTATTCCTCCTTTGGGAAGATTCAACCAACATTTGGGTTTTGGACTAAGTTTTTCCTTAATACTTGGTTAAGGTTAACTGACAAGAATTGCAAGTGATCTCCACAGTAATAAAACTGAAGAATCAGTGGGCATGTACATTGATAAAAGTGTTTGAAAATGTAGAAGTGAGTGGAATAAATCTTGGGAGCAGCCATTCAATAGTAATCATTGGCATAATAAAGAACATGGTTGACAATAGTAATAATGTAAGTTAAGAAGTTAAAAATACATTTAGCAAAAGTTGTGGATGTAAATATACTTGTATTCAGTGAGGCTTACCCCAATGACTCAAGATATGCTTAATAAAACCAACAGTGATATTGCCAAAATTTCCAAATATTTCCAGAATGCAACAGTGGAAGTTTTGAATGAAACTGCCATAATAACCATGACCTGCTTCTTAACAAACCACACAAACATGATAATAATGAATTTGTTCCTGAATCATAATAAAAATTATGTGAAAAATGGCATCCCTTTAGGATTTTGCATGATGGTCATCTGAGGTATTGCAGAACAGTGAGTCATCACTGAACACAATGTGATGCCATTGATCAGCACTCCAGTAGAAAGAGTTCAAAGAGAAAATGAGAATGGGAGAAGGAATGTTTAACCCAAAAATGAAGGCTCAGAACGAACTAACAATAGCAGGGAGGTGAGAAGAAAGAATAAGTTGGAAAGAATGAACACAACAGAGTGCAGGGCTATGATTTATGAGAAAAATTATTGCTGCAAGGGGACCATTGAGTGATGCATCTAGAAATTTGTATGGATATGTTAAAAAAACCGAGGTAAAGAAGAAGGTATCCAGATAATTGTGGATGGGAAGATGTTACCAAGGATTTGAAAAATGGTAGAGATATTAAGTAACTGGTTTAATGAGGCCATTAGGGAATATCCTTCTGGGATTGGAAAGGTAAAATCAGGGAGAAGCTTCTCCACACAAGTAATAGTGAGCAAACTAAAAAACTGGAAGTAAGTCCTGAGGATATTATAAAGGAAATAAGAAAGCTAAAATACTGGTATGCTACCACATCAGAAATGTCTAAGTGTGAATGAAGTAGATTGCAAAATGGCTACTTCAGTTTGGGCAACAACATTCTCATGAATCTCGATTAGTGGGTTATATGCAAAAGATAGCAGATGAAATGGATAAAGGAGGTCAAGTTGACAGGTTTTTCAAAGACATTTGACAGAATGAACCATAA
Source organism: Vandiemenella viatica (assembly GCA_031002005.1). Lineage (NCBI taxonomy): Eukaryota > Metazoa > Arthropoda > Insecta > Orthoptera > Morabidae > Vandiemenella > Vandiemenella viatica. Next base: position 82,707,526 of record CM061921.1, read on the forward strand.
AACGATGGTAAATAAGGTGACTTTCTGGGTAGATGAATTCTTAAGAGGTAGAAAGAAAGAGTTAGGGAAGAAAATCCTGTATAAAAGTAGGTGGAAGTGAAAATAATAATGCCAGTGTGAAATGTATTAGGACCATTGACATTTGTGATTCTAATGAATGATTGTTGTAATGGTTTTACAAATAGAAGTAAGATTGTTTGCAGATGATATAATGTTATAGAATAGGATTAAATATAGATAGGACTGTAAACAAACTCAGGATGATTTTTGTTCATTACTTTATGCCTCGTCGAGGTCATTAGAGGCGAAAAAGGACTGGGGAAAGGAATGGGAAGCCATTCAGCCACGGCCTTTTGAAAGAACCATTCCAGAATTCATCTGAAGTGATTTGGGGAAACCATGGAAACCCAAATCTGGATGGCCAGACAAGGATTCGTAATAGCATCCTCCAGAATGTGAGGCCAGAATGTTACCGCTCACCCACCATACTCGGTAAACAGGAGGGCCTGGACTGAATATCTAGTTGGAGGTCAATATGGAATGAAAAAAATGCTAATAATAGCTAGATTACAAGGCATGCATATAAAATGTAAAGGAATAAAAAAAAGTAAAATTATACGGTGGAGTTGAAGATTAAAATTTGACAGAAATAACTGTATGACATATGGAATATGATTATAAAATGGGTTTGATGGTTAAATAATATCTTTAGGGTTTAATTTGCAATTTTAATTAAAGCTCAAGCTGTCGTGATAAAAAAGTCCATTTCAAATAATTATTATGTCGAAAGGAAGGATTATTATGAAAATATGATTACACAGAAAGTATTTATTTATTCAGGGCAACATTTAGTATAAATTTTGTAAAGATTGGTGGGGAAATAAAATTTCATGTTATTTCAAAAGATGATTAAGACAAGGAAAGAAAAATGACTAACAGTCTGTATAAGAAAATATCAGGGATATTCAGGATTGATCAGTGGAGTGGTCGCGTGATGGTGGGTGATGTTAGGAATGCACAATCTATAAAATGAGGGCCGATATGGAAGCATTATTCCAGTCTTAGCAATTACTTGGAGTAAAACCATGCTTCTTGCATGTAAGGAAAAGTGGAAGAAATGAGTTTTCATGGAAGGTAGATAGTGGCAATATTAGGTTTTTTAATACAGTGACATAGCTTGACTTACAAAAATTTTGAATTTGAAAAATGCTAATGAGTGAACATTAATGCAACATTAGAAATAAACTTTTTGGTCTAGTTTTCAATAAGGGAATTTTTAAGAATGTTGATAATCATGTGAATGTGTTTATTTTCTGGGAAACTTTTCTGCAATCTTCATGAAGAATTCAAAGTCCACTGTTAAGAAATTTATATTTTTGACTGGTACCGGAGTAATTTTCCATTTATTTGAAATTAAAATGATGACTGCCATAAACTTTTATCTTTTATTCCAAGTCAAAACCTTTTCAAATAATTCAAGTGTATATTATTAAAATCACACTTTCGAGTTAGTTGTTGGCAATAATTCAATAGAAGAAATTTCTTTCAAATTTGATAACTCCTCGTTTACAGTCAATATCATTCTCACAGAACTATGAAAAAGTGGTTGTGTGAAAGTGATTATCAACAAACAAATTAAAACCCAGAAGAGATATTATACTGTGGTATCGTGACATTTGCAAAAGAGTTGGTTATTTTTGTTATCATGGAGGTTCCAGAAAATAGTTAGCTTCTCTTCTAATGGAGCCATACACTATTCCTGGTTAAGCCAGTTACCATGTAGGATGTATCCCCTCCATGACAACTATCTTGTGTAGCTGAACTGGGGTAGTTTTTCATTGACTTCACCAGTGTGTGTTCATATATGTTATTGTAGATGTTGATGACTGTGATACTGTGAGTGTTCAGTATATTGTAGTTTGTTTTAAATGAAATGAGAGATGAAGAAGGGAGTGGGTGAAAACACAGTGCCTGTCCATTCAAGTATACTCTTTCAAAAGAAACCAAAGGGGTCACTAAGCTTAATGTCCCCATCCAACAGATGAATCAAAATCAACAGTGTCATATGCTGTCACTAAATGTGTATTGCAGAGAGATTTGAGACTTAACGTAGGACTTTTTTGCACTCTGGTTACTAGGAATTGTGCACCACCACCTATTCTAGTGTGATACAGTTACAAGTTTAAAGGTGAAATGAATGGAATGATTGGAATAAATTTCTATAAATATACTTTTTCTTTGCATTATAAAAAGGCAGTAATGAAAAGTATGCCTGCATTATCTCAGTTTGTAACTAAAATTTATTTTACCTCAGTGGTGAAAAATTGACTAATAGTGCTAAACTGTGTGTCCAGAATAGATTACACTATTTAAAAACATAAGAAAAATATTTGATGGTGATAACCAAAGATGAAGGCAGGAATGCTGAGAGGATAAACACAATTCACAATATTCTTGAATGTTTTTTATTTGGGCAAAAGGATGAAACATACAGGTAGGGTGTCAGATGAGCAAACACCAAGTGCCTGGAGGCAACAGATTGTGATAAACCATTTTTGTATTTAAATACCATAGCAGGTTCATATGTTATTCTTACAGTGTGGTGATGCTGGAGGTGAAACAGCTGCTTCTTTGCCATCTTTAGTTTCTTTGGAATCCTTTGCATCTTTTTCAGGAGGATCAACCTGAACTCGATCTGCTTTGTTGTGGAAGAATTCTGGTGCTGTAGTTGCGAAGAATATGTCATTCTGTAAAGAAATTATCAAATCTAACCACACAAAAATTAAGAAGTGAGAATTGAGTCTTTTCCAGTGTACAGTTTCTAAAAATTCTTCTCAGGTGTTAAGCAAGGTAAGTTCTGCCATGAACGATATTTTGACATCTGCCTTTGCTGTCTTCATAAGGTGAAGAGTAGAAGTGGTTATTCTGAAAACACATCACCAATTTTTGGTGATGTGTTGTCACAGTTATTTCTTCTCTTTCTTAAGACAGTGAAGATAGTTGTACAACTGTTGTGCACGGTGTGAGGTATAATTTGAGGACCATTACTATTTGAGGAATTATATGAATATTTGGTCATCGAATCAGTGGCAATTGATGATCGTTGACACACTAAGCACGCACGATCATTGATCAGCCAAGAATCTGCTCACTTGCATTCAACAGCTTATTGTTCACAGATCAGTTTCATTGCTAATTGTAGGTCAGTCAAGGTGGCCTGAGAGGCATAAGCTATGAAATAGTGTCTTTTACTGTCAGACAGTCATCGAGGGCAGTTGACAATACTCCAATAGCCGCCTATTAGGAGCCTGCCACCATCCCCTTCACTTCCCATCTGCCTAATAGTTAACTATTCTGGTCTGCACTCATTGAAACACTAACTGCTATTTGGGGATTAGGTAAATCGGAGGTAGTTGAAATCAACTTTGCGGCACGTTACCAACTGTATTATTCAGTCTTTGAGGCCAATAAATTGGTTCCATTGCTAGTCTCATCTTGACTCAAATCCATTTCTAGCCTTTGGTCTGTGGCTGCCAGTCCACAGTGATGTCAGGACTTAGCCCCAAAGAACACACTGGTAAGGTTCTAGCGGAGTCGCCTGAAGAACACAAGGGGACACTTCAAGCAGAACTGTAATTCCATCAGATCAGTTCGTCAACCCATAGAACACATCCACACATGCCCACTAGTATTGGCTAAAAGCATCCTTATAATGGCAGAAGTTATCCTACTAAACACCAGATAAATTTTTAATAATAAGAATAGAACTTTCTCAAAATGAGTAGATTTAAATACTTGTGAAATGTTCCCTGTAAATGTCTTTAATGACCTATATTATAACAATCACACAATTGCTTCAAACAATAGTACCAATATGTTTATTATTCTCTATTATTTTCTTTTCTTTAGTACAATTTACATTTATAAACTTTAGAGCCTAATGTCAATTAGACAGGATATTATATACAGCATACTTCCGTAATGTGATTAGATAATGAGTTTTTTATAAATCCTTTTTTTTTAGTTCACAAAAAAATTATTGGTACATGCAGAAAGTACATGACTGTAGATAATGATAATATAGCATACTGCTATGGTTATCTATGGTATGCTATTAGCTACAGTTATTATCTTAACACCCAAATGCGAATATCAGCATTCAGTTTAAAAAGGCTAACAGAGTTGTTAGGGAAACAACTAGAAAATTTTATACAAATAATTCAGAATATGTGTGTAACAAGTTTTTGCCATACTGATGAATATAGATATTATAACCTCCTGAACTAAATCCAAATCCAAAATAAAGTACATATTAGTTTACCTTAGAACAAATGAGATTTAGCTTTGGCATCACCATAGTTTGCACCAGATTTCCATTGATAATGAGCCTGATTTCCATGGCATCAGTAGTAAAAGCAAAGATGTATGGAAATGCGCACACTGTAACAGAAAGTTAATTTGTTTATCCAGAGTATCAGGTAATTTAAAGTGTAAAATTTGGGTTGCTTGTTTGGCTTTTTTTTTTAGAATTACGTTCATTGTCATAAAAATCGATCAATGAGAAGATGTCAAAATGGAATCAAACTTGATATAGATGATAGGATCAGTGATACAAATACACTCCTGGAAATTGAAATAAGAACACATTGACGCCGGTGTGTAAGACCCACCATACTTGCTCCGGACACTACGAGAGGGCTGTACAAGCAATGATCAAACGCATGGCACAGCGGACACACCAGGAACAGCAGTGTTGGCCGTCGAAGGGCGCTAGCTGCGCAGCGGTTGGGCACCGCCGCAGTCAGTGTCAGCCAGTTTGCCGTGGCATACGGAGCTCCATCTCAGTCTTTAACACTGGTAGCATGCCGCGACAGCGTGTACGTGAACCTTATGTGCAGTTGACGGACTTTGAGCGAGGGCGTATAGTGGGCATGCGGGAGGCCGGGTGGACATACCGCAGAATTGCTCAACATGTGGGGCGCGAGGTCTCTACAGTACATCGATGTTGTCGCCAGTGGTCAGCGGAAGGTGCACGTGCCCGTCGACCTGGGTCCGGACAGCAGCGACGCACGGACGCACGCGAAGATCGTCGCATCCTACGCAGTGCCGTAGGGGACCGCACCGCCACTTCCCGGCAAATTAGGGACACTGTTGCTCCTGAGGTATCAGAGAGGACCATTCGCAACCGTCTCCATGAAGCTGGGCTATGGTTCCGCGCACCGTTAGGTTGTCTTCCGCTCACGCCCCAACATCATGCAGCCCGCCTCCAGTGGTGTCGCGACAGGCGTGTATGGAGGGACGAATGAAGACGTGTCGTCTTCAGTGATGAGAGTCGCTTCTGCCTTGGTGCCAATGATGGTCATATGCGTGTTTGGTGCCGTGCAGGTGAGCGCCACAATCAGGACTGCATACGACTGAGGCACACAGGACCAACACCCGGCATCATGGTGTGGGGAGCGATCTCCTACACTGGCCGTACACCTCTGGTGATCGTCGAGGGAACACTGAACAGTGCACGGTACATTCAAACCGTCATCGAACCCATCGTTCTACCATTCCTAGACCGGCAAGGGAACATGCTGTTCCAACAGGAAAATGCACGTCCACGTGTATCCCGTGCCACCCAACGTGCTCTAGATGGTGTAAGTCAACTACCCTGGCCAGCGAGATCTCCGGATCTGTCCCCAATTGAGCATGTTTGGGACTGGGTGAAACGTCGTCTCACGCGGTCTGCACGTCCAGCACGAACGCTGGTCCAGCTGAGACGCCAGGTGGAAATGGCTTGGCATGCTGTTCCACAGGACTACATCCAGCACCTCTACGATCGTCTCCATGGGAGAATTGCAGCCTGCATTGCTGCGAAAGGAGGATATACACGGTACTAGTGTTGACATTGTGCATGCTCTGTTGCCTGTGTCTATGTGCCTATGGTTCTGTCTGTGTTATCATGTGTTGTATCTGACCCCAGGAATGTGTATATAAAGTTTCCCATTCCTGGGACAATGAATTCACGGTGTTCTTATTTCAATTTCCAGGAGTGTAATTGATTAGAATGTAAAGCCAAAGTAGACATTTATTTCGGCCAATATCTATCCTTAAAATCCTGCTACACCACAACTAGCATGGATACAGAAGGTGATATTGTCTAGACTTAGAGATATGTAAAGTAAGATTGTGGAAGTTGCACCATAGTTGGTGTAGCTCCCAGTGGCGTAGTTGGGGGGGGGGGGGGGGTGGTGCGGTGGGGGCGGTCCGCGCCGTGTGTCACCCATTTGGAAAATAGTATTCGAAATTAGTGTGATAAAAAAAAAGACTTCTTTTATCCTTTGGTGTCGAAACACGTCTACTTTTAATGTTTTGAATATTTGTTTTTTAAGTTGATCTACCCTCTTTCAGATATGATCCAGGGGGCTGTGCTCTTTCATTACAGTAGAGTATAATTACTGGCAACACCGTGTGCTTAAACAAAGAGAGCATCACTCTGTAGCTCCAACAATCACAGAAAATCGTTGTGCTTGCAGTCGGTCACTGTTGTTTGGTTTGTTAGAAGTGGCTTTGGATATAATGTTAGTTTTCTTGTACGAGTATAAAGAGAGGAAGTTTTAAAAGTAAATGATATAGTATATATATCTAAAATTGTAAAAATCATGTTAATTAGACAGTTATATTGTAAATCCTCAAAATTATTTCAAGAAAAATTTTAGCTTTTTTGTTTGAAAATGAAAACAAAAGTAGCCAAGGGCATGTCAGAATACGCGTAGTCTAAGCTTCAAAATTGTCTTGCTTATTTAGAATTCCATTAGCTTTCAAGCTAAGATTCAGAAGTGCCATGAAGTATTTTCTAGTAATTTTTCAATTTATCATCTGACAGATTTGTGATGTACATATAAATTGAGTACATCTTGCATTGTCCGATTTACACTCTGCGTACCTACCTATTGTCGGCAGTGTACCTATACTCGACATGAAATCACAGCATGTTCGAATTTATGCAAATAAAATGATTCAAAAAACTGCATTAAACTAGCAATACTGTCAGGTTTCAAGTCAATCCGAACGAATCCAAGCAAGGTAAGAGTCCATGTATCGTCTGTTGTTGGTAATCAGTTTTTGTAGGTCATGTGTTTAAAACAGTCGGAACCGCGTATCTTGCTAGCGAAATCGTAACATTAGTAATCACTTTAACTATAGGTTCATGTAAGTTTACTATGCTTTCTACTAATCGAGAATATGCAAATATGATCGCGATGAAATAAATAAGCGTAAGACTCTCTAGGAATTTTCCATAATAAATTTAGAGAAGAAGATTTCTATTGTAATGGGCAAATTTAATGGATAACAATTAAAATGAATAAAGGAATAAATTGTGGAAATAAAGGTTGAGTGAAGGTGGCAGCTGTGTAAACCGCGAGACCGGTAATGGTCGAGACAGACGCTGACAAAGGCAGATTCAGCGCTGAGTGAGCGGCATCAGGTGAATGCTTGCATTCAGGCAGCTTCGGGAACATTCGAAGCTGACGTCCGATATATGCTGAGTGGCTCTTGAGCTATGAGAGTTTTCTAGAATGTACAACGAACTTTGATCAAGGTCTGCCAAGTCAGTACACTGCTGTACTATATAAACGAGGCTTCAGAGGGCCTCGGGGCTTGGAAGTGTTATAATGATCGACGCCGCCACTATGTCCGTTTAGGAAGCCAGCCGGGTCCAATCTCGGTTCCGATCGTGTTTCCATCTGTTCGATCGAATGTTCCAGTAACGTGTAATTGCTCTAAGTACTGTTACCAGCGCCTGGATTAGTGCTCCGTGGGATAACCTAGCGTGTGTGGAATCGGACTAATGGGAAGTAATAAACGGGTTTAAAGCATTTACGGACTTTCTCTGTCTGCTTACCAATTCCTGTCCAAGTTGCCTTTCAGGGGAAGTTAGAGTCAACCCCGAAGCAAGCTGAAGAGAGGACATTTGAGGATGCGCAGCACTCCATGCAAGTAAGTGTCAAGAAGCTACTTCGGAACAGTGCCTACCACTTGCCATTCCTGGCTAATCGACTAATCACCCCACTAATAGTCGTCACAAGCTGTGGTTACGAGGGGTCAGTGACAATCTGGAGTTAAGCCGGTTGCAGCTTAGTGTTGGGTGACGAACAGTCGGTTATATTTTGGTAATAACCATTACACTATCATGGGTAACCTTTCTGTTGGATACAGGTACCTAAATCCTTACAGGTTCCTTAAATCAACAGACATGTCAAACTTCTGTTGCTGAACAAAAATTGAGCTTTAATCATAAACTGAACGAACATTTGAGCCATTTACAACATTTTTATTTATACGATACAGAGCGGTGCTAGAAATCTAAAATTTACACGTGGAGATGGTCTTCAGTACATACAATGTTATATTTAGGAGTCTGTAGCTACGTATATCTTAGGCGGGTAGTAAAATACTTCACTTGTTAACTACTTCATGTCAAGACAGCAGATATCGCAAAGGCATGGTCTTTTATTACCTGACCCGTTGTTGTTTTTTTTTTTAATTGCGTTGTTTTTATATTTTATTTATTCTTCTATTTTTATGAAGGAACTTAATGAAGAGTTGCTTTTCTGATTATACAGTATCCCCCAGGGTCTCACAACTTGTTGCACCCGAATCCTGGGTTTCCGCCGAAGGGACCCCATCTGGGTCTGGAATTGTTTCTACTTGGATCAAGCCACTTCCGTTAACTTTCCTCTTGTTATCGCTTGGTCCTGCAAACACGGAGGTTGTGAAGTCATTTAAATACAGCCTATGTTACGGTTTCAATAACAAATGACTGGGCAGCTTTCGATTTAAAAAAAATTTATAGTGGCCTCTTATGCTCGTCCTATAGTTACACTGGCGGAAATTAATATCACAACACACATACATGAATGTTAGAATTTTAGGAAACTTTGAAGATATATCTAGGGCCATACCTAGAAGAAATGATAACAAATGGGAATGGATCAGGCTAAGTTATTACCTTTAGATACAGTTGTCAGTGAAAAATGCACCCAACTTGAGCACCGGTACATTCATGGATCCTTGCCGCCATTGAATCAACAAGTGTTCGGATTTCTTCTTGGGGTATGTCTTACTATGCCTGCATGTCTTTGGAGTCAGTTTTTGCACAGTTTGTGCAGGGTGACCATGTGATCTAAAGTATTTACTCCTGTTATCCCAGACATGCTGTTTTGGGGACAAATCTGGGGACTGTGCTGTCCAAATTATGATTGAAAGTCCTTGCAAGGCTTGTTTGACGATGGCCCTTTTTTTTATCTGCTTAACGTCTCTCTAACAGCAAGGTCTTTAGACATGGGAAAGGATGGGGGGCTAGGAATGGGAAGGAATTCAGCCATGGCCTTTTGAAGGAAGCATCCTGGCATTTGCCTGGATTGATTTTGGAAACCATGGAAAACCCAAATCTGGATGCCCGGACTGGGATTCGAACCGCCGTCCTCCCGAATGCGAGGCCAGAACGCTAGCCGTTACACCACCACGCTTGGTGGGAAGATGCAATTTGAATGGTGAACATGAAGGGTATCACAATTTTTTTATTTATTTTATTTAACTGTACATTCAGATGGTTCGTTATCTAGAGTCTACAACGAACCGTTATTTCTTAATACTGTATTGAAATTTATAATAAACAAAAATTTTGTAAAATTAACACAAATCCTATATACTACGAAAATGGTACAAACAATTAACTATTATTACTACACACTGTAATTTATCAACCTGTTAGTAAAAAATATTACCCACTAATACTAAATAACTGAACATCTTGAGTTTTCAAAAGTTCGTTTAACGCTGGCATCCATTGAAGAAATAAGCTTCGGTAAATTCCAGAAGCCACACTTCCGGCATCAGCGTCCCACTTAGTTGTTTGTGTCTCGTCCGTTTAGAGTATCTTGTCTCATTCCTTAAATGGCTTGTTGTGTTCCGGCAGGTTGCTGGCTATGCTGAAGCCGATACTGCTCCCTGGCTGCATCTGACACAGCATCTGCCAGCTTGTCGAGTTCATTCAGGAGGAGGTTGTCTTTCATAATTTCCTTGACAGTTTTCCCCATGAGCTTCATTCTGTACTGTTTGATTTGATCATCAACTAGAGCACATTCAAACAGTTTATGTTCAGGTGTTCCTAGAGATCCGCACGCACATAGATCATTCTCTGTCCTATTGATCCTATGAAGATATGTTTCATACGGTCCATGACCGGTGAGGAAATGTATTAACCCTCGGGATGGATTGAAGTGCTTCATACGTATCCTCTTTCTGATGTCAGGAAGAATTTCAAATACTCTCCTTCCGGTTTCAGAATTGTTCCACTGCTGTTGCCATTCATTCAAAATACAATTTTTGATGTCTGTCTTCTTGGTTGCCACTTGACCCAGGATTTCTGTTATCTTGTCTAAGTTTCCTTTTCGTAGCCAGTAACATGCTGCTCTTTTTCTTATTTCCAGATCTAAAGGACATATTCCGAGAATGACTGTAAGTGCATCAGTTGGGGTACTTCCGAATGCGCCTGTAAGACGCAAGAGAATTCCTCGTTGCATTCGTCTGATATCCCTTGCAGGTTTAACCAATCTTAACCTATGCGCCCATGTGCTCGCTCCATAACTTGCAATAGCTGTGGTAATGGCACCATGATACAGTCCTTATAGTCGGCAGTGGGATTAGAAATCTTCTTTGCCCAATGCTAATTATTTTGTTCATTGCTGCAGTCGTTCTTTGGCATATATAGTCAATGTGATCTTTGAAATTCCTATGTTCATCCAGAACAACTCCTAAGTATCTTACTGTTTTGCGTCTTTTAATGGAATTTTCTCCAAGCTTCACAGAGGGGTTGCGTTTCAGTGTTCCTTTCATCAAAATGTATTGGGTTTTTGTTGGTGCTAGCTTGGAGCTTAACTTGTTTACACCAGCATTCCATTACTTTCATTATTTCTTTGGTGTTTGTCTCGATCTCTCTTCTATTATTTCCTCCAACCAGCAGCAAGATATCATCTGCGAAGGCAACGATTCCTTCAAGCTCTGCCAGACCCATGAGTCTGTTAAGGACAGGTTCCAGAGCAATATCCCAGAATTCTGGGCCACATACTGAACCTTGTGGACATCCTTTTGTGAGATGCTTTGTCAGTTTCTGACCAGAGCTCTGAAGTGTTGCAGTTCTTCCGCGACAGTAGTCTTTGAAGCTCTCATACAACACTCGTGGGCATCCTAACTCCCTTAGTCGGGCGAACATACTCGGCCACCATAAGTTATCAAAGGCGCCGCAAATGTCGATACATATGCCAATGACATATTTTTTGTTTGTCGAGTTGACTATCCTCTGAACTTCATTTATCGCATCCTCTGTTGACCTGCCTTTCCGGAAGCCGAACTGCTGCTGATTCATACCTTTCAATAATCTGAATTCTTTAATTCTTTTACATAATAATTTTTCTTGAATTTTCCCAAGTGTATTTAGCAGGCAAATTGGTCTGTAAGACTTTGGTAGTGTAGGGTCCTTATCTTCTCCTTTCCTTATAATTTTTATGCTTGATGTTTTCCAACTATGAGGTATCCTTCCCTGCAGCAGGCAGGCGTTCAGCAATTCGGTAAGGTAAGGAACTATTTGCTGACTTAAGGCTTGCAAGACTTCTGCTGTTATCCCATCAGGTCCTGGTGCTTTATTTCTCTTCAGCCGCTTATTGCGGTACTTACTTCCTCTTGAGCGAATGGTAGAACCAACATGTCGTTTTCATATTCGTTATTCATTAGTTGCCTTATGAGTTTGTGATCCTCTGAATCGGACTCCTGCTGGTCGTCCGGCAAGAGCGTTTTCAGGAGAAGTTCCGCCGATTCCTGCCAACTGCTTGTCATACTTCCATCTCCTTTCCTGAGCGTAGAAAAAATAGTAGGTGATTTTATCTTTTGCGCAGCTAGCTTGTACGGAAGTCCCCATGGGTTTAATAACAAGTTTTTGCTAATGTATGTCTCCCAGCTTGTTAGTCTAACATCCTGAAGTTTCTGATGGTACTCAGCTTTCGCTGACCGGTACTGATCCAGTGTCCAGCTACGTTCAGCGGCAGTTTTAGCATGGTGGTAGTGCCTTCGAGTTCTCCTTACTTTTGTCCTTAACCTTTGAAGCGTTTCGTTCCACAGAATACATCTTTTATCATTGAGCTTTCTCTTTTGCACTATTGATACCTTCATGGCATGTTGTATCGCATTCGTCAGTTCTATCGCCTTTAGGTCAACATTATCTGACATTTCTGGCAGTGCTGGTAGTTCAAAGGATCTTCTTAATAGGTTCCAGTCTGTTTTATAGGAATATGACCAACATTCGTCTATCATATCTTGGGCATTAGATATGGAGAAATAGATGACGTTATGGTCTGATGTTGTTAGATTTTGCCCAACTTTCCAGTTTTGGACTAATCTGAAAGCTTTCCCATTTGCTAATGTTACATCTATGTTTGTTGCTGCACCAGCTCTATTTTGGAATGTGTAGGGATTGAAGGGTTTATTCATAACTTCCAGATTCAGTTCGAAAATAGTCTGCTCTAACGATATTCCTCGCTCATCCCTGATCTTACTATGCCAGAGTGGAGATTTAGCATTGGCATCCATTGTGTACACTACTGGTCTGTTTCCCATTGCTTCTTCGATTTCCCTCATTTTTTCAAGGTATCCATCTATTTCGTCACTATATTGAAAGTACAGACTAGCAATCACAATTCTTTCATTATGTGTTGTTATTTCAACGCAGGTAACGTTCTCATTACATAACTGGGCAATTTTCGTGACTGTATAGTTCCTGTTAAGTACAATTATAGCAGCCATTGGATGTTCACCTTCACATACTATTTGTGATGTTACAGGCATATGTGGTACCCTCCCTGCACTAGTGTATGGTTCTTGAAGGCACAGTACGTCGAAATTCATTTCTTCTGCTAATCTTCTTACTTCTAATAACACGGCCTCAGTGCGCCTTCCATTAAGTTGTGCTACATTGACTCCGTATTTGTTCATGGGTGGTGTGTATGTATGTGACTCTTGGGCCATTGTTGCCTATAATCAATAGCAATGCGGCCATGTGTTATCACTAGTTGTCTGTACAAATCTTCAAGGTCAAATTCTTCTCCTCTTCTGTCGAACACTTCTAAAACGATCTCCATAAGATGAACTGGACTTGTGGGAAGATTTGCTGCTTTTAATTGTATCCTATCTATGGCTTCCGGAACTGGAAATGTTATGGACCTGCCTTTGCTGTGTCCCGTTCTAATTAAGTGCCTTAGTGCTATTGTAAGTAGTGACATTTCCTCTAGTCTTGCAAGTCTCATTGCCTTTTCGCATTCTTTATAAATTTCTATAGGGTTACATTTTTGTGATACATTCGTGTTAGCTTTCGTGTTAATGTTCTGTGTCGATTGTTGTTTAGTTATTGCATCCCCAATTCCATCGGTCTGGGTGCTAGCATCTACTCTTATGTCTTCTTTCAGTCCTTTCTTTTTCCAGTACTTCCCATGCCCTCAGCATGTCTCTTAGTCTTCTACTTGGAGGCTTGCGCTTTTTTCCTTTGATACCAGATGTAGAAATCCTCTCTGAGTTATCGCTTGAATCTCGAATTTTGTTGATAACTAGATCTGTTATGGTCTTATTGTCCATAATCTATTTTATTTATGGTTCTTTGAAGCAACATCTGGTATGTGGGACAGTCGTCCTTTGATGAACAATTTACTTTTTTCCCTCGCTTCATACAAGGCACGCAGATGGGAGGTTGTCCTTTTTTATCACATTCAGATCTGTTGTGATCCTCTTCGCCACAATGAGAGCATGTGGACTTTTCTTTGTTGCAGTGCTTGCTAATGTGTCCTAGACCGTAACATTTAATGCACTTAGGTACTACTAGGAAGTCTTTAACGGCTATTGACTGGAAGCCCAAATATAACCTCTGTTTGGCAATAATGATTTTTCTTAGCTGTGGATCTACTTCCGCCACATGATGAACAGTGGCTTTTCCTTTAGGGCCAGTTCTGAATTTTAAGACGAATCCTTTCTCGTAGTCAGATTTACTGACTGTTCCCTCAAGATTTTGGTAATAAACACAGTCTCGTATTTCCTCCTCTTTCATTCCAGTCGGTATATCATATAATATTATTAACGGACGCCTTTTCTTAGGTGGCTCACATTTAAGTTCCTCTTGTAGTTTTGAATTTTCCATTATCTTTTTAGTGTCCTCACTTGACTCCGTTTCCACAATTAACATTTTTGCTGTGGTCCTCATGCTTTTGATCCTTATTTGATCTTTTTTAGGGTCTAGAAGTTCTGTAAATTTCTTTTGTACCTCCCTTGCTCCTTTCTGATTTTTTGATGAAATAAATACAGTGCCCGTCTGGTTCTTTAGAGCACTCTCAATCTGCGCCTTTGTTTTTGTGAGTATGGTAGTGCTAGAAGCCGCTTGGGCATATGTTTTTCCAGGTTTTGAGATCACTACATTATTTTCCTTTCGCAGCCTTTCATTTTCGATTTGCAGTTGTGTCATTCTACCGATTAGCATTGCCTGAGCCAGTGCCCATTGGGCTATCTTTTCCTTTAAGGGAGCCATTTTTATGTGCGTCATTTTCTGATTTGGAAGTTCCTTATCGATATAAAGTGAAAGCTCTTTGAACCGTTTTTTCAATGTCCATGGCTACAATTAGATCTTCCAATCTGCCCGATGTGTCCGTTGCTGAATCACCGCGGGATTCATTTGAATACCTATCTGCAGACATGGCTTTTGACAGGTGGGGATCTGAGAAAATTTTAAATGTTACATTTGCTTGGCAGTGAACCGTGGACGGGATTTATGGAGGTTGCGGCCGTGTGCGAATGCGATGTACTCACGCAGTTGTAGAGGTGCTGAATCGGCAGCGAAGACAGCTGGACAGGCCTGCTGACGCCGCGCCGGCGCGGGCGGTATGACGTTGTGACAGCAACGCGTCACGACGGCCGCGTGGCTGGCGGACGAGGTCGTTGTCCCGCGTCGTGCTGTGTAGCTCCACTCTTAACAACGGGTTAATCTTCACAGTTTACTCACTTTTCACTGAATTTGCTTAAAGATCACGGCACTCTCACAATCGGCGAGTTCGCACCGAAAACTTCTGCCCCGAAAAATACTAAGCACACCGCGAGCTCACACAAAATATAAGAATAACTTATTGTTCACACAGTTTTGATCTGAAACGCACAATTTTTTGCTATTGCGTAATTCGGCACACTTAATTTAACGAGACGTATACTTTGTGTAACGCCAGATGATTTTTTACCCACTCAAAATGCGATTATACTACAGAGCGGCTCGACACGTTGTTGTGTGCGTCGGCCATCTTGACAAGTATCACAATAAGATGCATTACCCCGTCCACTTAATGGTGGGCTGTCATTGTGCCTTTAGCAACAGCCGACTCAGTCATGCTGTCGAAACTGATTGCCGCCAAAACATGACTCCAGTGGCTGCACTTGCATGATGATCTGAAATCACAGCAGGTAAGCCGTTTCTCCACTACGTCTGCGAACATGTCGTCGATTATCACTTTGCCACAGACAGAATCAAGACTCGTCTCTAAACACAAATGTAGGCCATTCACATGTCCATTTGTGTTTTGCATTACACCAGGTTAGATGATGCTGGCAATGAAATTAGATTAATGGGACACATTGCACAGGGGCCAGAGAGTCTAACCCAGCTCCAAGCAATTGGTTTAAAATCGTCCGGGGAGGGGGGTAAGAGGGGGAGGTGACTATCTCTAACCACTACTTGGATCTGGCCTACAGTCAACCGTCTGCCAGCAACAGTCATCCACACCATTTGGCGGTCTTCAAGTGCTGTTATCCATCTGTATGAACCCATGCCTGCTCTAGGAGTATTAGAGCCTTCTTTCATCCACTGTGTAACAAGTCTGTATACTGACATTGTGCTACGGCCAATCCTTTGGGATATTTCCCGATATGATTCACCCTTTAAAAACACGTCAATTCTCCGACCTCTCTCACAGTTGGACAATTTGGGTGTGGAGAGTTGTCACTTTTCTCCTTGGCATACTTAGCCAACAAAAACTTGTGGACAACAAAGTGTCATGTTACACCACACCGTTTGCCATTTATACACTAAAAAAATTAGCAATTTACATAATAAATAGCACCGTAATTCTCATATTATTACATATAAAACTTTCAATTTTTAATCATTTAATACTCTTCATGCGGGCATACTTGAGGCCAAATTTCATTCGTTTATAACAACACCGTCTGGGTGTTGGGATTTTAATTTGTGCCAGTTTGTGTATCAGTTGCTAAGTGTAAAGATTGAGCTGTACTTTGCCAATACTAGTCTGTACCATCACAGCAACGACAGTCAGCCAAGTGACGGCTTGCCCCCTTGTGTCCACATTTTTCCATACCTCGCCCGTGTTCCTACCTGGTTTTTAGTCTCCTTTAACGTTTTCAAGTGATTTTTTCAGGGAATCAGTGTTGGGGATGACAGGTAGGTTTGACACCCTGCTTTATTATAGAGTACTGTACTTTATTTTGCACAGCTTTGGTATGAAAGTACATTAAAATACTTTTTTTATCTGACTCATGTAATCATCTAACTGGTTGATCTTTTACAAACAAAAATAGTATCCCAGTGCAGTATTAACAAATCATCACCACACTGTACCGGAATGAAAGATTGTTGCGTGTTTCAACGCAATCACAATTAAATCACACTTTGCACTTGACATGTTTGTTTTGTCTGAGGTTCTTTTCGATTCACTCAGTACTTTTATCTAGTGAAGAATGAGATTATAACAGATTTTAATTTAAATATAGGTCGTAAAGATTTTGTATAGCTAAAATAATAATATCATGTTATCTCAAAGTTCTATTCACGGAGTTTTATACTGGGAAACTCGTGGTGCACCTATATCATAGTCACCAAACTTTAAAGGAAGACCTAGAGATTAACGTGAAATTCGTTAAGTGGTGCTGGACAGTTTCAGCTGCGCGATTGTGTATTTACGTCGTCACGAGTTTTGCAAGTTCTCGTTAGTTGAGCTTTTTGAGTGAGCAAGAAATTTTTAAAGCTCTAGAAGAACTGAATGATTCTGGATTGGAGGGGGAAATTTCTCTGCATGCCAGAATGCTTCAAAATCTTCCACACTGTTTGTCATTAACATTGTTGTTATCAACTAAGAGAATTAAAATTAATATGTAAAATAAACCTTGAAGGTTGTTTTTTTATAATATGAGTTTCTCTTTAAAATATGTCAAATACAAACATGTCAGTGACATTTTAAAGAATGCCATGAATGGCTGGTTTTCTGAGCCAAGAATATACCTAAGCTGCTGGTCCTTAAAGTGTTAAGGCAAATAATAACATGAAACAACATTTAGTCGTAAGGGAAGGGAAATTTTCGAACTCTCTCTATGCGCTTCTCCACATCCCACAGGCCGACAGTGATACGCACCGTCAAAACTTAAACCAATCCAATGACGGCCGATTGTCATTTGGACAAACTTCGATTGAGTGAGTGCCAACACTAAGAAACTTGTCGGTGCGGTGACGGTTCGGTACAGTATCGGGCAAATGAGGCCCGATCTTCAGAGGAGTTAAAATTAATCTAAAACCACTTTCGATTACCAGTGAGCTACACGTGGCTAAAACCTTGCCATATTGACTATTGAACATGAAGTAACTCAAATTGATAATTTTTAAGAAGTGATTTACGAGTTTGCAACTGTTAAAGCTAAAAAAGAGGAGATTGTGAAAGCAATTGTTTTTAGTTTATTTGTGTATCTTTTAAATGATGTTAATACTACAATTTTACTAACTATAATTTTTAATAACAATAAATGTTTAATTATGTTTTATTAATATCATATTTTACACTTACAAGATATTATATTTTACTTAATTTTGCATTTAACTTTTCAAGGGGTGACACCATCGATAACCGCCCCAGGTGTCACACACGCTAGCTATGCCATTGGTAGCTCCCACTCCCAATCTGTGGAGCTGGTCCATGCATGTTCTATGGAAGAGAAGTCTGGAACCTAATAGGCCAGGACAAGGTATCAAAAACATGAGGGCAATCCTTAGAAACATATGCTGTAAGTGAGCCAGCATTCTCCTGTTGAAAAATGGCCCATAGTAATTATGCTATGAAGGTTAGCTCATGAGGCTATAGAATATCTTGGATGTATCACTGCCCCATCAACAGTGCCCAAATAATTGAAATGGAAAATCAATACCTAAAAGAGGACATCAGAACTGGTAGTGTGTCACTAAATATTGCAATATGAACTTGCTCGCTGTCCAGTTCTCCTCCATACCCAGGACAGAGGTCATTCAAGTCCAGAAAAAAATCTGAAATTATCACTAAATAAAATGGATTGCTATTACACAGCCATCCATGAAACTTGTTCATGGGAAAAAATGCAGAAAAAGTTAATGCTTCAATGGAAGATGGTTTCAGGGATGTTGAGAGTGCAAGTCTTCTTTTGTAAACTGCCTTGCAATAGTGTGTGTGGAAACAGTAGCCTCTAGTAACATTGCTGCATATTTCTGGTTGAGTTTCCACCTGTCAGTTGATAAAAGGATCCTTGTTTCTGGCGGTCTCTTAATAAGTCAGAGCTTTCCCACCAAGTGTTAGTTCCCTCATCATCCTATTACTCTTCACATCATCACACAGCATGGCCAGAAAGTTCTAGGGGTGGGAAATTTTATGTAACCAATACCCTTCCTCAGATGGTCAAACTATCCACCCTCTCTAAAACTCTTTCTGTTATTTATATCTGGGTAGATTTATTTATTTATCAATCTTGTTTCATGGATCCCTGCTGAGGAAGAACCTCTGGGATATGAATATATTAACTGATATATTCTTAAAAACAAATTGAGTATATTGCACAAAGGCTCATCCCACAGCCATTAATATCACCAGGAATATAACACACCTAGTGGCTGTTCTCCGCTAATGACCTCGTTGTCGACGCGCCCTAAAGCCACCACGCCCCACTGGCTGTTCTCAGCATCTATTGGAGTCAGATTAAAGTCAGTGTCAATATTACTCATGGTGGTGCTGTGTACCAACGTTTGCTCATTTTGGATCATTCGTTCTGGGTGTGATAATTTTTATGACAATGAGTAGATGAATCTGTATGGGAACAAGCTCAACTAGTATAACCTAAAAATCTTAATGCAGATTTCTCTCATTATAACAGTATAATACATGACATTTATTCAATACAATAATCTCAGGAATAGCGAAGAGGGACATCACTTGCCATGGTGATGGAGTAGAATTGTAGAAAAATTGGCTAGGCACAAATTTTGTTGCTCTTTGTGTCATTTTTTCTATGCTATTGTGGTTTTCTTCTTCCTTAACTTTATTAAGCTAAAAAGCATTTTGTGTTACTTATTTAATCACATTACCATTGTGTGTAATTCTAAGGATAGTTGTGAGGAAATATGAAACATCAAGTAGGAGAAATAAGAAAGAATAAGTGAACAAAAGTCCCCCTTTATACTATTTTGGGTACATCAAGTATCCCAGTTTTTTCTGAGTAATCTGGAGGAGGTGGATACTTGACTACCAGCAGATATTTACAGCTGACTTTTTTTAAATCATCCACTCCATTCCTAAAATCTCTGATTGAATTAAATGGAAAATGAATACAAAACCATAGATCAAAAACAAAATATCTGAATCAATAAAGCATATCAACTTGAAAGAGAGTGCTGCATCTAGAGGCGGAGGCAGAGGGGCAAACCATGACGCTTTGCCCAGGATGGTAAAATTGTGTTGGAAGGGTGGCAAAAGAAATGTCCGGAATAATGTAATTAATATGAGGGTTTCATGTGAGATTTTTTAGAAATCTATCACAAGCTACATAAACTGTGTTTATGTACAATCCACAGACTCTGTATGCGCAATAGAACAAACTATGGAAGTGGCTGAAGGTTTAGTTCAGGTATAAGACGGCATAACTGCACTGTTTCTTCTGGCTCTATCTAAACTTCTATTATAAGATTAAAAATATCATGTGTCATGAGCATTTTGAGGTTGACTGTCATTTTATTAGAAAAATCAACTCTTTGTATTGGCGATCTGTGGATTACTAAATTTTTCAGTGGAGATAAATTTAAAAAAATTGTGATGAGAAAAAATGACAGGAAACTGATGTGATGTAAAGTTAGATAAGCATATGGAGTTAAAACATTAGTGTAAGAATGAATAAGGTCTGATATTTTTGTATCGCTTGTACTGAGCCTAATTTGTTATGTGGAAAAGATGTAGGTTCGGTTCCTATTTTGTACTTACTTGTATGGACAGATTAATTCTAGAAATGATTAGTAGATTGGTATTGTTTCTTTGTTTATGAAACAGATGTAAATATTATGATATGTGTAAGAACACCTACAGTTGCTTATTACAAACATTTTTGAAAAAAATTCTGAGACTTACCAATTGCAGACGGTACAGAATTCCAGTGAAAATCAAATTCTGTCGTTGACTGTTTTTCTGCCAATTTTTGGAAGTGACATGTATCTACAAGCAGGAGAAAAAAATTAGTTGTACAAGCAGTAGGCCACACATACTTTAATATGATACAAAATTAAATGAAATGGTTTTAGTGTATCATAATAATTTTTGGCCATCATAACAGAATGTACTCATAAACATATTTGAAAGAAAAACAGAAATATCCTTATGCCTTATAGTTGTTTAAAGTTTTAGATAATATCATGACTCGTTTAGCAAAATAAACTAACAAGTAAAACTGGATTTATGAAACATTTGAGTCTGAAGTAATTTATCCAATGGTTACTGTACATAGCTGTCTCATTAATATAAATAGCATAAACGGAGAAGTATATTTTTCTGAGTTTATTTTGTGCTTAGTGCAAGATGGTTCCTTCTTCCACTTACGGTTATAGCAGAGGAGCAATTCTGGTTCCTCATCTTCATATAAATCTATAGCAGCCACAAGGTGAGCACGGGAGCCTTCAACCGCATGGAGGTGAGTGATTTCTCCTGAGCGTTCATTAACAAGATCAAACTGATGTCGATATCCAACACAAATATTTGTCTCACCACTAGTGGTTAGTCCACCATCAACAAGTGTCATTAAGGTAGGTTGCTCTAATGTTTGAATCTCCTGTTAACCAAGAAAAATAATAAGATATTTACCCTATTGCATCTAATAATTAGTAGTTAACAATACAATTTATCTTGTAAAAATAAAAGTTTTACCCTAACTTGTCAAAGATAATAAAAACTCTTGGACACAATAAAAAAATAATGCTTGTCAAGGAACATTCATATGTTTAAACTACCCTCAATAATGAAGTTCATTTAACTAATAAATAGGGGCACTTTATTGCTTAAAAACATAATTCAGTTTTCACTGTTGCAGGCTACACAGTAGTTTTAGTTACTAGTTTCTATTATGTATATAGGTCATATTTAAGAATGTAATTCTAAGGAGTTATATTTTATACTTAACAGTCAATGGGACTTATGGTAAATAATATGCAAATACATATTACAATAGACTGCAATTCACTTTTGTGGCCTTCACACAGATTTGAAGGATGATTCATCACCAATGGTACAGGCTCTAAGGGACTATAGAGCACAGTAAAATAAACATTTTTAGTATAACAATGTATAGACTCGAATTACGCAACTAGTGACTGGCATAAGAATTTAGGGGGATATTGGACAAAATGATTCCTTACAAATTACAACATTTGTTTTTTCTTTCAAACTTCGTTCAAAAAGTGTAAGCACTGAAATGTGTCAATGAAATGACTGGCACCTCTAATGGACAGTGTTTGAGCTGCTGCCCTTTAAAAGCATCCACTGCTGGTATTCTCCATTGTAATATAAGTTCTAACAAACCGGTGAATTTAGTAATGCTTAGAAAAGAGATATGCTTATGGGAATGATAGAAAGTTACAGAGATTGTATCATGATTGTTTTACCAAAATATTACTACTTAAAGATTAATTTTGCAGTTTTCTAGATCTGCAAACATAATATGGGTCATACATATAATGTATACATTTCAAAAAGAGTTTTGAACAGTTCGACTCAATCCTTCTTTTAAATTTACTTTTGTTATACTGGCCATCTGTGTTTTGACTTTAATCTTAAAAAGTACAGATACCAGTAATAACAAGAATTAAGTCATGGGTGCCCATTTAATCCCTTAATGTGTTGAACGGTTAATTGTTGAACTAATCTAACCTGTCCCTTCATATTCAGGTACAGGCCAAGCCTAATAAATCCTCATCTCTGAATTCCACCAATTGGGACAGTATGCATGTGAGATTTTAAGGCTCCAGTACAGCCACCTGTATTGAACCTGAACTGATTATAGCACTGGAACACTTCCACAAAATCCACATTTGTATGCCCAATAGACGCACCTCTTATCTCCAGATCACTTTCTAAATTTAAACAATCATCCTCAGTTAGGCTATTCCCTGCTTCACCAACCAAACCACATGTCAACTGCCTGCAGAGTGACACTACAAAGAATCAAGTGGCTATAATAAAAGCAGAGAATCACGAGAGACATGTATCAGTTAAAAAGTATATAAGACAAGGTTGTAGTCTATACCCATTAATATTCAATTTGTATGTAGATGAAGCAATAAAGGAAGTAAAAGAAATTTTTTAATGTGGCATAAGTGTTCGAGGAGAAAAAAAATCAGTATGCTACAATTTGCTGATGACATTGTCCTGTTAGCAGAACAGACTGAGGGTCTTGAGAAGTTATTGAATTGCATGAAGAAAATACTGAAGGAAAATTTTGTACTAAATATAAATCAAAGCAAGACAAAGTTGAAATGAAGCAGAAATGATAGTAATAACAGTATCTTAAATACAAAAATAGGCTTGGATATAAGAAAAGTAAATGACTTCTGCTACTTAGGAAGTAAAATTACAACTGATGGCTGAAGCAGGAATTATGTCAAAAGCAGAATAGCACTAGTAAAAATAGGATTCTTGGAAAACAGAAATCTTTTAGTTTCAAATATCGATCTAGGACTAAGAAAAAACTTTTAAAACTCTATGTGCAGAGTAACGCACTTTATGTTAGTGTTTTTTTTTTTTTTTTTTTTTTTTTTAAAATTATGTCTTTATGCCTCATCGACATCAAGGTCATTAGAGGTGGATGAAGACAGAGAAGCAGAAAATTCAGGACGTAGTTTGTAAGAAATATATTGAGACCAAAAGGGTTAAGAAAGAGATGAAGGATTGCATCAAACCAGTCAAGAGACTGATGGCAGAAAAATGAAAGAGAGAGATACAGAGACCTACAATTTAACATGGAAACAGCAGAAGAATTCTCGTATACTTCACATTACATGGCAATCTGTGCCAGAGGTGAAGCACTGAGCCACCAGACCAGTCATTTACTGTACAAACATATGTTTAATCGTATTAAGAGATATTTAAAAATATTTCACTTTTTTGGTGTCATTAGTGGTTTTTACTGCAGTAACATTAGATGGATCAAAGCAGTCTCAGAGAGTTATGCAAAGTTTGGAGGACTAATAAAAACTGCAGCGAATAGAGCCATCCCACAATGCTTCCAGTAAGACTATATTCCAGGATGGAGTAACGAGACAAGCAGACTTAGTGAAGAATTTGAGAAAAACAGCTCTCATGAGAAGGCAACAGAACTGCTGGAATCTCTTGACCATGCTAGAAGAGATAAAGGGATAAAAACTCTTAAAAATCTGAATTTTACCCATTCTAGTAGAAAGGCCTGATCTCTTATTTGTAAATTTGATCCTACATCAATATCCTCAAGGACATACTTATCCATTAATGTGGAATCAATAGCAAATCACATTGTATCTACTGTACTTCTAGAACAAAAAAGGACAAGCAATTCACTAGACGGGTCAAATTTGAGCTTAAATGTCGAAAGTACAAAACTCAACCTCACTCTATATACTCCGTCTCGTCCATTCACATTACAAGAGGTTCAGATAGGTTTAAAAACCCTTCATAATCGAAAAACTGAAAATTAGATGGGATTTTTCCAAAACTATTGAAAAACTGTGGACCAGCTACATCCTGTTGGCTTGCATGGGCGCCGGCAGGATTGCTTCTAAGGAGGTGCACGGCCCAAAAATTTCCGGGCTGGGCGACCGTTTTTTTTTTTTTTTTTTTTAGCTCTACTACTGCCCACACGGCGACCCGGGAAGTGGTGCGAACCCCATTTTTTTGTGGTGCGGGCCCCTTTAAATGCGACCCTGGGGTGCACCGGCATATTCACAATATATTTTTATACTTCTTACACATTATAATTATATATTACATTTTCTATTTATTAAATAATTAAGTAATAATATTAATTAGAACAGCTTATCCTTATAATTATAAGCAGATATATAAAATTAGGCTTGAACGTCACGTCAATTACAAGCCACGTAGGTTTTTTATTTGCATCTTTCCTGGGTGTTTCGCATGCCACGCGATGGGGGTCGGAAGGGAATTCATCCGCCCATGTCCGCAGACGATTTACATACAAAAGGTTTTTAAGTCCTTGGTATTATTTGTTAATAAAGAAAGAGATCGTGTATGTTAATTTAAATACAGACCGTAAAGATGCTGTACAATAATTTATGTGGTATTGAGAATTGAGGTCCTGGATACAGAGTTTCTTACCCGCTGCTCTGGTCAACTCAATCATTGTCACCCAAAATAGTCTCGTAATTCTACCGAAAAAATTAGACCTACAGTTTGACGTGGAATTCCAATGACGGAGAGTCCTAGCAACTTCGGATTAATAAATCAATGCTTTGCCAGAGGTGAAGATCATTTTAAGTCCAGTAAAAATTGCACCCTAGACCGGGATTTCAACCGGGGATCTTCTATATCTCATTCTATGCCGTAACCCTTTGAGTCACCAGACCAAATCTAGATATTACAAAAATCATAAAGTAAACGTACTTTTTTTGTACAATGTACTATATTTTTGATACTCCAGTGCATAAACGTTCACAGCATCTGTTGAAACGAAATTTTACCAATGTTTTAGAATAATGCAATATACGAGAGTGTACGATTATGCGATGAGCTTGGAAGTGAGGCTGAAGAGAAAAGACATTTCTTAAGACAATCAGTAACAGGAAAACAACATCTGGTCGTAAAAGATCTGAAATTCTGGAACTCCTTCTATACTTTCTCTGCATCTATCAGCCCGACACTGGACAACACCACCTACTGGGATGCCGGCAGAATGTTGGACTGCACGCGGTATCCTTTGAACTCACTTCAATCGCGTGAGCGCCAACAGTAGGTAAATAGTTGTTGGGGATCAGTATGGAGCAAGTGTGGCATGACGTTTAGCTACAACCAACAGAGTCACAAGACGAGTGAGTGATCGTATGTACTTGTGAGTCTTTGTTCAAGTTATGAACGACATAAGACGCTTTTGTGCAAAAAGCGCAAGACTGATGTTATCAGTCTTCAGTCTGATGATGTCACATCTCATATTACGACATCCAGTCCAGGTATGTAACCTTTGTATCAGAAGTTTTCATTTAAAAATTGAAGACTAAGAATTGCTATACTAACATTACAATTTACGTACACTCACTATTATCCATCAACACACATTCATCTAGTTCTGGACTTGGCTTCTCCCAGGCCGCCACTTCTATTATCTGATTAATGTTACTAATATTATATTATACCAACTGTATCAGCGACTTCGTCCACGCGGATTTAGATTTGTACTGATGGTTCACAGATAAACAATCAAAGAAATTTTGGATATTACCAGCAACTTTGGTTACTTCGCTCAAGTACGATGTCAGTAGGGTGTAGGACCTCCCTCTTAAACTCTATTATGTCACAATTAACGCAACGCCAGTGGAACAAAGAAACTATTACGATGTATAAATCACGTTCAACAGACAATGTTTACTAATTTCTTAATTATTATTATTGTTTAGTAATTTATAAGCTTTCAACTTCGCATCAACATGAAACCATAGTTTCGTCAATCGAAGGCTAAGGACACTATTCAGAATGTTTTGTTGGTCATCAGGCATTTATTATAAATATGAGCAAAATCGGAACAACAGATTCACGGTCATCAAAAACATAATTGCATCTCGCAGTAGTATATAGAAGTTAGACTGTATAGCCACGTAACAGAATAGGAGACCGGACAAATTTTCAGAAAGTATTTTAAATTGACCACTGTAGAAATATTTAGCCAAGAAAAACTGTACTTTATTTAAATAAAGGTTTATAAGTACATAAAACCATGTGTAAATGTTAAACTGTTTAAGTTCTCACGCAAACAATATTTCATGTGATCTCGTCGCGCGTGACGTCATATGTGTGTAAAGCAACTTGTCCTCAGATTTGTTACTCCAACAGTATTAAGTTATTTTAATCGTTTCGTGAAGTTAGGGGAAGCCATAAATCACGTGGCTCGGTCGAGGGGGGAGGAGGGGTTAGCTGGAAAGGGGAAGGGGGTTCCGAGCCAGGCTACACAGCTTTTCATTCATATTATTGTCACAGTTGAAATGAGATACATCTCAACACCATGTAAATATTTACTTCCATCATTTAATTAATTAACAGTAATTAAGTTCTTCTAAAACTCGTATAAGTAACTCGTACAAGAGTTATACTATTATACTCTTGTCATTTAATTATCTCTGTATGTAATTTACGATAATCTGACAAGAGAAAACGGTACAAAATATCATCTGCAATCAATAGTGAAACAAGGCTACATGTTACGTGGGGGAAGGGGGGGGGGTAGAGGCGAAAGCTACATGGATTATGGATAGCTCCTGTACTTACACAGATGTCTTCACACTTCGAATCTCAGCAGCACTACAATCCAAATTTGTGACAAAGAAATTCCAAAACATTATTATAGTCACTTTACGAAGATTTCAGCTGTAGGTTTTAGTAACTTCTGGATTCATGAAAACAATGGTTTAAAGAATCAGCAACTACCTGTACTTGGAAGACCGTTACCATGTCTCTTATCAGTCAGTATTATAACAGTTCTGTGAACAAAAAACTTAAATATACGTCGGTAAAAACACTTTTAAAAAATACATGTTAACGCGGCGCGGTATCGCTTGTTTCCTAACGTATGACGTCATGCGCTGTGATTGGTGTTTCGTTTAATGTTAAGAATAGGCTAAAAATAAGATTTTATTCATTGATTTAAAAATATAAATCATATTATTTTACGGAAAAATTATTGGTTAATGTTTCTGAATTTATAAATATTATTTCCAATTAAATTTCAGTTTTTTTTTTGAATACCTGTCCAGTCCCCTATTAAACGTAACTTAAGTCCTTACAGTCCATCTCCATATGATACTGCGTCAGTGTAACCTGATTATGATTTTTGGCTCACACCCAACAATGCTAATGGTACAGGCAGTGTATTAAATTCTGAAAACTTTTCTAGCTACACGAATTTCACAGTTGGAAATTTCGTTAACACTTACAATGTGACCTTAGCGTTATTGACCGAAAGCAAAGCATACTATAACTGAACAACACATTTTCGGTTTTAGTATTATTTATGTTCTTATTTAATAAATTATAACCTCACTATAATAGACAGTAACAGCATTAATTGTTTACTTAACACTCACGATCAAGGAAAACCTACCATAAAAATCGTATATTCAAAAGGACGAGTTCCGTTAACTTCGCGTTAAGGTCATTTCTGGTCCCGAGACCGTAACTGGTATCATATAACGACCGCTTTCGAAATTTTTTTTTTTCTTTCTGATCCCCAGATATACTTACTTCGGTAATTTCTCACGTCAGGTAGAAAATAATTCTATGTATTAATCAACATGAATTCGTACAGAAACTATTCAACACCAATAGTTTTGCTTCTTAACTGCGTGTCTTTGCCTGTTAATCGCGGTCAACATAACTTGACTGTAAATATAGGAATTATACTTCAGCGCCACCTATCAGAATGAATTATATACCAACAAAAAAAGAAGCCTTTTGCACCACCTCAATAACATTTCGTCTGGTCTGAATTGGTCCAGTGGTTTGTCCGTGATGATGCTGTTTACAGACGCTTAGGATTTTATATGCAAAGATTATAAATCCTATAGAAGATTTCTTGTAAAAATAGGCCACGTCATGGTTGTTTAGTGACAAAATGTTATGAGATCTTGTTCTGAGCCAAGTTCAATCTTTAAAGAGTGTATACGCTACAAATTCACTTTGTGAAAAAAAAATGGTTTCTCTCGGTTTTATTGACCGTTTATTTAGAATAATAAAAAAACTCTGATGCATGTCATGTTTTCGTAGACCTATACAAATACCTTAAACGTTTTGCACTATCAAACTTTCAAACTAACACAAAGCCAAAATTTTCCTCGCACACTTTAGAATAAATCCGATATATTATGACTTTCATTTCAGTAAAAATTATGGCATTGTACATAATGGCCAAGTCACGATTTTTATTCTAATTAAACGTTCTATAACACCGAGACAAACCATAATGTTTCAAAAAGTGAAATGAATACACACTGTGAAGATTATACTTGGCTCAGAACAAGATCTCATGACTTTTTGCCACTAAACAACGAAACTAGTTCTATTTTAAACTCTCATTTCTTTTTTTAAGTTGATCGTTTATTCTTGATCAAATGTAACGACTCCATTTGAAAGACTGTGGTCTGTGGGTAAATCATTTCAGATTTAAAGAGTTCAATATGTGCTGCCAACAATGGTTCTCACTCAATAAACACGGTCGAGCGCACCTATTACCCTACACTTAACTACCACTTTAAGTAAATAACTTAACATAGGGTGAAGTAAAATTTAAAATATTAGTTAAAATTGTTGCATAAAAGAAATTTTAGGCTTATGGTCTCATTCAGAACAAAGCAATTAACTTGCAAATATTGTGCTGAAATTTTTCACGTTTTAAGTAGCTATGTATTTAATAAATACGTGGAAAATCTTCAATATTACACTTTTCTTATGATTTGGGGATGGAACCATAAATGTGTACAAAATTGTCTGTTTCTACGACCTAAGGATATGCAGTAGAACTTTGATGTCGGGATGTCGTAGTCAATTTCTTTTTCGAATTGTACTAACATCCAAAGTAAGGCGAGGGAGAAATAAAATTTAACAGATTGTTTAAACTTAGTAAGCACTGACTATAATGAAAACCTGAGACATGTAACATTATTACAGTAGAAAGCGGTTTGTTTGAGGTAGACAAAGGGCAAATATAAGGAAATTTTCTAGTTTACACGTTTCTTGTGATCTATGGCTAAAACTTCATCTGCGTAGCAAATTTCAGCTTTTTCTGTCTACGAAAAGTACCTTAGAGTTATGATGCTCATCACGCACTCAAGAGTGGCAGAAACGGTGAAATCTGCATACAATTAACATCCAAACGAAGAGCAAGAACGAAATAAAATTTTGTATGTTTGCTAACGTTGCTGATATCAGTGTATAATAGGAATTTGAGACATGTAGCATGAATAACACCGAGGAAATTAAGATACACAAATGATCCGAAAAGTTTCGAGCAGTGAGTAGCCAGTGCGGCCGTTGACTCGACTTGGCGATTGCACTGCCTTGTACCCACATGTGAAAGTGTATTTGTCTGGATATTTGTCGTTCAGTCGCGCTCGTACAGTTGAAAAGATTCTAATGAAATTTTGAAAAAAAAAGTTTGATGTCGTGGAAAATGAGGTTGGAAACTTTTTATAAACTATAACGAAGTCGCGGGTAACAGCAGGTAAAGTTAAGGTACATCAAGTAGATCGGCCGCCGCGCCGGTTAGTTCGTATTATTTTTTCGTATTTTTTCTTTGTTTCTTACTCTTGTAATCGTTTTGTTATTTAATTAAAATCTCTTTTTGCTTATAGGCACCAGTTTTACCGGCAAAGACCTTCCACAAGATGCACCACTGGATTCTACCAGTAGAAGCACAACTGATTCATTACTGGATGTTGGCATGTGCTTAAATTTAAACTATCAAATTGATGACGATCTTCGTTTGAAATTGCTAAGAGATCATTGGATTCCTAGTAAAACATACAATTTCAAAAATGACGTAACCTTGACGCTAAAAGGGCTTTTCGACCTGAATGGCTTACAGCTTACCGTGGTTGGTCTACTCAGCTGTAGCAAAAGGACCTTTATGTCGAGTGTGTGTTTTGTTTCGGTCTCCAGTGCAGCGCGGTCTACAAGGACAGTTTATCGTTTCTCCTTGCTTTAAGTATCATAAGTTTCATGAAGCTGCACAGTCTCATGCGAAAAGTAAGTGGCATAGTGACGCGCTGACTTCTTCAAAAAAAATTTGATAAAGTAATGGATAGAAGGGACTGAGTGTTCACGAATCTTTAAATACAGTATATTTCAAAGAAGTTGAAGGAAATCGAGTGAAACTTCGATCGATTGTATCAGCAATTTTATTTTGCGGACAGCATGATCTTCCACTTCGCGGGAAAGTCGATGAGGGTTCTGTTTTCACAGATCTACTACATTTTCGAGTTGATTCTGGGGATGAGAGTTTGAAAAATCATTTAGAAATTCCTTGTATATATCGCATCAAATTCAAAATGAACTGATAGACATTTGTTGCGATGTACTAAAAAGCAAAATAATTGAGGAGGTGAAGAATGCTTCGGCTTTTTCAGTGTTAGCTGATGAGACTGCGGACATAAGTGGTACAGAGCAATTATCGATTGGTGTTCGCTATCTACGTTGTGATAAAGAAAATAAAAACCCAAAAGTTTGTGAGGAATTCCTGGGATATGTGCCGCTACAGGAGTTGAACGCGAAAGCCATCTCTGAAACTATTATTCACTTTCTAGAAGATTGCAATTTTGATTTAAATAAACTCGTTGGCCAAGGATACGACGGCTGTGCTGCAATGGCTGGTCATGTGGTGGTGTTCAGAAAATTATTAATGACAAGTATCCCACAGCCCTATTCTTCCATTGTGCAAGCCATATATTGAATCTTGTCGTCAATGATCTGAACGATGTCAGTGAAGTAAGTAAACGCTGCTGGGACGACAAAGGACATCATACA
Source organism: Vandiemenella viatica (assembly GCA_031002005.1). Lineage (NCBI taxonomy): Eukaryota > Metazoa > Arthropoda > Insecta > Orthoptera > Morabidae > Vandiemenella > Vandiemenella viatica. The sequence continues at coordinate 82,738,653 of CM061921.1, forward strand.
TTTTTTTAGAGAGAGTACATTGCGACGAAATAAAATTCCAAATATACCTCTTTTCTATGTGAAACGCGTTGGACCGAAAAGTACAAGAGTATAAGAAAATTTTCTGAAAACTTTATTACTATTGTACGAGTTTTAGAAGAACTTTCGCACAAAGCACCAAACTCCATAACGAAAACCCAAAGCATATCAGCTGTACACTACTGCAACAACTCCAACATATATTGTGACACTATTAGTGATTGCTGCCTATTCCGCCAAACTGGAACCCGTGTGCAACCAATTACAAAAGTAGATATGAATATAAAGGCAATACACGATCACATAAATAAATCAACGGACTTGCTTCAATCTCACCGTGATAATGCGACGATGGAGTTCGTTGTTATTTTCGAGAATGCTCGAAAAATTTGCGAAGAACTGGATGTTGAATTAAAACGTCCTCGAATAGTGGCAAGAAAGACCTACAGATCAAATCAACCCTCTGAAAATACAGAAGAATTCTTCAGAATATCTATCTTCATCCCATATTTAGATTCAGTAATTTCTTCTCTGAGAATACGTTTTTCCTCTACACATAAAAAAAGCATTTTCGCTTATCCAGTTACATCCAGAAAACATAAGAAAATTGGACAAACATTCATTTTTAGTCATGGCAGAAAAGATACAGAATCTTTATGGATATTTTTTACAGAATTTTATTGCCGAGGCTACCACATGGTACAAGATGCACAAGACAGGTGAAGTGAGTGATGTCACCTTAAATGAATCCCTTACTGAATACGCAGATTTGATTGCTCAAGCCACCCTGTTTTACCCAGCGGTATGCGAGGCAATCAAGATTGGCCTAACCATTCCAGCGACAACATGTAGCATTGAAAGGTCATTTAGTGTACCTTACGACGGGTCAAGACTTGGAACCGGTCAACAATGGGAAACGCGAGGCTAAACGGCCTGTGCATGCTCAGTGTTCACAGGAAAAGGGTAGAGGAGGACACTGAATTTATTGACAAGGTGTTGAACAAATTTGGACAGCAACCTAGACGCCTAAAGTTATTGTTCAAACTGTGAATTTAGTAATAATTTTTTATTCATTAAATTTTTTCTGTGTATTTTCCATTTTTTTATGGAATGTCAGGGGGTGCAAGTGCACCCCCTTGCACCCCCCTCCCGGCACCCATGTTGGCTTGTCTCGTTCTTCAGCTCCATTCTGCAATCTGGAAGTCTTCCTCAGATCTTCAGGTGAATTAAAATCATTAAACCAGGAAAAAATCATAATTTTCCACAAAATTACCATCTGATAGAGTGATAGCCTCACTCAGTGTCACTTAAAAATTACTGGAAAGGCTTATTTTGAACAGAATAGCTCCGGAAATCGAAGCCATGATCCCTGTTGAACAAGGTGGATTCAGTTCCAGTTGGGACAGTAGTGATCATGTCCTGCCTCTTACCACCTACTTGGAAGTAGGTTATCAGAAGAAAATAAAGAATGTATCTGTATTCCTAGATCTTTCAGCAGGTCTCCTTCTCAAACTGATCGAGGCAGTTCCTTGCAAAAAGATAATTTATTTACTGGAAAACATGTTAAGTAACCGCCTGTTCCAGGTGCACACTGAGTTCAGCATGAGCTAAATAATGGTCTACCACAAGGCTCGGTTCTCTCCCCTACCCTTTTTAACTTATGTACTCATGACCTACCATACACAGTCTCTCGCATATGCTGATGACATCAACCTTACAGTGCAAAGAAGTAATTTTGTAGAGGCTGAAGTAATCCTGATTCATGACCTTCAGGTAATGGATGCCTACTTTCAAAGGTGGTGGCTTCAACGTTATATGCAGAAAACAGAAGCAGCTACATTCCATCTTAGCAACAAAGAAATGAGCTACCAGACAAATATATTGTTCAGATGCTGAAGTGTAACAGTGCGCCAAAACACCCGGGTATCAATTTAGATAGGTCCCTAACTTACAAATGGCACCTTCAGAATACAGTTGCCAACCTTAAAAGTCGGAACAGGCAGGAACTTCATGGGGAGCTGATGTGAATACATTAAGAACAACAGCCCTACCCTTAGTTTACTCTACAGCTGAATACTGTTCCAGCGTGTGGCTTAATAGCTTCCACACCCAGTTGCTGGATGTTCAGCTTCACCAAACAATGCGCATCATAACTGGCTGGTTTCTATCTACACCAGTCCAATGGCTGCTGGGAATCAGCAACATCCCATCATCTCACATCAGAAGGCAGAAAGTCCTAATCAAACTACGGTCAAGAATTCTGAACAACGAGGATCTTCCCATCTATGGAGATTTTAGGGAATACACAACATGGCTGAAGTCACGTCGCCCTGCCTGGAAGACTGCTGCCAGTCTAACATCTAACTCTTTCAGCCCTACAGATAGCTGGACAGAGGAATGGGCATCGTAAAGACCAAAGGGAATAATGCAAATTAGCAATCCCTGTGGAAAGCTACCAGGATTTATCTTGCTGCAGTCAACTTGGTGTAAATTAAATCGTATTAGATGTGGTATGGGAAGAACTGCTTGAAATCTCCACACCTGGGGCTGGAAAGATACTCCATACTGTGATGTAGTGAGTTTTCACTAACTGTGTCACACATTGTGTAGGATTGCCCAATGCATGCCTTTCCTGGTAGTCTGGAAGAGTTAAATTTGGTTACGCGGAGGGCGGTCAACTGGTTGGAGCACCTTGATGTCATGTTGTAGTTGTTGTGACTGGCGATCCTGTCATAGTGGCTGGCTGTGGTCATTTTCTGCTGAATTATATATATTAAACATTTGGATAGGAGAAAAATCACCACTTACCATAGAAGAGAATTCCTGCGGCGTCGAGACACGGAAAAAACACGTACACACATAGTGTAAAATTTCGAGCCTATGGCCCATCTTCAGTAGTAGTGAAATTGCTGAATGTTGGACACTGGCAGCCAACTGAGTAAGCCCACAAGGTCGGCAGCTCATGGTGGAGGGAAAACAACATGGCAGGAAGTGAGGGTGGGGGTAGAAAGGCATAAACTAGAAAATTATAATAAATAGATAATAAACCTGTCCATGGGAACCCATCATGGAAGTGCGGTAGACATCAGCTGATAGTCCTAAATTGTCTATTAAGTAATGGAGGTAAATGCAAAAAAAAAAAACTCAGAAATATGTGAAATAAAAATAAAAAATCTGGAAAATGTAAAATTAAGCAAATTCAAAGTTACAAACTACAAAAAAATAGGCTCAAGTGAGCGATGTTTCTGTGGGAAAAGGTAGGAGGTGAGGGGGATGGCTGGGAGGAAAATTGGTGCTATCTTAAATTTAGTCCTGGTGGTTGTCTGGTACCCAGTTGGTACTGATAAGCCAGTTCCCACTGCTGCTTTTGTCTGAGAGGACTCTGATGGCATGGACCGCAAAATGTGTTACAATTGTTGGTGCCATGAGTGGTGACATGATAAGATATAGGATGGTCAGGGTTCTGGGTGAATAACAATTGTCTGTGTCCATTCATTCTGATGGCCAGTGGATTTGTTGTCAGACCAATGTAGGAGGCTGGACAATGGTTGCAGGTGAGTTGATATGTAAGGTGGGAGGATACACACGTGGGAAGTCCTGTGATGGGAAAGCTTTCCCTAGTTACATGGTTGGTAATGGTGGTGGAAGGCGGGTGGATACTGCATAATTTGCAGCGGTATCTGTTGCAAGGAAACGAACCTTGGGGCTGTCTTACAGGATGGGGGGGCCCTGTGTTTATGGACCAATAGTTGGTTGAGGTTTGGAGGTCTGCTGAAGCAGGTTTCTGGGTGGGTGAGGGAGGATTTTTAGAAGGAGGATTCTCATCTCAGGGCAGACTTGAAGGAAGTTGTAACCTTGTTGCAGGACTCGGTTCCTCCTTCCAAAAATCCTCCCTCACCCACCCAGAACCTGCTTCAGGAGTCCTCCAAACCTCAACAAACTCTTGGTCCATAAACATGGGGGCCCCCAGCCTGTAAGACAGCCCCAAGGTTCGTTTCCTTGCAACAGATCCCACTGCAAATTATGAAGTATGCTCCCGCCTTCCACCACCTTTACCAACCATGTAACTGAGGAAAGCTTCCCCAACACAGGACTTCCCACTTGTGTATACTCCCACCTTATATATCAACTCACTTGCAACCATTGCCCAGCCTCCTACATTCGTCTGACAACAAATCCACTGGCCATCAGAATGAATGGACACAGACAATCGATATTCACCCAGAACCCTGACCACCCTGTATCTTATCATGCCACCACTCATGGCACCAACAATTTTAACACATGTTTTGCGGTCCATTCCATCAGAGTCCTCTCAGACAAAAGCAGCATTTCGGAACTCAGAAAGTGGGAACTGGCTTATCAGTACCAACTGGGCACCAGACAACCACCAGGACCAAATTTAAGATAACACCAACTACCCTCCCACCCATCCCCCTCAACTCCTACCTTTTCCCACAGAAACATTGCTCACCTGAACCGAGCGTGGTGGTGTAACGGATAGCGTTCTGGCCTCGCATTCGGGAGGACGGCGGTTCGAATCCCCGTCCGGGCATCCAGATTTGGGTTTTCCATGGTTTCCCCAAATCACTCCAGGTGAATGCCGGGATGCTTCCTTCAAAAGGCCATGGCCGAATTCCTTCCCATTCCTTACCCCCATCCTTTCCCGTCTCTAAAGACCACGTTGTTAAAAAGGGACGTTAAACTGTTACAAAAAAAAAAAAAAAGCTCTTTTTGTAGTTTGTAACTTTGAATTTTGCTTAATTTTACATTTTCCAAATTTAATTTTTATTTCACATATATCTGAGTTTTTTGCACATACCTCCATTACTTAATAGGCAATTTAGGCCCATCAGCTGACGTCTACTGTGCTTCCACGATGGGTCCCTATGGACAGGTTTATTATCTATTTATTATAATTTTCTAGTATATGCCTTACTACACCCACCCTCACTTCCTGCCATGTTGTTTTTCCCCCCACCATGAGGTACCGGCCTTGTGGGCTTACTCAGTTGGCTGCCAGCCTCCAACATGCAGCCATCTCATTAGTACTGAAGAAGGGCAATAGGCGCGGAAATTTTACTCTATGTGTGTACGTTTTTTTTCCGTGTCTCGACGCTGCAGTAATCCTCTTCTATGGTAAGCGGTGGTTTTTCTCCTATCCAAATGTTTAATATATCCACTCTCAGGGCCTTCGTTTCCTATATATATATATTATGTGTGTGTGTTTATTTTGAAGCAAAGTTGTTCAATGGTTACATTATAATTGTTGTTGAGTGTTGTAAATATCAGGTAGCATCATACACAAAAATAATAAATGCAATCATATGCTCTAGAATTTGACCAATTCATTTAATTTTGTTACATCCAAAATTTTGGGCTTATACAAATGTTATAATAAACACAAAAAGAACGTCTTTATGTTTGTAGCTGTAAACATGCCACTGGAAAATATGTATTTTCACCAGTGTCATGCAAATTGCCATCTACTCAAACTTGAACTCACTCAGTTATTCCTATGGCCGGTCATCTCTACTAGGGTGAGCTGTGACCACTGGAATTTCCTCAGGCTTTGTGGACAAATGCACGGCAATGTAGAAATAGTGCATAGTGTCTTCTTCAGGTGTGCCACACAACAAGGGTAGAGATCAGAGAAGACGGGACAAGAATATACGGCAGGGGAACTATCGAAACTATAATATATCAGTGACTACCATCAATAATTTGCATACATTCTACAAGTTGAACCACCGTACATATAATTTGTAAAGTGTATGTGTTTGATAAACATATATAACAAAAGTATTACAAACCATGATATCAGAACATGATGTAATGTAAACCATATCATAAATAAGTTACCTACAGTTACTGACATACAGAAAGTATACTCTGAATACACATTTAGTGCATTATGGTTTATAAGGAGGCTTCAAATTTATGTAATGTCTTTTAAGGATTTAATCAATTGAACAACATTAAACACATTTTAATGACATATCTGATGTAACAATCATATGTGATTGTATATAATGAAAACATCAACCATATGTCCAGGAGAAAGATTGTTCAATTTTTTCTGAAATAATGTAAAGCCACTCATCTTGTCCCTAGTAACGTTCACTCACCTTTATCTAAGAAAGTCAAGTTTCATTTTATATTTGGAGGACAAGAGGCATTTACTTCAGGCTGATTTGAACTGGAGGCCTGAGCCCAACAAAAAATAAATAATTAAATATGCTTATGAACAATTGTTAAGAAATTGATGAAAATGATAGTACGCATCTCCGAAATTAGTAAGATCATTCTACAGGTATTCTTTCTTTTGCAGAAAGCATGCTTGGATGCCTGAACAGTCATGACAGAAAAATTGAAATGTGCTTCAATCTGCCCATTTTTACTTTTTCATTAACATATAGTAGCCCCCGATCTTTAAGTATTTGAATTTTCTAGAAGTAAACATATAAAATCTTATAAAATGATACAACATGATGAAAAATAACACTAAGAAGACAACACACTCCACACTCTTTAATTTTCAATTACTTGTACCGAGCAAGTACCAGGATCTCTTCAACCCTACATAACATGTGAAAAACAGACTGAGCCTACTGTCAGGCTCTAGCTTATGACTAGTCTCAGTACCCTGTACTGTATTTCCAGCTTTGGCCAGCAGAGGACACACTGGCTGAGCCTAGACAGCGTTTGCACAACTCTAATATTCACTATAAACATTTGAGATATAAGTGTTATATCTCAGACATTTGTTGTCATCCTGTTTAACTAAATCGATGACAACTAAGATAGAAACAAACCAGGTGGCAATGCTTTCTGACACAAACCATTTTGGAATTGCTTACTAATATTTTCAACTGATTTTTCCTTAGTAAATGTTGAATTGGTGCCTGATATCTGTTACCTCTGAACCAAAAAATACAGAAATACAGAAAACCATTTTTGTGATACAGCACACAAGAGTACAGAAAACTATTTTTAAAATAAAGTATCAGAAATTTATTATCTTACCCGAACATACTGAAAGCCTTCAACAGTGTCTGTGTCGCTAGCAGGACACCAAGCAGTCCAAGCAGCTGAGTGTCTCCACTGCATGATCAGCAGCTTTTTACCCATTGCAACAACCTTTATGCAGAAGAAAATTAAACAAAATACCAATTGGGATGTTACATTAAAATATAATTTAAAAGTTAGAACACAGTGATGAAAATATATCACATTTCTGAAAGTTGTATAAACTTGATCCCCTTTCGTTCAGAAACAATATAGAAGAATCATGTTAGTAGTATAGGCTGTGACATGAGACTCATTAAGTTGATGTACAGTTGTTCTGGTATAGTTTTTTGAATCTAAGTAACACACACTATAGGGTTCATCTGTTACCTTTTATTAAAACATCTCTAGTTTTGGATCTAATTTATTTCATAAATAATTAATGGCTAAAAATGTTCATCAGAAAACTAAAAGTAAATTATGAGAAAGACATTTAATGTTATTTCCATAAATATGCATGATACTTTATTGGTCTAATAAATTAAATAATTTGTGTATTGCTAGGCTGTATGGGATAGAATTTTTTGCCATCCGAGGCAAATACATCTGCTCTGACCAAGAATCCTTTAGTCTCTACTCAAATAACCTGAAACGTGCACTCATAAACTGCAATTATCCTCCAGAATTTAGTCAAAGAACAGATATCAAAAGTAAAGACTATCTACCACACTGACACACACAACCCAAAATTAACCCTGTTTTCCTCATCCAGTTTTTTCCCTGGCTTGGAATCGCTAAACCAAATTCTTCGTTTTGGCTACGACTTCCTCAGATCCTTTCTCAAAATGCGATCTATTTTTCCCACTATCCTTACCACCACACCACGTGTCACCTTCAGCAGACCAACTAACCTAAAAATGTACTTTTACAGAAATAACACCCCTCTGATGCTCCTAGACCACCGTTCGGATCCTATCTGTGTAAAAGGCCCCAATGCAAAATGTGCAGTATGTATCCACCTGTAACAACCTATTGCAACTGTTGAAACCTACCCTATCATAGGCCATGCCACTGGTACCACAACCCATCTCATATACCAGCTCACCTGCTTCCACTGCCAAAGTTCCTACATTAGGCCTTACCATAAACTCATTATCTGTCAGAATGAGTGGTCACAGACAAAAAAACAGTTTACTCCAAAAACCTAGACTTCCCTGTTGTTCACCATGCCAGCACTCACAATCTCACACCCACAATCTCAATACCTGCTTCACACTCAGAGCCATTAGAGGACTTTCAGCTACCACTTCCCAGTATGAACTCTACAGATGGGACCTATCCAGCATACTAGACACTCCGTGGCCTCAATTTTAGATAATACCTTCCACCCTCACCGAGTTATACCCATCTCTGGCCAGTACAATATATATATATATATATATATATATATTGACCTTATTTCAAAACTTATTTTTGATTATTTTTATTACCATTATTATCATTATTTCTCCTTTTAAATGCCCCATTTTTGTTTCTTGTGAGTAATACTTGCAATTACATTATCACTGCTCTCCTCAACACCTCCAACGGTCAAGTTAATTCAGCATGTGGCTGTGTTGACCATGAGGCTTGCGCGATCCCAGCCACATGTTTCTTTCCACTGTTAACCATGAAATATCGTGTTTTTTGTGATTGCATATTATTTTGTGTTGCAGCTGCCCTCTTCCCTTCAACTTTGGTGAGTGTTAGGTATAATTTATCTTTCCTTTCCACATTAATATCATATTAGTGATACATGGTCCACAAGAAGTAGATGATCATGTTTTTTCTTCTGTTTGGCATTTAAAAAAATGGATGTGGAAAATCACAATGTTTTGTAAAATCATAAGGCAGTTACTTAAGTAATCTGTTACAGCTAATGTGAAGTCATGGAACTAAAATTGAATTTATTTGAAAAGTACAAAATAAAATTTAGAAATAATAGAGGATTCTTTTATTATTACTCATTACTCTCTATTATTCATATGATCTTGTTCAAACTGCAGGGAATGTAACAAAGTGTTATCTGCTGAAACATATTCAAATGATAATGGAAATCCTTTCATCGATATTATCTTGGCAATGCATGAACTTAAAATACATATAAAAATTTCTAGCTTTTATAAACAATAGTTAAATTATTAGTTTTTTATGAAATATTCTACTTAAAGTGTGTATAAGAGAAATTAAAATTTAAGTGGATAAAGAATCTCGGTGGATAAAGTTACATCAGCCTGACCATCCACAGGGTGTCCCAATCCATGAAGTCCTTAATGATCTATCCCCCAACTCCTCTTAAATCCAGAAATCCGGTATGGCATGAGGTATCCAACTTCAGCGTCAAGGAAAAATGGTGAAAAAGCTAGAACTCTTCATCTGTGAAACACCTATGTATTCAAGATCCTACAACTGTACTTCTGGGATTCCATCTGAAGAAAGGCCAGTGGGTTAAACTAAACTTCTAAAGAACAGGACAATGTAAATGCAATGCCATGCTCTATAAGTGTGGACTTGAGGATTATCCTGTCTGTGACTGTGGAGCTGCTACCCAGATTGTGAAAACATCGTTAAGAAATGCTCTCTAAGAAAGTGCGATGGACCATTTCAAAAAGATATCAGTGCTACAACTTCCTTCTTAGCATGAATGTAACAGTTGGACATCATTTTGTGAATGTTACCAATAGTCTTGTCCATGTATTTATTTATATGTATCATATTAGTTGCTTAGCCATACAATAAATAAATAAATAAACCACATTCTTTACTTCCTATTTTAAAAAAAAAAAAGGATTATTATGTAAAAAAGAATTCATGTATACAGAATAATGATTTAAACATAGATTCAGATTAGTTCTGTAATAATTTGTTTTATCTTCTCAGTTATCCAGCTGCGAATGTTAATGCTTATAAGTTACAGCAGGAATGGAAACTATTAGCTACATACGAATGAATTAGGCTGTCTGTGAAATAACATATCACAAATTCCAAATGAAGAGTGGTTTGATATTTTAATTACCATGCGTAGATGGGACCCACCGGGTCTGCTTGTAGCATACAAATGGCAACCTCGTGTACGTTCCAGACGATGATCCTTTATGTCATGACGATTACGTGGACGATTTTCTGTAGTATTCTCACCATCGAAGTCTGATAGCCGAAAGACGTGTATCCTGCTTTCACGGCCTGCAATAAAGGCGAATTTAATGTCAAAATAAAATAATTTTTCTCTTAATTGACAAATTTCTGGATAATGTAGACCTATTAACTAATGTCATAGGCATATTTTTTCACACATTCAGCTTTTGAAACCATTTTGGATGAAATGTTAATGTCAAAAAATGCAAAAGTCTATAATCATGATATATAAAATTATATTGAATTTAATTAAAACTTTGGTTTAATATTAATGAAATAAGGAACTGCAAGGAAAATAAACCTGTCACTCATCACAAATGAAGGCAGAAGGACCATGACAAATATATAAATATGAAGACACTTTACAATATTTCGGTATAAACCTTAAACAAAATTAGAGGAGCACTTATGGCAAGAGCATTAGATGTGTACACACTGAGACTCAGCACATGAATATGTACAGCTAAGAATGTTTCCACAGTACTATTTCATATTTAAAATGTCACCAAGTGCATCAAACAAACACAGTTCATTGCTGGAATTAGTAAAACTCCACTTAATTTATTTGTTGCAAAGCTTATGTAGTTAGCTCCCAACTACCTGGCCTAACCTATTTCATGCATGCATAAAAAAGAAAAATTGGTGGCATTTTGAAGTTTAATTTTTAAGACAATAACACCCTTATTTGAATTCATTTCTGTACGTTCTCACCCATACACAGCAGTGAAGATAATCTGTATGTACTTTGTCAAATATTGAGTATTGTGCAATGATAAATTTCTTGACAGATAATAGCTTTATGTGGGCAAAAATTCATGAAATGCATATTCAACTGTGAAACAGTGAGAAACACTTCCTCAATGATGAGCTACACAGCAAACACCTGGTAGTAGTGATCACTGAAGAAAACATAGGAAATGTTGAAGCAGAAGTTGAGATAAAGAAATTATTGCAAGACTGGGATAATTGAGAACAATAGTTGTACCCAGACTTCTATTTACAATGCAGAAGCAAGAGTAGGTGAACTGAAATTGGCCGGTTTGGAGCTATGTGATAGAAAAAACGATGCATTTCTGCAATCCAACATTAAGACAATGAGATCATAATTCTTATCATGATCCTCTGACCATAGGAGAATCAATAGATAGGAGCCATGCTATAAAATCTCCACCAAAGGTAGTGTTGTTTCAACAATGTGCTGTGTCAGTGAAAGAATTTCATAACTTGCCTAAATGGATTGAATAAAGCAGAATATTATGCCAACCTAATAGCAAACCTTCAGAATGGCATTAAAAAGATGAGAAGAGGTAAACTGTCAAGAGGTATGGGGCTCTTATACAACAATGTACCCTCCTACATTGTCTTCCATGTGTATGTGAGCAAGTCATTTTTGGAGGGCACATTAGAGAAGTGGTAGGGAAAAATTTCAAAGTCTAGCATCTATTAAGGAAGGCAATCAGGGCATATACAAGGGAAGGAATGTAATTGAGCTATAGAATCTTGGTATGTCCCTGTTCCTTTATGGCAGGATGGTTTGGGATCCATAATACAGGGTAATTCAAAATGATTGTCGGGGTTTCATGAATTTTTTACCGGCTGTGTACTAAACATACAAGTATTATCTTTACATAGATGAATAGACAAACTCTCAAAGTTTTGTTTTGTAGCAGCCGCTAATCTTGTAGTTACGTTTTATTCCGCCGGATGTCAGTGTTTGCAATATGGCAGCTAACGTTATAGAGAAGGCTTTTTGCACTCAAGATTTTCACGTGTGTCAGTCAGTTACCGTTGTCCAATGGCACTTTCAAAAAAAATGTATAAAGGATGCACCTTCAGACAATTCCATTTGGAGGTGGTATGCGCAGTTCATGGAGAAGGGCTGCTTATGTAAAGGGAAAAGCAGTGGTCGTCCTTCTGTGTCGGAAGTCGACGTGAACCGTGTCAGAGAAGCTTATCAATGCAGCCCGCGGAAATCAACAAGAAGAGGCAGCAGAGAACTGAACATTCCACAAACCACAGTTTGGTGTGTGCTATGAAAACGCCTAAAAATGAAAGCCTATTGCCTAGGACTGCTTCAGGCTTTAACACCTGACGACCATCGCAAACGTCTCATGTTTTGCAACATTATGCAAGAAAAAATGGAAGAAGATGGGTTTTGTAAAAAACTCATTTTTAGTGATGAAGCAAACTTTCACTTGTGCAGGAAAGTTAACAAGCATAGTATGGGACAGAAAATCCCAGTGCTTTTATTGAACACCAGCGTGATTCTCCAAAAGTGTGCGTGTTCGCTGTTGTTTCCAAGGCGAAAGAGTACGGCCCATTCTTCTTCAATGAACAGACAGTAACAGGACTAACTTACCTCGATATGGTCTCTGAGTGGTTGCTGCCTCAGCTGAAAGGGGTGGATGATTTCATATTCCAACAAAATTGTGCTCCACCTCATTTCGATCAGGCGGTCAGAACATTTCTCAACGAACAATTGCCGCAGCGATGGATAGGACGCGGAGCCGACAGTGACCAAATGCTCATGGCTTGGCCACCTTGTTCACCAGATTTAACCATATGTGATTTTTTTCTGTGGGGTTACATCAAGGATCAAGTTTATCTTCCTCCTCTACCTGCGACTATCCCGCAACTGAGAGAACGGGTCAGGGCCGCCTTTCTAAACATTTCTGATGACATGCTGCGTCGCGTGTGGGATGAAATGGACTATCGCATAGATGTGTGCAGCGTGACACAGGGCGCACATATCGAACATTTGTAAAGGATGTAAAAAAATTTGATGAGTTTCTTTACACATCAAAATAAGATTCAAATTCGTTTCTCAATTTTGCTAAGTGTAGGAATTTTCTGAAACCCCGACAATCAGTTTGAATCACCCTTGTAAGCTATCTATCAAATTTTGTAACGCAGTGACAAAATTTTATTCTTAGAACTACAAGTTAGATTGGATAGAATATTAGTGCATTTCATTTTTATAGTCAGTTTCTATGTTTATTCAAGTTAGAAAGCAGTTTTACAGTTGTTGAGATAGTATTTTGCATATCATCAGTTTTCGGCATTCGCCTGGAGGGGAAGTTTGTATCTAAAGTATTTATATTTGGCTAAAGTATTAAAGTTACGAAATTTTGTATGATAGCTAAAGTTAACATTTACTTAAAGATATAGCTATTTGTAAAATTTTAGAGTGACTGAATTATTTTTATAGTCAAGGCCAAATTTTATGTTGAAACTTTTTTCTGACATGTGATTTGATATCTGATGAGCCCGCCAGCAGCCATCCATGTGAATAAGGAAAAGAGTTTGTTCCCATGGTTTGTGAGAGAGCAGTCGCTAGGATTCTTTGAGAAGTAGGGAGCGCGAGGTGATATAGACGAGTACGTTCAGTTGGTCGGCCTCAGTTGTACAGAAGCAGTTGGTGCAACACCACATTAGGCTCAGTCTGCCAGGAACCGTGAACTCGATAACATGTAGCTGGATATGACTGCAAGTTTTATTTTGGAATAATGCTGCTTCTTTGATTCAAGTTAATCATAATGTTGCTGAAAAATAATGTTTCGCCAATTGGGGCCTTGGGATTGTTTGAAATTAACTAAACTATTGAACAATCGGAGTGCGTGATGAACTTTTTTTGGCTTTCTTGAACTAGTGAATAGATTGCTTGAACTATTGGGGTGTGGTCTGGCTCGAACGGTTAATCGAACTTGCAAAAAATTTCTTTGGAAAAATTGTCTGATTGCCTGTACAGTTTTTTACTTGGTGAAATTTTGAAGAATATAGTTGATCTAATGGCAATGAACTAGTTATCATCATTGAACTTTACCTTTCCATAGTTTTTGGGTTAAAATCTATGTGGCGACCGGGTTATTCTATTTAAGCCTAGACTGTAGCATCCAAGGCGACACACGGTCATAGTTAAGACAACGTGTTTATGCTCCACCGCAAGCATAAGCTACATTCTTACACCCTGTATGAATATAAAATATGGGAGTTAGAAGGGTTGTAAAGCATGGCACCTATCTTTTTCTGTGGAAATGACCATAGAAGAACCAAATGCATGTGCACACACACTGATATGTTATTTATTTTCCCTATCCATTTTTCTTTTCAACTTTTGTAGCTGATATTATATAAGAGCTGATTGGAAGTCATTAGAAGACAGAAGGCAGGTAAATAGAGTGATACACAGAGTGTATTAGTAATGAGACCAGGTAGATACTATGCAATGAATCAGTAGTATTGTGTGGAAGAGAAGAGAATATCCTGGCCATAGATTGGCACTTGACTTCAGGCATAAGGGAACCGGTAGTTTACTAGTGGGTTAGAGATTCAGGGACTGGGATAATTGTTTTACAGAGATGCTGATTAGTTTATCTAAATAAGTGATCAAATTAAAATTAAAATTTATGTAATACATAAGTAAATGTGTGAGGAGATCTGCTGTTGAATTAGCTCCATCAAAATCAGTAATAGCAGTTATATATATCTAAAGAGAAGAATCTATTGAGGGCACACTACAGCTACTCAAATTTTAATTACAGAGGGCAGTGTCTGAATTATAATAAATTTGGAAAATGTGTCAGTATACACAAAGAATGAGAAATAAATTGGGTATGATGACATTTTATTTCATTCACACATACATTGTTAAAGAAATCAATACACCCCGAAGTAGTTGTGTAACTTCACAGAAAGAAAGTTAAATTATCACAACAAAATGCTCAGTTACTAAGGTGAATTCTGTGAATTTATTGTATATATATTCCAGTGCCACCCAACATTCCAATTATAGATGAATAAGGCAAAACACTTTTAAACCACGTTAAAAAGAAATCTGGCATATTCTTGTCAAAAAGACTGCTTTAACTGTCGTGACAGATTCTGTGAACTCCTGATATTCCATGATGGCTGAAGCTGCTCTTTCATATGTCCCTCTCATTCTCATTTGGTGACGAGTCTGTATATGTGTTTGGTAAAGAAGGTATGTTGAAAGGAGGTAGAGAAATGAGGAAAATCGATTTTACTGGAACACTCAGTAGCTGGTGTTCATTACATACATGCAAGTTGCATGTACAGCATGGTGTGTAAAGCATGACAGGCTCCCAAAAAGCTTCAAACAGCTGGTGCCAGTTGGGAACATTGTTAAATCGCTGAAAAGAAGTCAGTGGTACCATACAGCATGCCAAATTATAAGGATCTGGGAACCTTTGATATTTCTTGCACTAAGTCTTTTTAGTACTCCTATTGCCTGCCAATACAGTGGGATGAGTGGGTGGTGGCATAGGTTTTTGCCATAGCATGGTGATAAGTAATGTTTAATGTTAACCCTGTTAACTGTAAGGTAATAACAGGTTTGGTTTAAAAAAAAAATCTATGAGATCTTTGTGGATAAACATTCCTGAACTATACACATCTATTACTTAGAAAGAACTATTCTTTGGATTATTTATGATGAGCAGTGAACAGCAGTAAGTATGAAAGGTGAAGTATAATTATAGTTAAACAAAGATTATATATATTTTTAAAAAAGTTATAAAGTCTGCATCTTCAGCCAATATCTAGTTAATTCTAGTATTTAATTTGGTCAGTGGTCAAAAAATACTTTTCTGAAGTGATTCAATAATGTGTACTTTTACCACCTCACCCAAAGGCATTACAACAGTTATTGTTTCATAGATAAGCAAAATCTAAATTACAAAGGCTTTTCTACTATGACCCAGTCAACCAACCTGACAGCTGTTTAAAGTGTACCTGAGGAAAGGACTAAGTAGTATCATAAAAACTATTTAAGTAATTGTCTGATATTTGAGATTACTTTGTAGAAGCACTTAATTGACTGAACAAAAAGTACTTGCGTCATCTTTCATTAAGCAGTGTTGAAGTTTTAATAGAAGCCTTCAGTAAAATTTCCCATATTCTGTGTCACAATAAACCAAATATTTTATGTTATAATACTGTTAGCAAATAATTCAGTCTGCAACACTATCAAACTATTTAAAAATAAATAAATATACGGTGAAGAATTAAATAGTATTATTGTTATTTTAGATCGATAGGTTAGATCGATCAGATAGCAAAAATCACCTACATTTCATTTGTAAATAATCAATCCCCATATAATCACAAGCATTTTCTACCTGATAAAACGGTATAAATAATTTTAATTTTGACGGGTTTTCTGCCAGATAATTTCTTTTTTCAACAACGTTTTGGCAGCAACCTCCGCTGCCTTCATCAGGTGAGCTGTCATATCGAAGCTACCAGAGTGTGTCATCCATATGCAAGGAAAAACTTATTTCTCACATTTTAATTTTGATTGCAACCCCTTTCTCAAACCCTCCAGTCTCTTCTACCACTTCTTTCTGGAACTGAAATTGTTATTCCATTCAGATAATTTCATTATAAAATTAGGATGGTGTAAGTATTACACACAATTGCTTGTCTCCTTCATTTGCATATAAAATAAACAGTCTAAATAGAAGGATTGAAATAATGATTGTTTGTGCATTTGAAATATTTCTTGATAGTGGAAGCTTTGTAAAAAGTATATTAGCGAAGAAAATCTCTTTCAACAGTCAGTGTCTGACATTAATCATGTCAGTTACATACCATATCACAAAAATAATGACTAAAATGATTGAAAATTGTTTTTAATAGGAACTTATTATTATTTCTTAGTAACTATAGCAATGATAAAAGTAGATATCATTGAGAACCATCTTTGAGTGCAATGATTATTATTATTGAAGCTATATCGATCCTTTTTTCAGGATGTAGCCTCTTTAAGTCTAATGAGCTGTATATTAGAATTTAATTCTACGTAGTTTTGTTGTAGTTCTTTCCAGGGTGATCGATCTATAGCCACCCTCTTCCAATTCATGCCTGTAACTTGACGTACAGTAGAACTCCAATTATCCGAACTCCGATTATCCGAATCGCTTTTTTAACTAAGATGGAAACGTACTGCGAAAAGGTTTCCCCTCTTTTATAAAAACCAACCCAATGTTCGGATGACTGCAGCTTTGTTTACCGAGTGGTATGGCAAAATTTTCATCCCTGAAGTGGAAACGCACCAAAAATCTCTTGGAAAAGAAGGCATTTTCAACATTCATACAATAATTAATTAAAATAGACCCTTTTTCAGAAAAAATCCGATTATACGAATTTTTGATTATCCGAATGGGGTCTGGTCCCAATTGATTCGGATAATAGGAGTTCTACTGTATATCCTTATCCCAGCGATCCAGGGGTCTTCCTCTTGCTCTTTTCAGGTTTCTCAGTATCCAATCCAGCACTACCATAGTCCATCTTTCATCTCTTTTGGGAGCAATATGACCGGCACAATACCATTTTTGGGTCATGACTCTTTTTAAGATGTCTGTTACTTTAGTTATTGAATGAATGTGCACGGCCCTTTTCCCGTCTCTTCTTGTAAACCCTAGCATTGCTCTTTCCATACTTCGCTGGGCAGTTCTCAGTTTTTGCTTTGTGTGACTATTTAGGGTCCAAGTCTGGCAGGCATATGTGAGGACTGGTAATGCACAATGATCAAATATCTGTTGTTTTTTTTTAAAGATGTACTGGCATGTTAGATTTAAAAACTATGGAATTTCTTCCGTATGCTCTCCAGCCCACCATTATCCGTCTGTAGATCTCAGGCATTGAGTCGCCATTCATATTGATCAGTTGGCCAAGATAGATGTACTGATCTACAGACTCAATACCAGAATCTTTCATATCTGCCTTGTCTTTATCTTTTTCTGCCCATTTGTTTTGCATGATTTTGCTTTTTGATATATTTATTTTAAAGCTCACTTCACTGCATGCTGCCTCTAGTTCATTTATCAGTTCTTTGAGCTCTCCCAGACTGTTTCAGTGCAATAATGCAGTGAGTAATTTCTTATACTATATTTTGTTTTGCTCCAAGTTTGCATCAGATTAAATAATAAACACAAAATAGTGTGATGGAATGGCTGCTAGTTTCAATGTGATGAAATTTTAAGGTTAAAAATAAATAAATTTGGGTCTCAGTAGAGCAGATTTCTGGTTCAGTCTGTGATATGATAAGTAAGGTACTTGTGGTGATGACTGAATAGAAATATTTCTAGTGAATGTTACATCTATGCCTGTATTGCCAAGAGTTCTCGGAACTCTTGCCATCCAAATTAAATTAGAATTTCAAAATAATGTCTCATTGCCATTCATGTGGATATCAGCCCTCTGTAGAACCAGAATCTTGCATCATAGTTTAGATTTTTATACTCAACATAATTAATCAGTTTAATGCCTTTGAAGTACTTGGACCTATTGTTTCCATCTAACCACATATCAATTATGCTACAGTTAAATATATACCTCATTTAGTCAATTTTCTAATTTCTATGTTATACTATAACTATTTTTAAGGGACCCAATATTTTCATATTATTTTCATGAATAATATCACAGCATAACAAATTATGATTTAATAAATATACCAATACAACTGTTCTTAAATTTTGTTGATTCTTGTAGTTGTATTGATATTTTTATTGAATTATTATTTTAACAAGCAAATGCAGAAGAAATGGCATAGAATAATTACATAACATCATATCAGGTTACGGTTAAACAGTGATTTATATTCAGAACATTAATGAAAGACAACCTTTATCTGCTCGGAAGAGAAGAATACCATGGGCTTCCACAACACTAAGCTGCTTTACAACCACTGTTTTGTCAAACACCAGGCGATGAGTTGAGCTTTCTGTTGAGAATAAGACAAGGTATCAAAAATCTGTTTCGTCACTCACACACATAAACACAAACACAAAAAACACACATACGCATTCAAAGATTTACAGTGCCTGACAAAACAAGTGAAGCACCCAGAATGGATGGAGGAAACAAAAAGAAACTTCATGTGAGAGGGTATGTAATGTTATTTTGGTGATGAAAAATTCAAGTCAAATTTATAAAAAACTTGTCAGTATGAGTCCACTTTTCAGTATGACAGTGCGTCCCCTTGTAAGTATCTTAGAATTTGGATAAATTGTAGTTTTCATAGCTACAGAGCATAAGGGAGGGAGTAAGCTTCCCAGTAAACATTAAATTTTCCAGTTTGCAACCATAGGATACGAGAAAACCGTTTCGTGCAGAAGCCATTACTGTAAACTAACTCAATAAATAAACCAATTTAAGAACAGTAAAGTCACTCAACATATAATATAAGTGCTAAATAAACATTTTTTAATAGTAAAGAACTTTTAAACTAACCTGGAATAGGGTAATCCATTATTAAACTTGTAAACAATAGATTTTGGTTATGTGATAATTTCACTAATTCTTACAACTTTTTGATGCAGTAAAGTAATTTCATAATAATAATAATTCAAAAGAAAGATAATTTCAGTAAAATTCAGTAGTTTCAGACCGTGTAATTATAGTAAATAAATTTTTAAACATTTCGATAGATACACTTTCACTTTCAACATTTTTAATTACATGTTTTCAGATTTTTCTCCGACCTAAAAAGTAGATTTTCTGAAAGAACTAAAAATCTAGTATAACATATTAAAATTTCAGAACATTTCATGCAGTGCAACAGATATAAAAACCAACTTTTAAAATTATTTCATCTTAATCCACACGTGGTAGGTTTCGAGATTTATTTGCGATTAAACCAAGCCACTTCAGTAAATAAAAGAACTGTTAAATCACGTAACTAAATAAGAGAAAAATTCAGACAACTTCACTTTTTTGGTATAAACAACACTTGTATAATTAATAAACATAAACCAAGGGTCTGCTAAACAGAATTAAACCCGATCTTTGTCAGACTCATAACTTTGCTATTATACCACCTATAATAATAAAATGTACATTATTTTAATCAGGAATTAAAGTAGAACATAATGACAACAATTTTAACACGATAATTTGCAATTCAGCAGGGTCGCCAAAAAAATTGCCAGAATTAACACACATCTCGGGGAATCACTAATTAACTTTCGGAAACTTTTTACCAATGCGCCTGAAACATAAATTCATTTACAAGCAATATAATTATTTGAGAATTTTCACTAAACACTTTTTATAACCCTTGAAGGTCAGGCTACACACGATTAAAGTTAGAACACATTCTATAATTACACCTTTTTATATTATTTTTGGAACGTGGCATATATTGGACCTGAGCGAGTATGTGTCAGGCGTTTGCTGAAGTGATTGCCAGTTAGGTGGGAAAAGTTGCGGTTGGTCGATGCACCGCCATGTTGATGTTAAGTTAATAGTAAAGACTATGAACTTGTAAAATTTTCAGTGGGGATCGGTCGGTGAAATTCTCTCTCTTCATAATCTGCAATTTGTTTGGAAAAGTTTAATCTGATAGCCTATTTGACTGTAAATGCTGTTTTTACAAATGTGATTTTTAATAAACTTTAAAATTTTTCAACTAGTGGCATTTTCAAATATTTTAGCTTTGAACCGTAACCTTTTCTAAGCTTTTGGTACAAATAAGCTTGGTGGCAGCTGATAAGCTTTACAGTTAAATATTCCAGGCAGGCACATGATCAATTTAAAAGTATAGAAGCAGATTCAGAGAACATTTTATTTTAATTAGACTTTCAGTTAAGGTATCTAAGCCTGATACTCAGCCCTGGTATCAGCTTGGGTCCTTACACCCTGTGGCCTGGATGGATGCACTGATTCAGTTGTAAAGAGTGTCATAAAGGTATTGTATCCAATCTTGAGGCATGCTAGCCTGGAACTGTCATAACTGGTCCGTGATATCCTGGATACTGACACTGGGACGTCTGAGCTGGTCCCTCATATGTTCTATTTTGGACAGATCTGGGGATCTTGCTGGTCACAGGAGTATGTCACCATTACTCAGACAGTTCATAAAGACATGTGCTGAACATAATGAATGGTGTCACATAGTGTTCAGTGATGAATCACGTTTCTGCATTATCTCAGGTGACCATTGTTGGTGAGTATGACAGTGACCTGGGAAGAGATCCCATTGTTCCAATGTTTAGGAGAAGCATAGCGGTGTTCATTTAGTTTCCTCTTCCTCTTTTGGGTGCTTCACTTTTTTTTTGTCAGGTAGTAACAAAGGATTGGTAAAATAAACCTATCACTCACAAATGTTGAGGGCAGTTACTAATACATAAAAATCTTTGGTTTGACTACTTATTCACGTACAGAGGTACTAGCCATTTGGCAAGTGAGGTGCCTACACAGTTCACATAACTCCATGACTGGGCAGCTTGGGAGTAGTTGCGGTGGAAGGGATTTAGTATGGAAAAACAATATTGCTGGTGTCTATGGAACACAGAAATAGTTGCAAATACATAAAGTAAACAATAATAATAATAATAAATACATAAATGAGGGGCTAACAATGGAATGACCTGGCAGTGTGGCTCAGTGTGCTGCACACTGGGTTGGGGAGATACAACGGGGCCGGGCAGTGTCCCAGGTCCTTGCATACCAGCAATCATTAAGGCAAATAATGGGATAGTCCCCCATCTCCACTTCATAAATGACACATTTAAAAAACAAACATACTCTTTTCACACACGGCTCACAGTTGCAAGCTTGGGAGACAGATTACAACATTTCCATTTCTCCAGTAGTCTAGCACCCAAGGCAGAGAGGGAAGATGAGGGCACTTAAAACTCTGACACTAGGTAACTGAACTAGCCACTTTGAGATCTCTTGGCTAAATAAGGCATAAAAAAGTAAAATAATGAAGTAAAGCAAAGCATGATGGGTTTATTGGTAAGAACTTATCGGAGGTTCAGGTCAGGGGGATACCTGGTGTCTAGAATATTTGAGCTAGTTGCCATCTTTGAGGTTCAGGAGCAGCGATAGTTTCCAGATAAACTCCTTATTTTATAGGCCAACCAGCTTTCAATTAGAATGAATGGCCACAGGAAAACAGTCTATAACACCAACCTAGACCATCCACTGGCAGCTCATCTCAGTTTCCACAACTTTCACAACCTCAACATTTATTTTAAACTAAGAACTATCATAATTTTCCCAGACACTACCACTACATCTGAACTCTGTAGATGGGAAACTAGCTTATCAACACAGCATGGACATCAGCTTCTAATAAGACCTTACCAATAAACACATCACCTATTTGTTATTCATTTATTCTTTGTATCTTATTCCATTATTGGTCTCTTATTTATGTATTTGTTTATTATTATTTTATAACTTTATATATTTGCACCTATTCATACATTCCGCCTCAACCAGTGATAATGTTCTTCCACAGTTATTGATAGTTTACTCTGTTTATTCAGTTCCCTCCAAACTACCCCCCTTCATTACTATCACCCTGTTACTCATGGCATTCCCAGTTATGCAGTAATTAAGTTCTTCAAGTTCATCTCATATTTTGTGTGTTCATCGCTGCTTTCCTGCCTTCAACTTATCCTTTATTATTTTCACCGCCCAAAAGCCTTTCCCATTTTATTAGTATATGAGAAAAATAATTTTTTAAACAAATGAAAGTAATTATCAGTTATTTTATGTAAGCATTGATACATTTATGAAATTCAGATATAGATGTGCAGTCTTGAAAATATAAAAATGGATGTTTATTCAACACTTAATTAAGATTGAAATATGAAATTAATACTGAAATATTAGGCATAAAATATTGATAAAATTTGTTCAGAAATAAAAAAGTTACATAGTGGTTCAATTCTTTTTAGCACTGCCAGGCACAATATGAATAATAGTATTCAAAACCCGCTAAACAATTATGTACCTTCAATGAGGAAAACTCCAGCGTCAGTGGCTGCCATTAGTTTTGAGTCTCCCCACGAGTCACCACAAGTGATATCATGGGGGAAATCTGGATAGAAGCAGGCAGGTTCCCACGGAGCACGTTTAAATAGTCCTGTTGTGGCAAGGCTTGTAGGTGCATCGCCCCTCATTATGGTATCCAGTTTAAGAGCTTGTCCTGCACGAACGAACTCCACTTGACGGGCTTCCTCTTTCCGCCTTGACCCTCGAGGAGGATCTGGCAGAACGTCACTGAATGCTCTCCTATTTAGCATTGTCTAAAGATTCAAAATTACAAATATTATTTTTAAATTCTATGGCAAATGTGTTTAACTTACTAAAAACTGTTCGTTATAGGTTATGAATTTTCACTGAAAAAATTTAAACTAAAAATGGCATAATGCTTAATTTGATGTATTAGAAAGTTGACACTAGGCCATATGGTTCCTTGCCATTACTAATAATATCAATGTGAAATAATTATGCCATTTGAGACATTTGAATAAGTTTTCTTTTGCAAAGGGGTTAGACCAGTGAAAAAGTGTTTTTTTAATCTTCCAACATGATAACATCACCATCTGTAGAAATGGTGTCCTTTACTGATATCTTTGGACTTTAAAAATATGTAAGTTTCTTCTAAAATTATTCTCAACATCCATTATACCAAATATCTAATTAAACAATTATGATGATGACTCAAATAAAATATGGGCTGAAGGTGCATTTCACATTCACAACAGTAATGAAAATCACTGAGACTTCTTAGTACCAATATTATAAAAGGGTAAAACAAATTATTATCTCTAAACATACTTCAGTGCTACAGTGCAAAGACTATTAGTGATATTCTTTTTGAAAATACCATAAATGAGTATGTTATTTTATTTTCTCTTCGGGCTTTATGGCTTGTCTATGCTGAAGTCATTAGAGCCAGGAGAGGAAAGGGGAGAAGGTATGGGAAGGAATTTAGCCAAGGCCTTTTGGAGGAACCATTCTGGCACTGACCTGGATTGATTTTGGTAAACCACGGAAAACCAAAATCTGGATGGCTGGATTGGTATTTGAACCCACGTCTTCCCAAATGCCAGGCCTGAGTATTATTGCTCAGCTATCAGCTTCAGTACATAACTAATAAATCCATGGAGGTTTCTGTTATGGTCTGAATTCTATTGATGTAAGAATTTAAGTTTTTATGTTAATATATATATTGATTCCTTGGATGAGTATCAATTACATTCCACATAAACATTGAGAGATTTGAAGCTAGGGATTAGAAATGCATTAACCTGAAGGTTTTTTTAAAAAAAGAAATAAATTAAAAAGAACAGGAATCCTGATAACTGGATCTAGCTTTGATCCTGAGTCATCATGAATACAAGTCTAATAACTTACTGTTGCACTGCATGGTTCGGTACATAGTGACATTCAGTTTTAATTTTTTGTCAGGCCTAGTAGTAGTAGTAGTATTCCTTCTTCAACAACTTCTGATGATGTTTTAACCACTGAAAAATTATTCATGGGTTATACTTGATGAATGAATCATCACACTCCACCAATACTCTCTTAACTTATATAGTTTATCAGTACCTTCAAATATTTCACATTATTGATAGAGAACATTTTTTATGGCAAACATGCAGTCAAGATAAGTATAAGAGGAGAAGGCTATCTTTCACACTATGAATTAATGTTTCTCACTTTTTTTTTATCATTGTTCCATGAAAGCAGGGCTGAAGTATCTGCGTGATGATGGATATTCCTTCCACTGACAGCCTTCTTATCACTGACTTCCTCACCTTCATAGACTATATCGTTCTGCATACAAAATCTTCTTTTCAAGTCAGTAACAGATAAATCAATAAATCTGAGAAACTGCAACCCCATTAATACTTTGTAGCAGCATAATTAAACATCTCCCACAGATGCCACTGTTTGGTGCATATCTATACATTCTTTTTTTCCCAATCACTCCTTACTGAATTTTTCTCAGGCTTACTCATGCATGGATACCACATTATTTGCCTTTGATGTTTTATAGCTAATAATCATAAACTAATTTTAGAATGTACCAAGCCCATTCTAGCAAACTGAAATTACCATAAATTTCCACACCAAATTTGGCCTTCCCAACAGTACATGAGGCTGATGTAAATGCATCTGTTCAGACCAGCAAACCCTCATACAACATTCTATTTATCAAACCATCATACGCAAGAAAATTATTACTCAAAACTTGTGATTATATAATCACTTGTATTACATACTACATGAATCACAATATCATTCTGCTTTGCTTGTATAATTTCTCTTATATTTTGGATAAAGCTTCATCCTGTATCAGTACCATGACTTGCTATGAGTTTGTGATTCCTACAGAGAATATTTCAGAATTTCTCACACCAAGCTAGCTGATACAATAACATTTTGGAGATCCAGAGTTCATATCCCAAAATGTGCATACACATTTTGGTTTCCGACATTTTTTTAGAAAAAAATAATTTCAGGTTATTGTAATGGTGATTTCTTAATAATCATCAGCACTTCTGTGGGCTGTCTGGCACATCATCTTCCATGTTTGCTAGTCTCTCCAGCATTCCTCCTCCACTACTTGTCTCCAGTCATTTGCCTTGCCCTTTATGTCTCTGTAGACCTGATCCATCCATCTTGTCTATGGTCTTTTGCTAGATTCCTTTTCCTTCTCTTTAACTTTTCTTCTAAAATATCAGCTTTCAAGTTCTGTCTGATGTTTTCATTTCCAATCCTATCTCTCCTTGTGACATTTCTTTTACCTTTCAGAAACCACATCTCTGCTACCTGCAGTCTGCTTAAATCTCTCATCATTCAACTTAATGTTTCAGAGTCATAGGTCGACACTGGTTGGTAGTGCACCTTATGGAGATAGATTTTGGTTTCTTTCTCTGTGTTCTGTTTCCAGATTATGTCCTGAAGCAGATGATAAAAATTTCCATTCTTTTTTATTCTTTGTCTTACTTCATTCTTCATATTTCCATTGGTAGTTACACTACTTCCATGGTAACAGAACCACTCCACTCATTCATGTTTCTTAATACAGACCATAATTAAATTATTTCCATTTTTGTGGATTGATTAAACAAGCTCTCACAGCTAGTTCTCAGCTGTAGTATTCTTGAAGCAGATGAGTAATAAAACTATGAAACCACTACCTCATCTATGACATATCGTGCAGTTACTAACAATGGTTTATTCACAATACAAAAACAAATATTACCAAAATAGCAGCAATGCTTCTTTCCATGTAAAAGATGCTGCTACAAAATCTGCAGCAAGCATCTAGTTGCCTCCACTTAATTGCTTCGTACATCTATCTTACCCTAAATGTTCTTCATATTCCCTCCATGTTCCTTAAATTTTTAATAATTTCAATCACTATTTCATATCCTAGGTGATAAGAATATCTATTAACAAAATGGTTATCAGATTACCAACACAACCAATATCTCCTTGATATGAAGCACCAAGCACAAACATTAGGTAAGTCAGTTATTCCTTTAGCGTCCATCTTCCAGGGAAAAGTGCTACTAACGAATTTTTTTTTGTTTTAACTTTTTTTCATTTTTCATCTAATTTCTTACCTTCCTATTAGGATATTTATTTAAGAATGAAGTTTTCCATGGCATCAAAAATTAATATAATGTCCTCACATAACTAGCCAAGTGCACAATTCACCCAAGAATATTTTATTAATTATACTTCTTTTCCTTAACAAATATGTCTATATATGCTGCCGAGCTAGTTTAAATTTGTATAAGTGTTCACTTATAGCCCTATCATATTCCTGTGCCATTTCAGTAAGGCCAGATGTTCTTGCTGAACACTACATTGTCTGAAATTTTGGCAAGTGCATGACCTCTTTCCCTTTGTTTTAATTTAATGTACTTGCCTACTTATCACTAATGTTTTATAAAATGTGATCACATTCTTTAAATAATCAACACTACCAAATGAATTCAGTGTTTTGGTTCAATTGGTAAGTTATATTTAATCACATTCATGTTATGAATTTCTTCCCTTATTTAGGTAATGTTTGTTTTTTTATTTGAAATCGTCGTCTGAATCATTAATATATATATAATGTTTTATAGCTCATACACCTTAAAAAAATATCTAATGTGGCTTGGGAAACTTTTGGATTTGGATCCTAGTTTATTAGTTTACTTAAGGAAACTTTGCAACATTTAATCTGCCATCTAAATTAATTGCTGCAGTTTCATATCCAGCAATCAAAAGACTGACATATTACAGCCATTTGAAATTCAATTTCCAACATTTCCTTTCATATTTTCTTATCATTTCTGTTTTGATTGTACACTGCATAGTAAAAACTCACATTTGAATATTATTTTTTTAAATTTTCATATGCACTGTATTATTAAGTGTTAACAATTTTCCTTGAATTTATTGTCTCATTCAGCTGCATTGAGCACTTTAAATACTTTTGATCTTTCTCATTTAAGCTGATGATTATTTGCCAGAATGTTTTGATCAAATACTTTCTATAACATAAGAACGGAGACTTTCCTGGCGTATGTTTCTATAACATTGAATAAGCTCTTCACTTGAGCCATAATAGCACAATTATAAATAAATAAGCAATAATTAATGTGATATGTTAACAGACCAATACCAATGAATTCAATATTCATCACACTACACATAAACCACTAGCTATAGTAATGAAAAGCTACACTTTTAATCCTTAATGGTCAAGAAATTTGTAGCAGAAAATTACTGGTGGATTAGATTTGCTAGAAATAAAAACAATTTAAATACACCACTTACTGTGCAGATGCTTATTTTTCCAATGCTTCGAGGTGGTTTTGAGTGGGCATAAACAAATCTCACTTTTGTAAGTTACAGAAACCTGAACATACAATCAGTAGCATAAAGTATGTACCATGTTACTTGGTACTCTCCTACAAGCATAGAATTTTTATGCTGACTATATACAAATAGTAAATTAACCTATTTAAATTAATTTTGTACTATTAGCAATTCTATTAGTTTGTACCGTAGTCTTTTCAGGTCTGCAACCAGATGATATTTATAGTTTTTAGCTAATGATACCTAAAAACTTGAATTTTCATTTCCACAACAGGCACAGATGAAATGTTTCTCTGTCTTCTTATTTAGTTATCCTTTTTCTTCTTCTTAGGGTTCTGTATCTGAAGGTAAATGGCACTCTATTGCTGTCTTTCCTCTGTCTGTGTGCAGATCTGTCTGTTCACACGTGACAGGAATCTAGATTTTAAATGGAATAAGTTCCAGAGTTCTAAATTTGTACATGTTAAATGTTTTATTTACCCAAAACTGAAAATCATATTTGAAATTTTGTAAAATTATACTTTTTTCTATGCCAACCTCTGGGGTATAGTTGCTTAGAGCTTTTCAAGTAGAGTGCTATTTTTTCTTAAATATTTTTATTACTGGTGGGTAATAAAGTGAATAGCCACCAATGTTATCAATTTAGGCATTTTTTTACCAGATATATCTAAACAAAAACATTATTACCTGAGAACTAGGGACAACAGTAACAGTGTCCTGAATTTAAGGAGCAAGTACTAAATAAAAAATTAAAAGTTAGTACAGGAGAACCACTACTCAAAGATGATGGTAGAATGGTGTCAACAAACAGTAAATATATGATTACACATAAATATTGTAATTATTGGGTGTATACTCTTCATTAACAAAATAAAATGGTGCACACAAGGTGGGATTCAAGGCCCAATTATTGTGATTTGAGGCAGTTGAACAAATGGAAATGGTTCAAAAATGAAGAAAAAAGGACACAGAATGCGGTAATAACTTGGAGAGAATATATTTGAACTTGACAAAATGAATAAATACAAAGTCAAAGGAATGTAAAGATAATTTTTGTGCTGTCCAGGTGGTGTCAGAACAACGCACGAAATGGCAAAATTTGGCAAACAGACTTTAGCCTTTTCCTAGCGTAGAAGTGCACTGTGATGAGTTCTGCATGCATTACTAAACACAGCTACCAATCTGGATTGTTTGGCATTATGGAAGTTTGCCATTATAGAAAGTTTGGCATTGTGGAAATTTTGGCATTATGGAAAGTTTGGCCAGGCACCAGAGTGGAAATGTCATGTGGCTTGTGGTTGAACAGCATGATGGCAATCAGCGTATCAGTTGTTTCCTTCATAGCTACACATTATGACACTGTAGGTTGTTGATGTTATTAGTGTGTTTAACAATCTCTAGTGACTCTTTTATCTGCCTTGGCCATCACTGATTTTCTTTCAAAAGAAGGCTAGTAGTTGATAGAATGACTGATCTTAGATGAATGTCACACAATGGCTGACTCAACCATATTGTTTGACTTTTAGCAGCAAAAAGACTATGAGAACACATCCACCACTTTAAGTTAAACAATATGAACAATTTAGAAAACGAGGAAAACTTAAGAGGATTACTGGTTTGGTTGAGACCCAGTGGTTACCTGGTTCCTAGTTTGCACTGGTAGACCAATTCCCCATTGAAGTAAGTCACCAGATTTAGTACACAAACAACTATATTATGACACATCACAACCAACTCAATCCAGCAACCTTCATAAACTTTCTAAGAATAAACATAATCTAGCCTCAGCCATACAGTACTCCCCAAGCCTTGAATTCATCAATCACATCCTACAGTATGTCATGATTTTCTTCAAAACTTTCCTGAAATGATACTTCCCTAAAATCCTCCCTACCCGTCTCCGAACACATTTCCGTGGCCACACTAATCTCAGCAAACTTCTACTCTCTAAATAGCAAATATTTTTCCAATTGCAAATCCTTTTGCTACTTCCTATGGAAGTTGTAAGATGTGTTACATGTACCATGCTTCCACCACCTAACCAGCCATGTGATAGCAAAGGGTTTCCCACCATGGGGCATGTAACATGTGAAATCTCCTCTGTCATATGAAGGTGGATCAAATATAAATGGGATTTATTTTTTAATTATTTTTACTTACCATAGCAAATGAACCAAGTGCATACTATTTTCCTAGCATATCAGAAGCTTTTTGATGCCATCATCATAAAGGGAGTAGTGTCAGTTGTTAATTTTGCATGAAGCCTTCCACCTCGTTGTCGTCTTCAAATCATTGGCCTCCCAGTGCTTCTTTCAGTGGTCCAAAGAGATGAAAATTACAGGGTGATAGGTCAGTGCTGTAAGGAGAATGATCAAGTGATGTACAGTTCATTTTCTCCAATTTTGCTTGATTGAGAGCTGCGGTGTGTGGCTGAACGTTGTTATGGAGAAGAATCACATCTCTTATCGGCTGATCACATATTTTTTGGTGATAAGCAAGCTTAAATTTTTCCAAAAGGTTGCAGTAGTATGCTGCGATGTCCATGCAAAAAAACCTTCACAAGTGAGAAATTTAATAATTACGCATTGCGTAATTGAGGGGTGCACATCTTGCTCTGACATTGTTAGTTGTATTATTGATTGCACGTGATAAGACCAACAATCACTCTCCCCACTCCTGATATCCCCAACAAACATGAGTAGAAGTGTGTGACCATACGGACTATTGTTGCGCGTTCAGTTAAAAATGTCCCATTTATATTTGATCCACCCTCGTATTTCAGTTAACTCATAACAAATGTCTCACTTCATACATAGATGTGACCACAAATTAACTCTAATATACTATCTGTCATATACTATTTAACTGCAACCAATGTCTTGCTTCATACATAGGTGTGACCACAAATCAACTCTCAGTAAAGGGATATTCCCTAAATGATATTCACTCCAGACCTGGATCACCCAGTAGATGGCTAATGCCACCTCTCAAGATGCCACTAATTTCTATTAATGCTTCATTGTTTGTACTGTCAGAGCCCTCCCTTACAGTAGTGGCTCCTTAGAGCTCATGAAGCGATAACTGTTCTACCAGTACAACCTGGGTCTCAAACTAAGATAATATCCATTGATACCGTAAAATTTTTCTCCTTTTCCCTTGCCTGTATATTATATTTAATTTTTTGTTTACTTAATATTTTCATTTATTATATATGACAGGGACAATATAACTGGTGGTAGGCAATGAAAGTTTGGGTTCTATTTTTTCAAGCTATTGGTCCCACTCCCTGTCCTTTAATTTCCCTTTTTGAAGCTGCTCCCATCCTTTCCATGTGCTCAACTGCCACAAATCACATCTGGCTTTTGACTTACACTTTGTGCATGTCATGGTGATGAAGGTCGTACACCTGATAATTGCTATGTTTCAAGTGTGTTCATGTCTTCTTTGAGTATCAACATCATCCTGATATATTCTATTATAAACAGTGGTTTACCCCCAAATTTTCTTGTATTTTTGGTTTGTTTTGTTTTGAACCACTGTAACATATGGGATCCTCATGATTAAAGTATGTGTTTTGTCAGGACTGGAGGAGGTAAAAAAAGATTCATATTGGAGGCTTAATGCAAATTTGAGAACAATAATTACATAATTATGTGTGGCAGAAATCACACATCCTTATGGAGGTCAGAAAAAGTAGTGAAAGGTGGATATCAAGTAACAATGGAAAGTAATAATTTAATAACTTTTAAAAATCATGTGGTAGTAATAATATAATAAACACAAATTAGGAAAGGAAAATGAAACACAATTTGCCTTAGATGATTGTTGTGTGGTGTGAACACATAAAAAAGACAAACACATTGACACAGAACATTACGGGGGTGCTCTCCATAATGTTGTCTTGTTGATAAAGGGCTAAGAGCCAAAAATTATTATGTTATTTGTGTTCTTGTCTTTTTTATGTGATCATGCCACACAATCATCATCTAAGGTAAGTTGTGGTTCATTTCCCTTCCTAATTTGAAATTCATTTTGCTACTTACCACCTATTATTTCATCGTTACCATAATATAATAATCAATAATCTAAAAATTTGTAAATTTTAGATAGTCACGAGTTTATTAGTGCTAGGGCTGGAAAAGAAAGGGTATTATCAAAGACTAATGCCTAATGCCAGGGGTAGTCTTGTGACATAGCTAGTTCAATCTGTATAGAACAAAAGGCTAGAAATTCCTGTAAAGTCTATGATGGCTATAATCATGAAACATTTGTTTAAGTTCTTGGATTTGTGGGAATTAGTAGATGCAACCATTGGGAGATATAGGTTTTCAGTATAAACTGTGTACCTGATGGACAGCTTGTTGGTGATGAATCCTACATATATAAACTAATACAGTGGAGGCAACCTGTTTTTTGGGGGGCAGGGGGTTCTTTCTGGCTTGTTGATGTTACTAAAGCTGGGAGATGATGGAGGCTAAGAACTGGTAATTCAACCATGGCATTTTTGAAGGAACCATGCAACATTTGTCCAGAGTGATTTTGGTAAACTCAAAAACGTCAAAATCTGGATGGCCGGACTGGGGATCGAACTCACGTGATTTTGACTGTCGAGCCTGGGTGCTAACTGTTCACCCATCAGGATATGAAATGCATTAATAGTTCTTTAAGCTTCTGATGAGTAATTCAGAGCAATACATGCAGTTGATTTCCAGTCATAAAAGCTATATTTTTCACAGCATGATCTGGAAATGTAAGCGCATTTCTATTTAATGAAAGTTTTGTGTTTGTTTTGAATCAATGGAGCAATTAGTTTTATCACCTACTGTTATTTTCTGATGCATACTGAGGCTGTGATGCAGATCAGAATATGTGGTCAGATTCAACATTAGATCTATGCTTCTACCACTAACATTTCCAAACTTCAATTAGCTATATTTTTGCTAGAATCTATGATTAAACATTTGCCTGTCTAAAGGGCAGATTGTAACTACTTGACTACCGGTATCAAAATTAATGGTAATTCTGTGTAAATGCATGTCATCATTAAGAAGACTAATAAATCACCTGATATGGTTATCAGAAGAACATCAGTCACTGTAATAAGTAAGTATTGAGCCGTATGTGCAAGTGGTAGGATGGTTCTTTCAAAAGACCATGGCCAAATTCTCTGTCCCGAATCCTCTAATGACCTCGATGCCGATGAGCAGTAAAGCCCTAAGGAAGTAAAAAAAGAAAGTGAACTGAGGATGATACCAATTAATACTAAGCAAGCTGGCACAACAGTGATGCTCTGAATTCCAGTCTGGTAAATCATGCTTCTATTTTTCTCGGTGCATGTGCATGAAGTTACACAAATGTGATTTTAATAGTTTTCCTAATCTGTCTCCAAATTTTGCAACAACAGCATTTATATAAACACTGACACTAAACAGTGAAGGACACATGCAGCATACGTAAAAAAAAAAAAAGGACCATGAATTATTAATTTTTTATATCAAAGCCTGGTTAATTTTTTTATGCTGCCACGATCTTCGGATGTTTAATTCAGTTTATGTTAACGGAAGTAGCAAAGTCGTATTTTTGCGCTAATAATTTAAAATTCCAAATCCTTGTTTACCTTACATAATAGTTTTGCCATACAGTTTGAATAGTGATCAGTCACGAACTGTTCTTAAAATACATTACAGCTCGTATTACTTCGATCAGTAGTGCCCAATCTGTTTCAGTCTGTGATGTGGAGCTTAGGTGTCAAAAATGTCCGCTCACCCCTCTTCCTTCGACCATGTGTTCCGAGTAGAGGTCCTTTATCAGCATATCCAGAGTTCGTTCTCGTTTCTGTGAGAAAGTTGGCGTGTTGAAAGCGGCCTTCTCTCCGTTGATCACTGTAACACACAGGCAACTGCTTTCAGCATCTCCTCAATCTAATGTGCGTTTTTCATTCTTATTTCCAGTCCTGCACCTTTTAACATATACAGGCTTGGACACCAAACACTCAAATATAGTCAAAACTTTTCCAGCAAGTGCTAAAGGCACTTATTATACACGCAGTATAAAATGTTAAATATTATAGTAGTAAGCTTCAATGTTATGCTTTGATTATTTGTAGTTACCTATTAGATAGGATCCTAAATCATCTTTCTTTATACTAAATCTAATTCTATTTCCAGTATGTGAAATAAGGTTATACTTTTAACTGTTAGCTTGGGGTAGTGGACAATACCACACTCCTCCTGCAGAAAAAAAAAACTGATGCTTGTTAGGGTCTTTGATATTGGTACAAAATTCACAGCATTTTCTGCATTCCATTCTCATGAGGTTTCATGGAAATGGTTCCTAATAAGCTAGTGTAACAATACTACCAGTCCTGCTCACTATTATTCAGGTTGCTAGATTGAGGATGAACACCATGTAAGGAAACAACAGTATGTATAATTACAGGACTAATTACTCAGAAAAATAAGATATCACATAGAAGTGTAACAGCACTAATGAAATAGTTTCATGAGGGCACATAATTTTGAAGACTGTCTAACATATCATTATAAAATACAATGTGAACATCATGGACATAAACAGGAGGGAAAAAACTTTGTTTAGTGGGGTATCTGGTGTTAAATCGATAGACGTGTAATATGCATCTAAAATCACGAAAACTACAGAGCATAGTGGCATTAAAAATTAAATTGAACTCAAATTTTCTTGCCCTGCTGAAGAACTCTTAAACCCTGAGCTGACAATTATGAGAATGTAATACAATTATGTGAAGATAGTACATCAAATCTCTATAAAGCTTCAGGATGATTGAGGTTTTATTGATTAATTGTAAAGATTTTCAACGTGTTCTTTGTAACAATTTAAGCTTGGCAGATGAAGGTAGATAGAACATGGTATATGTTCAGTCAACTAATTACTTGGTGCCATATAAATTACAATAGAAAGCTACAGTTTGTGGCTGATACCAATTAAGCTTAAATTATGTGTTTGTTTGCCATATGTAAAGCACAGGTGTAAAAAAAGTTAACTTCTATGAGAACAGTTTGAACAGTATTATGAATCAAAATAAAAAATATATTTATCTATGCATGGAAGTTGACAAACAAAATGTGCAAATTTTAAACTCTATAGCACTTCTGACTGTTATCTGGTGTGGTGAAAGTATTCAAGCTGATTGGTAACCATCTTATGAACCAAACAAAAACTTTTATAGGTATCAGATTCTAAAGATTATATCTACGGATGTAGTTAATTTTGAATGTGTTGCCATACACCAAGCCGCATTTTGTTGTTACACTCTCTTGAGCTTGAAGAACTTAAAGTATTAATAGACATAGTGAACATGGATAGAGACAATCGCGCTATAATATAATTGTTTCAGAGGTTGTGGTTGATAGACTCGAACTGGCTGAAATACCCTAAAGGTTCATTCTGCAAAATTTGAAGGATTTCTATTTTATTTAAAGGGAGTGTCATCATCCATCATCACCATTCTCCATCCAATAGCTGCCAAGGTGATTGAGTGTGCTTACAAAATTATATAGTAGATAATTTTTAGTCATCTATAAGTCAGGATGTAGTTTGCATTATTTATTCGACCGGCAAGGAAATTTGGTGATGCTGGTGCAAAATACAGCCCCATGATGGAAAATCGAAATCCATAGTTGTCTTCAACCTAACAAAGAGAGGCACACAAATTTGTTACGAAGACTATCACTTCTGTCACTTTATTATTCTTACTGGATGGTGTCATCAAGAAGTTTCTCGTAGAGCTGTGTTGTTCTTGATGCATCTCGCTAGCATTCTCAGCTGACAGCGATCTCAAGAGGTCACTCGCTCATTCACATCTCGACACCCAACATAAGCGTTGGTGCATCTACTGCGGTAGCAATACACGAAGAAGATCCAATGCGGAGCCATGGAGGACGTTGCCTAAGCTGCAAGATGGGAGACTGTAATTGTTCGGTCCAGGGATGGCAAAGTTTCAATAACCCCTCCAGGTTGCTATGAAGATGGAGCTCGATGGTCACTAGTTGTGCAGAGCAGTTAGTAATACAGGTACCTTAATGTTATAGAGGAGCCATAATTGCGGTGTTAACTGTACATATAACCTTTGAAAGAACAAACTTTGTACACATGCTACCAGCAATATATGATTATTTATGGACATATATAGCCTGTGGCGCGTGCTGATTTGAACAATTCGGCTGCATAGCGCGGCTTGCAAAACCACAGGCCATGGGAAGCCAGCATTATGTTTTCTTGTCCTTTCATTGTAACTGACCGCTCGGCTTGCTGGGTAATCGTATTGCAATCCCGCCTTCTCCTGCGTACCTGCCCTCTTAATACCCGGCAGTTTTCAGTGATCACAAAGGTAATTACTTTGACGACAGACAGTTTTTTCACAAAACCTGCCTTTTGCGAACACAGTAATGCAGCACCATTATTACAAATCTTACATGATTCACAGGGAAATGGCAACAACACCATCCCTTAAGACGAGTCTTACTTTATGAAATTTGTTGTTTAATGACACTGGCCATCAAAAATAGCAATTAAGGTGTTTTTATCTAAAAGAAAATTCATATCCTAAATATGCCACATTATTCAATTATTCGTGCATATAATTTTCATTCACTAGCGGGAGAACTTTTGTTTAAATTATCGGTGCTAATATGTATTGTCCTTAATGATCTTCATAGTTCACGGGAAGTTAAAACCTGGTTGTATCTTTTTCTGCTCAAATATACACCAGTGTTTGACATTATGAGATGACAAAAAGTCATGAGAATCTTACCCCCTGCTGGAGTTAATATGTGAAACCGAGGATTATGTTTGCGACAGTAACATGTCATCTGTCTTTACTTTTGATCTTTTCTACCGCTCAACGAAACCACTTTGGTCCTAAAAAAAACTCAGAGAGGTTTCCTTTGCTCATTAAGTATTTACCTGTATAAGAGGACCAACCATGAACTGTTTTCTTGGATTATTATTTGCCAGCCATTTTTTAATCATGAACTGATGGCCCTCTTAGAGTTATGGGGAAGTGCTGTCATGTGTTTCCATCTTTCTGGATTCATGCAACCAGGTAAGGAACGAGAAGGGAGATGGGTAGATTGGTGTTGCAAAAGTGAACTTTTCCTAGGAAGAAGAAGACGAAATTAAGCATTTCTATATAACAACAAAATCTTCTCGGGTGTCCAGCCGGATGGTGGTGTGAAAACATGACGTTTCGACAGCTGACTCTGCTGTCTTCATCAGGTATCTTGTAGTTGTTCTCAGCTGACTGTCTCTGCCTCGACTGGCTTGGCTGCCCATCGAACTTCCTTTATACCTTCAGCTGGAAGGCCTGCTCGGTCTGGTTGATCGAGAGCATTGGCTTTATATGCGGCCCACTGCGGCCACCACTGGTGCCACTTGCTAAATAATTTGCAATACGTGTCTTGAGATTTTTGTTCCATTTTTTGAACCTGTGGTAATCCACTGCAAGAGGACACCAATACTCCTCTATATTTATGTTCATTGAAGTCAATATATGGTAAACAGTGTTCCCATAGGCCACATTATTGCGTTTCTTCTATACTTGTGATACGGTTACATGTCTGGTTTTAGGAAAGGTTTAGGTATTATACTTTCCGACGTAATACGTAGGATTAGTGATGCAGTTGCTCTGACCTAGTTACAAATGTCTCTTACTTGATTGCAGGTTAGCCTGTGTGCAAGAATGTCAGCCATTTGACAGTGGCTACGTCGGTTAGTTTCTTGGAGATGAATTCTATTTATTAGCTTTGCAGTTAATGGGAGTGGTCTCATTAAATAAATCTCACCAAAATTAATGTGCAGATGTCTAAAGGTCTGCATTGTGAACATGCAACCACAGTTTATTTTCAGATGTTGGACGGGTATTTCATTTCTTGTTTTTTCCGAGAGTACTATAATTTTAGAGATGTATACGTAGATCAATTTTGTTGATAGATATAGGTATTTCTATGGAAGAACACTGGATAACTGAGATCCAGGTAAAACAGTCATAATTGTTTCATTTGGTTTAGTATCCTGGTGATGCAGATGGGTGGTGTCATACTCTGTGGCAAATGAAAGTCAACTATGTGGTCTGTAATGCCTTGTGGGTTCGAGCTTGATGCATGTAGTACTACTTTCTAAAAACAAAGAGAACTTTACTATTCTTGTAGACATTAACTAGGCCAAGACTCCCCATTTTCTTCATTAGTCTTAGTGTTTCAATATTGATTCTGAAAATGTTGCCTCGATGTATGAAGTGTCCAATCATTGGCATGATAATCCGTGGAATAGTTGGAGAAACAGGAAATACTTACGAGACATACCAAAGTTTCCCAAGAACATATGAATTAGCAAGCTGATTTTGCTGTATCATATCCATAGTCCAAAGTGTCATGTTGGAGGCAAATTCGAGTTATTGTTAAAAGGGGTCGCCAGTTTATTGTTGAATTTTGCTGCAAGCACTTTATGAACTTAATCCCCAAGAGGTTGATTTCCAAGCACTCTTCTAGCCAAGAAGACATTACAAACTTCATACCAATTCCAGTATCTACGATTCTGGGTTTTCTCTTCTTTCACACTGCCTCAGAACTCAGACAATAATTATCGATGATTTGTTTGACGTCTTCTGTGCCTGATATGTGTTTTACATATACTATGATATTATGAGCATACACTTGGCAAACAACTTTTCTTATTGCTGTGTGGAATACTGTTAATATTGTTGATAATTTTATCAGTTAGGGTTTGAGTGTGATTACAAATAAAATCATAGATAACGGG
This sequence comes from Vandiemenella viatica, assembly GCA_031002005.1. Taxonomy (NCBI): domain Eukaryota; kingdom Metazoa; phylum Arthropoda; class Insecta; order Orthoptera; family Morabidae; genus Vandiemenella; species Vandiemenella viatica. The sequence continues at coordinate 82,777,299 of CM061921.1, forward strand.
TATCCTTGTCTTATTGATCACTTCAGATTCTACGTAAAACGGTAGGTCCACTATACCTGGTTGGACTACATAGCACGTATAACTGATTGGGGCTGTTTTCCCAAAGACTAGAGGCAAGTTTACTTGTCAGTTAGATTAAGCAGTGGTAAGTCAGAAACAGTCAGCCAGTCTGGAGACAGTACAGATTAGGAAAGTATGCCACAGTGAGCGGCAGTGTACAGTGGCATGTTTTTTCATGAATATAGGTAGATGAGGTGTGGATGTGAATGAAGAGAGGTGGTAAGCTTACACAAACTGTTTTCAAGAGAGTACCTAAGGCTGCACGTGTCTCTTGAGGGGGCTGGTAATTGTTTCCATACACTGGTAATATATAGGTGGAGGCCAAGAAGTGGTTCTTCGTCAGTGAACATTCAACTGTTGTTTTCCGTGCGGGAGCCAGAATATTAGAAAAGGTGTCAGTGAACAACATACACAATATGGCCGTGAGAGGCATTCCTGACAACAGAACTTGATTGAATGAGTTTCCTTTATCATAACCTCAACGAACCTGGAGTTTTCATTACATGTAAAGACTTGGTGGCAAAGGAATATTCCGTAAATAAATGGTGTTACATGCTACAGCAGAAACTTTTATTTAGTACACAGTTGATATCAACCAGAAAACGCTTGAAGAAGTTTCTGACAAGTAATTAGACAATTGATCTATTATGTCCAACGGTGGTCTGATGAGGTTTTATGTTTTTGTATTTTCTCTTTAATTCTAAGTGCCAAAATTCTGGCCAGCCAATATTTAGGCCAGTTACAGGTCTAAAGATCTTCATAGTATTAAGCATGCTTATTTTTAGATAGTAAAACAGCTAAACAAGCTAAAAGTTCTTCTGGGAATGTATTTTGTTCTGTAATTTCACTGTATATCTAAAAGTTCGTCTTTAAACAGCCACTAGGAAGTTACATAGAAATCGATTCCGATGTTGTCTGGCTAGTTTGTTCTTTGGACTTTTTTGATTGCCATGCATAATTCACCATTGTAAATTCTGTTATTTAGTTCTACTCGGTATACATCATGTAATGATTTGTCCTGTCAGGGCGCAATGTTTTATCATCTTCTGTTTAGAAGACACACTTACAATAATTGTGAAGTTGTTGACTGATTTCACTTTTTGTGTTGTAGACTACTTCTTCTGACCTCAATTATGTCATTAGGTGTACCCGTGCTTTCGCGATTTTCTTGCACTACAGCTGGGTGGTAGATCAATGTGTTCACAGAAAGTAATGTGTCATTTGTTTTGAATTTAATTCCTTCAAGTGGTCTTCTTTTAATGATATTATTTTCCCTTGATTTTCTTAATTTCTAAAGAATATTTCCATTTTGTCTCCACCATCTTGAATAAGCCACGCTAAAACTTTAGAAAAATTCTTCCGTTTGGTGCTGCTATTGTTTTAAATTGGAACTGTAGGTCGTAAACATCTGCCTGAGTTTTGCTTTTGCTAGTTTTATCCTTCACTTTGTTATTGGTGGCAATCTTCGGGACTGATTACAATATTGTTGATCCAGTGATTCAAAGTTCTGATGTAGCTGGTAATGCTTGAGAATGGGACTATTTAATTTCCAATACCCTGTTCCCATAGAAATAGTTTGCTAAGTTTTTTCACACTGATAAGCAATATGCTATGCAAATTTGACCGGCCATTGTACCGCTGCTTTCAATTATTGTTCTAGTTCACGACTGATATAAGAAGACATAATGAGTATTCTCACGAAGTTTAACTCCTCCACAACCTCATTTATGGCTTCTAAATCGTCTCCTAACGGCTTTCCCATGGAGGTTTCAGAGAAATAGGTCGGTATTTGCTAGTGACATACTTTATAGTGCAAGATTTTGGCTTCCATTCCTATGTTACACCTGCAGATTAAATCATTTATCTGATCATACAATTGCCCATTCCTACCTATTCTCTGCCCTATTTCTTCCTCCATCTTCCTGTTGGTAGTTACATTGCTTCCCAAATATACAAACCCATTCAATTTCTTGCCGTCGAGTTAAACATTCTTTGATGGGCCAGTGTTTCTTGCTATCTTCATTATCTTGTTTTTTTTTTTTCCCTACAATCATTCCCAGGTCATATTTCCCAATTACAGTTCAGCATTTCTCTAATTCTCTTTCCAGATCCTGTTCTATCTCCTCAGCATATCAGCATATGCTGTCTTTAGCTCTGCTGAATCCTGTATTCCTGGACTTCTGCAATGACTTCAGCTAATACCACATTAAAGAGGACAAGTGATGATACACCTCCTTGGTCCTTGGCTGACTCCCTGCTCCTCGTTAAACCACTCTGAGTGTCTGCTATCTATGTGCACGCAATTCTCACCTCGTAAATGTTCCTTATTACTCGTAGTTCAATGATTCTTCCATCTATTCCTCTCGTTTTTAAACTTGACCATATGCTTTCCCTTAGTACCTTATCATAGGCCTTTTTATGTCAATTAATGCTAATTTTGAGTCCTTGCTATAGTCCCATCTTTACTCTATGATTTGTCTGAGTATAAAAATTTCTTCTACCATTGATCTTCTGCACCTGAAACCATACTATTCTTCTCTAGCTATTTCCTCGATTTTTTTTTGGTTTTATTCAGAGCAATTTTTTCTTATATTTTCAGGCAGTGGCTCAGCAATGTAGTTCTCGCATTTTTATTTTGTTATGAATAGGCACTATGACTCCTACCTCCAAACCTCCGGTATTTTTTTTTCTTTCCAAGCTTTCCGTATAACTCTAAGCAACCATTGCATTCCCATTGCTCCTGCTGCTTTTACCATTTCTGCTGTCAGTTCATCTATACCTGGAAATTTCTCATTTGGTACTTCTTTCACTGTCAATTCTAGCCCCAACATGCTAAACTCTTCTGGTTCCCGTTCTAAGGCTGTTGTTCCACTTTCCTTTTTTTTTTTTTTTTGGGGTTCTTCCCGGGTATTTGTATTTGTATTTATTGGCCCCTTAGCATCATACATAGTACGAAGTACAAATGATATAGGGCAAGTCAAAATTGGTCTGTACAGAGATAGACAAACAAACATATAACAAACATTCTATTATATACTATGAGATAACATACTATACAGATATAGACAAAAAGAATTACAGTTACAAATATACAATTAATTCTTTACAAATTTAAATTATACTAATGACATCACCCATGTTTAAAACTAACATTTGGTTCGAAAATACTCATCAATACAGTAGAAGCAGTGGTCGAGCAAGTACTCCTTCACTGATGATATGAATTTAGTATTTTTTCTTACAGACTTGATCCTCTGTGATAGTTTATTAAACAATCTGATTCCCATATGATGTGGCCCTTTCTGACAGAAGGTAGTATTTGTTTGTTGTATATGAAAGTCTAGTGTATGTCACTGTTTGTTTGTAGTTTATACCCAGAAGCTTCTATATTTTTTTAATGAATTTTATAGTTTCCAGTATATATAAACAGGGCAGTGGTAGAATTTGTAACTTTCTAAATAAATGTCTACATGAGGTTCTACTTCGTACTCCTTCAATAATTCTGATAATTTTTTTCTGGATTTTGAAGCATTTGATACTAGGTGGGGAGTTCCCCCAGAAAATGATTCCATACCTTAGTAATGAGTGTACATATGCAAAATAAATATGCCTAATCGTTTCATTAGATATGCAACCAACTAAGATTCTCATCATGTAGCAGATAGTATTTAGTTCTTTACAAAGGTGTTCAATGTGTGTGTTCCATTTTAAATTCTCTTGTATATGAATACCTAGAAATTTTATATTCTCTACATTTTTAAGTAGTTTACCACTAAGTTTTACTGTAGGTAACTGTGTATCTAAATTATTTTTTATTCCTTCAAACTTGCCTTTGATGTGCTCTTTGCATGTTCTCAATACTTCTTCCTCTTTCCATTGCACTTTGCTTAATCTGTCCACTACTTTGGTCAGCATATTTCTAGATTTTTTTTTTTTTTACCACCCCATACAATATTGTCTTATTTCCTTTATAGCTTGTCTTTAATTTCTCTGTGAATTCATCCAAACATTTTGCCTTTACTATTTTTATCATTTTTCTAAGTCTTTGCTAATATTTTCTATCAAGATCTTTTCTCTTCTGTTCCACCCTGAAACCAATATCACCAAAATCTGTGCTTCCTTTTTACTGCTTCTGCAATACACTCATTCCATTGTGGTGTTTCCTTCTTCTTTCTCTTATTTGAAGTTCTTATACATGTCCTTTCTGCTGCCTTTACTATTTATGTTCTAAATCTTCTTTTTTTCTCTTCTACAATTCCTGTTTCATCCTTGGGAAAATTAGCCTTCACCTCTTCCTGAAATGATTCCTTTGTGTCCCTATCTGCCAGCTTCCAATGCTTGATCCTTTTGCTTGCTGCTTTGCCCACGCTGAATTGGCTGCAACTCGCTGGTGATCTCTTCCCTAGGTTCATACTTGGTGATTTTTATATTTGTTAATTTTGGTGAAGATATTTGCTACAATTTGTAATCTAGTAGTTTCCTAATCTGACCATTCCAGCTGTATCGGATGAACTTCAGACTAAATATTTCCTCAAGCCACATGTTGCCAACAACTAGTGAGTTCCACAGGCATAATTCTATATGATCTTCTCCCTCTTTATTCCTCAGTACTACACCATAACTTCCCATGATATCTTCATACCCTGTTCTGTCTTTACCTACTCTGACATTTAAATCTTATATTATGATTACCTTTCCTGTCTTGATTTCTGCTTCCAGATGTTGAATAAATTCTTCTTTCTCTTCTTCTGTGCACCCAACTTGGGGACCTAAAACTGGATGATATCTCCAATTACCACAACTGACAGTTTCAGTATCCTTCGGTTGGTGTAGTTTTTGGCCAAACTGTTGTCTAAAACTATTGCTTTGTCATTACGCCCCTTGTCTAGTTCTCCAGACGGCCACAGTGTGTACCCTTTTCATATTTCCTTACTTTTACAACCTTTCCATTTTGTTTCAATTAATCCCAGTATAGCTATGTTCATCTCTTCCATTACACTGATAACTTCCTGTTCCTTCTTGTTTGGCAATAAGATGTTGATTGTTCCAATAGTCCAGTCCGTTGCACAGTTCGTTGTCCATATCTATCCTTTCCAAGGCTATGCTTAGTTTTTAAAGCAAGCTATATCCACTAACAGCCTGTACAAACAGACCAGCCATTCAGACAAAATACAAAGTGTAAGGCTTGTTTATGTGTGCAATAACAAGCAGAAAATGACCCTGCAGTCCAAAAAGCAAACCGAGATTTCTGCTGCTGTGAATGGAGGATAAACAGAGCAGTGTATCATAAAATGAAAACCGCTGAATATGCTTCAGTTAAGAAGCGAAATGTGTTCGGAAAGTAAATAAGCGAATAAATATTCAATTGCTTAGGATGTCTTTATTTATTAAGTAATAACTTGCTTTATATATTTTAGATAGTTAACATCATACACTAGGGAGAGATTTAATAATCTATAGGTAAAAAAATTAAGGGTCTAAATGTACCTGAAATTGGTGATAAAAGTAACTTTTATCTTTGTGAATAAAATTTATACCCTTGCACCAAACAGTTAATGATCATAAATAACAGAAAACCAAAAAAATAAAATAAAATTATTTATTAGAGTATTTTATCATTTTTTATGCTATAGAAAATAAATCTTTGCTCTTACAAACAGAATAAATTTAATTATCTCTATAGTGTTTTATATTATTTTGATGCATTTAACAGTAACTTAAGAATAAAGTTGAAATAATGTGCCAAATTATACAGTAATTCTCATAACCTGTAACACTTTGTTCTTAGAGCTCTACAACAATGTTGAATTTCCTTGATATGACATATAAAACAAACTATTTTAAATTGTTATAGATGATAAAGAGATGGTAAATATTTGATTACCTTATTCACAAAGAGCAGTATGAAAAACTTAAGTATATCTAATTTTACCAAAATTATTTTATTAAAGCTATGTATAATTAACAAAAAAGGGATTATAAATGTATGCAAACTTGCTCTGCTAGAAAGTATTAATTTGTAATCTGTAAATGATAAATGAAGAGGAAAAAGCCATATCATTCTGCCAATTAACAGTCAGGAAACATTACTTTCGGGCAGTTTTTTTTAAAAAAGTTTTGACTCCCGATCACTGCACATACTGTTACACAAGTGATGGTTTAATTTTCTAGACTTAAAAGATATATATGACTGTTAGAATGTAACCAGTTATCAACAACAAATATTTGCAATATCAAATGTTGTAAAGTGAAAGTTATGGAAGTAATTATTCTATACAGAAATTTTTAAGTAATACTTACGTTTGACAAGTAAAAACTCACGAAATTCTTGATGGTTGTAGAAAATAGGAGGACAAGGAAGCGATGGGCCGAACAGTGGAACTGACTCTTCGGAATAAATTGCTAACCGATAAGATTCATCAACAGCGTTATAAGTCACCAGTGCAAATACATCTACAATCATTAAGGAAACGCTAATGTTTGAAGTAATGTTTACTGTGATTTATGTTTAAGCAGGATAATAAATTCAAATGACAAAAAGGCAATATATATTTTTTAAAGGTTTTAAATTGTACTAAAATTTTTAACAATATATTAAAATTGTTTTATTACATAGTGATGGAGCACACGCTCCAGTGGCAATCTCCCCATATAATTTGATCTTAATTTCTTTCACTGTATTTCATCATCACCCTACTTTTGATATTTTTTAATTTTAAATCATTTTTGTGTATTTGGTAAATCATTCATCACTTTCCTTGGTAATTTATTCCATTCCCTGACTCCCTTACCTAAAAAAGAAAATTTTCCCTCTCCATTACATCTTAAATCTGCACTATATTACAGTCACGGTAATCCATTCACTTCCATATACTACTCTTATTCCTTCTACCAATATCAGTCGAATAATCGTCACCATTATAAGCCTTGTATATTCAAATCAAAAGGTTAATATGTCTCCCGTCTTCCAATGACTCGCATTAGCATATCAGTTACTGATTTTGTTCTGTGGTATTTTCCATAAACAAATCTACTTGCACATCCTTGAACCCCCTTCAACACCAATATTTGATACCCAAAACGTAAGTTCCATACTACACCACCATTTTCAAGTTTGAGTTCATTATCAAATGTCATGCAAAGATATTTATACTTGAGCTCCTTAACAAGCAATTCCTTCTGGAACCTATAATCATAGAAAACCTTGACTTCTATATTTGTGCACCTAATACACAACCTCTTTTTGGCACTTATTTTCATTCAAATTTGACGTACCCAGCTAAATATCCTGACCAGGTCCCCTTGTAGCTGTTCCTAATCCTCTCCAGTTTTATTTTTATCAGTTTTATTTTTATTACAATATATAACATTACGGCATCTAAAAACCATTTAACTTCAGACTGCAATCCATCAACACAATCATTCATTAGAACAATGAATAGCAGTGGTCCAAATACACTACACTACAGACTCAATTTTTTACCTCCACCTCTTCTGATATTGTATTTCCTAAGCTAACTCTTTACTTTCTACCTTTTAAGACTTCCACCACACAGTAGGTCACTTTTTTATCTACTCGAATAGTTTTTACCTTATTTAGCACTACTCTATGTCTCACTTTGTCAATTTTCTTGAAAGATCTGCACTGAAGTGTCAAAGGTCATGGGATTTCTAAAAAAAATGTGTGGCCAAGTAAAACAACCCATCATAGCAATTGGCATTGACTCAAGTTGTCAGATGTCCACTGAAGTAATATTCAGCCACGCTTCTTCTCTAGCCATTCATTATTGTCAAAGTTTTTCCGATGAGGTACATATGTTGTGTACCAACTGACCTTTTGGTCATGTCCCAAATATGTTCAACTGGTGGTGTGCTTGTGCCAGTGGATAATAGAATACCTTCTAGAACAATTAAAGTAATTTTTTCCTTTATCTGGAGACTCTATACTTTCATCGAATGATAAGAAGAAGCGATAAATGACCAACAGGTGGAAAAAAAACTACTCGTGATTCATGTGGGTGATTTTAATATACCGTACGTCGACTGGCAAAAAAAGAACTACGTTAATCGTTTGCCATTCCTAGAGTACTTCATGAGCTCTTTTCTTTATTGGATCTTGATTATCATAACCAAGTCCTAAACTCCAAGAGTGTGTTATTAGACTAAGAAATTGTCTCATTCCATGTAACAATCAAGGAAGGTACCTGCTATATTTTGACTATTGATATCCAGAATCCAGCACTGAATATTACTCACACTGTTGAAATTCTCTTGCCTGGTTATCAGCCCACTTTTTTCTCTCTATTTTACAAGATTTTAACCAAAAGAATCTTTTAACCATCTTTCTTTACAGCTTTCTGCTTTTGAATTCTGTGATTCGTTCACCGATACTGACACATTGTTCAAAAGATTTACTGACACTGTAAAGTCAGTAATGCTTATACCAATGTCTATATTCCACTGCTGGATCTCTACACAGCTTATTCAGTTAGTAATAGAGAAAAAAATGCCACAAAACCTATAAGCAGTCATTTAATAATTAGAACTGCGATATGCTTTAAGGATAAGACAGCAATCTTGTTCATTATCCAAAAAAAAAAAAAAAAAAAAAAAAAAAAATGCTGCATCAACTATGTTGAACAAGTACAATGTAGCATTCCTGAAAATGCTCAATTATTCTGGAATTTTATCAGAAACATTAGCAACAGTGAAAGTGTACCAATCAAAATGAAATTTAATGGTACTCAACCTCGGTCCCACAGTATATGTGTGATTTGTTTGCGCAATATTTTTCTTCCGTTCTTATACTTCCTTCTTCACCTACTTGCAGTATGCACTTCAACAAAAGCGACAGCCTTAGGATCCTTTCTGTATCCGTTGAGGATATTTTCAAACCACTGGGTGTGCTGGAGTGCTCAAAGCGTATTGGTCCTGATCAAATACCACCATGTGTTTTGAAATACTGTAGGGACTTAGTTTTCCATCCTTTTAAAAAGTTGTTTAACAGGTCCCTTGAGATAGGAATTTTTTTGAGATATGTTTAAGCCTGGTAGTGTTGTGCCAATCCATTAAACCAGGCCAAAGGTAGATGAAAACAATTACAGGCCTATTGTTATACAGACAGCGTTAGCAAAAATCTTTGAGAAGTTAGTGCTAAACAAGACCAATCCTATGTTTTATAACATTATTATTGTAATAATAATATGATATGGCTTCTCACCTGGAAAATCAACAGTTACTAATCTTGCGATACTGCAGTGCGAAGTAATTACAGTATATTGTGAGCGAAAATAACCTGATCTTGATCCAATCTTGAGTTTTACAAGGTGTTTGACAAAGTTAGCAATCCAAATATTCTTGCCGAGTTGAAGGAATGCAGCATCATTGGCTTGATGTTATCTCTTGTGAAGGTTGGCTCAACATCGTTTGTGTTAGCAGCATCTTCTGGAGTAGCTCATAGCAGGGCGGCACAAAATAGAGAAATTAATTATGAAATATCTGTACATAGCCACAAATTAACCATATTTTTTACATTTTTAAATGCTATTACGGATGGATTTATCACACAAACAATCTAAATGCCATTATTTTGAAAATAAAATGAGATTAAATCAAATACACTAAAATCACCAAAAAACTCTTTTTCTTACTTTCAGTTTGCGAATTTTTTTATTACATCTTTAAATTTACTTCATCAGCAATTTCATATTCAATTGCAAAAATGGCTAAATCATTAAATTATCAATTTTTTGGTTTTCGTAAATGCTTAGCAAGGCGTCGTATACATCTCCCAAATGAAATTTTAAAGGGTTTAATGCCTCTATCCTACTCACCCATCTAGTGTCACTCAATGTTTTCAAAGTTGAACTCTGAACATGCTTTAAAAGTATAGCCCATCGAAAAGTAGATGCCGAAAAGAATAAATATATGTTTTGGACCATGTTGAAGAAATCAGCGGCTTCCAAGGATGCTTTTGCCATTAATAACAAGATTGAGAGAATGGCTACTACACGGAACAATGAATGCTCGCGAATTATACTGTTTAATTCTAGATTGCACTCCTGCTTTATTGCCCCTCACCCGTTGTCAGTCCCTGCCCTCTGATATCTTGCAAATTTAAACCCAAGCCTTTAAGTTCCCCAACTATAATATCAGACATTTGTCTTCCTGTGGATCTTTCGACTGGTAAGAAGCCATAAAAGCTTTCATTAATTTTATTTTCAACATCAGGATTAAATTTATTGTTTGAAACATATCTGATTACAAGAGTAATTTGCTGTATCTTACTTAAGTCAGGAGTACAGTTTAAAATTATGGAAAAATATTTGAATTTTTTTATTTCATTAATAACATGAGACTTTACACGTTGATGCACCAGATCTACTATACCGGTTTTTATATTTTTCCCACGATATTGAGCTTTAGTCTCTACTTTTTGGAACACTCAACGGACGTGCTCTTCCATAATGGGGTCGTATTCAGACAGTAACTCAACTATTTTTTAAGAAATTACCGTTATTGTGTTCAAACAACTTGTCGCTTGTACCTTGAAAAACCAGACAACTTTTACCAAGCATTTTGGTAATTGCAACGATTCTTAGAAGCACCTCATTCCAATAATTTATTTCGGCATTAATAACTCTTTGAGTGGCAGCATCTACAATTTTACAACAATTTAATCTTTCGTTCATTTCTAGCCATGATTTTTGTGCCTGAATATTATTTTTCGAAATTTCAGGCTCTTTTCAAGTTTCGTCGAGGTGCTTCCAATTTTTAAAACCCTTCTTTGAGAGAGAACTAACTAAACAGCCGAAAATTTGGCAACAGAAACAGTAAACGCAGTTTTGTGAAAGATAGTAGCTAATCTCGCAATAGTTGCTCTCCGTTGCTTAAAATTCGTGCATAATATTTTGCGCTAAAATGTCGATCTGTGTCATTGGAAGGAAATTTTTAAAGGAAATTTGTAATTATGCAATAGTTTAGGTGGGCCTTGCCTTACTAAAAAGCTTCTTGTGGCGTCTCGTAACATTCTTGGCCACAAAGTTTTAGAACGCCTTCTGTGAGTCTCACGTTGGTGTCAGTTCCAATTGGTTTAGAAACTTCGTTCATTTGTTTGCTATTATTTTCTGACGATTCTGTACTTCTTTTGTATCCCGACCTGATATTGGATTCTAAGATTTGTTTTGGTAAACCCTGAATGCAGTATATTTTTTATCGCGCCAGATTGATTCTGCCTTCCCGCTTCCTTTCCCAACCATCTTTTTTTTTGTACCGGTAACCAGATAGTTTTCTTTGACCGTCTGACATTTTGGAAGAGGCACGCACGTAACTCAAACAATGTACACTATAAATTAATATAAAAAGTAAATATTTATCCTTGTTCTAAATAAGCTAAAACCATAACTAAGATAAATTATTCTCAGTCGATATAAAAAAACGTTTATGCACGACACAAAATATTTTCCGTACCCAGTGAACATTAAGGAAGTCTAGTGTTACTACACAGTCAAAGCTTATTCGCGTGGAATACGATCCGTAAATTTGCTGCCAATAAAGAAACCGTGTATACAGAATGGCAATTTATATAAAAATGATGTTGTGGAGTGATTGTCGCGCAATGCACTTATTAAACCAACTGACAAAGTTTTGTTGAAACGGTTTACAAATGCAGCAATTAGAAAATCTGGAAACCGCATTCGTATATATAATAAGCATCATGGGTTATTATATATTAGCAGTTAACATTCGAAATTGAATATACTAATGGTATGTGAAGTAACTAATGGGTAATCAGCAGCTGGTAATATTATTTATTTATTAATGATTGTAAGTACTGTCCCACACCCACTAAACTACAGTATTTTCACAAGCGATCAAAGCTAGCGTATGTAATTTAACCCAACCATAACACTTTCAAAGCCTGTATCTAATTTATAGAACAAATCTGCGAGGCTCGGATTACGAGAAGAAATTATTATGCAAATTATTCCATTTCCAATAACTAAGATCCATATTGATTTGGCTCATCAATTCAATAAAATAAATACTCAGTATCTCCCGCCAAGCACTATCGATTCCATGTATTAGAGGCTAACTGCAATTGCGTGTCTAGTAACTTGTGGGCAGTATAACGTCGGAATCAGTGCAGGTAGCCGAGGTCAGGTGTAACAGCCCCCACCTACCGCGCTTCTGTTGTGCGCTTTTGTCGTTGTGCGCTTGTGTCGTATATCCGACTAAACAGTTTAATCATAGATGTACTTACCTTTAGAAATTATGAAATCCTGAAATAAATTTTATGAACTTCCACTTATCACTAATAACGTAGTAGTAAGACTAATGCTGTTGTGTAATGAAACCACTTTTATAATTAGGAATAATAAGCAAGTTGAGACAACAAAAGTCGAAACAGCGTTCTACTCGCGTGCTAAGGCCCAATTCACACAGAAGAGACGGGGCGCGGACTTCGGGCTGAGACATGGCGCGGACGCGGCGCATTTTGAAGTTGCTCCTATGGCGCAATTCACACAGAGGCGGCTGGGCAATGGCGCGCCCCTTTGAAGTCCGCACCCCGTCTCTTCGAAGTCTCTAGGGGCGCACCCAAATAGCTAAGAACTGTAAGTTTTTAACGAACGAAAAACTCGGTATGTGGATTTTTTTTATTAATTGGGTATTTAGCACATTAATATTTTTCTCACACTTACAGCCGAAATGGCGCCCCTAAATTTTAGCGCCCCTGGCAAATGCCCGGTTCCCCCCCCCCCCCCCCCTAGAGCGGGCCCCGCTCATAGTCCACATCTAAGACCATTACTTTTCAATATTTTTATAAATGGTGTTGTTAATTGTCTTCTCTTTGACGATAACATTAACATTTTTGAGAAAATAGAATCTCGTTATGAGAACCTATAATTTCAGAACAGTTTTAAGAGCTATTTAAGATTGATGCCAATAAAACAGTATGAAACTTAATGTTCATAAATGTTCTTGCCTCACTTTCTACCGTACTAAGTCCGCATTGCATTTTGGATATGAGATCGAAAACCAAATATTGTGTCACTGCACAACTGTAAGAGACCTTGGAGTCCTTCTAACTTAAATCCAGAAGAGTATGTTCATAAAATATGCACCAAGGCCTCCAAGTGTCTGGGTTTATTGGTGTTCACATTTACCAACAATACTTAGACACTCATGCTTTTGTACTGCTCCCAAGTACGACATGTATACGTACATGAGTATTGAAGCGTTGGTCACCGCATCAGATCACACTAATTCATCAACTTCAGAATCTTGCAAACATGTTCATGTTTTATTGGTTGTCGCATGGTCTTTCGCTACAGAGATGTTCCGCCGGTTGCTGATGGAATCCAACTCTGTTTCCATTCTTCGGAGTTGAGATGGAACATCCGTGGTATCCACTTTCTGCATAAAGTCACCTCTGATTCTCTGTCACGTGTATTTTCCGTTGCCTTTCTGGTACAAATTATGAAGCGAGCACCAGCTTAGAACACACACAGAAGTTAGGTAAGAGAATTCCTCCTCAACAAATTATTTGATTGACAATTTACACCGAGCGTGGTGGGTGAACGGTTAACGTTCTGGCCTCGCATTCGGGAGGACGCTGGTTCGAATCCCCGTCCGGGCATCCAGATTTGGGTTTTCCATGGTTTCCCCAAATCAATCCAGGCGAATGCTGGGATGCTTCCTTTAAAAAGTTCATGGCCGAATTCCTTCCCGTTCCTTGCCCCAATCCCATCCCGCCTCTAATGACCGCGCTGTCGACGAGGCGTAAAGCCCAAGCAAAAAAAAAAAAAAGACAATTTACATGTATGGAGTCAGCAATTAGGTTCTTAGTAAAAAGAACTTCTGTAGTTATTTAGTTTACTCCCCTATTATTCTGTTTCAGTTATTATTATTTTTTTAACTGTTTTTATTTTTTTATCTGTTGCTGTGTGTCAAGTACTTGTCTCTCATATAATTGTTTCATTTATCTGTGTTATTTTGTTGTATTTTATATAATTTTTCCTTTGATTTCTTGTCTTTACTGTAATTATTTGATCCTAAATAGTGATCATTATGTTTAAGCTTGTAGTTATCATACAATATTTGAATTTGAAATGGTTTTTTCCGTTGAAATAAATAGATAAACTGATTTTTCACATCTGTTTCATTGCTACTGTCAGGGCTATCAAGTCCGAAACTTTAACAATCATGCCCTGAAACGTGTATACTACAGAAAATTCATTCTATCTGTCTGAGTATTATGAGTAGTGGAACTCTTAACTTTGAACGTATTCTAGATAACTTGCATTAACCATCGTGATGTGTAGAAAATATTCAAAAAATATTGCTTTTCTCAGTTTAATACAAATTACAATATTATGGTACCGCCAATCTACCCTCCTAATTCCATCCATTATTATGTATTTTCACCTTGTCTACGTCTATAAAACGTATGAGAAATACTAAACCCGCCGACTTCAAAACTATACATGTTATGTATTGCATATACATGAGCAATCAAATTTTTCATTTCCCTCCCTTCCCTACCTGTGACTCATTTCAAGATGTAAAGGATACGAGTAAACTGGGACTTTATATAGGACGGATTGAACTGACACATGTGTGTGCTTCCTCCGTCCAGAAACACAATGTTCACTATGTCATTTCCAATATGCCTCTTCCTTTCAACCTAAAAGGAAACAAGAAACATTTTTAGTAACAGAAAATTTACTGTTATAATCAGGTGAAATTTCTATTAATTTAGCAGAAGAAAGTTGCGTTTCGGTTGTGATAACTGCAACTTCAGACTAAATAGCACATTTATTAAATTTATTTTAACGAAATATGTTTGCTAAAACAGATTTTTCCATCTTGAATTACAAAATTTTGATATTAATGCACTAATAATATCGTAAATTAGTTTTAAAATGTTCATTCAGTATAGTAAAGTAATAAAACGGAAAAGATAATAGATGTGGCAATTCAGGCCACAGATAAAATTCATTTTTAAGCTCTTTAAATTGTTTTTATCAATGTTTAGCTAGATGAAATTATCGCAATTATTCACTAAGTGCGTATTTGAAGAATGTGAAAGAAAAACGCAAAAAATCCAGGTAAAGTGCATCGCTGCTGTGTTTTACAAACGCATACAATCTCAAAAATAAGTAAATGGTCTATAAAATATGTCTAAAATGATTATATTCAATAGTAAAAGCGAAATGTGGCTATGGTTCCTTCCCCTTAGTTTGAGAAGTATGACAAAAAGATGTAAATTGTTATAAAGACATAATTTTTTAAATTATATTTAGAACTCAACCTTTGTTGCCTTTAAGGCAATGATCTTTCTGATATTATTTGCATGAAAATATATGTTTGTGGATTACATTCACAGCATTAAATTTACAGAAACCTTAAAACAATTTCAGTCGAAATTCTTTCCAATAGTTTTGGAGGTCCCTGGTTGGAATCCCTGTCTTCGCCGTGATTTTACTAACGTAAAACTTCACCTCCGGCAAAGCTTTTTGTTAATGTAAAGTACGCCAGGACTCTACATGTTTCGATTTTTCTATTGTCGGGCTATGTTATGTTGCCACAACAGAGGCGTAATTGATTGCGCAGTCGATAAGAACCTTTGACAATAGGTAAAGACCATATGAAGTTGTTATTATTTTGTTATATTCAGGCCAGCTGGAGAAATACTACGACATTTTGCATAAGGAATGCGATTCCTGGCTCTCCGAAACACAACCTACGTTGTTACTGCAACATCAGGAATGCAAATGCTCATAAAATGATTATAATGGTGTAATAGGTATAAAGAGAAGTTACTGGCGACAATGAACAGATATTATACACAAAGATGCACCACTAACTGAATTTCGTTTTCAGCAGACTAAGAAGAAATATCATACTTAGTAATTAAGATTCGATTTTTAAGCTGGACTTGATACGCATTACGTATATAAACTTGTAAAAGTAACGGAACCTTGAATCCAGGATTCTTCAGTTGGAGGTGCGAGTACTTTCTCCCTTCAACGTTTAATACATTAAAATATAATAATAATAATGTCTGTAGCGCTAGATATCACACTTTTTCCATCGTTTCTCACAACGTACGGTGTGTGATTTTGAAAAAGAAACAATATTTTATAACATTACATATCACCAGTTTGCATCCCTTTACGATATTTTGTATAGGAATTTGCATCCTTTAATTCCACATTTCTTGTCCAAATAACATCCCAAATGTGGATGCAATTAACCGAAAAAATATTTCCATATTGTATTGAGTGGTTTGGTAGTATCATTTCTGAGAACACGTATTTACAATTATACAACATAAATGTACAAACATTGCTGGCACCTGAAGTAAAATAGTCTTCGGTTGTCTGGAATCCTTACTTCCAGCATCTCAGGTTAGGCTTAGTCAATTGTCTATAGCAACAATTTTTGTTGATTATGAGTTTCTTTATTCAGCCCATTCACGGTTTTGCGTTAACTGCGATGTTGTAGCATGTGACATACTATTTAGTAGTTTATCCAGTTATCTCTAGTATTTTTGCAATATTTTGTCTCAGCGATCGCCTGTACTGTTTGACGCAATCGTCTAATATCTGCGATTTCAAACAGCAGTTGATGAGGTATTTCTGAAGATCCCATCTTGGCGCAAGTTTGATACTTTACAATCCTCATGCGTGATGTGTTAACTTACGTTTGTTAAAAGTTCATGTATCGGGAACATTTAATTCCACCCTTTAGTATTCAGAACTGCATATTAAGACCTATATTGTTGAGGATCACCGTTTTGTATTCTCAATGTTTATACGAGTGGTGATCAGAAACTAAGGTTACAAATCCTGTAGTGAAACGTGTACATATTATTTCATACAACCAATTAATAGCACAGGTTTTTTTCGATACAGTCTCCATATAGGTTTAGGTAATTGTCGATTATTGGCATGAGTATTCTCCCCTGGTAAAAATCCTATCCTTGCGTGTTCACCTCCTCGTCTTGAGCTAATCGTCGGCCTCCTAGGTGCTCCTTCAAGTGAGGAAAAAGGTGAAAGTAGATTGGAGTGAGGACCGGGCTCTAGGGAGGGTGGTCGATGATCATTGTCGATGACGTTTACTCTACCGGACTCAAAATTTCGACACCATTCTGCGACATGCTGACGAACGAGATATTAGTCTCTGTAAACCTCTACCAGCTGCCGGTGAATTTCAGCCGCGGATAAACGTTTCGCCCACAGAAATCGAATAACTGAGTGGATTTCTTCGCGAGACCAGTTTTGCAATCGAGTCGCCATTTGTGTTTACCTGCAACTAGCGCTGTAGGTGGCAGGTGGCTGAAACTCTGCACAACTGCCAACCACATGTCTTAGAATTACCACAAACTACTAATTTCTCTATGATGGATGACACTCCAGGAAATCGGCCTTGGGACCTTAGTTTTTGATCACTCGTCATAATTTAATAATTGGCTTAGATTTTCTCTAATGTTTAATAAATAAAATAATTCTGATTGTATACTAATCCATGTTCGTGATGAAAACTATTCTGTTCAGACTCCTCGATTACTTCTATATTATTAATATTTACCCGGAAAAAGGTAAAAATGAAAAGGGAAGAGAATGATAATTTTTTACAAAGCATTGAAGTAGAACGTTTCAATAGTTTATTCTGTTTATAGCCCATTTGAAAAGAATCTGGTGTGTGGAACAGTCGGCCTTTGATGCGCAATTTTCCATTTTCCATCGCCTTATATAAGCACTCATTTGAAAGGTTTACGTTTCTTTTATCAAGTTCAGGTCCTCTTCTCGACACTCCATGCAAGTAGAATTATCTTTGTTTCTGTATTTGCTGATATGAGCTAAATCTTGACATTTCATGCATTTAGATACTACAGTGAGAAAGCCCAAATTTTTCTTTATTTTGCAATAATAGTTGTGCTAGTAGAAGGATAAACTTACATTTTTCCTTTATGTCTAGTTCTGAGGTTTTTACTTACTATTCCCCCATCGCTCTGGTAGTAAACACCGTCGCTTATTTCCATTTCTCTCATACCATGCAGAAAGTCATGTAATATTATTAGCGGGCGTTTTTCACAGGCTTGCATTTAAATTTGTTTTCCAACTTTGTGTTTTTGATAATCTTCTTGGTATCCTTATTCGATTCATTTTATACTGTAGACATTATTGCTGTTCTTTAGGCTTGATCCTGATTTCGGGTTTCTTAGGATCTAGTAATTCCGTAATTCCGCTGAACCTTCCCTGTCTTCTGATTGTGTTAGTGAAATGAATACAGTTCCCCTGAGCACTCTCAATTTGTATCTTTGTTTTTGGGAGGGTTTCTGTACTAGCATATACTATTTTATTATTTTACTATTTAACGAAACTACCAAATTATTTACTTTTCACAGCTCTAAGGGGAAAGTAGTATCTGTCTAAAATATCTAGAGGCAGTTACAATATAAATAGCTTGCAGAACCAGGGATTAGCCATGAACAGTTAGAACATTATTAAGTGGTTTTCACACACCGAGAAAGGACCTCACGGGTCATAACAGAAGACGGCGTTAGAAACGCCAGAAATATGTATTTTCGACGAAAAGCGGCGACGTTCTTGTGAGGATTAAAATCAGTGGGGTTCTTTCTACTGCAGCCAAAACCCAACAGGTTTCGCGTCGTATTTTTTTTCTGCTTCTTTTCCAGGAAGCAGCGAAATGTGATTTCAGGGGAAAAACTAATAGTTTTACAGAAGACGATGATTGATAAATTCCTTAGATAGGCGTAGCTCAAACAGTTCTTCGATTTGTACGGGACGTTGTTTATACAGGTGCGGTCGATTTCTGTGACAAAGTGTATACATTCTTGAGTTATCACTCATTAATTTCGTAACTTGGTTAAACAATTCGATTAACATTGTTGCGATTCTGCGTCCGGTTTCAGCACAACAGGTATCATGCTTGCTTTCTGAAAAAAGTAAAACTTGACAAGACGGGGTTGTTGGTCTGGCAACGCTACCCATTATGTGATTTAGGGTTGAGAGCACCTTTCAGTCCAGTACCTGTCTGTGGGTTATCTCTTAAGATTATCTAGAGAAGTTTCGATTGAGAGTACCGACTTTCACAACACTCCATCAGTTCTGGGTGTTTCAGCTAATGTTGTTGGTAGTTGTTACGAGGAACCTCTGATATTTTCTGTTGACTGGGTTTTTTATGTAGGATTTGTACTTCTAGTAATTGTTTATCTAATCGAGCATGAATTGTTACACATAATTTTTTTATAAATGAAAATACGATTCTTTTATTCTTTTAGATATTCGTCAACCAATCTGCTAATTAAAAAATCTTTTTAATGGCGAAGAACATAATATTAACTTACAACTATTTTCTGCATCAAAATTAAATGTTACTCAAATATGAAGCAAAATCAACAAATTTATACTAACCTGTTGTTTGTTTTCCTTTGAATATGGTAGCATTGTTGAGACATGAAACATAATTTCATGCCCTTCGTACATCGTGTAGACTGAGTACCGTCCTGTCATATCACCTATAGAATAAGATCACGAATGGCATTAATAGATACTTGGGTTGAAATCATAAAATACAAATGTTTTTAATCATTTACATATTAAAATTAGCTGAATCTTCCAGGAAATGCGACATTAAATTTAATAAAATCCAAGAAAAAGTGGAAGTACGAGGCGTATTTTTTAAGTAAGTACCGTTTTGTCACACCGTTGCTGCAGCGCTACGGTCGGCGTTCCGCGCATGCGCACTGGGTACCTGCATCTCTTGCCTACGCACTGACGCCATTAAAGTCTAATTCTTCCTTGTTTACGTTGTTCACTGAGTGTTTAATATGCCTCCGATAGTCGTGAGTCCCGCCGACTGTGAAGTACGGGCTGTTATAAGATTTCTTTGTGCTAAAGGCCTAAAACCGATCGATATTCATCGCGAGATCTGTGCATTTTACCGACAAAACTTTATGAGTGATGGAATGGTGAGAAAGTGGGTGAGAGCATTTAAAGATGGCCGCACAAATGTGCATGATGAACAACGGAGTGGGTGTCCTTCGGTCGTTAATGAAAGTTTGGTGCAGGAAGTGGACAATAGGGTGAGAGAAAACAGACGCTTTACGATTTCCTCCTTGTGTGATGACTTTCCTAATGTTTCTCGTAGTGTTTTGTATGGCATTGTGACCGAGCACTTGAATTACCGAAAATTGTGCTCACGTTGGGTACCGAAAATGTTAACTGATGTGCACAAAACCAAACGTTTAGGCAGTGCATTGACTTTCCTTGAGCGGTACCACAACGATGGTGATGATTTCTTAAGCCAAATTGTTACGGGCGTTGAGACATGGGTGGCCTACGTCACACCTGAATCAAAGCAACAGTCCATGGAATGGCGGCATTCAGATTCACCCAAAAAAGTGAAGTTCAAGCAAACGATTCCTGACCGGAAAATCATGTGCACAGTTTTTTGGGACAGAAAAGGAGTATTGCTTGTGGAATTTCTGCCTCGTAATGAGGCAATCAATGCAGCAGCTTATTGTGAGACATTGAACAATCTGCGCCGTTCAATCCAGAACAAAAGACGTGGCAAGTTGAGCAAGGGCATCGTTTTGCTGCATGACAATGGCCGTCCACATGTGGCTAATCAGACCAAAGGTCTCATCACATATTTTCGATGGGAAACTCTAGATCATCCTCCGTACAGCTCTGATCTGCTGCCTGGTGACTACCATCTGTTCCTGCACTTGAAGAAACACCTGGGCGGTCAGCGTCTAGAAGACGATAACGAAGTCAAAACAATTGTGATGCAGTGGTTAACAAGTCAGGCAGCAGACTTCTATGAGGAGGGGTTTCAAAAACTGGTAGTACGTTATGGCAAGTGCCTCAGTATTGAAGAGAATTATGTAGAAAAGTAGAGTAAGGTACAGGCTTTCATGTAAAAATAAAATGATTGCACGTCTTTTTTTAATTTCAAAACGGTACTTACTTAAAAAACATGCCTCGTATTTTTAAATTTGCTTAAATAACCAAAAAGTTTTGATTTTAAATATCTGTAGTGTTATTGCCGCAAAAACGAAACAACTTACTATATCCACAAAGAGTTGCTTCAGCCATGTGATGTGAACGCTGCCTTATGTGATTATTAGTCAGGAAGAAAACAGTTGTTACCGTGGACTAACTTTACGAGTTTTATTAAAATAGTGACTTGAAAGCTTTTGGTTTCCGATTTTTGCTGGCCATTTTTGAACATCAATGAAAGTTTGCTCTGTTAGTCAAATTATTGCAGTATTTTTAATTCAAGTGTTCACATTTCCACTTTCAATAAAGTGACAGTAAAACTAAACCTCAAACAATTTACTCAAATGTAGTGGCTCTTAATATGATACCCAAGAAGGGAACTACCATGAGATCGATCTCAAATTAGTTTTCCTTTTCTAAGACATTTGGAGAAAGCTCCTCCTGCCGAACGGAAGAAGTGGAATCCCAGCAAAATGATTTATGCAGTTAGAGCTGTAAAGCTCTAACAGTGATTTCAAAAAAGTTGAAAGGTAATCTGAAGTATTTAAGACCTATCCGTAAAAGACAAAATATATGAATAATGGAAGGAAGTTAATTTAGAGAGGAAACATTTGCTAACTACTGAAACTGAGGGTATTCTGATAAATTACTCCGTTGGGGTGGATGCCACATTTAGACTTAATGACAAAAGACAATGCAAGAATGGCCTTTCAGCTGAAATATGTTCAGTCGACGTCGAGGTCATTATATGCAGGAAACGGCTGGGGGTAAGTAATGGGAAGGGTTTCTGCCATGGCCTTTTTGAAGGAACCACCCCGTAATTCGCCGGGAGTGATTTGGCGAAACCATGGAAAACCCAAATCTGAATGGTTGGAATGGTATTCGAACCATTCAGCGAGGCCAGAGCGTTACCGCTCACCCACCACGCTCGGTAACCCTTTCCCGAAAAAAATGAAAGAAAAAAAGCCAGTATGAAGTAGATGGCTGTCTTTCTAAAGCGACTTCATCAGTTTTCACTCAACATTTGCTGAAGTGACAGGTTTCAGGTCTTATAGCATATTGATATCTATGAATCAGAGTGAGGGACAAATAACTGTGAATTATTTTGACTGATACCGGGATAACCATCGACCAGGTTTCTAAGAAACGAGTGTATGAAGCTTATCTTTGGCTGAGCCAGTTTGTTACGTTAGACTTCTGTGTTCCGCCACTTATCTGGTTTAATGAAACATGAATGATAATCTTGAGGATGGGACGCCTACACGCTCTGTGTATCTAAGCCCCCATTCGGGAAGATATTTTTAGCACGTGGTTCGAACAATTTTTGAAAAGCATAACGTCTCCAGAAGATGACTCTGCTTTATTCATTTTGGATGGGCATAATTCCCACAGAAGAAACTTTCATTTGATTGAAGAAGCAAGGCAAAATCATATTACCATACACTGTCTGTCTCTCTCTCGAGCTACGAAACGCAGCCTCTTTATGTTTCGTTTAAGAACATTTTATGCACAAACGATCTTCAGTATCCCTGGAAATGTGGTCGAAACCACATATAATATGGCAACTACCAAGAAAAATTCCATAAATGGATTTGCATTCAATATGAACTGGCTCAAGAAAACCATGACCTTATTGCATCTACTCCCAATAGCCAGGAACTGTTGCAAATTCACAACACATCGATTCCCACAGCTACCCATTCCATTTGATACCTTACTACTATAATTGAGTAGAAAACACTCAGAAGAAATCTGATATTAAAGTAAAATACAAAGCTGCTTCCAGCCATAGAAAACATTAAAACAAAAGCGAAGAAAGACGTCTTAAAATGCAAGGGCGGTGAAAAAGCAGAGAGAGAAAAATGAGGAACCAACAGCAACGGTGCAGAGAACAACGATGCTGATCGCTTGTTTTATGTTGTTGTATTTTTTTTCCATTCTGATGATAAACAATGACAATGTGCTGTAGATGAGTACACGAGGTAGTTATTATTTATTTTTAAGTCAGTGTATTAAAGATATTTGAATATGATTTTAAAACATTTTAAGTTTTCACATTTCGGTTTATACAACATTGCAATACAATATGCAAAATATTTTATACGGTCTCACATCGGGATCCAATTTTTCGTTTTGCATATTTAGAAAAATATTTTAACTTTTTTTAAATATACAGATTTAACAACACTGACATAAATGTTTTACACGTTTGTACCATTAAATGCATCGAATTTGCTTTCCTTACTGACAATGAGTCATGCGAAAATTACAAATGGGTATCATACCCGGGTCAGTATTATTTTTTTCCTACGGCTTTATGCCTTGTCGACATCGAGATCATTAGAGGTAGGAAAGGACTGTCATCAAAGAATGGTAAGGAATGCAGCCATGACCTTTTGAAGGAACCATTCCGTCATTCGCCTGGTGTGATTTCGGGAAATGTGAAAAGCCGAAATATGGACCACCGGACGAGGTTTGAACCCGCTTCCCCCCGAGTGCTTGGCCAGAGCGTTACCACTCACTCAGCACGCTCGGTGCGTTCAGTAATCACATGTATCCGAACAATATGAATGGTTGGTTGCTTCATTTGTTTCTGCAGGTTATTCGACACATTACACACAATCACGAAGATAAACCTACACGCTGTAGGGGGTGTAGTCAGACAAATATAAAAATTGAGACTTTTCCAACTCGAAAAATCCCAGTACTTTTCAACTTATTCGTAATGTAAGCTTGAATATTACTAATATTTCAGCAAACAGAAGTGTGGCAAAAATACTGAATACACGTGTTTTTAATTCTTTTTTTTAAATTAATGAACTTTCCAAACAAAATAGCAACTGTGAACTAATAATGTGACACTGAGCAATTCTGATCTGCAAAATAAAACAGCCAGAAATTCATTATAAGATTCATTGTTTTCACTGTGTTACAATTTTCAGAGTTACTGAAGGATTCGTCAAATACCAGAGTTTGTATTTACAGTTACGTTGGGACTTAATGTCTTGTAACATAGCAGTTCATAATATTAGCAAATTAAAAGCTTAAGGGTAAAAGGAAAAAGAATGGCATTGTTTACTCCGATATGTTTAGAAAAGATAGTAGGATTTCTGAAAAAAAAGAAGTGAGTTATGAGACAATTGTTGGTAGAAAAGTCGAACGAGCAAGACAAAATTAATTTAGCAGCGCACTGAGTTTTAAAATAATAATAATAATATTTGCATAGTGAGAAGTTTCGAAACATCATATTAGTGGAGAGAAAATTGATTAGATCTTGAATAGAATCGAACCTTCAAATCTACGGATCAAACCTAATTCAAAATTATAACAAACACGGTCAAAGGTTGTTGGTATTGAAGGATTTTAGGCAAAACAAACTAAATGAAATAAACTGCAAAAGATTACAATCTTAATTTCTGTTTATAAAATCTATTTATTTAACATACAAAGATCGACATATATAATGTGACAGTCTTATGAACGGTTCGTACCGTTCTGTCTAGTAAAATGTTTTGTGGACATAGAAAGATATCACTTATAAGAAAATAAAGTAGCAACCTATTATTTTTCACGTTATGAAACAATGAAAGGAATGAAATGTTTAAAAATATCATCACAGTGTCTATTCGAAAAAATAACAAAAAAAGAATAGTTACCGAACTTACAATAATGTTTCAAGAAATGAAAAGTTTCTCTTTTCACTTTTTTTTATGGGGCGTTGAACAGCTGGAAGGCATAATCCCATGCCTTGGAGACGGTTGTGTGGTGTATTTAATCATCTAAGGTAGTTCTGCGTGCACCGTATTTCCTGTGATAACGTTCCAAAAGACAGATATTTGAGCCCGGTATTGCAAAAATTATATGTTCGGCGAGTGCGGTTAATTTTGCATCTCTTGTGAACCCAGATTAATCTCATTGCTACATGAAAGCACCAAAATTAAGGTTAAATAAAACCGTTCTCTCCTCCTGGAGAAGAAAAGACATAACGATACAAAATTATTGTTTTCCTTTTTTACTTATGGCCTTATCACTCTCCGACGTCAAGGCCATTATAGGCGGGATGGGGTGATGAAAAAGAACGGGATGGAATTAGGTCATGGCCTTTTTAAGGAATCATCCCGGCATTCACCTGAAGTGATTTTGGGAAACCATGGAAAACCCAAATCAGGATGCCTGGACGGGGATTCGAACCCGCGTCCTGCCGAATGCGAGGTCAGAGCGTTGCCACCCACCAACCACGCTCGGTAATATACAAAAGAAGCATTCGAAATGTAAAAATAGTCAAATAACGTTCTGTAAAATCCACAATATGACAAGTTGAAACTATGCTCTGCAAGTGATGTACGCAGCAGAACCGCTTAGATAGTAAGATTTAGCAGAAACACATCGTTGAAAATGTTACGAACATCACATAAGAAAGAAGACAATTCTTTCGAGAAGCAGATAACCTGTCGGATGAATTTTACAAGTTGGTTCAGAGAAGAAATTCCACCTTATGTCTAATGACTAAAATAGACGTAAGCTATCTTATTCTAAATATGTTTGAATATACCTTTAACATCCAGTCCTCCACGATATTTTTCCCAACCTCGCAGTCGGACTTTCTCACCAAGTAAACTGACGAAGCGGTCGAAATCGTCACTTCCGAATTCTGGAACAGAAATATCAATAATAAGGGAAAAACTAAATGATGCATTATGAAAAAAAGTGATGAAACGATTTGTATCGCCAATAATCAAATGTGTGCCTTTAATATATTTTAAGGATATTACGTTTTTTCTTTCGGATTGTTCAGCCTATTACAACTAAAATAAACTTTTCATTTACATACAATTTTCGGTTTATTACATATTCGCCGGAACCTTTTTTTATTTGTTTCAAAATTTTGCAGCAGGAAAATATAAAAAAAATCTTTGTTTAATAAATTGAAACGCTTACTCCAAACCAAAACTTCATTTTAGTTGTATAAGATGGTGCAAACCAAAGAAACCCTTAATTAGTAAAGTAGTTAAGAAGGATGGGCCTGAGAAGCATCTCGATAAGCTAGTACAATCTCCTGAAAGTCTATTAGTTGCTCAACAACGCTTACTATGAATTCAGCGGATAACCTAGTTGTGAGCAACTAACTTACACAAAAATTTTCAGGTGAATCAATATCTTATTCCTATTCTTTTGGGAAGAAAAATGAGGATACAACATCCACTGGTGAAGACTTAAAAGCCTGTAAACTTCCAGTTCTGATATTGGACGTCTTGACTGGCATCGCAGCGTAAGAGGAGAATTTAGTGGAAAACAATTATTGGTTTCCACTGTTAAGTGCTGTATTATCTACTCTAAATGAATAATGACAAGCGAGATCTATTTCCTTCTACACTCTCCCAATTAAAACATTCAAATTGCTACCTGTCTTACTTTATCTTCATTGTTTTTAAAGCAAGCAGTGTTTTTTTCTCATATCTCCCTCAATGAGACTCAGATACGGAAACAGAGACAAAAAGCCGAAACTTATTATTATTTTTTGCTGTAAATATTGTTACTGGGGCTCCATAGTTAACAGAGCGAATATCTTTGGTCCAGGTAAATGATGAATTCCTCTAAGAAGTCCAGGATTTTTATACAACGCTGAAGGTACTCGCTCAGGCTACTAACAATGAATATTGAAGAAATTTCTCCTCGGGAAGTTAAGAATGGATCTAAAAACCTGTCCAAGGTGAAATACGGCAATACAGACCATTATTTCTACGAATCCCAAGCAATAGACGTATTACGCCTAAAAGAGGCCCTCGGCTTTTTTTAAAAAAATCATATTTATAGTTGCACCGCAGACCGCACACAACGCTATAGTACTATGCTGTTACAACCAAATATGATGTGGAATCATTGTCATTAGTTTTATATACATATTCGCTGAGGCCAACTAATACCGCGTTAAGCCTTCTTGCAACTGGCAGCGAGTTTCATCTTCTTTTTGGCGCAGAAGTCATTCATTCATTAGTTTATATATTATCCTACAATCTAACAGAAATATATGACCACTTTGTAGGAAATTTATTAGTTGCCCAGGCAGTTTGGTGCAGGCAAGCAGGAGATGACGGAGGTCGTTGAAAAGACGTTAAGATGATCACATCATCGACAGTGAGAAGAAGGAAAAATATAATATCAGAAAGAAAAGTAAAGCGTGGAGAAGAAAAGCAGTGCTATAAACGAAAGAAAATAAGAATCTATGACACCAGAGATGTCCCGCGGTTTGATGAAGGGCCGCCTCTACTCAATATTCAGAACCAGTGAGCATGGCACGGACAGAGCAACATGTCCCCAAGGCAAACATCGTCGCGACGGTTGCATTAATAGAGGAAAGCAACACAGCTCCAACATAGCAGCAAACATGGTGGTCAGTCGGAGGATCCTCGCTTTTTGCAAATAGACTAAAATTGGTGGAGCAATGTTACAACCCATACAATTAGGTAAGACATTTCACAACAAGAATAATGGCCTTAAATGTATCCACCAATAGGGACAAAACCCAATGTCCTTGGAGTTTTGTAAATGCTAATTCCGTTTACAATTATGTGGAAAATCAGTATTCGCCGAGTTGTAGGGCCTTCATTCCAGTTAACATTGGGGATCATGTATGTATTAGAGAAAACGGAGAGTTATAGTAATAAAGTGAAAACTGTGTCGAATATAAAATAAAACACGAAACAGGAATCAATCAAAAGACATAAAAATATAACAAAATTTATTTGTATGTTGTGAAGTAGGGGAACATTGTAAAATATTTAACAAACATTTTACTTCAGTTGTAGAGAAATTAGGTTTAGAAAAACAATCCCCTAATGCATCTTCAGACTGATTTCCAAAATAGATTTATGGGGATGCAATTGTCACCAGTAACATTCTCAAAAATAAGTAAATTCTTGAAACAATGAAAACTTATAAATTATTATAGCAATGACAACATTTCAAGTAAATTACTGAAAAGATGTTCAGTGTGTATAAGTTACACTCTTGCCCACATCTTTAACGAATCCTTAATGCAAGGGGTATTTCCAAATAGACTAAAATATATAGTTATAAAACCTATATTTAAAAAAAGGAGATGATATTGTTGTAACTATAAACTATCAGACTCAATGAGCTGTGTTTCCTTCGATTCTCAACCCGAGAAGAAATGCGTGACATTTTAAAAGAACTCTTTGCTTTGAGCATCATCAGTTTTGTTCGAATTTGAGCTAGTTGCGTCTGGCATTAACTTTTAAACTATTCCCCGTTGAGCAGCCATGTTCGATCTAGTTGTCTGTAAATTCATAAACGTATCATGCCAGAAAGTACTCATTTCAATGAAAATATGTTAAGATGATTAATTAAAAAACTTTTGTGAGGTGTAACTTTTTCTGTTGTCAGATTTAAATAACGAATTCTGGCTTTCTTGTGTTTTATAACAATTTTAAGTATGTTCAACAATTAACCTGTTACTTACAAATTCAATTTTCTTTGTTTGGGGAAAATAAATACCTTTAATAACAGTTTTGTAGCTTTGTGGCCATGGATCCCGTAATTTCGTGCTTCTATTCCAGAACTGATTTACAAAAAGAAGTCTTAACTGGTGACACGCCGTTGCGACAGAAAAAATGTATGCCGCTGGCTTTTGCCCATAACCATACGGCTATTTGCTTTGATTAACATAGAACGTGCTGGCTCCCATTATTATGCGATTTCCGCGTTCTGCTGCTCTGTTCTGTTCGGGCATATAAAACGGAGAAAAACGCTGCTCTGCTCCACTGCTTGTATGCATTTTGACGAATCCTGTTTTCATTTACCTCCGTCACATCTCATTTTCTTGGAAGTACAACCGTTCATTTGAGATTTGTTCAAAAATTGTTCACGCGTATGACACACATTAATTTTTCTGATTGAAGACGAAGTTTACTAAACTCTTCTTTGAAATAAGCATAATAATAACGTTCTCCTCCAAAATACTCTGTAGTTAACTGTCCAATGACATCTGCATACCACCCCTTCGTGGTATGAATAATAGCATATGCCATTTCCTTTAGAGCCCATAAATCGCACAAGTGGCTTCCATATGAAAGTCCACTCGTTTTGAAACGGTTTTTAAGTGTTGTTTATTTTGATGACAAAATTTTCAGGGAACATTTGTAATGTGTTGCATGGTGTAGCAAAAATCGCTTTTGTTTCTTCATGCATAACAACTTCCATATCAAGTACGAACTGACAATTAATTGCTCAAATAACATGTCGTTACAGTAATTTCCACTAACTTTGTGTTGAATTTTTGCGCCATTTATGTCAACTGCAGTGCTGAAGTAATTGAACGCTGTTGGTGTGACAGGCACATTAGCACATTCTCCACGTCAGCATTATACCAGGAATTTTTCCTTTGGATTTGATTCATTAATATTCCTTCCCCTTGCTCTTAAATATCCTATTTTCCAACAAACTGACTGTTAGGTGGTATGTATGTTTTACCAACGCCATTGTCACAGTTCTTTATAGGCAACAATGCTATTTTCTAATCAGTGCATCCATGGCGTAACAAGCGGATACAACGTTTTCTCTCTGTGCTTATCGATTGCTTGTTATTTCTGCTGCCGACTCAACGCTGCATATTGACCCAGATGGTTGCTTTTCTTACGAGGAAATTTTTGCTCTGTCCGTCCCATTGGCATCAATGACTTTGTAGAATAGTGTTTCTATTTAAAGAGGCAATAGCAATTTTCTACTATATTTCGTTTATGTAACTGAATCGTCCACAGCTTTCGACAAATAAATTACAGCTTTGATTCTCTAATGGAATTGTGTCAGCAAAAAAAAAAAAAAAAAAAACTTTGCCCAGTGAAGACAAGTTGGAGAATATTATCTGCTGGAAAATCAAGAACTGAAAGCTATCTACATAATTATATACTCTGCAGTTGTGAGTGACTGAGGGTGCTTTGCATTAAAATTGATCTCTACTTTGTGCATTCCAATCCTGAATGGCACAAGGTAAGAAAGAATTCGTATAAACTTTTTTTTTTTTTTTTTTTTTTTTTTTTTTGGAAACCATGGAATCCCCAAATCTGGATGCCCGGACGGGGGGATTCGAACCGGCGTCATCCGGAATGCGAGGCCAGAATGTTAACCGCTCACCCACCACGCTCGGTTTCATATAAGCAACAGTGCGACAACTCATTTCTCTAATCTTATCTCCCCTACGAATGTTGGTGTTCGCACGTTTACCAGTCTTTTCCTTCGTCGCCTGTCTACCAGAGAATCCCAGCTCAATCTAGTAATCAATTCTGTGACACTTTCGTAAGGAATGTAGCAAGCAGTCACGAATCGAACGGCTTTTCTCTGTACTTTCTCTATACTCTCAATAAACCTCATACGAAACGGACCCCAAACTGCACTACAGGAATCCAAATGTGGACGCACAAGAGTTTTGTAGGCTATCGCCTTTGTTTGTACATTATAATTTTTCAAAATTCGATTTATAATTCGCAGCCTAGAATTAGCTCTACCTACGACCGAATTAATGTGCAATTACCATTTCATGTTGCTTCATATTTTTACACCCCAATACTTCAGGGAATCGACCATATCAATAACTGAACTGTTTCTTTGTACTTCTAAATAAAAGTATTATTTTTGATAGTTATACACATTGCCTTGCACTTTTTTACAAGTTTGGGTAAGTTTCGATTCGTTGCACCATTCCGAAATAACATCCAGATCGCGTTGAATTTTAAAGCAATCTACGGAACTCCTTACTTTCCTATAGATGACCACATCATCAGCGAACCATCTCAAACTGCTGTTCAAGTTGTTTCAGACATCGTTTATAAAAATTAGGAAAAATGATGGCTCTATTACAGTTCCTTGTGGGACACGCGAAGCAACATGTAGATTCGAAGAGGCTTCTCCGCCAACGACGACTTACTGCGACCGAGCAGTTAGGAAACCTCTTAACCATTCAGAAGATGAAGATGTCTGGTTAATTATAACACTACATAGAAAAAAGATAAAACACTATAAGAGAATGTAAAAAGTTTTACCATTACTGAACATCTCGTCATCGCTCGTCTGCCCAGGCCGCGTGTAAAGGACTCCAAACTTGAAATTCACGGATCCTTCTTGCTCCTCCAACAGAAGAAGGTCCTGCAGCAACCACACGCAAATCATTATCTTTATTTTCTGGTCAAGTTTTAATGTGTTACATTTGCTAAGCAGTTATTAATCAGATTCAACCAAAGAGGCATATATATGGTATTGCACAAAGAATGATGGGGAGAGAGAAACTCAAGAACATCATTTACTTTACTGATGTTATAATAGGTAGCTGTTTGGGGCGAGCCTGAAGGCAAAAAATCACTGAATATAGTCCTAAACCAATAAACATTAACTGGAGGGAAGACTGGAAAACGGTGTGATTTTTAAGACAGCTTTTAGATTTGATAAGATTACAGTAAGAAAACAATAACTACCTTAGCTTAACATGTTGTAAAGTGAAAATTTAAAAGAATACTAGTCTTCCTAAATTAGAATTCGAATTGAAAACTTGTCTATAAAAAACAATAGCATCCTATTCCAATACCATTCTAGATAGTTACCTTTTGAACATCTGGTGAAAATATCTCTTTTGGCCCCTTGTCTAGTTTCTCCATGTTCGGAAAATTGCTGTGGAGAAAAGACAACACATATATAAAATTTCACACTTTTCGCAGGCGTCATTATTGAAAATTGCACTTTCTTGTTTACTTTCGGGTTTGCGCTGCGATTTATTTGCTGATAACGCCAACGTTTCGGCCCCAACCTGGAGCCTTCGTCAGGGCTTCTGTCTATTTCGCCGACTAGTGCTATCAAAAAAAGCACTAGTCGGCGAAATAGACAGAAGCCCTGACGAAGACTCCAGGTTGGGGCCGAAACGTTGGCGTTATCAGCAAATAAATCGCAGCGCAAACCCGAAAGTAAACAAGTAAATGCAATTTTCAAAGACAACTCAGTGTTAAAAATTTATGAACAAATATCTATAACTATCCGAAGATATCTATGAAAATGGGGAAAAAAATAAAATACGTAGCACAAATACGCAAAAATGTTTTAAGAACTGCAGTATTTTGTTTACGAGTGCTCAGTCAGTGATGTTACATGACGAATTTAGCAGAGCGATATGTCCAAACGTAATCTTTTGATGACACTACCGAATCAACAGCCGTGAAGACTATAGATCAGCATTAGTCTCTGATCTCACAAGCTTTAGAAATATCGACAAGGGGAAAATCTTTTTCAGGACGTATAATACAATAGTAGGAAAAAAAAAATATGTTGGTGTGGTCTTATGACCAGGTGACCGAGTTTCAAGTTGCCCGCATCCCGCGTCTGTCACGTAAGATTAAGAAGCACTTATTACAAACGAAGTATTGTCTCGTTGCGGTCAGTAATCATACTGGAAGCTACAACAGTTTGTAGGGTTGTGCATAAATAAATAGTAATCATACAAGATTTGCTGTAATTAATGTATAACTCTAGTCATTTTACAAAATGTTACGAAAAAACATTTTATGTCTCTTACCAGAGTATTTGTTTCACGGTCATCGGTTTATTCGGTGTGTAAGCCAGCGATATTTTCTGGGATCCCTGAAACAAAGAAACATAAAAATTACAAACTTCGGATTTGATACAGAGTATTGATTTTTAGTCTATATTTCTTAGGAGGTAAATAAGCGGATGAAGCAATTCCGTTATCCTTTTTAAGAGCGGCCTGATACATAGCGTAAGGCAACCGCAAACAACTCCAATATTCAAGAGAAGGGCTTGGACGCACTGAATTCAGAACTTGTTGGAGGCATGAATAGTTCACTGATCTGCGAAAGTAAAGAAGAACATGCGGAAGAAACCCAATAAAGGTAGGCCTACATGGAATGTTTAAAGTATTTTTGAAGCGAGAAAATTACCGATCACATTCCAAGAAATGAGAAGAGACGAAATTTTTTGCTAATCTGGTATCCGGGATAGGTATCGTATTAGACTTAGGGAGCATCCACTAATTACGTGATGTCACCAAATCTCACCAGGGGGGGGGGGGAATCGGCAAAAATCTCACATCTTTTTATTTCCTGGAAGAGTAGCAGAGCTAAAGAAAATGTCAGGGCCTGACTTCAGAAAAAACACCCCACGTAATTAATGTACATCCCCATATCAAGTCAGAAGGTATAGCTGATTGTTTCACATATTGGTCTGAGGTAGTTTTCATAAAACTCAGTGCTAAGCCCATTAACCTCGACATAACACACTGAAGTGTCAAAAGTCATTGAATAGGAAGATGCGTGTACACAGAAGGTGTTGGAATTCTGGTAGGAACGTGTCAATGTGTCATGCGCTGTCGGGGCTTTCATTTGTACTCTCGTGAGTCGTGCACGAAATGTTTTCCAACGTGATTATGGACGCACGACACGAATTAATAGACTTTGAACTCGCAGTGGTAGTTGATGTTAGACCCATGCGGTATCCATTTCGGAAATTGTTGAATTCAACATTACTCGATCCACAGTGTCAAGAGTGTGCCGAGAATATTTGATTTCCGCCATCACCTCCCACCATGGACAACGCAGTGGCAGACAACGTCTACTTAGTGACCGAGACCAGCCACGTCTGCGTCAAGGTGTCAGTGTTGACAGGCAACACTCCGTCAAATAAGAGAAACACTCAATGCGAGACGAACGACAGATGTGTCCGTGTGGACAGTGCAGCGAAATTTTACGTCAGTGCGATAGGGTGGCAGAAAACCGACACAAGCACCTCTGTTAAATACTATTGGCTTCAGCGCCTCTCCTAGGCTTGTGAATATATAGGCTGTATGACTGGAAAAGGTTGCGTGGTCAGATGAGTTGGTAAGAGGTGGTGGTAGAAGTCGAGTGTGGCGCTGACAACACGAGATTGTGGACCCAAGTTGCCGGGAAGGAACTGTGCAAGCTGGTGGCGACTCCATCCCAATATAGGCTGTGTTTACATGGCATGGATTGTACCTCTGATCAAACTGACGGACCATTGGCTGGAAATCGTTACGTTCAACTTCTTGGATACCAAACAACGATGAATTTTTCCAGGACGGCAACGCACAAATTCCCTGGTCAAAAATCATTCAAGATGAACATTCTGGACTTTTGGCCATCTAGGTCGCCAGATATGAATCCAATCAAATATCTCTGGGACAGGTCATTTTGTGAGCAACATCCTGCACCGGCAACACTTTCGCAAGTATCGGCGGCTGAAGAGGAATTTTCAATAAATTATTTATTGTAGTTTAATTAATCATAGTTGAGGGATTAAATGTGGACTGCCACAATAGCTACTTAGAGTCCTTCTACATAGTCCCATTGCTTCTTAAGTGCACATTCCCAGTCTTGGAACTTTTTCTACACCAGCGAGGACACCACCTATGTTCACCTTTCGGATGCAAAGAGTAAACTTTTCAGAAAGATCTTCGAGAATAGAAAAATGTTGTATATGTATGGTCATGGTCTCCTTTAACTCCGGGAACAAGTCAAAATGTGGTAGTCTCATATCTGTATCCTGTGGTTCCAGTCGAACCGATGCAGTAAATCAGAATCAACGTTCTCCAAAAATGAGCAAATCAGTTCGGTTTTTGTGCATTGTTCAGCAAAATTTCTGCACGAAGTCAAGATGATGCATTTCCTTCACTCTTGATCCACTATAATCTTTGATGATTTTGGCGCTCCTGGCCTTGAATCGTGTCTTATGCTTCCACATCGAAAATGATAATCCCGACGGGAAACTGAACTATTACCTAATCCCCACTAACGTCAACCAAATTTTGTGAAAGTCTGTAATTTTTTTCCTGGTAGGATTTCAATCTTAATGTAACTACATCGATCTTGAGCAGTCACAGTACATGAAGCATTTGCTGACGTCACCGTTGATACTTGTTTAATTAAAGAAGATCACACTATGAAAGAAAATAAAAATATGTGATGAATCCTTGAGCTAAAAGTAACATAAAATATAAAATTGTAGGAAAGTGCATGAAAGTACTTAAGAGTAGATTCGGTACTGGAATCAGAGGTTTCTGATAAAGGTCCATAATGAGTTCGGCAACAATAAGAAAATTTACAGAAGAGTATACCATGCGTGTGCCGTTTCGTCTTTCTTATTTAATGTGAGCACTTTAGGACTTAAAACAGAGTAAAAAAATTAACAAAACCCAAATAAAAACATCCTCGAAGCTGATTACACATTACTGTTTGTTGATAAGCAAAAACAAAATCGAACATCCTGTCAGTTCTGTTGCAGAGTACAGATAATATTAGCACCATCGAAACGAGTTAATAATTTTAGAATATTTGCTTTCCCGGAATACTTCTGCAGACCTTGTCACACAAGAATGATGTGCTTCCCGAAATGCGATACGACTCACCTACAGAATGAGCGAAGAAATTCAAATATTTTAATAAAGGCATTTAGGTATAGCTATAAGTCTGATTTTTAAATGCTGCATCTGACTGATTCTTTTGTATGTAGAAGAACTTCAGGGTTGAGAGAAGGATGCAGTGATTAAAATTGAGGTCTCTGATATGTGGATCTTCAGAAAAATGCTGAAGTACCCCGGACATTAAAACTTACGAACGATCAAGTTCTGAGAGGACCACAAGCAACTGAAAAAAAAATTCTGTTAGTACATCAATCACCATCTCTAATGCTACCGAAGCTGGGTATCCGTAGAAACCAGTTACTTCACGTTTTTATTGCAACAAAGCCGCAACATCTGTGATATAATGACATTTTTCCTCAATAGTAATTATAGGTGTTTAAATCTTCAAAGTACATTTGGAATTTTAATTCGGATGACAGATTTTTTTCACGAATTGAACGCTTTTATTCTGAGCAAAGTTAGTAATATTTGACGCTCTCTGAAGGAAACTTTCTCTGGAACATGGGAAATATTTTAAGGTTGTATGAAAGCGAGACTCCTCTGGCTGGCTAAAGACCTTTCAGCAATACTTCAAGTAGTGCGGAGTCTATTGATTCCCGTGACCTCTAGGCTTGTGGAAGGTACGTGATTAATTCATGGCTACTGTGCACAAAACACGCAGCTTCTTGCTTTTACGAGCCACCAAAGGAGTACTCTGGAAATCTTCGAAGATGAGAGATCTGAAACAATAGCGTTCACGTAGAGGTTGTATGTGGCTTATTGAGAACGGATTGATTCCACTGTTACAAGACAGTTGTAGTCTGTAGTTATGTACGCTACAATCAACGTCACCGGCTTCTTTTACACGAATACCTGAGCGATATCTATTGCTACGCTTCGTTCAATAAACTTGCTCGAGACTGAGTTCAAGAACCGGATCAGACAGTGACGTGTTTATTAATCCTGTCTCATATGATCTTCTCTTCAGTACAGTAATCTGCCAGCTTTTTGCTAAGATTTTTAGTGTTTTTTCCCGTGATTTCACAGCAGTTTTTCAGAAGAGAATACACAATATGGGCCCTGGACGCTATTTGACCAAATAAGGTTATACAATGATGTTCTCGG
Organism: Vandiemenella viatica; assembly: GCA_031002005.1. Lineage (NCBI taxonomy): Eukaryota > Metazoa > Arthropoda > Insecta > Orthoptera > Morabidae > Vandiemenella > Vandiemenella viatica. The sequence continues at coordinate 82,813,947 of CM061921.1, forward strand.
CTTCTGATATAGATAATTGTGTACAAGATAAAATACTGTAAATTTTTAAAATATTCCATAACATATTCAAAATAAACTCAATGAATTTCATTTGTAGATTTATTGTGAGAAAATCATTCCTTTTTTGCAACATGCGTCAGTTGTTGCAGTTATTTGCTTTTAAACACCATAATATAATAACATATGCTTCTCTAGTTACATGGAGAGCGACTAAATGATACCATATCTCTTTCCATGTCTTCTCCAACATGTCTTCAAACGTATTTAGTTAAATACACTCTATCCCTACATACTCACGTGTGTACTGGTGTCAAACAAGGGACGGCGAAATTAATTTAAATCACACTATTGATCTACCTATACTTTTAACTAACTGCATTGAATTTCACGCGAAACGCTTTGAAACAGCTCTTCAGAGCAATCTGCAAAAATTAAGAGACGACTCATGCTAAAACTTTACAATGTTTGTTTAATTTAGCAAAGATGGGTTTAAGATGAACTATGTTTTCAAGTCTATTTAATTGTTACATTTTGTCAATTATAAATTCGTGGTTAATGATGTTGTTTATAATGATATGTCCCACTAATTTCTTTTTATTTTTGTTCTGATACGATTTATGAAAATTATTGATTTTCTAAATTACCTTGTTTATGTTCATTGACTAAACATTCAATTATCTTTGTAAACATATGCTCAGTGTTAACAATGCAACTTGATCTCAACAGTACTCACAAAATGAACATTCAACAATTTTAAATTTTATAAGTAACAGTAAAATATGTAAAATAATCTCCCACAAAAAATTGTTACGCCCAACGTGAAGACATAGAGCCGAAAACAATCAAAATGTCTTCGGACGACACCGAAATTAAAAATCTAAATTCTGTGCATTTGTAACTTTTTTTTTTTTTTTTTTTTTTTTTTTTTTTTTTTTTTTTTTTTTTTTTTTAGAAGTATGAGTATACAAGCCAATACAATCACACGAAAAAAATAAGTTGAATAATAAAAGGAGTTACTTCGCCTACAGGGCAGTACATTTTAATTTTATTTTCTCTAATTAAGTTTTCAAAAAAAAAAAGATTTCCTTGAGACTAAAGTATTATCGCAGAGCTTTTATTACGTTGCTTCTTTGACCAAAATATAGCCTTAAGCTTCAAGTTATATCGCTCTACTGGTCGTGAGACATCAGAAAATATAAATTAACGCAGAATCTAACTGCAAAATGGTGGCGTGTGCTGTAATTTATGACTATATTCATGCAAAATTCTGTGGACACCAGTACTTCCAATGAGGTTCGAAATTGCTTTATTTCTGATGAGTTCAGTAGAGTTTTTAGTAAAACCATCCATCCAACGAGGCCTCCGGATATTGTGTTTTCTGAAAATGAATAAGAAGCCTCTATTTCAACTAAGAAGAACTGCTTGGCAAATGGTTCCAAATATTTATTTTTTTTCATTATGTGAATTATAAATTTCCTGTTCGACCTCCTCTTTTATTTCTTCTACTGCCATCTTTCTCCTTCGTAACAGACCGCACATCACAACCAATAATCGCACTCTATCTCTACCGTTTTAATAAACTATTCAGATAAACTTTATTTTGTACGAAACTATTTTGCGCTCTCCAGTTATGAATGTACAAGTAAGCCACTACGGGAGATATAGGCGACCCCATCGCCATACCTTCAGTTTTAGTACGTAAGAGAGCCTGCTCAAAGAGAGCTACCATGCTTGGTTCAAAATGGCGATGCAAAAACTACATAATCTCCTTCGGGTGAAGAAAGAAACGAAATTGAAGCAAAACATGCTGTAAATATCCGATAACTGCAAATCCAGTAGAGTCTTAACGAATTCAGACGAATTCTTCACGTTACGGGGGCAATGATCAACAAAGGGACCAAGCATCTTCGCTAGGTATTTGAAAACAGACTGTGGACGCCTCAATACAGTTCAAAATCTGGCACAAGAAACGTCGCATCAAACCAGTGCCTTTCATTTTCTTTTTCGGGCTTTACGCCTCCGACGTCAAAGTCATTAGAGGCGGAAAGGGTTTGGGGCCAAAGACTGGGAAGGAATTCGGCCGTGGCCTTTTGAAGGAACCATCCCAGCATTCGTCTGTAGTGATTTTGTGAAACCACTGAAAACCAAAATCTGGACTGCCGGACGTTGATTTGAACCTATGTCCACCCGAATGCCAGACCCAAGCAAGCGACTTTCAATTACAGCACCGAATCAGTGTTTGAATAATTATGTGTTAAGGTACGCGAGTGTTACAGTAAAATCGTTTAGTTAGAATAGCATTTCATGTAGATGGTACGTTCCTATCCCATCCATACACTTTGAATTAAGAGCAATCTTAGTAGAGAAACCTAAGTCAAATTCTTATCCGTGTTTTGCTCGTAATTTAAAAACCATACTGGATATAAGTACTTTTAGTATAACTTGTATAAATACAGGATAAGATCAATATTTAAATACTAATTTCAAATTTGTAGGCAATAGCGTTTTTCAAATAGAACTGAAAATCTAAACAAACTCTACCATCGAGAATTTCATTTCTGAATCAATGTTTAACTGTGATACAATCTGGCACATATTTTCCTGTATCCCCTGGATGCTTCTAATGTATATTCTCCTAGAAGGAGAAGGAAATATTGTAGGGAATTTCGATTTAGGAGAAAGAAATGTGTGAGGAATAGACTGTTAGAATTTTGCGAAAAATATAAACTGACAATTGAAAACAAGTCATTTAAAAGCCGTAGATTGTGTTCTTAAATTGTACTTTTGTAAAAAATGGTATCACTCTGGAATTTATTTATTTACGATGTGTTATATTTAATGCAAAAATGATGACACCTACAGTTGTGGACTTGAAGAAATGAAAGGTTGTACATTTTGCATTATCTGCTGTGATGTGTAATTACATTTTTTTTTTACTTATGGCTTTTCGCCTCGTCGACGTCATTATAGGTGGGATGGGATTGGGGACAAGGAACGGGAAGGAATTCTGCCATTGCCTCTTGAAGGAAGCATCCAGGCATTCACCTGGAGTGATTTGGGGAAATAATGGAAATCCCAAATCTGGATGCCCGGACGGTGATTCGAACCGGCGTCCTCCCGAATGCGAGGCCAGAGCGTTACCACTCACCCTCCACTCTCGGAGTGGAATTACACCTTACGTAATTCTTCACAAGGTCAGATGGTTTAAAGTCATACTAACTCGGTGTGGAAACAGTGGAAAAAAATCTATTCAGACATTGAGCGTAATGTCAATGTCTGAATAATATACACTCAAACTCATTCTGGTATTGTCTGGAAAGCATACACATATTGAAGTAATCAAATTTTTATATTTGGTTAGGTGTTGGCTGAATGTGTAGTTATTAATATTTAATTATTGCTGTTATTATTATCTGTTTGCAGTAACACCATATACTAACCACATTACACAGAATGATTCCATAGCATTCCCAGATAAAATGGTTGTTACTATGCTTACCGTCTTACGCCATAGTATGGCTCGGTACTGCGGCACGCATTGGTTGTTAGCATCGGTGAGTACAACCGACAAGAAGAACGGCACTTTCTCGCTGTCACAGCCGACATAGTTCTGGTGAACTGTAACATAAAAACAGGAGAGCTTTCAACATATAATACTCGACGACAGGAAACAAATTTCTAATGTGTACACTGAGGAGAACTCCAGGATATCCAATGATAGTAGAACATGGCATTCGGTTTGACAATACAGCTGCGAATGTATGTCAACATCGAAAATCCAATTACACTTCTAGATAACCAAAGCATTTATGTTTTTTTGCGCCTGGTCTTGAAGATTCCAATCATTAAAACGTCTGAATCGATGATACAAAGACGCTAATTATGACCTCAAGCGACAGTTCATGTTTAGCTCAATCCATATGATATACTAGCTGATACCTGCGACTTCATACGCGCGGATTAAGAATTTCTTTGCCAGAATTGAATATAGAAAGTTGTTGGTAACGAACGATTGGTCCCAAACAACACCAAGTCGGCATAATATGACAGGAAAGCTATCACTATATCATTCTACCGTCAAACCTGTCTCTTGAGAGAATCAACTTCCAACATAGTTCTGTCACCATTCGTTAAGTTCTCAAAATTTCGTGATTACAACTGTTAATCATACCGGAAAAAATGTCCTGTGCCATTCCTACAGATTTTCTTGTTAAATTCCATCAATATCGATACAGAAATTTAGTCGTCAAAACGTAACAAAAAGACAGTGACTTACTTACGCATTTATAGTATTATTACTGCGGATCACACACACACACTGACTGCGAACAACCCCTGAGAGATCATTATAACGTAAAAAAGTTTACACCTACAGCATTGCAAGACTACCTACGACTTGCCTCGCACTGAACCCCTAAATTTGTGATATCTACAGTTTAACATTCAATCCGGATAACCGACGGTCCAGGTGTGACTCTTACGATGAAATTTTTTTAAAAAAAATCCTTGCCTGCACGGAGATTTGAACCGGAGACCACGATCTAAACAGCACTAACCAAGCGCTTTAAGCAATTAGCTACCAGACCGCTACATGGAAAGGTAGTACAGAGACCTACACATCCTACGCGTCTGTCTATCACCGGTCAGTAATTTTTGAAATTATAAGACCACATGTATTATTTATACAGAAAATTTTTCAACCAAATGTAGACAGTACTTTTCTCCTTGTATCAAAGGATAAGTGTGCAAAATTTCATCGAAATCGGATGAAAACCGTGGATTTGTATTAAGAAAAAACAAACCAACCAACAAACAAACAAATATACATACATTCATCTTTATACATATAGTTAGAAGATAGATAAAACAATAGCGAACCATCCCTGCTTTGAACAGTAAATTTTGTTGTTTCTGAGGTACTATAAGTGACATTTCAGTAAAAATACTGCTATCTTCTGTAGATAAAAGTCGTCATATTAGTTTTTTGTTTTACGCCTCGTCGACGTCGAGGTCATTAGTTGCAGGAAAGGACTAGGGTCGAGGAAGCAATTCGGTAATGGCCTGTTGAAGAAACCATCCCGCAATTCGCTTGGAGTGATTTGGGGATACCATCGAAAACCCTGATCTGGATGGTCGGATGGGGATTTGAACCCGCGTCGTCTCGAATGTGAAGCCACAGCGTAACCGCTCACCCAACACGCTGGGTGTGTCAAATTATCTTTTATTCCCAGTTCTTTGGCATATACATAAATGTAATATTATTTTAAAAAACCGTTGATATCATACACTGTTGAACCTCTCCTTATCCCCTACAAATTTGTGCTTACAGGTCACTGACTGAAATAAATTGTTTATTAAACTTGATTTGTTACGGTTCCATTAATGTTTTTATCCAGATTTTTGTTCTAGGAGCACCGAAACATGTCACCTAACACAAACTGCACAGTAACAACTTTTTTTTTCTATTGCATTTTGAATTTTGCAATCAAATAACCTTATACTACTATTTAGCTTCTTCATTTCGAAAGAATTTGTATTATTGCCGATAAAGAGTGAAATTTTTCGTTTTGGGAAGATGAGAACTCTTTTCCCCATGTCCCCATCGTTGATGATTAGTAATTAGCCATTCAATTTTCATAGTCAATTATTACAATTTCGCTTGCGTAACAGGGATCTTAATAGAGAACTTGTTTACATCTATTTACTAATAAAAGAATAGTTACTAATGACAGGTTGTTGTAGGCAATGTTACTCAACTGAAATTATTTAATTTGTATGTATGTATGTATGTATGTATGTGTGTATGTGTGTATGTGTATATGTATGTATGTGTTTATGAGTGTATGTATGTGTATGTTTGTGTGTGTGTGTGTATGTGTGTGTGTGTGTAACCCATGCTGTGTCAATGGAACTGAACTTTTTTGTTTCCTTTTTCTTTCCACTTGATTTTTTGGTGCAACTTCGTCGGCTTATCCTTAAAATATGTTTAATATTTTCAAGATATATATATATTCGTCATAGATAAGAGTGCCAGTGCTTCTCAAGAATGCGAGAGACGCTTCTGTAAACAAAGGACGGCCGGGAATTCGGATTTCCCGTAGGTTCACTACGGTCTCGGGTGTAAAACCAGTGTACAGGAACGGAGCGTCAGTACTTGTTCGATGGGACTAATAAGTAATTGTAGTCCTGTAGTCATGTTACAATAGTTCCTACTGTGGATTTTAAGTTTGCTGTTGTGTATTCATAATTTGTGTAGATGTATTTTATCCAATACAATCTAAATACCTCTGAAGAAGATGGCAACGGAGTACTGGATCCCCGAAAAATCGCGTTGAAACATTGTGTTCACTCGGCGAGTTACCTGAGAGTATACAATTAATACTCAATACCGGGAAACACATAATTTTTACATACATTCAGAATTCTCTTCTGGAAAAACTGCTTAGTGTTCCTTGATTACAGTGTGGTGCAAGGGCGTATCCAGGATCAAAACTGGGGGGAGGGGGGCAAGATTTGAACCTGTGGGGGGGGGGGGGTGCAACTCGTATCGGTTTAGAGGAAGTGGGGTTGGGGACTGAAACTCAAACCTATTGAGGAAACTATTTTTATTATCGATTAACATAGTAATCCAACCAGTTAATCTAAGGACCTAATATGCAGTTAATTAATCGTCTTGGATTCTCAGAACACTTTTCAGTAACTTTGTTTGTCAATATCTCACGGTGTTCTTTCACGAAATTTCAATGCAAACTTATCAGGCATAATCCAGTCAATATTTCCTCTCCTATAGTGCTCCTGAGTCAGTTCTTCAGTCGTAGAAGCGTATTGAAGGCAGCTTGATTTTTCTTCTGGGGGCTGGATCCGCCCATGGTGTGGTGCCCTTTTGAATCCTGTAGGAACATCATAGAAATCTCAGTGGTGTATTCTGGAAGCTAAGGAGCCGCAAACCGAAATGAAATTCTAAAGAGTATCAACTATTATGAAAGTTAACTATCTACTGTGCATTGTTTCAAAAATGATGTTACGACGGTTCATAAGATCTGTGCAATAAAATAGTGTCCTGTGCTCAGTCATAAGGCCGGAGAATTTGTGCGGAATGCGGGAGTTATTTGCCGCTCTATACAACCTGAATGGCAGATAATTCCAGTAAACGTTGGAAATGCTATAGTTTAAGCCATGCATCACACCAACTTTCTGATATCCAGGACCTGGAAAAGTATCCACTATCGATGCGAGTAGTTTTGGAGACGCTTGCATATAATTACAAGAATTTGAGGGCGATAAAGAAATTTTTACTTATTTCAACTGATAGATTTAATAACTATGTAGAAAAAAGTAACGCGTCACTCGGAAAGAATTGGTTTTAAGGAGGAGTCTGATGGCTCAGTGATAAAGGCATCTGAAGTGGATTTTCAAAGGCTCTAACCCGACCTACACCTCTCGCACAGTTTGCTGTATAATATAAAGTTCACCGGGACGCTTCCGGGGTTCGGATTCCACGTTATACTGTAGGTGCCCTATACCCGGTAGGATTACCAAGTTAGGTTAAGGCGGCTGCGATATGGGTGGATTTCGCACCCATTAAAATCCTGTGACAAGCTGATTACGACCACAGGAACCATTGGTTTTTAAATAACTTTGATGAATAACTGTAGGTACAAAAATGTCGGCTGTCAACGAATCGTAAAATGGCTTTTGAATCCCAAGAACCTGGTATAATATTAATTCCCTGTGGTTGTAATGGCCTAGTGACAGGATTTCTATTGGCTGTGCATTCCGCCCCGTATTAGGCGCCTTGTTGTTACCCAGTATTGCTACAGCTACAGGGAACCGACAGTATAACACGGAAACCAAACCACGGAAACATTCTGACGTCCTTCACATTACGCAGCAAGCTGTGCCAGAGGTAAAAGTTGGGACAAATCCCCAGCGACACAGGGATTTGAACCGCGGACCTTTCGATCTCCAGTCAGACGCCTTAACCACTGAGCCACCAGACCGCCAAAGAAACCGGTAAGACAAATAGCGTAATTGATCTATGAACTGGTACCATTGCGCTTCATTATTCTAATGCCAATTCTAATCAATTGTTGTGTTGGTGGTTTACAGTCTCAAGTTAGATTGTTTGAAAATCACATAATGTTATACAATGCGATTAAAAGAGTAGAGGACTATAAAGAGTTACAGGGGGATAGGGACATGATATACAGGGTGTTACAAAAAGGTACGGCCAAACTTTCAGGAAACATTCCTCACACACAAACAAAGAAAATATGTTATGTGGACATGTGTCCGGAAACGCTTACTTTCCATGTTAGAGCTCATTTTAGTTTCGTTAGTATGTACTGTACTTCCTCGATTCACCGCTACCCTCTTGACTTCCATTTATGGGGGCATTTGAAAGCCCTTGCCTACGCAACCCCGGTACCAAATGTAGAGACTCTTCGTGCTCGTATTGTGGACGGCTGTGATACAATACGCCATTCTCCAGGGCTGCATCAGAGCATCAGGGATTCCATGCGACGGAGGGTGGATGCATGTATCCTCGCTAACGGAGGACATTTTGAACATTTCCTGTAACAAAGTGTTTGAAGTCACGCTGGTACGTTCTGTTGCTGTGTGTTTCCATTCCATGTTTAATGTGATTTGAAGAGAAGTAATAAAATGAGCTCTAACATGGAAAGTAAGCGTTTCCGGACACATGTCCGCATAACATATTTTCTTTGTTTGTGTGTGAGGAATGTTTCCTGAAAGTTTGGCCGTACCTTTTTGTAACATCCTGTATACTTGGATAATCCAATATGTAACGAAGATAAATGGTAAAAACAGTGAGCATATTAGGGATACAGATAGTGGCTGTCGCAGAATTCACACAGGAGGATGAAGGGAGAGTTCGTCTTTCCACATCATTCAACAGCGAAACCGCGAAGATTACATTTCAGAAAAATAAAGATTTTGTGTAATTTTGCTGTGGAGGAGGAATTGCTAGTTGAAGATCTTCAGTGTAAATACTTGGAATAATCTTTGCAAGAATAAATTCAATTGGAAAGAACGCTTCAAGCAGGTTTCAAATTCCTTCATTTATTCCAGAGGGAGATGAGGGTATGTACTAGGGAAGTGAGGGAATTTGGTTACAAATCCTTTGTCAGATCAATAGTTGAATATTGTGGTGTATCATAGGACCCGGATAGTAGGTATCAAATGCAAGATTTAAAGAAGCTGCAGAGGAAAACATTTGTTTGTGAAAATTAGCTTATTCTGGTGAAAATGGCGACAGAGTTTCTGATCGCTGAAATATCGTGTGAAAACACCGTGATTACTCGGCTAGTCACCAGAGAACACTATATTAATACTCAAAGCCGAGAGAAACTTCCATCTTATGAAAATATTTGTAGCGGTCTGGTGGCTCGGTGGCTGTGTCTGACAGGGGAAAGAAAGGTCCTCACTTCGAATCCCGGTCTCCGCGGGGATTTTCAGAGACTCTGAACCCGACCTTCACCTCTGGCACATCATGCTGAATAAGCTGAAGTACACCAGATCGCTTCCGTGTTTCAGATTCCACGTTAAACTGTAGGCGCTTTGTGCCTGGTAGCACTATCGAGTGAGGCTAAGGCGATTAAGACAGAGGCGGAATGCGCAGCCAATAGAAACCCTGTCACCAGGTCGTTACGACCAACCAGAATTATGTTTTTTTTGTTTTGTTTTGGTGAAGAAGTCAGGGACTGGAATTAGTTACCAAGAAAAATTCTGAAAATTTTACATGAAACACTGAAAGACTTTAAAATCAAAATTAGTGGGGGGCAGTTAGGTGATAAAATTGCCTTCAAATAATTTTATGTTAAAAAGAAAAGTAATGAAATATGAAAGCAGGTGTATAGGCACATAGTCACCCAGGCGTGGGCTCCATCGCAATTAAATTACATTTATTGAAAAATAATTAATTTAATTGCGAACGTCCGATTTTGATATCGTGGATAGGAAAATAACTGAGGATGGGAACGCTGATATCAATTTCAGGTGAATGCGAAAACCACTGTAAACGTTACCAGAAAGACGAAGGGAAAGAAGCTTTATCGAGTATGATATTGGAAACGAGAAAGGACTAGAATGAAGCGGAAATTTTAAAAAGTCGATACATGGCTGGAAGTCCGAGGTAGCTGTGTGTTTCGAATCAAAGCACTGTCACTAGAGCTTCCTCTATAAATTGAGTCATCTTGCTAGAGGAGAATAATATCCCGATAAGATGCTGAGAATCCACTAACTTAAACCTAATGTACCACAGATTTTTTAATTGCTTCGGGAATTACGAATCGTCGACTTCGTGGTCTTAAGAGGAGAGATGTGGGGTAAGAAACGGGAAAAATTTGTCATTGCCTTTTAAAGGAAGCTTCACAACATTCGCCACCAAAAATTTCGAGACATCATGGAAAACTGAGATCAGGTGTTAGTTACGCTCACCGACCATGCTTGGTCGCCAAAAGTCATGGTTCACAAAAGAAGGAAATGCATGTAAACAAGACCTGAAAACAAACGTAGAAAGATGCTGTTGGTTGTTATACCTACGGAATGTGAAATAGTGAATCTAGGAGATATGAATCTGTCAAAGAACTGAGTAGGAATATAAGCCGGCCACTACGATAATACAGCCAATATGATGGCTCAAGTCGCAGTCATTCAGTGAATCATTAGATTGGTAACTCCTCTGTAATTGCTTTTGAATCAAGGCTACTGTATTCCAGGAGGTAGTAACGATAAAAATGGTTTTATAAATGTAAATCGTTAGATTTTTTTAAAGAATATAGTGTGTCTTTTGGAAGTATGGAGATATTGCGCATTACAAATCTTAGACTAACGAAATGTATAGTCATCTTATTGCTTGGAGAGGTTGAATGCGACACCAACTCGTAAACTTGGCAATACGAGTACATATGAAATCGGTATTGTATTGCTTTTGAAGCTTCTGGCAGAAGCTATTTCCTAGCGAAACTCATGCATTCAGTGAAGTGACCACCTTGGGGAAGATATAAGCAGACTCGATAATCGGAGAGGGGAAACATTCTTTCACCAGGTGGCATTTGGAACAATCTTATATCATGCGGAATAAATTTTCAAGCGGGAGAGCTGCGGTAAACGGAAGGGTATGTGGTAGTGTCGGAATATTCCGAGATAAAAGCCAGCAATTTCGGAAAAAAATAATATAGACACATCAATTAATGAAGCTGAAGGCGAGAATTTGTAATGCTGAGAGAAGAAGGTTTGTGAAGTTGAGACAAGAGGGTTTAGGGAGATGAAGAAAACTGAGAAAAGAGGGTTTATGAAGTCGAAGGCAGAGGATTTAGGAAGCTAACGGAAGAGTATTTACGAAGCTGAAAGAAGACGATTTATGTAACTGAAATAAATTGTAAAGAAGTGAGAACTGAAGATACAATAGGCAATAGAGACAATATTTTAACGGGTGAAGATAATACAAAAATATGTAGTTGCAATACAGCAATAATTTAGATGATTTTTTATTCTGAGTTTACCAGAAATTTTTGGAGAGTTAGGGAATAAGGTCGCTGGCTGTTTTCGACGTGAGAATAATGACATGAACATAATTTGTAGAAGCATATGTAACTCCTATTATTCATAGTTAATATATAATTAAATTATAGGTGAACTGAGGAATCAAGACTTCACGTAACATGTTCACACCTCTAAACGTACGTAAGAATTTTTTCCTGACACAGCCACCCTATCAGGCAATTTACGGATCGTTTTCGAATATTATGAGTTCGGTGACAGAGGATAAACAATTATTTTTCTAGTAAGATGTACGATAATATAAGGTTTCAGAAGGGCAGACCAACGCTTTTGTACGCTCAGTCTGATGGAGTGGTCGAGACATCGAGGAACATATGGAATATGAAGAAGACTGAGGTATTTCTACGAGCCGACAGGTTAATAATATAATATGCGGCCGCAGGACGGAAAAATGCGGAAGTTGTATCTTGAAGCTGTTCGATTTACAAGTATTTGGAAGTCAACTGCCAAATGGAATGAATACACGGTGATTATAAAACAGCTACTAATGATAAAATACATCAGTAACCTGTATCTGCGAAGTTGACCGCAGAAGAAAGATAACCTTATGTTGAGCTGAAGAAAACATAACATGGAAAAATAAAGCTAACACACACAGGAAATTTCGAGTTAGCACTGCACAATATATATAGGGACAAGTAAATTTAAGAGCAAAACGATGTGGGCGTAGGTTTGGGTCACCATCGGCGACATTAATAGGTAATGTTTTCTATAAAATGTAAACCTGCAACTAATTGTAAAGAAAAGCCAGTCTTTCCACAGAATATGCAGAGATGTAGATTTTCGATAAGCAGTGGCAGCATTTCCAGCAATTGTGAAAACTTTTTAGTAAACAAAAAACGTTAGAGGAATATCCGGTAGGTTCACGACGTCCATTAGGGTGAATTTAAAAGAACACATCCAGAGGAAAAAGAGAGCTTATTAGTTGGATGCTTTTTTTTTTTTGCTTACGGCTTTACGTCTCGTCGACGTCGAGGTCATCAGAGGAGGGTTAGGACAAGGAATGGGAAGGAATTCGGCCTTGGCAATTGCATTCGCCTGCAGTGATTTGGCGAAACCATTGAAAACCCAAATCTGAATGCCCGGACGGGTATTCGAACCGGAATTCTCCCGAATCTAGGCCAAAGCGTTAACTGCTCACCCACCACGCTCGGAATCAGTTTGTTATGGATCGAGTCAATAGTTACATCGTTGTGATCTTTGTTAGTGTCAATTCGGGTGTGGCTATTATATATTTATGCTCTGTGGCTGATAATTTAAAGACGGTATTAATAGAAATTGATTTGCTTAGGAAAAAAAAACCACAAGCTGGCTCGTAAAAAAAGAACTGAGGTATGAATAATTTGCACACCCCTTAGTAATAATCAGAACTATTTTCAAGTTGTAGTTCTCGTAAACTGAAAAGAAGGAGATATGGATATCGTTTCACAACATACCTTACAGTTATTCAAGACAATAAATAACAACTGAAAAATCAGCGTCCTATCATTGCCCTTGAAGCGGACTGAATCACATTCTGATAAAAAGAATGAATATTTGCTTGACAAAGTGCTCGGGTGCTACCAATCAGAACACATTGCATGTCATGTAATTTCACTCACTACAAGCAATAACAGAGATACAATATGCATGTCTGGAGAACAGATAGCTTTGATATTCACGGACAGATAAAAGCTTACTGGTTGGCCATAAATACTAGTCTTCAGAAAATTAGTGTGAGATCACAATGCAGTCGTAACCATAGAGAAGCTAATTAGGAATGCTATTTCAGAGAAGAATAATAATGGCGTGGTTTCAGATTCTATTCATATAAAACGTAATGGAAGAAAATGTGATATCTATAGAACAACTTCTTTTCAAAAAAGATGGATCTCTTTGGGTAAGAAATCTTATTATTCGTCGTACTTATATTAACGATGCAGATGTCTGAATTTCTGTGCAAGTGAGGGTCGATGTAACCAAGGACAGCACACCAACGTCCTCTAGAGCAAGAGGAGAAAAAGAAGGTTTAGAAGAATCAGCAATTGTTCACGTCGGTGAAGGGATTCAAAACATAGCAGGAACGACACAACGAAAAAAAATTGACAAAAACTCTTCTTTAGAACTTTTACTTGGACGATCAGTTTTATTTAAAATTAGAGGCACATTAAGAGAGCCCTGAGGCAGGCCTGTCAATATCGTTCAAAAGTCGATAAACTAAATTACATCACTTGGACGTTACAAGCTCCAGTAGAAATCGCCAACAATATTCAAAATATTACAAGTTCGTTTATATTCCTAGAGAAATATTTGACATTTCAAACGTGAACACTTTCGAAGTCCAGTGGTGATATTGATGTAGTCAGTGTGAAATAAAAATGCATGACGCTCCTTATTCATTTCACGGACATGATGATCAAAACAGCCAACAACTTAAGCAGCTACAATAATGAAAATTACCAACTTGAGAATGTCTGGAAGACGATGTTCACTTCTGTCACAGAGCGCATTAGGCTTCGTATGGGACAGCAGCCTTCCGCTTGTCAAATGTTGGATACAGTGACACGATTGTTTGCTGTCTGCTAATGAATACACCATTAAAGCAAATCTTTATTCAAAATACTGGTGTAAACAACACAAAAGAAAAGTGAATTTTTTAATCCTTACGGACGTTCTAGTAAAAGACCAAAGAGACATTCATCGCTTGTAAATGTAATAACAGGCTCCCAAAGGTTTCCTTACAAAAATGCGAATTATTTGTGAATATGAATCTGAGTCGCAGACTGTACTTGGATTTTTGACAGAGCACATTCGATTTGCTCAAACGCAAAAAACTTTACGCTTGCCGGCGAATACTGTGATGGAGTAACACAAAACTGTCTTTCTTAGCTTGAATATGGCACAGAGAGAGTGAAAACACAGCTAACCTCCCAAAAGCCCCAGGGAAAATAGTAAATTTGATATGCTAAATGCCAACTCACTCAGGCATATTTGTTTGGTATCAGACTAACGTCATAGGAGGTAACTTACCGTTATCAAACAATTTATAGACTGTGCCGCATTAAACAGTTTGATATCCACTTCCAGTTTGTCATATAATCCGTAGATCCATTACCTCCAGCACTTCCTTAATCATTTGATGAATCTACATAACGATTCCCTGGTTCTTACTAAGCCTTGTACGCACTGGGAGTCTTCGTCTGGACTGAGTCCCCCATCTGTCTCGCCTTCGCGGGGGCTACGCTGACTTATTGTCGGGATGAACTGGTGTGTTGCGGGTTAGTATTTCCTGCGTCTTTTGCGACCCCTCTGTCTTTCTTGGAGATATCAGACCTGTTAAGAACGGATTTCGATCTCCTTCATATATGTTGAAGGGTACACGACATATATGTCTGTGGTAAAGTCGTTTCTCAAAATGACCCTAGTTTTTGAGATATTCGCATGCAAATAAACAAAAAATTCTAAATGTCGGCTATGTACTAAATTATTGCCGCTTGTTTCCAAATGGCAGCGTGGTCTATGCGATAAGGTGTTAGTTTCATCATTTTCTGACCCGATTTCGAATCCCCGCTGAATCGAATATTTTTATTTATTTTTATCTTCAAAAATTGTCAAGCTTGTCTTATTTATTTTGTTAAAACTTCATTTAAACACTTTTACTGCGCAAAATAATATTTAAAACAAATCACATTGCTTATAACAGATACACCAAACATAATTTCGGCCCATATATCTACAATGGCTTCCTAATATGACTCGCCCATACCCAATGAAATTTAGTCAGGAGGCGAATCTGCTAGTAAACTGGAATCTGACACAAGAATTTTGCAATGTTTATAATCATTTGTAACTTGTTCTTCCATTTCCTTGTTATGCTCCATTTTTCGTCACGGATAAGCCTACTATTTTTTTTTCAACCATTTACACGCCAGCGTTCTTGGAACAAATCGAGTGTAGAAGAAAGAAAGAAAAAAACTATCTTCCCAATGCTACGTATTTCGTTTAAAATACCTCTTAATGATATACAAGAAATGACGAAGATGAAATAAATAATTTCAATTGAAAACGCACCGAAACAACTTATTAACAAAAGGTGAAAAATAATGTAAGAATGGAGACTTTCCTGAAATATGATTGCAATGAAGTTTTCAAGGGTGTGCGGCCGATTTGTGTTGTGAAAAGACAATCGGTTGGTAGACCCGTGAATTCATTACGAAAAAAAGAATTTCAGGGAAAAAAAGACGCTGAATTGTAGGTTATATGATATATTTTAAACATAATTTCACTCAGTAAAATTGAGTAAATGAAGTTTTTAAAAAATAAAAAGGTCAAGCTTGACAATTTCTGAAGATAAAAATAAATAAAAATATTTGATTCTGTGGGGATTTGAACTCGGGTCAGAAAATGATAAAGCTAACACCCTATAGCATAGACCTCACTCCCATTTGATAAAACGAGGCAATAATTTACTGCATACCCGACATTTAGAATTTTTTGTTTATTTGCATGCGAATATCTCAAAAACTAGGGCGCATTTTGAGAAGCGACTACACCACAGACAAACTCTCCTGGAAATTGAAATAAGAACACCGTGAATTCAATGTCCCAGGAATGGGAAACTTTATATACACATTCCTGGGGTCAGATACAACACATGATCACACAGACAGAACCATAGGCACATAGACACAGGCAACAGAGCATGCACAATGTCGGCACTAGTACCGTGTATATCCTCCTTTCGCAGCAATGCAGGCTGCAATTCTCCCATGGAGACGATCGTAGAGGTGCTGGATGTAGTCCTGTGGAACGGCATGCCAAGCCATTTCCACCTGGCGCCTCAGCTGGACCAGCGTTCGTGCTGGACGTGCAGACCGCGTGAGACGACGTTTCATCCAGTCCCAAACATGCTTAATAGGGGACGGATCCGGAGATCTCGCTGGCCAGGGTAGTTGACTTACACCTTCTAGAGCACGTTGGGTGGCACGGGATACATGTGGACGTGCATTGTCCTGTTGGAACAGCATGTTCCCTTGCCGGTCTAGGAATGGTAGAACGATGGGTTCGATGACGGTTTGAATGTACCGTGCACTGTTCAGTGTCCCCTCGACGATCACCAGAGGCGTACGGCCAGTGTAGGAGATCGCTCCCCACACCATGATGCCGGGTGTTGGCCCTGTGTGCCTCGGTCGTATGCAGTCGTGATTGTGGCGCTCACCTGCACGGCGCCAAACACGCATACGACCATCATTGGCACCAAGGCAGAAGCGACTCTCATCACTGAAGACGACACGTCTCCATTCGTCCCTCCATACACGCCTGTCGCGACACTACTGGAGGCGGGCTGCACGATGTTGGGGCGTGAGCGGAAGATGACCTAACGGTGTGCGGGACCGTAGCCCAGCTTCATGGAGACGGTTGCGAATGGTCCTCTCTGATACCCCAGGAGCAGCAGTGTCCCTAATTTGCCGGGAAGTGGCGGTGCGGTCCCCTACGGCACTGCGTAGGATGCGACGGTCTTGGCGTGCGTCCGTGCGTCGCTGCTGTCCGGACCCAGGTCGACGGGCACGTGCACCTTCCGCCGACCACTGGCGACAACATCGATGTACTGTGGAGACCTCGCGCCCCATATGTTGAGCAATTCGGCGGTACGTCCACCCGGCCTCCCGCATGCCCACTATACGCCCTTGCTCAAAGTCCGTCAACTGCACATACGGTTCACGTACACGCTGTCGCGGCATGCTACCAGTGTTAAAGACTGAGATGGAGCTCCGTATGCCACGGCAAACTGGCTGACACTGACTGCGGCGGTGCTCAACCGCTGCGCAGCTAGCGCCCTTCGACGGCCAACACTGCTGTTCCTGGTGTGTCCGCTGTGCCGTGCGTTTGATCATTGCTTGTACAGCCCTCTCATAGTGTCCGGAGCAAGTATGGTGGGTCTTACACACCGGCGTCAATGTGTTCTTATTTCAATTTCCAGGAGTGTATATGCTGTGTACCCTTCAACATATATGAAGGAGATCGAAATCCGTTCTTAACAAGTCTGATGGTTCCTCATTGTCGCACAACATTGGCCAGTATAGACGTGAATTCGAACTAGCTAGAGACTTTCACCGCCACGTTATCACCCATCGGTTCGTTTCGGGAATTGTTGTCTAATTAATTTTTGCAATCACATGTGGAGTATGGATTTAAGTTTACAGTTTATAGAGTAGATTCTTCCCCGTCATTGTTGGTGGGGTGTCCATTATAGAATATAGAAATCATGAATAAAAAGGAAGACACTGATGGCTTTTGCCGGTCAATACAATTTGCCCATGGCAGAAACTGAAACAAAATTTCAATGAAAGGGCAATTTTTGCGCCAACACAGAAAGATATAAAATATGTAAAGTGGAACCTCACCGTTCACTTCAACATCACGAGTTTCGTCAACAAGGATTAGATAATAATTATAATTCTCAGCAACAAGAGATAAATATTCCCCATTAGACGTTACAAACTTACATGAACGCTGATTTCCTTATTTTATCTCTTTTGCTACTTTCTTGTTTTTAAAATTTCAGCGAAAGGTAAATAACGCAATAAAATTTTTATCAACATTGCATTCAATTTTTTTTATTTGCAATTGCCTTGACGTATTATTTCAAAGAACGCATGGTGGCTTCTTAAACCTCTGGAAGAAACTGGATATTGATTGTTTCGAAATCTTAAAAGTGTAGGCCTACAAGTGGCTTGAGTAACTAAGAATCGAAAAGTGACAGCTGATCTTTTGGGCGAGCAGATAGATTCCTTGAGATTTGTTCTTTTCTTACAAATTTGATGGTAAACTTTGGTTAAAATGGTTTCGAGATCGGTTGGAGACATTCTCAAAAAAATTTCAAACCCCAATGTCGTGTTCCATATTAAAGGTGTCCAAAAGATTATTCCCGCATTGATTCTTGCCATGAAATAATTAGCGAACCCACCATCTTTTCTCGTCGTTTTTCAATGCGCTTATTGATTTTTTTTAAAAATCATACAAAAAAGAGCCTGAGAAATTCTAGAGAAAGCAGCTTCCTCCGTCATATTTTGCAAAGGACTGAATCGCAAGTACTCTCAAATGTTATATAGATCTAGTTTTAAATTCCATGGATGTTTGTTCTGTGTATATTGTCCTACGCCGTTAGCAGATTTACTGATATACTACTTACTTTGCTTTGCAGATTTACATATGCTAAGATGTTTTTTTACTGTGCTGTCTGTCGTAATGGCTATATTTATTCATTTTTTAAAATAAAGATATTACTGACCCTATGTCTGTTCAATTGTGTCATGGTATATCAATGGTTTTTTTTTTTTCCTTTTCTTATAATGTACTAATTTTGCTTGTGGATTTAAGTTTTGTGAGTTTGGTGTTTGTGATCGCATGTTTGTTTTCCTGTTTTGTGGTTAATTTTACAGCGATTTTGTTATACCAATTAAACGCTGCTAATTGAATTCCTTTTAAGAGTTCCGTATTCAGCAAATCTACTGCTATTGCTTCACAGTCTGTCTGTCTGCCATAAGCCTCTATGTCGTAGATGAATTTACACGTGATGTTTATTTCATTTACTCTAAAGCGAATATCGAAATTATTTTTTTTTTTTGTAAAATTATATTCTAGGATGGACCCGTAAAGGTTCAGAGGGTTTAAAAAACTTATTATCTACCACAGTGTGTGGGGCATAGATTTCTGGATCTTGTCAATTCGAGAACTAAGATATTTTTCAATTATTTCGCTTGAAATCGGTTCCCTGTTTCGACCATATCCTGTATTTAAATGACAAGTTCTAAAAACAAGTAGGTCATACTTTTAGTACGTTGTGAGCAAAGCAATTAAAAGTTTTTGTTTCGAGTTTACTTTATATTAATATAATTTTATTGAAAGTGCTGTTAATTCAAATTGCTTTTTATCATCTATAATAAATCTGAATCGACTGCCACATGCGAAATACGTGTTTAGGTCGTTAGAGAACGGATCTCTAGGTTCGACACGTACTTACCTTACGTTTACAGTTCTCTTCGGAAAGTGGTATTTGATTCATCCTGTGCAACATATGCCTCAGCACTTATTTCTGGAGGTGTGATCATTATGACAGTAGTTTGCGGTTTTTCTAAATGTACCGAAACTGTGTTTGTTGTAAATTTTTGTAATTATATTCAGGAAATGATGATTTTTATGTTTCTTTCTCCATCATGAAGATGATATCTGTACTTATATTTTTCATATTTGTATGGAATTAATTATGCGTTGTATTGGTTTATATAAGAGGAATATTATATCTTCCACGTACCTGTAGCAAAAATTATAGTGTTTACATGGGATGTTTATTTGAATATGAATGGCCCACGAAGATGGAAGTCATTATTTCGGATATTGGGCTTCCCACTGCTAATCCTTCCTTCTTTGTGAAATGCTACCATTGACTTCAAAGTAGGTTGTATTATTATTAGATTAAATTATTTCTGTGCTAATAGTGAATAGCATATTATTGTGCGTAATGAAGTTTTTGTGTTTCTGTTCTTTTGTTTCGTTAACAAGAAAAACGTGATTTTGAAACTGACTGATTTAATGGTTGCTGCTTCAACTAATTTCAGCTAATAAGAACAAAACTGGCGTCGCTGTTGTTTAACCGCAAAAATACAAGAAAGTCAACCAGACTTTTGTTTTCTTTTAAAATATATTATGTGCGTAACCTAACGTACGAAACTGTTTACTGCGAAGTTGTTTGTGTGATAGACTTAACAAACAGAACATTATCTGTTGGAAATTCATCACTGTTAGAGTAAATTTTTTTTTCATCTTAGAACAAACAAGGCTATTGCTAACAGCACCTTTAAATGTTCGTGGACCTGTTTCCTAAAACTTTCGAAGGTCGTTTGATTTTCAGCACATTCAAGCATCACTCCTAACAGACACAAATCAATTCAAAGATTATTATTTATCTGCCAGGGCAAAGAAGTCGTATCTGTTATTGTTTGTTGTGGAAAACAGATGCTCATCGGTCTTGCTCTGAGGACTTAGGTCATGCAAATGAACGATCAATTCGGCCATCAGTTACAATGATTCAATCACCTCGCCTTTGATGCAATTTCACTATTGTATTGGATATTTTCCTATACAGTTTTTAACGCAAACAAAATATTTGACCCGTAACTAACTCATCTTTTGATATAGGAATATTTTTTTGTATAATTTAAGAAATATTATTCGATCAAATTGTTTGAGTATCTGATGTAAATGAGATGTAAATATCTCTAATCTGTAATGATTTTTAATTTCTTTTAACATTGAATAAGCAATGTCGGGTACGGCAGTGGTGTCCGTATGTATCGAAATATTCCAGGTATTACCAACTATTCAAAATTGTTATTAGGACCTTATGTTTAAAATAGTCTTTCTGTTGTATTGAGAGAAATTAATAACATCCGAGTTGGTTGCGCAGACTTCCGCAGTCGTTGTCGATGTTATTTTGGTTGTCGGGGTGGATCCGCGTCAATTGATTGAAACCTGACGTTTCAGTCATCATTCTGTGGCATTCTTCAGGTTTAAGTAAACTGGTTCCAGTGGTCTCAAACCTACTGACTTTCTTGGTATTTCTACCGATATGGGGTCTGTCCTACCAAAATACCGAAGTGCAACCATTATTCCACGATTTATAAGAATACAAGGAAATTTCCGGATTTTTTTTTTACCGATTTTATATGTTCGAGTCGGAAACCCTTGTGGTTTATGTTTTACGTGGAACTCCTAGATCGATTATGTGATAAGTAGTTATTTATTGCAGAAAGTTCCCGATATATTTTGTGGAATACCCTTGGGTCATACATTTTCGACATTGTTACGGTGTTTCCGAACCAATTCACCTGTCTATTTAAAATAGAATTCGGATTTTATTTGTTCATTAGTTTTAATAATATACGTAGAAGAGAAACTTTCTCCGAGTTAACTATGTCGAAATGACGTCAGACGAAGAACCGAGTACAAATGCGAGTGAAAAAAGTAAAAAGATACCTACAATTCCATAGAAAAGTATGAGAAGAAGAATTTTCAGGTTGGTTGCAGAAAAGTCGTAAAAGTGCAAACTATGCCTATTGCAAGAGATGTAATAAGGATATTAATTTTACATCAGGGAAAGACGCTCTCAAGAAACAGGATTCTTCACAAGAACCTTTGGTGTCATCAAAGCATATAAAATCACAAAGATATCAGCGTTAACTGTTACAAAAACTCAAAAACCTGATATTCAAATTGAACAATGTATAAATATTTCATTATTTTTACTAAACACCAGTACTTTCATTGTTATACTATTTTGTATACTACCATAGTATATATGTATTTTTAATTATTTTATAATTTCCAGGTGAAATAAGATTTGTCTCTTTTGTTGGGAACATAATCAACCATTTATTATCGTGGAGCACCTACCGAAAATGAGACAGTCCGTTTGTCCCGATTTAAAAATTCTAGAAGAAATAAAATGTTCGATGACGAAATTTATCAGAATATACGTAAATAAAGTTTTGATAATTTATGTGAAGATCTGCTGCAAACTAAGTTTTCGCTTATTGTTGATGAGTCTACTGATCTTAGCACAACCAACATTTGTGCTCAGTCGTGGGATGTGCGAAAAAGCATTCATCACAGATTGCTAGCTCTTGTTCCTTTGGAAGCTACTAATGCAGTATCGTTATTTGAACACTTTGTAAACTTTTTTTTTAGAAGCAATGGTATTCCATATAAAAATCTAATCGATTTTACATCTGATGGGGCAAACGTAATGATGGGGCGTACTAATTCTCTTGTAACATTGCTGCAAAACTAAATTCCCAATATTTTTAAAATTAAGTTTACATGCCATTTGTTTCCTCTTTGTGCGTCATGTGCTTTGTGGTTATTGGGGATGTACATTTTTTTCCATATACCGATTTTGGGTACAAACATACCAATATTAGTGGGCAGCTGTACGGATATTAGTGCGGGCCGTACCTATGGAACATCGTACTAGATGAGCTGCTACTTGATCACGAGGGTTGCCCATGGTATGTCATCGCATATGCGGACGATATACTAATAATTATAAACGCCGGCAATAGAGTAGAGTTAGAGGAACTTGGAAATCGAGCACTCAGAAGAATAGAACAATGGCTTAAGAAACACAAGATGAGAATGTCGGCGCAAAAGACGCAAGCCATGTTCCTCAAAGGGAAACATGACGAAGGGCGTCCTCCATGAATTAAAATCGACGGCAAAAACGTAAAGATAGTAAACCAGGTACAATATCTTGGACTAACCATCGACGAGAAATCGTCCTCTATCCCCATCTAAAACCGATGCAGCAAAAACTAAGAACAGCGACAGGCAGCATCATGCGGGTCACCAGGAGAAACTGGGAGCCCAAGAAGAAGATTTGGTTCACACTATACAAGGCAATATGCATTCCAATAATTACCTACTGCGCATCTGTGTGGGTCCACCGGATAAGAAACACCCACATCAAGCGGAGAGTAATCAGTATGCAAAGACATTACCTAATGATGATGGTCAGAGCGTGCAGGACTGTATCAAATGACACCCTCCAGGTGATCACAGGCTACATGCCTCTGGACCTGGAGACCATCTATGCCGCAGCAACTTACATGCTAAGACACGGCCGAGAAGGAAATGTGGCGGGCTACAGCATCGCAGCCCCTGATATGGTACAAGGGACACCAGCGGCCAGACACTTGGTAAAATCAAGAAGAAGGGCAGTAAGACAAGACATCAAAGAAGAATGGAGTGTGAGATGGAACAACTCCACCAACGGCCGGGAAACATACAAATGGTTACCCGACGCCACATCCTGGACGAGCGGCTGGAAACACCAAGTAGACCTCACATTCCCAGTCACATGCCTCATCACAGGGCACGGGCTAAGAAGAGTACTACACAACCGCGAACTAGAACCCAGCCCGCACTGTGCATGCCGACAAGAAGAACACACTGATCATGTGGTGAGGGAATGTAACAATAATAAAGATGCCAGGATTGCACTAGCTAGCATCATCGACCTAACTCGGGACGAGTGCCGGTAGGACGCAGTCAGCATAGAAGAAAAGTACGCAGCTCTAAGTGCCTTTGCCAAAGAGGCATTTGAAAGAAGAGACATCAGGCGCGGCCACCGACGCTGAGACAGAGCAAGAGAAGACGCAAGAAGAAGACAAGAAGACCAAGAAAAAAAAGAAGTCGAAAACAGAACATAAGAAGAAGACAACAGCCTGCTGGAATTGAACCCTGCTTGCAGGGCTCTGTAGTGCGCGACCCCTACAAGCCGGGTCCTGGGCACTTGTGCTCAGCGTCATTCGGCGCATTATACGGACGCCATTAAACGGCCAGGGTCCATCTTCTACCCTGACCGCGGCGGCGCTGCCTCCACGTGGATCCCCGTGGGCACTGGGCACCATTCCCAGTGGCTAAAAGCTCTTCCTCCTCCGGGAGGAGTCCATCCTCCCCGAAAAGGGGGGGTAATTTTCCCGAGTCGGTCCCCCTGGGGGGGCGTAGCCGGATGGTGGATGCTGGGGGGGGTTGTGAGGGAGTCAATGAGTTAACTCAGGCGTCTCCCGCTTGCAGCAGCCTCAACTGTAACCTAGGAACTCCAGTGTACCGATATTAGTACTCTCAGGGGTCTGCGTCCGTCAACGCGGGGCGACCCAGACACAGGGTTGGCGATCCCGAGGTTCCCGAGCTAGTGAGGACGCGTGGAGCAGTCGTTTGAGGTGTCGGAGTGCACGTTACTCTAGTTTCCGAGACTAGCTTCCGGCGGACCGCTCGGCAATCTCCCATAAAGCAGTCAATCGACTACCCAATCCCAGGAATCTGGGTAAAGGACGTCGGCCTACAACACAAAAATGAGCGGTAGGGGAATCACGCAAGTGACCCCGGCGGTGATTCTTCAAACTTTGCAAGGGAAGCCTTGTTAACAAAAGGACAAGGGATGAGTTGGCAGCCAAATCCAATGTCCACGGACAGGGTACTCCGCAGGAGGCCGTCGTTTGAGGTGTCGGGACCCGGTCGTGCCCAAGTCCTAGTATCCGAGAAAAGCCCCGGCTGACCGCGCGGCGGATGCCCGTAAAAAAGTTCGGGTCGGACTAACCTATCCCAGGTGCTCAGGCACCTGGGTAACGGGATCTGGGGATGGCACTGGGAGTCCCCCCCCCCCGGTGAAATGGGAGGTGACCCACAGTGATGTGGTGCACCCTGCCACCGGGAATGCACACTGTGCCGATGCCTCGGTTATATCCGACTATATGCCGGACGGGGTTCAGGGAGATAATTGTGTGCCCTGCAGAACGGTTTCTCTCAAACGGTATAGGTAGCCAGCTTCTGCCGTTAGAATGTGGGGTTGTATCCCGGTTCCCGGGAGCGGCCACTGCTGAGGTGGGCGTCGGTGATCAGGTGAAGTGGTTCCCCCTGCCACCGGTATGGACCAAACACACGGACCGGTGACCCTGGTCTTCGGAGGACTGGGATCGTTGTGGCGTGACGAGGTGCAGCCCTCCCGCCGGTAGCACTCATTGCCAACGCCTAAGACCGATGGATCGCGGCAGTAGGACCCGTGGTGAAGGGAGGTGACGCGAACCTGATGGGAGGTAAGCTGGCGTGATCTGGCAACTGCCGGGGTCGTCTTCAGATTGTATAGATTGGCCCTCGCTGGGACCGGTGATCCCGTTGCTGCCGGTATGAGCCATTTGCTGCCAATGTAGGTCCTCTTCTATGTGGGGACTGGTAGGGCACGTGTCCGAACATCTGACCCAGGTGGGGGAGTGACACCATTGGAGCGCTTCTGCGCGATCGTGCACTATACGGTGCTCTGTGAAGCCTGGACGAGTGTGTGGGAACCAACGCCCTACGGAGATGCAATTGTGCTGATGGCTGGTGTGTGGGGGAACGCACACTGGGAACTTGTCTCGTGAAGCCTGGCGTGGTGGACGGCTGGCGGCTTCGTGCTGCTGGTAGATTGCTGGGTGGCGTGGCCGGGGGCAATCCCGCGTTGTTGCTTGGTGGCTTCGGTTTCTGCTTTGCTCCTGAGGGGGCGGGGGCAGGTGGGGCCGGGTGCACGTGGGATGAGCAGAGATGCTTAAGCTATACGGCTAGGTTTTGGAAGGGTCTTCGGCCTGGTCGTGGCGGACGCTGACTCCGAGTGTCTCACCGTGGGCACCCTTAATGGGTGGCGAAACGCGCCTGCTCCCTTCCCCGCTATAATGGCAGGTAGTTCGGAAGAGTCAATCTACAGCGGTGGTGGTGGTGGAGCTGGGTGGAGGTTATTTGGAGGGTATCCGTGAGGCGGTTTATGCACGTATGCAGTTTCCTCCGTGACCGGATCCACATTCCCACTGCTCTGTCTGTACCGATATTAGTGGACAGCTGTACCGATATTAGTGGGCAGGTGTACCGATATTAGTGGACAGCTGTACCGATATTAGTGGGCAGCTGTACCGATATTAGTGGGCAGCTTTACCGATATTAGTTGACAGCTGTACCGATATTAGTGGACAGCTGTACCGATATTCGATATTTGTCGGCAGCTGTACCGATATTAGTTGACACTGTACAGATATTAGTGGGCAGCTGTACCGATATTAGTGGACAGCTGTACCGATATTAGTGAACAGCTGAACCGATATTAGTGGACAGCTGTACCGATATTAGTGGACAGCTGTACCGACATTAGTGAACAGCTGATCCGATATTAGTGGGCAGCTGTACCGATATTAGTGGGCACATGTACCGATATTAGTGGGCAACTGTACAGATATTAGTGGGCAGCTGTACCGATATTAGTGAACAGTTATACCGATATTAGTGGACAGCTGTACCGATATTTGTTGACAGCTGTACCGATATTAGTGGGCAGCTGTACCGATATTAGTGGACAGCTGTACCGATATTTGTGGGCAGCTGTAGCGATATTAGTTGACAGCTGTACCGATATTAGTGGACAGGTGTACCGATATTAGTGGACAGCTGTACCGATATTCGATATTTGTGGGCAGCTGTACCTATATTAGTTGATAGCTGTACCGATATTAGTGGATAGCTATACCGATATTAGTGGGCAGCTGTAGCGATATTAGTGGGCACATGTACCGATATTAGTGGGCAGCTGTACCGATATTAGTTGACAGCTGTACCGATATTAGTGGATAGCTGTACCGATATTAGTGGGCAGCTGTACCGATATTAGTGGGCACATATACCGGTATTAGTGGGCAGCTGTACCAATATTAGTGGACAGTTGTACCGATATTAGTGGGCAGCTGTACCGTTATTAGTGGACAGCTATACCGATATTCAATATTTGTTGGCAGCTGTACCGATATTAGTTGACAGCTGTACCGATATTTGTGGACAGCTGTACCGATATTAGTGGGCAGCTGTACCGTTATTATTTGGCAGCTGTACCGATATTAGTGGGCACATGTACAGATATTAGTGGGCAGCTGTACCAATATTAGTGGACAGATGTACCGATATTAGTTGACAGCTGTACCGTTATTAGTGGGCAGCTGTACCGTTATTATTTGGCAGCTGTACCGATATTAGTGGGCACATGTACAGATATTAGTGGGCAGCTGTACCAATATTAGTGGACAGATGTACCGATATTAGTTGACAGCTGTACCGTTATTAGTGGACAGCTATACCGATATTCAATATTTGTGGGCAGCTGTACCGATATTAGTTGACAGCTGTACCGATATTAGTGAACAGCTGTACCGATATTTGTGGACAGCTGTACCGATATTAGTGGGCAGCTGTACCGTTATTATTTGGCAGCTGTACCGATATTAGTGGGCACATGTACAGATATTAGTGGGCAGCTGTACCAATATTAGTGGACAGATGTACCGATATTAGTTGACAGCTGTACCGTTATTAGTGGACAGCTGTACCGATATTTGTGGACAGCTGTACCGATATTAGTGGGCAGCTGTACTGTTATTATTTGGCAGCTGTACCAATATTAGTGGACAGATGTACCGATATTAGTTGACAGCTGTACCGTTATTAGTGGACAGCTGTACCGATATTAGTGAACAGCTGTACCGATATTTGTGGACAGCTGTACCGATATTAGTGGGCAGCTGTACCGTTATTATTTGACAGCTGTACCGATATTAGTGGGCACATGTACAGATATTAGTGGGCAGCTGTACCAATATTAGTGGACAGATGTACCGATATTAGTTGACAGCTGTACCGTTATTAGTGGACAGCTGTACCGATATTAGTGAACAGCTGTACCGATATTTGTGGACAGCTGTACCGATATTAGTGGGCAGCTGTACCGTTATTATTTGGCAGCTGTACCAATATTAGTGGACAGATGTACCGATATTAGTTGACAGCTGTACCGTTATTAGTGGACAGCTGTACCGATATTAGTGAACAGCTGTACCGATATTTGTGGACAGCTGTACCGATATTAGTGGGCAGCTGTACCGTTATTATTTGGCAGCTGTACCAATATTAGTGGACAGATGTACTGATATTAGTTGACAGCTGTACCGTTATTAGTGGACAGCTGTACCGATATTAGTGAATAGCTGTACCGATATTTGTGGACAGCTGTACCGATATTAAAGGGCAGCTGTACCGTTATTATTTGGCAGCTGTACCGATATTAGTGGGCACATGTACAGATATTAGTGGGCAGCTGTACCAATATTAGTGGACAGATGTACCGATATTAGTGGGCAGCTGTACCGTTATTATTTGGCAGCTGTACCGATATTAGTGGGCACATGTACAGATATTAGTGGGAAGCTGTACCAATATTAGTGGACAGATGTACCGATATTAGTTGACAGCTGTACCGTTATTAGTGGACAGCTGTACCGATATTAGTGAACAGCTGTACCGATATTTGTGGACAGCTGTACCGATATTAGTGGGCAGCTGTACCGTTATTATTTGGCAGCTGTACCAATATTAGTGGACAGATGTACCGATATTAGTTGACAGCTGTACCGTTATTAGTGGACAGCTGTACCGATATTAGTGAACAGCTGTACCGATATTTGTGGACAGCTGTACCGATATTAGTGGGCAGCTGTACCGTTATTATTTGGCAGCTGTACCGATATTAGTGGGCACATGTACAGATATTAGTGGGCAGCTGTACCAATATTAGTGGACAGATGTACCGATATTAGTTGACAGCTGTACCGTTATTAGTGGGCAGCTGTACCGATTTCGCATTTTGAGGTTCGAGGCCACTGCGTGGTTCCACCCGGACAACCAAGATAACGACATCTGAATTGTAGATTAATTTCGCTAACTGTCCATTGTTTGTTTTGACCTTTGTTCTTGTCATTTGTCTAGAGAGCACACGCCACAGGCGCTGTGCCATTGTTATTGTCAGCGAGTTTAGGAGTAGCCTGATGAAGATGTGCCTTGTTAAACTACGGAGTGAAAGTTCTTTATAAACCAGAGTCATCGCCATTTGAGAAAAATTTTAAATTCAGTGTAATTGACGAGTTACTTGTATGTCACAAGAGCTTTCATTTAAGAGACTATGTAAAATAGTAAACTTTGGTGGAAGTATACACCACCTACCGAGTATCAAGGGGAATCATTTAACACAGACAAGCGTTACCTGGAAGACGAGTTACCAACTCGTGCCAGAATTAATTATTCTTTGCAATTAACGACATACACCACGTGTGTAAGAATCAGATTACAAACGAAATTTTCAGCTATTTCTTAACGAAGATAACTGTTATTTTGATTTTCTCGTAACATGATATCCACTATGGTTCATGCACTGTTTAATTCCTGACGTTAAATAAGATAAAAGCTTGATTATTTTCTTGATCTCTCCAGACCCCGTTGGGACGAATTCAAGGTGCGTTTAGTAATATTACTGGCAGTTTGTTATCACTGTTAGAATGAAACAGTATTATTTAGAAGTTTCATGAATTTTGCAGGTGTAATGCTTTCCAACTTATGCCTGCACCTTACAAAACTGTTAGTATTCCCTTTGAATGCACTGTGATTTCATATTTATACTACCATCGATGTATAAAATAAAATCGATTTTGTTGAGACTATACACTAACATTGATATTACAGACATTAACAATTTATTTGATAGTTACAAATAAAGATGTTTCAAGCGAAAAGCAACTGAAAGTAATTAATAAATTAAGAGAATCGCTGTATAATTCTGGTCTCAAGAAACTTCTATTAAAGCTTTTTTCATGGCTGTAAGAATTAACACATTTAGAAATTTTTTTTTTATCTTTAATTAAGTTCATAAAGTTTTGAAATTTTTTTATATAGCATTTCTGCGCGAATACTCTCCAGTTAGGGATATTTATTATTGTAAAAATCATGGAAAAATATTGTAAGTAAACTGCAATTCAGTTAAATGTCAAAAATCAGCATTTGTACTTTTAGCAGCCAAGGTTTTTCGGAATGTGCGTTACAAATTTGCCTTATAACATAATAATAAAAAACCTGTTACTTTTTTGCTGTGTACGGGATGTTATATTGGTGAGTGACTATACTAACAGGACTGACCATATCATATGAGGAATTCTCTTTTTATCAGTGATTTTATTGATTCCACCTATCAACTCTTTGGTACGTTTCTTCAGAATTACTATGCCGATCTTCTGAAACAACTACCAAGTCATCGTGGGATGTTAGACTTTCGTATATAATTGCAATAAATTTGGCAAAGTTGTAAAAAAATGTGAATTCACATGTTTGTTTAACAAATTTTTACCCAGTTTTCTTTTGAATTTTTGCATTGTTTTTTGAAGAATATCCCCCGTGACTTGTGTCTTTTTAATCACCTCGATTACAAGAATTGCTGTAAATTTTGTTATAGACATCAGAACTTGGTATCCGAAATTGCTTGATTAAAGCATGTCACCATTGTCTTATTCTAATTTGTTCTTGTTATCTATTTCTACTAATAACATTGTCTCATTCATTAAAGAAATACATAAGTGACGTAACATTAAATGCGCAACAAAAGTACAGTAGTCTCTGGTTGGCAGATCGAATCGCCATTATTATAGTTATTTTTTCTGCATTGGAGATACTTTTTTCATGAACATAAACAGTCAACATATCTACATGCCTCATTGTCAGAGATCTTGCAACGGCAACTCTAGAATTGCTGGCACAATGGTACAACCACTGGTTTTGACCGCCACTTGCCAACTGTGAGAATGTTTCAAGACGTCAATCGCTAATTTCGAGAAGAATTACAAAGAATCAACAATCTCAGACCACTGATAGAGTTCCTCTATTTTAGTGTGATGGTATCCGAAAATAAGCACAAGACGAATAGTTCGTCATTTGGATCATTGGCATGTGTGGAGGATATTAAAACAAAAACTACTTCATTACCGTTATCAATACTTCCAAGGCCTGAATAGAATTCGTATATTTAATGATGAACCGCGCATTTCGTGGTCGTATGAGTCACTGTAAGGTAAGCTCACCAATTCTTTACATGTTAAGAGTTTATTTTTCCATTTTCGAAGCTTCTGATCATACTATATGGTAGCTATGAATTCTAAAGGGATTTTCTGCATGCTGAATATCTCTATTTCATAATCTATAACAGCTGTTGGTAGACTATAAGTGCAAAAATATTTAATTTTTTTTAAAAAAAATGAACCTCTGAATTTGCTCCAATAATCGTCTAAACCCTTTTATAACCCTAAAATACCATCAAGGTTGTAAACTTAATATTCTTTTATTTTTCCACATTTTTCCACTCAACTAATATATTCTTTCAAAATTCATCCAATATATTTACAGAATATATCGAAGCACTTCGCGTCCGCTATATTCTCATATTTTTTCTCTGGATTTGCCTTCATCTGTCCTCCAAAGAAGTTCTTTTAACCCACTACTCTTTGCTCTTACATACTAAATATTTTTTCTTTTACAATAGAAATTAAATAATACACAAAATTCTTATCTTCAAATTTATATACAGAAACAGTAAAATTGAAATAATACAAACAAAAAATGTAAGGGACTATGTTTGCTTACAAGATCAGCAAAGATCAAGAGCTGACCAAGGGAGATCGAGTAGAGAGATGATAGAAGGAGCCTGGTCCAAGTGAAAGCAATTCCAGACTCAGATGCAGTGTGTGCAAATAAACCAGACACCCCAAGTCGTTGCCGCTACGGGATACTGTAGACTCAGAGAAATAACTCTACACTCCCGTATACTATCTGACGGATTTAAATGAAGTAGTTAGGAAGTTAAGGACTTAATTATCTGCTACGACATAAGGCACCGACTTCTTCCTCTCGTGTCGATGGCAGCATCAGATACATGGTACCTATCCCGCAAATGCGATGGCTTTGTCAGAAGCTGATTGAATGTCTGACTGAGATATATTTATTCTGTGTTGTGTGTGTCGCAACAAATGCACCATAGTTTCGATCTCGCCGCTGGAACATGTGGTATCTGGTTGTTCTCCCAGGTATCCCCAAGCAGCGAGAGTGTCTTCGCAGCGGCCAACCTCAACTCGAAGTCTGTTCAGTGACTTCCATACGGGCCATGATTGTTCAGACCTAGGTGGTAAATTTTCTTTCGACTTGATCCAGTCGATGTTATGTCGCACTCTCTTCTCTCAGGCCGATATTCTTTCACTGCTTTGTGTTATTTTCAGTGGTGCTGAGGTCCTTAGATAGATAGAGATGTGAGAATAGTCTCGGGAATGTGGAAAAGTTAGCTACATATTATATCATGTTAGTTACTGTATGTGTAACAGTACGTACACTTACTAACAATATCAATAATATTACCAACGACTGATAACCAGTCAATTACTTGAAAACTTGTTAATATGATAATTATCCACTGTAATTTGTGAATACATACTATCCCACGTTAGTTAATATACAGTATATGAGTGAATTTTGCAAACAGTGTAATTACTTCATTTGTCAGCAGGTTTCCGTAAATAACATTTTATTTCTTTTGGTAAGACATTGAATAAAGAAGCTCCAGTAAATGTTATCCCTTTCTGTACAATTGATAATGACTTGTAATCCTTGTGTATATTATATTTATTCCTAGTATTATGGCGGGGTGTAAGGGCAGAACAGGTTGAGGATATTGAGAAAAGTTATTGAATATCATGAACAAAGTACTGAAGGAAGATTTTGGACTAAATATAAACCAAAGCAAAACGAAAGGGATGAAATATAGCAGAAATGATACCAATCACAGTAGATTAAATATAAATATAGGATCAGATGTGATAGCAGAAGTTAGTGAATTTTGCTACTTAGGAAGTAAAATTTCAAATGATTGCCGAAGCAGGAATGATGTTAAAAGCAGAATAGCAGTAGCGAAAAGAACCTTCATGAAAAATAGAAATCTTTTACTTTCAAATATTAATCTTGGACTCAGAAAGAACTTTCTAAAACTCTATGTATGTAACACTCCACTTTATGGCAGCGAATCATGGACTTTAGAAATACCAGACAGAAGGAAATTTGAAGCATTAGAAATGTGGTGATATAGAAGGATGCTAAAAATTAAGTGGACGGATAAAGTCGGAAACGAACGAGTTTTGGAAATGATGGGCGAGGAAATAAGTTCGTGGAAGAGTCTTACAGAAAGAAGAGACAGGATGGTAGGACGTATTTTGAGACATGCTGGATTGGTTAATTTGTTAGTGGAGGAAACAGTGGAAGGTAAGAACTGCAGAGGAAGACAGTTATTAGAATATATGAAGCAGATAATTGAGGACGTGGGTTGTAAGGGGTATATTGAGATGAAAAGGTTAGCGCAAGATAGGAAGGGATTCCATCAATCCGGTCGAAAGGCTGATGACAGAAAAAAAAAAAAAAAAGTATTATGGCTACATATGTCAGCATTAAGATTGAAATGTTAATGATTTTCCGCTGCAAAATATAGAATGGAGTATACATACTGTGCTGGCATTGTAAGTACATTTAGATTTCTAAATAGATTTCTGCACGATGTCCGTGGGCTTGCTCCACAAATAATTCTTACAGCTCGCTCTTGTGATTTAAATATCCTCTGTGCTTGTGAAGAGTTTCCCCAGAATGATATGCCATAAGTGAGCAGGGAGTGAAAATACGCAAAATACACCAACTTTCTTGTTTCTGTATTAGATATTCTACATATTACCCTTAGTGAAAATGTTGCAGAATTCAATTTTTTAAGAAGTTGTTGATATATTGCTTCCAGTTCAATCTGTTATCTACATATACCCCAGGAATTTTGTGACACTGCTTTCATTGATTGATTTTGCTTCCGATATCACAGTACAGCAGTCCTTTGTTTTATTTTTTGTAACGAATTGGTCGGGATTTCAGTCTCGATGGCGCTGGTGCGTATCTATGTAAGAGGGTGTTGAGTGTCTTCTTCCGCTCTGAGCCTTGCCGTGTTGGTGGCCTATGCCTTCAGGGGCAATGCCAGCCAATATCTCCATGTTTGCCACAGGCGACGGTCTGAGGCATTCTGTGATAAGTCGGCATGTTCTGTGTAACGCAATATCCGCTTTCTTAGCATGACATGGTTTTTGACACACAGGATAGGCGTACTCTGCTTCGCGAAGTAGCATAATGCAAAAACAGAGTTTAAGTAAAAAGTACCTACTGTCTAACAGTGCACCTATAGTAAAAATTAAATTGGGTCAAGTTCGAATTTAAGGAAATACGACCAATCATAAAACCAGCAACACTGTCAGCTATAGTCGTCGGTCCGAACAGGTCCATGTGATTCGAACTTGACAGAATTTAATTTCCACTATAGGTGTAGTAGGTATTTTTACCGTATACCGAGAACGGAGTATTTAACTTCCACAGTGCGCATAAATAGACCACGGAAAGCAGGAGCCAATTCTGAGTGCGTCTCAACATTGCTTCCACGTGAATTTTTAGGCTAGTTAGTTAATAAAATGTTAATTGTTCCTTATTTTGTGAACGGAGACTTAATAAGACGAGTATATCTGCATTCTTTTTGAAGTGAAAACTTCTTTTGGTGCGTTAGGTGATTTTTGTATGGGTAATATATTATGAGTTTGCGTCACCAACATGCTGTAATAGCAGTATTTCTTTAGCTATAAGTATGACGTGTTGCGCTTGGACAGCAGTGAAAGTATAGATACATAAATTTTTAGGTTTCAACTGCCTCTGCTGCAGTTTCTTTCCTGATGTCAGACAGTGTAACGGAGCTAATAATATTGTACACACTTAGGCATCTATCACCCTGTGTAAAATCAACTGTATTCGGATGTTTATTAGATAAGATTGTATGATCTTTTCCTATTAGATTTAATTGAAAATCATGAATGTCTCTAAAACTTAGTACTGAATCTTATTTCTCGTGAATATCTGGGCTAAATAATCATTAATGACTTCCTGCTTAACATTACTTGAGAGCAATTCATCCTGAAATATACAGGGTGTTACAAAAAGGTACGGCCAAACTTTCAGGAAACATTCCTCATACACAAACAAAGAAAATATGTCATGTGGACATGTGTCCGGAAACGCTTACTTTCCATGTTAGAGCTCATTTCATTACTTCTCTTCAAATCACATTAAACATGGAATGGAAACAAACAGAAACAGAACGTACCAGCGTGACTTCAAACACTTTGTTACAGAAAATGTTCAAAATGTCCTCCGTTAGCGAGGATACATGCATCCACCCTCCGTCGCATGGAATCCCTGATGCGCTGATGCAGCCCTGGAGAATGGCGTACTGTATCACAGCCGTCCACAATACGAGCACGAAGAGTCTCTACATTTGGTACCGGGGTTGCGTAGACAAGGGCTTTCAAATGCCCCCATAAATGGAAGTCAAGAGGGTTGAGGACAGGAGAGCGTAGGGGCCATGGAATTGGTCCGCCTCTACCAATCTAAAATGAGCTCTAACATGGAAAGTAAGCGTTTCCGGACACATCTCCACATAACATATTTTCTTTGTTTGTGTGTGAGGAATGTTTCCTGAAAGTTTGGCCATACCTTTTTGTAACACCCTGTATATTTTGTTTTAGCTGGAGCCAATCTCCAAAACAATTGTTCTCATAAAGATACTAAAAACTGTAGCATAAAATATTTCTTCATAAAAAATACTGCAAAATACTGTATTAACGTAAGACTTATCTGAAATGTGATGCAGTATTGTAATACTCACGTTTGCCCAAAAAGTACTTGAAATACCACCGGGTCTGGTACTCCGGATTCTCAAGAACCGGGGTACTAGGCGATCCAAACATCTGTCAACATTAAAGACATTCTTAAAATCACCCTAGAAAATGTTATAACTTATAATTTTAACTACTATTATTTATGTGTGGTTTTACTATGTAGAAAACACTACCAAGATGGAAAAATAATTTCAAATAGTCAGCAATACACTTAGTTTTATTAAATATTGTTAGCCATTCAATAATTGCGTGTAGGGCCGTGACTATGTTTTGCATTTGGTCACGGGAACACAACATTTTTTTTTTATCTGCTTTATGTCTCTCAACAGCGAGGTCTTTAGAGAGGGGAAAGGATGGGGGCAAGGAATGGGAAGGAATTCGGCCATGGCCTTTTTAAGGAAGCATCCCGGCATTTGCCTGGAGTGATTTGGGAAATCATGGAAAACCCAAATCTGGATGCACGGGGATTCGAACCGCCGTCCTCCCGAATGCGAGGCCAGAACGCTATCCGTTACACCACCACTCTCGGTCGGGTACAGAACAGTTCACGGTGATACGCTTTTCAGTAATTAACTAATTTGTCGTTTCGTCAATTAATGATGATTACCTTTAATTACGTCGTCCTCCAATTCACAATTCTCTGTCGTTGACCGTCAGAGGATTTCCACCAAAGGTTAAATAAATACTGCTTTGAATAGATTAAATAGTTCCATGAAATGACAACACCGACGAATAACGTTTCATTTCATATTCATTTCTCCGTGAGCTCCATAATAATATTTCACTCGGATAAGACAACAGATTAGTCCAGAGATACTAAAGCACAAACACACGAATATTCCAGCGATTAAACTCACAAACGACTGTAAAACTTCCGAAAACAACTAACTCTGCTCGCCATCTCCACGCATTTAAATAACCGCCTGAGAAACATCCAGATTGCTACGAAGAGTGCCGACAGATGTTTCTCTAGTGTTAACAATACTTTAACAATTAAATTCATACGAACATAATTACTGGTTTTACAAAATCACTCACAATCATTAGAAAACATCTTAAAATGAAAGTTAATACTGTTCACATGCATTTACACACAAAACTAGCAACATAAACCAGTCAAAATCGTTTAGAATTATCGTCAAAACATCATGGATCACATTAACACTTACAATTACAAACTTTTAACTATTGTTTTGTACTTAACACTGTCCTTGATCGTATTACATATCATTTACACAGTTTCTCTCCATAAAACCATGTTCATGTCGAATATGCAAATATTTACAATTAATCACACGAAAAATATACAAATCTACAATTATGAACTCCCATCTTGTTATACATAATTCTTAAAATAAAATTTCATAAAAGGGCTGGGTCTGAGGACTGTA
Source organism: Vandiemenella viatica (assembly GCA_031002005.1). Taxonomy (NCBI): domain Eukaryota; kingdom Metazoa; phylum Arthropoda; class Insecta; order Orthoptera; family Morabidae; genus Vandiemenella; species Vandiemenella viatica. The sequence goes on from CM061921.1 coordinate 82,851,133, forward strand.
ACGAATTTAGTATCACACAAGTAATAAAGAATAGACACAATGAAATAAATGAAAATGTTTAGTGGTCCAAAAATGAATTTTTATGTTCACATGTCATGAGCGCGTAACCTGTTCTGATGTGTCTTGAGTTTGGTGATTTTTGGACATCTTAAGATTGATTTAAATAAGAAATGAATTGCAACGATTCTAAAAGTGAGAAAACTTAGTTTTTGAATGAAAAGTTAATTTATGAGATCAAAGGTGAATTAGATTGAAATGCGAAGCTGTCCTGTATTTGACTCTTAGGGTTCCCTCTATAAAATCTGAAGAATGTATGTTAAGTCGGAAGGGACTTAGAAACAATACAGACAAAAAATAACCTGACAGAAGATACTGTTTAACTAAATACTGTATATTGGAAGTCATAATCAAGGGACCTAAACTGGCTGAAATACAGGGCGTTCGCCGGAAAACGCTACCCTCCCAGTCTGTTGCCGTCGGCAACTTTCTCGGTCAGTGGAGCCAGCAGTTTCCGCCAACCGCCACCGTGAATCACCGCACTGTTTAACACCTCCGCTGCCCCAACAGTGCATTGCAGTGACCCTTACATTGTTAAGAACGGTTTCTTTGCATTGTAGATAGTTTGTGACTTCAGTCTCTTATTAATCAGTGTTGTGAATAAACGTTTCTTTGCGGTTTGGCTGGTTTGGGGCTTCATACTCTTATTAATCTGTACCGTGTTTGAGTGTGAGTATAATTATGGTACGTTACAGTTTGCAACAAAGAATATTTCTCTACGATACATATGTGAAGAAGAAGTCGTTTAAAAAGTGTCGCAGTAAATTTCGTCGCGAATTTCCTGGCGCTTTACTGCCAGCTAAATCAACAATTCTGCGTCTGGTTAAAAAAGTAAGAGAAACGGGTTCATTTTTTAACAAAAAGAGACTGTCGGTCAACCGTATTCTCACAGAGGAGAAAATTAACGATATCGCTTTTCGACTAGAACAGTCACCCAAAAAATCATTAAGTCAGTTAGGGCAGCGTGTGTCTCGAAATATGTTCAGAAGATGTGAAATGTGCATTACACAAGAGGGTCAACACTTCCAGCATCTTTTATAAGGTAAGCTAATGAATTACGCCACATTTAAATGCTTAGCACACAAGTTTATGAAGTTTATGAAGCGTAATTATTATGAAATAGTCCGCGGCCGACGGTCGAACAATGCCGGAAACTGAGCGCTCGCTCGCCGGGAGCAGTTTCTTCCTTGTAGCGCTAACAGTGGGTTGCGTTTCCCGGCGAACGCCCTGTACAAACTTGACCTGTGACTTATTTGAATCTAAAGGTTAACTCTGAAAATTTGTAAATATTTCTATTGGGTACGCAAGGGGTTAGAAGTATTAAACATGTATAAACATTGTATAAATTACAGTAAAGTGAAGTCAAACGGGATAGTGGGAAAGAATCTGACGCATTTATGATTTAGTGTACAGTGCTAAAATATTCCAGCAAAACTTTAAAATTTCCTCAGACAACTAGTTAGGATGACAGGACGTCTTTTTAATGATTGATTTTTAAGTATTATAGCGATCATGCTTTCTATATTTTGTTGCAATATTTCTATTCCCTTCATTAAAATTGAGTTTCCTCGTTGTTTATCAAAGCAAGTGAAGAAACTATCCGTAGAAATAGCTTCATTCTTTCACTCAGTACAGATGCCAATCATGGGAGTGTAATATCAAAGCGGGTTCAGTTGTGAACTAAGCTCATTCATACGTGTTTCCATTGCAAATAGAAATGATGTCCTAGCAATCAGTAGGGAGTTATCGCTACTTACCGGAAGGCTGTATGAGCATGCAAATGATCCGATGTTGACATCTGTGGCCTACTACAGAGCGCAGTTAACCATACTGACACACAGCAACGCTGTGCCTAGGTTGTTGCTGTTTCTATACTACTACTGTTGTTGACAGTTCGTCAGATTTAAACTAATTGCAGCCAATACACCAGAATCTGTCAACGTTATTCAACTGGTTTCTAACCCGCGGAAATTCGAAGTATGATTTGATTCTTTATGAATATCACTGAAATTAATAATCATAATATATTATGTGGAGAGGTCTGTGTAACTTCAGCCTCGGCAGCTCTTGCTACAAGAGAGAAAAAGTAAAAACGAAGTTATCTAAAAGTGAGAAGAAAACAGATTCAAGATTCAAATTACTAACTAAAGCAACGGAGATTTTATATCTTTATGTATTCATTAATATGCTTTACTCTACTGCCTTTTGTTTCCCAGTTGTCAAGTTTTCTTTCTTCCTTCCTATCGATTTTAGCAATATGTGTAGTAAAAAAAAAAAGTGCAGGTATCTGCTCATTGTCTTTAAGGATCTTTACTAACTAAAATTACATAAATATCATGATAATTATCAGACTATATAAGAATCTAAACATGTGTTACTTATGGTTCTGAAAAACACAATATAAAGGACTCAACATTAAAAAAAATTCAATTCTCAAGGTAGAACACACACACAACAAAAACTGGAACTATTAAAACAGAGAGACATACAAAGAAGTCAAACAGATCAAAGTAAAAACGCAGATGAAAACACTGCCTCAATAGAATTCCGCCCATGTGTTGTAAACCTAACGACAACTGAACGCATGCCAGACGAGTCAAAGTTCATAGAAAAAGGTGTCAAATATACTATAAGAACAATTCAAAAGAAAAATTTGTTGAAACACTATAGCAGAAGCAGGATACATATCAATACACTAACAGAAAATGGTAAGCAGCAAAATCAAAATAACATTAAAAAAAAAGGCCTAGTAGCTGACAGGCTTAAAAAATAACACAATACATTAACGGGGTGTAAGGGTTAGGGAGAGACTATATTAGCCTTTTCCAATCAAATGTCAACCTCTCCTCCACGTAGTGCACCCTGTTTGCACGGACGAAGCTCTGGCGACTGAAAGATTCCCGGTATAAGGAATCACCCACTGCTTGCCAACGGCCTCCGAAAGGAGGGTGGAAGAGCGGTGAGTGGTCCAGGGCACCCTCTTGCCCTTGGGGTTGGAAATGGCCCCTAAAGGCGGATGAATAAAAAATGATCAACGGTATGGGGATGCAGAAGGCAACGGGAAACCACTGGATTAAAGATCCAAAGTGTATCGCGAGGATATGTAATCCTCTCATATTACATATATCATGATGGCTTCTTCCTGGGTAAAATATTCCGGAGGTAAAATAGTCTCCCAATCGGATCTCCTGGTGGGGACAGCTCGGGAAGGATTCATCAGAATGGATAGAAACATTCTACGAGTCGGAGCGTGGAATGTTAGAAGTCTGAATAGGGCAGGTAGGTTAGAAAACTTAATTTTATGTTGCTGGGATTGGTGAGATTCAATGGAAGGACGCACAAGATTTCTGGTCTGGGGAACACAGGATAATTAGCACACAAGCTGTCAATGGAGGCACTGATGAAGGATTTGTAATGAATAAGATGGTAGGGAAACGTGTGAGTTATTATGAACAGCTTAGTGACAGGATTATTTTGATGAGGTTAGAAACTAAGCCCGCCCCAACCACATTAGTACAAGTGTATATGCCAACGTCAAAGGAGGATGACGAAGATAGGAAATATTCGCCGAAATTGAAGAACTAATCCAATATGTGAAGGAGGAGGAAAATCTAATAATCATGGGTGATTAGAATCTAATAGTGAGAGAAGGAAAAGAGGGGAATACTGTAGGACCGTTTGGTCTAGGAGAAAGAAATGAGCGAGGAAGCAGGTTGCTAGAATTTTGTGAAGATACATGCTAGTAGTGGCAAACGCACTGTTTAAGAACCATGCAAGAAGGATATACACCTGAAAACATCCTGGGGATACAGGCAGATATCAGCTAGATTATATCATGGTCAAACAGAGACTCGGGAATCAAGTTCTTGAATGTAAAGCGTACCCAAGAGCCGACATAGACTCTGACCATAATTTGAGAGTAATGAAGTGCTGGCTGAAATTCAAGCGAATAAGGAAGTAAAGTAAGCAGAACAGACTGGAAGTGAATAAACTGAAACAATCTAGCACGAGAGAAAAATTTGCGGAAATGGTAGACATAGGTCTAAGAAGTAATTCGGAAAGTATCTCTACTGAGGTCGAATGGAAAGCATTAAAGACCGAAATAATAAAAGCTGGTCAAGAAACATTAGGCCTTAGGGAACAAGCCGCCCGAAAACCTTGGTTGACAGAAGAAATTTTGGAGCTGATGGGGGAGAAGAAGGTACAAAAATGTTCAAGATGAAACAGGAAGAGAGCAATGCAGGCAATTTAGAAATCAATTAAACTGGAAATACAAAAAAGCAAAAGAAAAATGGCTGCAAGGAAAGTGTGAAGAAGTAGAAAAGGAAATGGCCGTAGGTAAAATAATTGTTGCATATAGGAAGATCAAACACAATTTTGGAGAAATGAAGAAAAGGGGTGTGAACAATAAAGCTGCCCATGGGAAACCTCTTTTAAACTCAGACGATCAAGCTAACCGATGGAAGGAATACAATGAGAAACTGTATGATGGGGACGACTTGAACAATAGTGTAATGGAAATGGAAGGCGATATGAGTTAGGAGATCCTGTTTTGAGGACAGAATTTTATATAGCTCTGAATGACTTGAAAGTAAATAAGGCAGTTGGAATTGAAGAGGTCCCTGCAGAACTTCTTAAATCTCTAGGAGAAGAATGAATCGAAAGATTATTCAAGCTCATATCAAAAAGTTATGAAACAGGAGAAATTCCAACTGATTTTAATAAAAATATCATCTTCACACTCCCGAAGAAAACAGAAGCCGACAAATGTGAGAGTTATCGCACCATTAGCCCAACATTACATGCTTCAAAATTACTGACCAGAATAATATACAGAAGAATGTAAAGGGTAGTAGAAGAGATAGTAGGTGAGGATCAGTTTGGGTTTAGGAAATATCGTGATACGGGGGAAGCAATTCTGGCTTTAAGATTAATACTTGAAGGGTGGATCAAGAAAAACAAAGATACTTTTTTGGCGTTTGTTGATTTAGAAAAAGCTTTTGAAAATGTTAGGTGGGACAAGATGTTCAAAATTTTAAAGAAATCAGGTCTGAAATATCGAGATAAAAGAATACTTTATAAACTATATAAAAATCAAGTAGCTAAAATAAAAGTAGATAACCATGAGAGACATGCATCAGTTAAAAACGATGTGAGACAAAGTTGTAGTGTATCCCCGTTAATATTCAACTTGTATGTAGAAGAAGCAATAAAGGAAATAAAAGAAAATTTTTCGAGTGGCATAAGTGTTCAGGGAGAAAAAATCAGTATGCTACGATTTGCTGATGACATTGTCTTGTTAGCAGAACGAGCTGAGGATATTGAGATGTTATTGAGTATTACGAACAAAATACTGAAGGATCAATTTGGACTGAATATATATCAAAGCAAGACAAAAGTGATGAAATGTAGCAGGAATGATACCAATACTAGCGTATTAAATATAAAAATAGGATTGGATGCAATAGGAGAAGTAAGTGAATTCTGCTACTTGGGAAGCAAAATTACAACCGATGGCCGAAGCAGGAATGATGTTAAAAGCAGAATAGCACTAGCAAAAAGTGCCCTCATGAAAAAGAGAAATATTTTAGTTTCAAATATTGATCAAGGAATTAGAAAGAACTTTTTAAAACTCTACGTGTGGAGCACAGCACTTTATGGTAGCGAAACATGGACTCTAAGAATACCAGAAAGAAAGAAAATTGATGCACTTGAAATGTGGTGCTATAGGAGAATGCTGAAAATTAAATGGACAGACAAAGTACGAAATGAACGAGTTTTGGAAATAATGGGTGAGGAAAGAAGTTTGTGGAAGAAGCTTACAGAAAGAAGAGATAGGTTGGTAGGTCATATTTTGAGACATGGTGGATTGGTTAATTTTTTAGTGGTTGGAACAGTCGAAGGTAAGAACTGTAGAGGAAGACAGAGATTATAATGTATGAAGCAGATAATTGAGGAAGTGGGTTATAAGGGATATGTAGAGATGAAGAGGTTAGCACAAGATAGGAAGGGATGGAAGATTGCATCAAACCAGTCAAAAGACTGATGACAGCAAATAAAATAAAATAAAAATACATAATAACAAAAAATATCATTAAAAGGGGGTCACAGACAGTATCAAAACACCTAATGGAAAAACATGATACAGAAACCAAGATAACTACGACAGCTTGTGGAGGTAAAATAACAGTAATAACGGTAAAACAACAATATATAGCTAACACAGAGGAATGATATACTGGTTTAGATACGAGGATGAAATAATATGTCTAGTTAATGAACCAGGAGACAGGTATTACATGTTTTCATTAACTCCACTCAAAAATCATTAAATTCGCCATGAAAAAAGAAACATGGTAAACTAAACTTCCTTTATTTGACAGGAACACTCATTTCATATATGCAGAAAACTCACCACCACAGATTCGTTAGGTTCTGAATCAAACAATACAGATACATATCAGAAAATATGAGGTAAAGCATATGCTTAACAGATTCAATAAGATTCGACTCAATAAAAAAACTATTCACTGAAGTGATAAAAGCCATGGGATACCTCTTAATATTATGTTGGACTCCTTTTATTCAGCAAAGTGCAGCAACCAGATGCGGCATTGACTCAATAAATCTCTGAAAATCCCCTGAAGAGTTATCTAGCCATGATTCTTTATAGCCGTCCATAATTACGAAAGTGTTACCGGTGCAGAATATAATGCACAAACTGACCTTCCGATCACGTCCCAGTTACGTTCAATTGGATTCATGTCTGGTAATCTAGGTGGCCAAACATAAGTTGGAATTTTCCAGCGTGTTTCTCAAACAAATCGTAAAAGATTTTGACCTGATAACATGGAGCATTATCGTCCTGGAAAAATCCGTCGTTGTATGTGAACATAAAGGCCATGAATTGCAGCAAGTGGCCTCGAATTAGCTGTACATAAGTAATTCCAGTTAATGGTCGGTTCAGTTTTACGAGTGATTCCAGATTCCTTACAACCTTGGACCATGTCCTCCTTGATCTGCGCCATTCTTGAATCCTACCATCAGCTCTTACATACTGAAATAAAGACTCACCTGATCACGCAACATGTTTACAGTCATCTAGAGTCCAACTGAAACGTTCACGAGTCCAGGATAAGCGCTGAAGTCAATGGCAAATTTGTCAGAAGAGGCACTAGCGTCGGTCTTCTGCTGCCATATCCTATTAACCTCAAATTTTGCAGCATTGTCCGCCGGACACGCCTGACGTACGTCCCACATTGAGTGTTGCTGTTCTGTGACGCAGTGTTGCCTGTTAACACTGACACCTCGACGCAGACGTGGCTGGTCTCAGTCATTAAGTAGATGTGGTCAGCCACTGCGTTGTCCATGGAAGGAGGTAATGTCGGAAATTACATTTTCGCAGCACATTCTTGTCACTGTGGATCGATGAATGTTAAATTCAGGAACAATTTTCGAAATGGAATGGCCCATGCGTCTATCACCATCTAACATTTCACGTCCAAAGACTTCATGTCGAGCGGCCATAATCACATCAGAATACCTTTCACACGACTCAGGAGCGTACAAATGAAAGCCATGACACTGCACGGCACATTTATACGTTTCTTCCGCGGTTTTACCGCCATCTGCATCTTTCTATCCCATGACTTTCGGCAAAACTATGCGCAATCATTCATACAGCCACCAAAAGTTAAATAAAAAGGCAGAATACATAATATAACAATAAAATGATGAGAAGAACATGGAAGATAATAATTCCCAGCTCCAAATGAAAAAGACATATATCCACAAAACCCAACTCCATGTTTCACTACACACTCAAAAAGAAATGGAATGTACTAACATCAGCAAAGATACATAGACAACTGCAAATATATATTTTTAAAAAATCATTCGAAATAGTATTTACAACAGACAACTCAGTTTAAAACATACAAAAATCCATAAATTTAACAGTTTCAGGAATAAGCTAACGTGGAATGGGTGCCAACTTCAATACATTTGTCAAACAAACAAAAAATTCTAAACAAGGAGCAGGGAATTTCTAAGAGCACTACAACTCAATAATCTACAAGATCACAACAACAAACTAACACATGTTAACACAGATATGCAACTAGTCACTATAGCAACAGTTATCAACAAGTAGTATCATTACTTTCTAAATGCAAAAAAAGTATACTGGCTGTTAGAAAACGATACAATACAGTACAGTGAAAGCTAGTGTAATAACTAATGAACATGCAACAAACAGAAAACGACCTGCTGTACTAGGAACCAAGCTCTAATGACTAAGGGAGTGTCCATAAACCACGTAGCTCCATTTTTGCCTCCTGTGAAACCCCCCCCACGTAGCCCGACGTAGCTTTTGTCTCAACCCCCCCTTTTCCCTCCGTCCACGTAGCACTTAGCTTTTTTCCCTTATTGATTCCAGAAGACATTTTGTACTGTTTTTTCTTGTCAGACTAGCGTAAATTACATAAGGGGATAATTAAATGACGGAAATAAATATTTACATGCTGCTGTATCTCATTTTAACTGTGACAAATCATATTACTGAAAAGCCACGTGGCCTGTCTCTGAAAACCCCCCCCCCCCCATGTAGCCCAGAGTAGCTTTCCAACCCCCACCCAGACAGATCCACGTAGTTTATGGACGCTCTCTAATGTCGAGAATAAAGTATAAATAAAAATCAGTGAAAATGGAAAATGTAAGCAGATTATAAGTTGTAATGCTAAAACAATACAATGACATGTTTACACATTTAACAGGATAAACAGCTGAAGATACTTTTGTGTATGAAGGGAAACGCATTTGTTAAACAAATAAATGAACGAAACAATCAGTTTTATTGGGAGTAATCATTTATAATTATTATCTGCAACTCAGGAAATTGCTCCACAACATCCAATTATTAGTGCTATCTTTGAAGTTCCCCACTCCATCATGTCTGAAACTCGAGCCAGTTAAGAGTATCCAATACGTACTAAGTTTCCCCCACCCTAAGGACACTCGGGGAGCTCACTTCTGGCTCTGCAGTCGGGTATTTCATCCAATCTTGTTAAAGGTGCAACATCCAGACATTATGTGTTTTTAACAGGTGCTGGCTAATGCACTCTAAATACTCTCTGCAGGCTTGGAAAGGTACTTCTGTTAGCTAAGATTTCATTAGTAATATAGTTTAGGTGATTCATAATTATTTTCATACAGCGGTTAGTGGTCCAGGGCACCAACTTGCCCTTGGGGTTGGAAACGGCACCTAAAGGCATATGAATCGGAAATGATCATCGCCACGAGAAGAAGGCAGCGGGAATCCCCTCGATTAAACACTCAAAAGGTATCCCGAGGACATGTAATTCCATCAAGTTACGTATAGAATGATGGCTTTTTTCCCGGGTAAAATATTTCGGAGTTAAAATAGTCCCCCAGTCGGATCGCCGGGTGGGGACGGCTCAGGGATGAGTCATCAGAATGGATAGAAACGTCCTACTAGGCAGAGCGTGGAATGTTAGAAGTCTGAATAAGGCAGGTAGATAAGAAAACTTAAAAAGAGACGAGCGACTCAAGTTAGATATGGCTGGGATTAAGTGGAAGGACGCACAAGATTCCTGTTCCGAGGAACACAAAATAATTAGCACACAAGCTGTCAGTGGAGTTACAGTTTAGTTAGGGGACTATTTTGATGAGGGAAGAAACCAAGCTTACGCCAACCTGTCATTGTAAGCGCATATGCAAAGTCACAGGAAGATGATGAAGAAACAGAGTAAATATATGAGAAAATCAATGAATTATTTCAATATGTAAAGGGGGAAAAAATGTAATAATTATTAGTGATTGGAGTGCGTTTGTGGGAGACTGAAAAGAAGGAAATATTGCAGGAAGTCACATTCTCCAAAATTACTGCCTAGAATAATATTCAGAATAATAGTAAGGACAGTAGAAGAGATCAGCTTGGGTTTAGGAAAAACCGGGGTACAAGAGAAGCAATTCTATCTTCAAGATTAATATTTGAATGATAAATCAAGGACACTTTTATAGCGTCTGTTGATTTAGAAAAAGCTTTTTATAATGTTAGGTAGGACAAGATGTTCAAAATCTTAACGAAAAATCAGGTCTATATAATGAAATAGAGAATACTTTATATTCTATAAGAACAATCAAGTGTCTATAACAAAAGTAAAGAATCACAACAGTCATGCATCAGTTAAAAATGGTGCGAGACAAGATTGTAATATATTAACTTGATTGTAGTGCAGAGGAAGTGATGTAGGATGTCAAAGAAAAATTTGAATGTTTGCATAAGGGTTCAAGGAGAGAAAATTGGTATTCTACGATTTAATGTTGGCATTATACTGTTGGCAGTAGACTGAGGATACTGAGCCATTACTAAATGGCATGAAAAAGATACTGAAGGAAGAATTTGGACTAAATACAAATCACAGCAGGACAAATGCCGGGTAATGTAGCAGAAATGATAAAAATAATAGTATGTTAAATAAAAAAGTAGGTTTAGATGTAATGTGGTAAGTGAATTCTCTTACTTACGAAGTAAAACTGCAACTGATGGCCGAAGCAGGACTTATGTTAAGAGCAGAATAGCACTAATGAAAAGAGTCTTCTTGGAAGAAAAAATCATCTAGTTTCAAATATTGATCTAGCACTAAGAAAGATCTTATTAAAACTATATGTGTACAACACAGCAGTTTATGGTAGTGACGCATGGAATACCAGAAATGAGGAAAAATGAAGCTTCTGAAATGTGGTTCTGTAGAAGGATGCTGAAAATTAAGTGGACACAAAGTACGGCATGCACGTATTTTGCAAACGATGGGTGAAGAATTTTGTGGAATTGTTTTACAGAAAGAACAGACATGATGTTGGCTCAAATTCTGAGACATGTGAAATTGCTTAACTTTTTAGTGAAAGGAACAGAGGAAGCTATGAACTGTTGGGGAAGATAGGGATTAGAATATATGAAGCAGATAATTGAGGATGTAGGTTGTAAGGGGTGTGTTGAAAAGAAGAGATCAGCGCAAGATAGGAAGCGATGGAGGATTGCATCAAACCAATCGAGAGACTGATGAAAAACATATTTTCATAACACAGTAAACGGGTATTGGGATGCTGGTTAGGGTAAACCCAAGAACTTTTCAAAAAAACTCAATATTCTTCTCGGTATACACATGCCCTGATGTGCTTTGTTATAGAACATTTTGTTCGGGTCTTCGGTGGTTTTAATTAACATAGTAATTAATTAAATAGTCCACCAAAAGGTTCAGTTTAAAACTTGTTTATTTTTCAAAAACAACAAGTCAGCGATATTTTTCACATGCATAGATACAATCCACAGATACTACTGACGCATTTCCAAAGTGAATCTGTATCAACTAACTGTAAACTAACTATGTCCTTCTGCTGATTTCTTTATATAGGCCCTATCGAAATTTCTGGAATTCTTCAAAAGCTTCCGCGAGATATTTCTCGAACATTAACAATTACTCAAACAATTAAATATATTTAAAACAATCAGAAATAATACATAATCACTTAACATCATTTCAAAATGGTCAGAAATGGAAATTAAAGATACTTAAACACAAAATGATTTACAGAAATAATTTAAACTGTAGAAAATTGTTCTGTAGACATCGTAACTTGTATTAATACTTGGAATTACACAAATTTAAGCAATTTTCTTGCACAATTCTGTTCTTAAACATATTAAATGGCATTTAAATAATTTCTTTTCATAAAATAAAGTCTATATACACTGATTTACGAGAAATGGCAAAACAAACATACCAGATCATATTGAAGCAAACTTTACCTCACTACAAATACAATTCTATTTAAAGTTCAGGTAAGAGGGCTGTTACAATTTTCACTTGTTTACATAAAATTTATACGTAGATAATTTAAAAAGAACTGATGTTAACTACTCTGGGACACATCTGTATAGTAAACATCTCAAGAGTTTAAAACAGTTTGTAATTAATAAACGAGTGTTTAAAGAAATTGTGAAAGATGATCCTATAGGCAACTGCTTCTAGTCCATCCATAAAATTTTAGAAATAAATTAACTGTATCTGCAATGACCTTTCCAAAATCTTGTTGCAAATTTTAATGTTCAAGGTTGTCTGTTGGTAACATATAACTGTTTTCACTATGATTATTATTCATCTGGTGTAATTAACTATGTATGACCTGTTCCACACACCTGTCGAGATTTATGGAACAAGAGAAAAACTGAAATAAAAATGACATTGATACTTAAGGAACAAATTAGCTATGGTACCCACCTCCTCTTTCTCTCCCAGTGAGTCACCGTTCTCAACGCGAAATCTTCTTCCGTGGAGTTCATGCCCGTTTGATTCGATTTGTGGTAACTAAAAATAAAGAGAGATAAAGGAATAGGTCATTAAAATTATATTGTAATATTAAAATTAAATAGTGATAGAAATGCATTTAAAAATCAGGTCATTTCCCTACTGTATGATTTTCTAATGTTGTTGAGAATTTGCATTGAACATTTCTGTAAGAAGTTTGGTTATAACATGTACAATGCTTGCTAAAAATTAGACGTACAATTGTAGACATCCTTTTCTTTTCAATTTTAACACGTTGATGACCTAAAAACAGATATAACTTCTGAGTAAAAATAAAATTATTCTAAGGAGAAATGGGATTGTTTATAAATATTCTTATTATTGCTGACCCAACTCTTGCATGTAATTTTTTCCACCTGCAAAATTATTGCTGTTGCTTTGAAGTCAGTACAAGATTTTTCTCTGATTTCGTTCGCGTGACCTGATTCAGTTGGTGAATAAGTGAAAATAAAAACTCTAATTTGTGGTTGATTTTGCTAATATGTACGTATATTTCTGTTATTTTCAGAAAATATCGGTTCACAGAAGATGCACCGTGATATAAAGTACATGCAGTGCCATCTGTTGGAAAACTAATGAAACTAGGTAAAGGTAAAACAGGGATTTATTCGTATACTATTTGCTGACCGAGTAGCGTTGAGATAGCTAACTGATCCTGGAAGCAATGACCTAGTTCCCTTATGTTCCTGGTGGGTAGTTACCAAAGTGGTTTCACTAAATCCAGTGGCGGATCCAGGATTTTGGTTTGGGAGGGACTTGAGCGGATTTTGGTTTGGAGGGGGGACTTAAGTAGGCTATATACTAATGCCGCCCCTTAAAAGACCAGTAGAGTTTTAAAAAAGCCTGCAAAATATCGTTGTCGGGGGTGGATCTAGATACTTTTTGGGGGGGGGGGATTTAAGCCAAGTTGCTATACTAGGCTTCATCTATCGGGTTTAATGACTCAGTAGTTGATAATTATAAAAAACAACCGATAGACTGCATTAAATGTACTGAAATACTGCCCAACATCTCACCTAAAGTTACTAAAGAAGTATCACTTTAAAATCAGTAATATTAATATTAGCTAGCTTTTTAACATATTTTAGGTTTATTTATATATATAACTCAGACTCCTGTTATTTGTAGAAAATCAGGCTCAACGAAATATATCGCAGTTTGATCTTCACGAAGGACAATATGTTTTGAAATCAGTAAAACAGACAAAAGGACAGAAGTTGTAATATATATATACATATATATATATATATATATATATTTATTTATTTGGGGATCTACAAACAGTTAAGTCCAATACATTTTTTTTTTTCCAAAACGTTTTCCGCGAACAGAAACTGTCCCATTTATTAGAGTACAAACAATATTAATGTCCAAAAATACTGTTGTCTTTGCATCTTCTTTAGAGAGAATACTGGAAATATTAGATCATATTTCCATTTTGGACGTCTAATCTACATATATATTCGTCAAAACTGCAGAATTCTATTCTATTCAGAAGATACTAACAAGGGAAATTTGAAGTTGGTGAAACACTTTTGGTGTATAAAGAATTTGAATAATGATGCTAGTACACCACACAACCTTATCGCGAAAAGAGATTAATTGATTTATCAATACTTTTTGAATGCAACTCAAATGTTATAATTAACTATAAAAGCCAAACTTCGTTATAGGTGTACTTCATCATATACGTATTTATACACTTGAGGGAAACGGTTATCGTGATTCATTATCAACTGGAATATTAGTAAATTAGTTACGTTGTTGTTGTTGCTTTAGGGCGCGTCGACATCGGGGTCATTAGCGCCCTAAAATTAGTTATGGAAGGCCGTGTTAAGAGAGTCATATCGGTGCACCGCTAATATGAAAGATCTTTGTCTCTGGAGATAATTATTGTAATTCCATAATTCTCACAACTGGGTAGCCGCACTGCTGAAATGGTAGGAGCAACTACAATATTTCCAAAATAAGGAAGTAAGGCATCTTTAGTGAGTAACAATGTTAGGTAATTTTTTGAACGTTTTTCTTATGGAGCTTTTTCCCGATAAGAACAAAACTTAGTTTGTTCGAAGATTGATTGTATTCCCAAAGGAAATGTGTCACAGGTAGTAAGGCCAATTTATTTCCTTGCAGACTGACAGATTAAAGTGGAAGCCCAATCACAGATCAGTAGATATATGGTAGAACAACGTTTTATAGACAGATTATCAGCTAATCAGTAGATGTAGAACAACGTTTTCTGGACAGTTTATCAGCTAATCAGTTGTAACGCAAATTGTCAGTTTCTTTACCCATTCCGATGCGAGAAAAATTCTTACACTTTTTTTTGCCATGAGGACCAGTAGGGTAACGTTTTAACATCATGAACCGTCGTCGGAGTAACATATCGGCCGAATATCTTTTGCAGACAGGTGCGAACACGCAGTTCCGAACTCGTGTCCTTCCCGCTAACCCTCCGGTATCATTGTGGGCTGACGAGACCATTTGAGAGGAGAGATTTTTATACGCCTCTTTCATTGTATTTGAATCCCCGGGTACGCTCCTCCACCGACCTCTCATCCATAGGAAGTGGATTCGTGTGCCCGCCCATTCATCCAGATTTCTATTCTTTACATGCCATGTCGCGAGCGTCCACAGGTACATCGTATGTCCATTTCCAATACTAGGTGAGGTTAATGTTATCATTAAGACCATTAGAGGTTATATCTGTGAATCTATAAGGAATATCTATATGCTCGTTATATTTCATCTATCATAAGCGTTGCGCTAGTATGTATGGCACGAATTTTGTGAGATTATGGTTAGATTCCTGGACGGGTTAGATCTTCAAGGTCTATTGTTTCTACATATAATTTAGGTCTGGGGGACGTCAGCTTGGTTCTAACGGGACGACAACTTAGAAGGATACACGCCGCGCATATATGGTATACTGGCGTCTGCCCACTGATGTCAACATAAATACACACAAATATACAGTGTGAATTTACCAATCTCTCGTACTTTGTTCGTTGTACTCTTATAGCTCACTAGTAACATTCTTATAGTTGAATTTGTGATATTCTTAGCATTACACTTCACCTTCCCAGTTATGAATGCAAATTTTTATTGTTTCAGCAGATTCGAAATTTTTTACAGTATTCATTATTTTTCCCGTCTTGGATTTGCAATCAGTATCTCTTCGGTCAGTTAATTCAGGTACTTCTCCTATTACAGCTAATATATTTTTATATTTAATCCAGTCATCTCTATTGTTCTCATATATTTCATGGCTTTTCCCTTGCCTTGGGTAATACTTAGTCCAATTCATTTTCTCAGTATTTTGTTAATATCATTAAATAACTTATTTTTGATATCTTCATAATATTTCTTTACTACCTGGTTCCACATGTAACCCGTAGCTGGGTATGTTTGTTGCTTCATATTAGGAGCAGATCTTGCTCGTAATTATTCTGCAACGTGCCCTATTTAGTTGCAGTGATGGAAATAATACAGGATATGCGTAGATGGGCGCAGCGTTAGAAGCAGGCCAGTGCACATCCGTTGTGGTCCATGCCACCTTCCAAGTTGTGCCGTCGACCCGGTATAATCTGATTTCACACGATTATTAACACTGACAATATCCCCCCCCCCCCCCCTATCGGCCGGGCTGGGCGACCTCTTTTTTTTTTTTAGCTCTACTACTGCCGGGAAGTGGTGCGACCTTGGAATGCAAGTGCACCCCCCTGCCGGCGCCCATGACTGTGTTATATTGACATTAATACTGACGGGAGCTGACAGCGGGAAAGTTCACATGCACGGTATGGCTTATTACCTTCCGAGTAGTGCTGTCTTCCTGATGTAAATTTACTTTACTCGATTATACTGCCGTTACCTTGTTGCATACTCGGTTAATATTACCCTTACCCTGTTGATGAGGAATGGCAGCAGGCCAGTGGGATTGGGCGGTGTTATGCTGCTGAGTTATGCTGTCATACCGCATGGTTGCCAACTCCAAACAATATTCATCCCTAAAGCTCAAGTCATAAACCCATAAAATTTTGTTTGTATATTATGTATCTGAGATAAAATACCTCTTCTGAATTTAATCGAAGAACAGTTAATTGTAATTCAATGGCGTCGATAATTCTGTGGTAAGGTCGTAAGGGACGGCAAATATTGAATATATTATTTTACTAGCTGACCCGGCAATGCTTCGCTATTGCTTGACTTGGTTTAGGCATACCAAATGTAGACAGTATTTTTCAGTTTATTTTAAAGTATATGTGTGCAAAGTTCCTTAAAAAGTTGGAAAAAAACTGGCTTTATATAAGGTATACTGGCAAAAATTAAGGGGGTTTAAAGGGGAAAAGGGGTTGCAATTTTGGATACCATATGTTGCAAATTTTGGTGGAAATCTGATTAATTCTATGGGTTTGTTTAAATTAAGGGGTGGAGGGTTTTAAAAAAAAAAAAAAAATCAGGAACCTTCCCAGCCGTACTCTCTACAACTCAACAGAGTTTCATCATAATCGGATAAAAATTTGTGGGTTTTGATAAATATAATTGGAAATTAAGAAGGGAGGGGGTAAAAGGGAAGAGGGGTGGGATTAGGCTAACCAAATTTACATAGTATTTTTCTGCTTGTTTTAAAGTATACCTGTGTTAAAATTCCTTCAAAATCGGGTAAAAACTGTACCTTTATATATGACACAGTGGCAAAGAATTAAGGGGATGTAAAGGGGACGAAGGGGTTGCCTTTTTGGAATCCACATGTAGATAGTATTTCCTGTTTGTTTTAAAGTATACGTGTGCAAATTTCTATAGAAATAGGATAAAATCTGTGTATTTGTTTAAATTAGGGGGATGTGAAGGGGTATGAGGGATGGCGTTTTTGGAAACCCTACGTAAGCAATATTTTTCAATTTGTTTTAAAGAATTGGTTAATATCTGTAGGTTTTCTTAATTTATGGGGAGTAGGAGGGAAGAGGAGGTGGTTTTTGGGTGGAAAAGGGGAGAGGGATTAGGTTTTGGTAAAAATAATGTCTATAGTGTTTTTCTGTGTGCCAATTTCCATCAAAATCAGATAAAATCTGTGGGTATTTTTTAAATTATGGGATGCAAGGGGAAGAGGGGGTGGTTTTGGGGTAGAAAGGGTGAGAGGGATTGTGTTTTTGTAAAATTAATGTCTACAGCATTTTTCTATTTTATTAATAGTATATGCGTGCAAAGTTCCATCGAAATCTGATAAAAAGTGTAGGTTTGTGTAAAAATTAAGGGGCGGGAAGGGAGAAAGGGGGTGTGTTTTTGGAATCCAAATGTAGACAGTGTTTTTCTGTTTATTTTAAAGTATATGTACGCAAATTTCCGTACAAATCGGATAAAATCCGTAGGTTTTGTTAAGTTATGGGGTGTAATGGGGAAGAGGAGGTGGTTTTTTGGAAATTTTATTTCTTAGGAACCACCCCGGATGCGCACTCGACAACTCACCAAAGTTTCACCATAATCGGACGAACGGTTTAGGAGCGCAAAGAGGACAAACAGATAGACAGACAGAGGGTGTAATTAAGGTGGTGGAAAGAGAGGAGAGGAATTGGGTTTTTGTGAAATTAATGTGTACAGTATTTCTCTCTCTTTTTTAAAGTATACGTGTACAAATTCTTATCTAAATCGGATAAAAATGAGGTTTGCCTAAATTATGGGGTGAAAACGTAATGGGGTTGGAAAGGGGGAGAGGGGATGAATATTCGGAAACCATACGTAGGCAGTATTTTTCTGTTTGTTTTAAAGTATAAGTGTACAAATTCTTATCTAAATCGGATAAAAGATTTGGTTTGCCTAAATTATGGGGTAAAAACGTAATGGGGGTGGAAAGGGGGAGAGGAGATGAATATTCGGAAATCATATGTTGGCAGTATTTTTCTGTTTGTTTTAAAGTATAAGTGTACAAATTCCTATCTAAATCGAATAGAAAATGTGGTTTTGCCTAAATTATGGGGTAAAAACATAATGGGGTTGGAAAGGGGGAGAGGGAATGAATATTCGGAAACCATACGTAGGCAGTATTTTTCTGTTTGTTTTAAAGTATAAGTGTACAAATTCTTATCTAAATCGGATAAAAATGTGGTTTGCCTAAATTATGGGGTAAAAACGTAATGGTGGTGGAAAGGGGGAGAGGGGATGAATATTCGGAAACCATACGTAGGCAGTATTTTTCTGTTTGTTTTAAAGTATAAGTGTACAAATTCTTATCTAAATCGGATAAAAAAATTGGTTTGCCTAAATTATGGGGTAAAAACGTAATGGGGGTGGAAAGGGGGAGAGGGGATGAATATTCGGAAATCATATGTTGGCAGTATTTTTCTTTTTGTTTTAAAGTATAAGTGTACAAATTCCTATCTAAATCGAATAAAAAATGTGGTTTTGCCTAAATTATGGGGTAAAAACGTAATGGGGGTGGAAAGGGGGAGAGGGGGGGGTAAAAACGTAATGGTGGTGGAAAGGGGGAGAGGGGATGAATATTCGGAAACCATACGTAGGCAGTATTTTTCTGTTTGTTTTAAAGTATAAGTGTACAAATTCTTATCTAAATCGGATAAAAATGTGGTTTGCCTAAATTATGGGGTAAAAACGTAATGGGGGTGGAAAGGGGGAGAGGGGATGAATATTCGGAAATCATATGTTGGCAGTATTTTTCTTTTTGTTTAAAGTATAAGTGTACAAATTCCTATCTAAATCGAATAAAAAATGTGGTTTTGCCTAAATTATGGGGTAAAAACGTAATGGGGGTGGAAAGGGGGAGAGGGGATGAATATTCGGAAATCATATGTTGGCAGTTTTTTTCTGTTTGTTTTAAAGTATAAGTGTACAAATTCCTATCTCGTAAATCGAATAAAAAATGTGGTTTGGCTAAATTATGGGGTGTTATGGGGAATAGGGCTGACTTTTTGGAAATTTTTTTTCACAGGAACCTTTGCAGACGCACACTCGAAAACTCTCCAAAGTTTCATTGCAATCTGATAAATGGTATAGGAAATGTTTATATGGGTAAAAGAAAAGGGCTGTTTTAAGGGTTCGAAAAAGAAAAGGGCTGTTTTAAGGGATTTTCCGGCAATTATTCGAATTTTTCTCGCCGTAAAAACCATCCTTGAACTCCAACGAACATTTAAAAAAAAAATTGGCCAAATTGGTCCAGGCGTTGTTGAGTTAAGCGCTTACCAACACATTTTGCGATTCATTTTTATATTATAGATAACATCACTTGCTTAATGATGAAAAGAAATTATAACAAAGTAACGAACCTACCTTTTAAATCTGGATATTTTTTCCCATGTCTTTGTGTACTTTTGACTGCATTTCTTTAACTTCACTTTAACCTTATTCTTAGGCATAATCAACAAATTGCTTGTCTAAACATAAGAGCACAATTAATTCTACAAGAAATAATTGCACATTGAAATAGTTGCACGTTGGTTTTCAACCAATAGGTAATCAAAAAAAATGTCTACAGTAAACACTAAACACTGAATTTATGGTGACTTTTTAATAAATTATGGATCTGAAATATAGATATTTTAGTCTGCGATCAGAAAAAAAATATTCAGCCACAGAGAAGTCTGAATTCTTAGTAACTAGGTACTGTACTTGATGTCGCTCTTTAAATATTCAACAAATAAATACGAGAAAACAAAGTCCCTAAAAATTCCCCTAAAATTATTAGACCCCTAAAAATACCCCATCCCGTGTATGCACCCCTTAAATTTAGGGGTAAAAACCATAAGTTGGGACCCCTGTCATACCGATATAAGCGGACCTTCCACCATTATTAGATACTGGCAATATTTTGTTGTGATGACAATAATTGATCCAGGCTAGCTGCGCGCCAGTGTGAATGCGCGGTATTGTTTGCCATATTCTGAGGTGTACTGTCGTCCTGATATAACCGGATGTCATACAATTATTAACACTGGCAATACTTTGTTATATTGACAATAATACTGACGGGGGCTGGCAGCGATGTGCTGTCATCCTAGTATATCTCATACTATTACGAACACTGACAATAATACTTTGTTTCATTGACTGTAATACTAGAGGGGGCTGGCAGTGTGCCGGTTCGAATGCGCGGTGTAGCTTCCCACCTCCTAAGACGTGCTGTTCTCCTAATACGTATAAGCGGATATCACACACTTATTAACGCTGACAATACTTAGTTACATTGCCAATATTACTGCTGGGGGTCAGGGGCGTAGCTACTATGGGGCTAGGCGGTGCAGTGCCCCTACGCTCAGGGAACCCCAAACCTACTTCAGAGGGCCCTAAGCATATTTCAGGGGGCCCCCAAGCGCAGTTCAGAGGGCCCACGGGCCTTCACGGCAAACTGGATTTTTTTTAGCTCTACCGTCGTCTAAGGGAGCCCCCTCACTACTCAGGGGGCCCCAACCACTGCTCAGGGGCCCCCAAGCACAACTCAGGGGGCCTCTACAAGCGACACAGAGCAATAAAAAGGTCGCCCATCTGGCCTGAGGGCCCAAAATAAATTTTTTGCACCGGGGCCCTTGTTGACCTAGCTACGCCACTGCTGAGGGTAGACAAATGCAAGGTGTTGGTAGGGAGCATCTGAGATGTGCTGTCGGCCTAATATAAGCAGATCGCATACTATTGTTAACACTGACAACAGTAGTTTGTTATATTGACAATAATACTACTGGGGGCCAGCAGTGCGCTAGTTGGAATGCACGGTGCTGATTGGCACTTTCTGAGATGTGCAGTCGTCCCAGCAGAAGCGATTCTGATATAATTATTAATACCAGAATACTTTGTTGTATTGGCAATAATACTGGCTGGGGCTGGCATCACCCCAATGTGAGAGCACGGTGTTACTAGAAACCTGATGTGTACTGTCGTCCTACTGTAAGCAGATCTCATACTATAATTAAGACTGACAGTAATACTTTGGCCCCATTTTGGCCTATTCAAAACCCCCACCCCACACGTAGCATGACATGGCTTTTGCATGTAGCTTTTTTCCCGATTGTTTCCAGAAAACATTTTGCACTGTATTTTCTTGTCAGACTACATAGGGATGTAATTAAATTGCGGAAATAAATAGTCACATGCCGTTGTGTGTTTTTTACGTTATTTTTACTGTGACAAATAATATGAATGAAAAGCTCCGAACCATCCCTCCCCCACGAAGCCCAGCGTAGCTTTCTACTCAACCGTTCCCTGCCCCCTCCCCTTCCCGACCAAGCTACGTAGTTAATGGACGCTCCCTATATGAGGCTGGTAGGGCGCCAGTGCGAATGCGCGGTGTTGCGTGTCACCTTCTGAGATGTGCTGTCGTCCTGATATAAGCGGATGTCTTACAATAACACTGACAATACTTTGTTATATTGACAATAATACTGGCGGGGACTGATAGCGCGCCAGTGCGAATGTGCGGTGAAGCTTGCGACTTTCTGAGATTTGCTGTCATCCCGATATAAGCGGACCTTACATGATTATGAATTAATGAGCCATGTTTTAAAGTATTTGATCAAGTTTTGATAATTATTTCATATTTTGTGGCAAATAGTGAATTTTCACTGTCAGTTACAGTCAATATACGTACTTCTGTTCATGTAGTTAACGCATCTCCCTGTTTCATTCGCATTGTTAACTATATACCATGTATGTACCACCGGCTTATAGTGAAAGCAGGTAGTGGATAGGGAGGTAAAAATACAAAATATCGGTATATGAAAAACAAAATTGATAAAATGAACGAATAAATACAATAGTATGAAAACTTGTCTTCAAATAGTGTTATTGGACATATATAAGCATATCACACGTTTCTACTACAGCTTAGCTAAGTAGATCCAAGCGCCAAAATAATGACTATGCAACCTTTTGTACGATTATCTATGTTTTGGAAGAACAAAACTTAGAAATAACCGAATATAACCACAAAGCCACACAGTTTCACCCTTCCTATTAGAAGAAATGGAGTAACTGAGAAAATTTATTAATAATAGTATTATCAATAATATTATTCGTAGAAGGAAGAGCCGCATTGAGACTAGTTGGTTCTAAGATTGACGGCTGTTAATACTGATATTGACAATACCTTAGATCGTGTAAGGTCAGCATTTTTAGAACCAACGCTCTTCGAGACGAAGCTGACTACACCAGATATAAGCAATAGACCTATAAACCGCCTAGGAATTGAACAGCGATCTCACAAACTTTGTCGTACGTGCCAGCGTAATACTTCTAATTCATGAAACACAACGGGTGTATTGATGTTCCTATAGTTTCACCAATAACTGTCTTAACGATATAATTGACCTCACTTAGCATTGAACCTGTGGACGTTCGCTACAAGGCATTTAAAGAATAGAAATCTGGATGTCTGACCCTGTACACAAACTCAATTCCTCCGAATGACAGGTCGGTGGGGGAAACGTACCCGGTAATTATAAAAAAACTGAAAGTTACATATGAAAATCTCTTCTCCGTAATAGAGCTCTTCTACCGTTCGTCATGTCAAAGCAAAAATGTTTAAGCACTCTCCACGCTTCTGATTGGGAAAAGAGAACCGGCGTCGTTTCTGATTGGCTGACATCTGTATACAAACCGGTGTTTTACATCTACTCAGAGTGATCACGTCGTCCGTCAAATACATAAAGGTAATTAATTTGAAATAACGGTCATGTTAAGGGCCTGTTAAAACTCCGGCCGTATCTTCAGTTTTCAAAGAAAATACTTTAGCAATGAGATACTGTCCAGTCTAGTTAAAAACAATACTTTTCGCTTGTATTTAACTTGGCAGACATGCTAGTTCTTTTTCCGTGCACTTATTCCGCTATTGCAGGTTCCGTATTTTTTCAGGATGCGACGTGTTTTGGATTTGCCTGGCTCATCGCTGAGCCTGAGGTCATCCATCTGTCTGCGTAACGTATAACTATGTTCTGTGTGCGCTAAATGTATTTTTGTTTGTGTCATGTGTAAATTACGAGGCGGATGTTTCGTACCGTCCAGGAATTCGCCTGGGTGACTGCGAAAAACCGCATAAATACCGCAAGCAGGATGGCTGGTATGTGGGGAGCAGGACTCGATCCTACCCCGTAGTACCTCCCCTGAGTCACACTGGCGGGTCATCAGAGAAGCTATGCAAAATTACCGAGCGAGGTGGGTGAGTGGTTAACGCTCTGGCATTGCATTCGGGTTCGAATCTCCGTCCGAGCATCCAGATTTTGGTTTTCCTGGTTTGCTCAAATCACTTCAGGTGAATACCGGAATGCTTCCTTCAAAAGACCATGACACAATTCCTTCCCGTGCAGTCGTTTCCCGGCTCTAATGACCTCGATGTCGACGAGGCGCAAAGCCATAAACAAAAAAAAAATATGAAAAATTGTGGTTTTTAAATTTTTGTAAAACTGAAAACGTTATTGGCCCAAAAAATACGTATTAAAGATGTGTGTGTGTGTGTTCTTCTTTTATGCGTTAGTCATACAGCCAGACTCCATGTATCTACATGATCAAGTGTATTAATTTATCTTTAAGTATTTTTCTGATTATCCAGGTAGAGGACAACTCATGACATACACAACACTTACAACAAACATAATGTTCGTTAGATAAGTAAGATACTGATAAATGCTATATATAAAATGAAATGCACTTTAAAGTCGTACTTCACTTTCTTGTGGTGCGTACAGTAACTAGATCTGACGTACTCCAAACATCGTATTACATTCGTGTTTCGTTTCGTAAAACCATCCACGTACGAAGTACTGAATCTCTTATAATTATACATTCAGAAGGACGTTGCACTAATGTCTTTTTACTAAAGGATTAGTTGACGAATACAATCCTAATTTTACTCATACTATGAATGACTTTGGTTCAAAGTACGTTCCTAGTATTTCAAATTATTATTGTATTTTATTTTAGTTTTCTAAATTCGGTTGATGGATGAGTTTACAATGGGTGGTTTTCTGAATTTCCTTACCTCCACTTCATAAAACAAGCGGAAGAGAAATAACTGTAGAACTATGACAGGATGGCGATATTGAAGTTATAGAAAGAAAATTTTAAATACACTACAAAAGAGATGTTTGTAATGAACAATTAATGACCCTTGCAATTACTACTAACATCTCTGCCTGAACTAATCATCTATTGCAGCATAGTGCTTCTGGTAAATAACTTCTAAAAGACCGAGGTGTTGCTTTGCATTGGGAAGGACACTAATTACGGGATCAAAAGTCCATGACGTGGAAAAAATATACCACTCCAGAGCAAGGCATTATGTTACTGGGAGTATTAAATACTACATTAGCTGAACGTTAAAAGCTTTGTTATTTTCCGTTATGTCAACAACGTTTTCGTAGCAAATGGTATACAGCATCTAGTCCTGATCACACATTCTTTCGTAGCATATTATATAAGTATGGCGATGGATGATCGGGGTTTTTGACAATTTTGGGGAATATTACGCTAGCACGTCGCTACATCGTTAGGAAGTTAGGCAACTTTTGTATAAAATTTGCGAAATGAAGCCCAGTAAAAGTTTTAAATTTTGATTCTATGGTCCACGACTTCAGTAAATTGAACAAGTTTATATCGAGCACACTTATTTCTTTACTTTTTTTTTTTTTCAACTCTCTTGAGTTACGAAAGAGCAGTAGAATATCAGTACTGACATAGAATCAACCTAACTGACAGTTAAGGATTGTGGTGATAAAACTTAAAATTTGTATATATTGCAGCGAGTCTAGTTTCCTTTTAAAGTCTCCAAAGGCTTATGCTCATTAGTTTATAACGGCCCCAAACCCAGGCCTTCAATGAAGAATTATGTATAGCAAGCAGGGAGTTGATTAATTAGGGACTTATATATATTACTTGTGATTAGTTGTGATTTTGTGTATATGCGTCATGCAAATTAACCTTGTTTTATGGACAAAAACTGTGTAAATGAAACGTAATACGATTAAGGACATTATTATATATGAATCATTAATTAAGAGTTTGTAATTGTAAGTATTCATGTGAGTTACGATGTTTGGAAGACAATTTGCGACGGTTTGGACTGGTTTATGTTGATAATTTTGTGTGTAAATGTGAAGAGTAATAACTTTCATTTCAAGGTGTTTTCTAATGATTGTGAGTGATTTTGTACAATTTGTAATTATTTTTGTTATGGATTTAATTGTTAAAGTATTGTTAGAATTCGAGAAACGTCGGTTGGAACTCTTTGAATTATTCTGGATCTTTCTGTAACGTCAATATAAATGCGTGGAGTTGGCGAGTAGAGTTAGATAGTTGATCAGTTGAGTTGCAACTTTATTGAAAATTAGAATCGGTGGAATATTTATATGATTGTGCTTAGTATCTTTGGTCGAGTCGATGCCAATTTTGTGCGTACTGTTATTGTAAAGTTCCTGAAAAAAAATAGTAATTATAAACCTAGCTGAAAAGTTACTCTTTGGAGTCGTTATTTCATAGAACCAAATGTTTATCGTGGCTTCAATGACAGAACTGGACATCAGGAAAGAGTAATTAACGAAATACCTATCAAGTTGCTGTGAATGACGTTTTAAAACAGTAAAACAAATTTTGTTCTCGTATTCCACCCACCAGACTCACTGGGCGTCGATTCCAAGTTCGCTTCATCCATTTTAAACTTCGGAGATATCTATTTAAATCACTGGTGCCACAGGATGTGGCTTCTCGTTTTTCAGGATCATTTTAATTTTAAATACGTTCACTGGAATCGCAGACATTGTTTATTCAAATAATGTTTCTCTCATTGACAAAGACCTGCGTTGAAACCCTCACCAATTACACCAGCTCCAATAATACACAAAGATACTGTGCTGACAGTATTTTTTAACTAAACGTATTAGTGTGTTCTGTGCCTTTTTTTAACTGTAACAAATAATACGAATATAAATCTTGTTCGGAAACCCCCTCCTCCCTTCTCCCACGTAGCCCAGCGTAGCTTATTACGCAACTCCTCCCCCTCGCCTCCTTGCCGAGCTACGTAGTTTATGGAAAAACAGTGAGATGGTAATTCTAAAGAAAGGAGACGCCAAGGATCCTCTTCTACCGAAATCTTACAGGCCGATTTGTTTATTGAATGTGCTTGGCAAAGTTCAACAGAAGATTCTATGCAAAAAAATACAAAGCCACCAAAACTTCAGAGAATTAATCCTAGTCTATATAGATTTAGAATGGGGAAGTCGACAGAGCATGCCATAAATCCGTCGATGGAAATAATTTGTAGCAGTACAAGAAAGTACGTAGTAGGCATATTTGTCGACATCTCGGGAGCATTCGACAATTTATGGTAGCCTGCCCTGTTTGAACGGCTGAGAGAGATTGGTTGTCCAAGAAGATTATTCTATACCTTTAGGGACTATTGCAGACTTAGAACTGCTTCCTTGAGATGCCAGAACTCGTTCGCCACGGAGGCCCTTATTAAAGGATGCCCGTAAGGTTCGGTTTGCGGTCCCATATTCTGGGATATAGGGATTGAACCAGTGATCAAACTACCTGAACTTCTAGGTCTAATTGCTTTTGCTGATGACCTTTTATTACATGTGGAAGGTGCAACAAGAGCAGAAATTGAGTACAATAGTAATATAGTACTTAATTGCCTCAGCCATTGGTGCAGTAAAGTCAAGCTGAGTTTAGGACCACATAAAACAACATTTACGAGTATGTTACTTAAGGGAAAGCTGACTTGAAAACCTACTACAAGAATCGACGGCAAATCAATTCGTAGAAACCCAGTGTGCAGGTACTTAGGCACTCAATTGGATGAACGTTTAAATTTCGAAGCACACATAGAGAAGACAATAGCTCGAGCAGTGGCGGTCATGAACAAAATCATCAATATCGGCCAGAGAAAATTCAGTGTTTCAGTCCAAACAATAAGCTTTTATCATCCTCTTTTGTGAGCTACTCAGCAAGTGTGTGGGCAAAGCATCTAAGAAAAATAATACCAAACAGCCAGTCAGACGTGTCCAATGAGGAACACTTTTAAGATTGACAGGAGCATACCGAACCCTGGCAACAAATTCATTAAGCATTGCCACTGGCATATGACCACTGTACCTTGAAGTAAGGAAACGGGGTGCCTTATACTGGCTCAGAAAAGGGAAACAAGATAAGGTAGCAGAAATTGTAGGCAGCGAAGCAACATCGGAGATGCGCATTCGGAAGCTCCTATTGACGGAATGGCAACAAGAATGGAACAACAGTGAAACAGATCAAATAACATATTATATGTTTCCATCCGTATAGGAGAGGTTAAACTTGAATTACCTTCAACCCTCTCCCGGATTGGTACACTATATTACAGGTCACGGGCCATACAATAGCTGGCTCCGAAATCGAAATATTGTGGATTCAAGCAGGTGCGAATGTGGTGAAGAGAGTACGCCCGAGCACGTGATATGGGAATGTAAAATAACAGCCAGTTTGAGAGAACATCAACAAGCTCAGCTGCAGGGGAGGAGAATATTCGACATACTACGCAATGAAAGTAAGTGGACGATGCAGCTGATCTAGCCTCAAAATTTTGGAAGGAGAAATTTGTAGAAAGGAAAAATGCCGAGCAAAATCAAAGGCCACAGTTAGCAGAAGAGGAGAACAGAATTACAACTCGTGGAATAGAGGAAGCTAATTCCAGAAACAACTCCACAGGGAACAATGATGCTGGAAGTCTGGCTTCCACAACACCGGACTGACGGAAGATATCCTACGACAATGAGCAACATCAATCGTTGCAGGAACTTCAGTGTTCTCCAGAGAGGCCGTCTTCTGAGCGACAGCTGGGGCTGTCCTGGTATTCCAGGAGGTCAACTCTTGATGGTCTGGGTGGCTGACTTCGCTACCGGTTCCAGGGGACTCTACCTTTGGAGCGCAATCAACACCAAGAAAAAATGAACATTAGTGGAACCGAAGTACGGCTGTGGCAATTGGTGGTGGTAATAATAGTAATAGTGGTATTAGGAGTAGCCTAATAGTAATGTTAGGTACAATGGCAGTAGTAGTAGATGTAGTAGTGCTGGTGGTACCCACTCTGTTTAATAACAGTAGAAGTAATAGAGATATTGAAACTTGAATCAAAATTTTCTTGCCTTCATTGTTTATAAAGTGAATACGTTAGATATATAAGATATAAATATATATACATGTTAAATAATGGAAATAAGGGCCCAGCTTAGTTACTAGGTGCTGGGCTATATTGTATATGGGAAAATAAATAAATAAATAAGTAGTTTATGGATGCTCCCTAAACCGGGGTCATCTCTTCATAGACAGAACGTCCTTTGTTAAGTTCAAACGTCGAAGTAACCAGCCTTAACGTTTAAATAATTGAGCACGTAAACACAGAAATTATCCCATAAATGAGGCAACAATAAAATCATTAATTAAAATGTTATTAATTGCGGATTTTCCCCGTCAAATCCATTACAAACTACGAAAGTAAGGTTGCCAACGCCAGCAGTACAGGTGGTGAGGGAAATATGGTTTAAGCCACAAGCAGTACGTAAACAATTCCTGGCGCCATTTTTAGACTACCGAAAAGGAGGTTCTAGCACAGGTTTCGTTGTGAGTTTGTAGCAGGAAACTGTGTTTTGTTTCTGGATTGTAAATAACTAAACTGCAATTAATAATTGGTAATATTATTGGTTCTAAGAATGATATGCACTGTTCTACATCCCTGAGACTATTCTCACATTTGATCAAAGCAAATATATGTAATAAAATTTAACTTAACCTAATCTATGACAGAACACATTCACTAATTCGGGTAAATGACACGTCTGGTACTATTATGATGATGTCGTTTTAGGAGTCCTTAAATCAAGATATGGATGATCTAATGTAATGCAAAACCCTGAAACCTGTTCAGCGTTTTTTCCTTTCATTCCTGAACAAAATATTTTTACGTGAAAAACTACAAAATCAAGTTGACAGGATGGTTTGTCATCGCTCTTCATGACCAAAAGTTTGGAACTTATTTTTAAATATATACAGTAGAATCTCGGTAAGTCGAACCTAGATAAGTTGAAACCCTCTACAACTTGAAAGAAACCGTTGTTCCCTTCCCTTCAAACCCCAAAACCTCCATTACTCGAAATCTGATACCTCGAAAAGTCGAAATAATCAGTATTTCTCTGCAAGTTATTTCAGTGCATATTTTCCCTCTATAACTTGAAAAAATATATTTGACCTTTGTATAACAAATATGCCAACGTTTGATTCTATTACCACTACAGCTCCATGATTTTAAATTAATAACCTGTATAGCTCGAAGAGAAAATAAGTAAGGTACCGACTTTAAGAATATGGCCGGTAATGCTTTCTTAGATGTAATTTTTAGGAATGTTTAATCAATAAGATTTCTTGCAAATTTTTTCGAACAAATGATTACCAATTTATACGACTGACATCAACACGTGTTCACCAGGTGTCCCCATGTTTCATTTTGGGTATTTATTGTTGTGGCTTTAGTTTGAGCTCTACCGAAGCAGGTCTTTTATCACAGAATCAGTCTGGTTCTACTGGCATACCTGTCAATTTCTGATATAATACAAAAACCACTATTACTAAAGAATGAGTGAATGTAAATTGAAAACTTTGAGTCTCTCCGAATGAAGTGGTCGAAGCTGTAAAGACCTATAAAAAAAGAAAGTTGTTGTTGGTCAATTCAGCTTACCAGTGACTGCTCTGTCAACAATAGCAAAAAAGGATTCAGAAATTATGAAAAAAAATTAAAGCGATCAAAATTTGTTCTGCAGAAAACAAATTGCAGAATTTGCAACTTGGGAATGCTTCCTTAAATGCTTTCAGCAGAGTCGAAACCAAAACATTATTGTTACTGGACCACTATTACAAGAAAAGGGATGTTATCTTAACCATGATTTTTTTTATGTTCACATACACCTACAAATTCTTAAGTTGGGAATAAAAATTACTTCTGTGACACGAATTATTATTTGTTTCACCACTGTAACTCAAAATTAGGTAGGATACAATTTAAACCTCTGCAAGTCGAACATGTACCTACAAAAAGTCAAACCCTTTAAAGTCAAGACTTCTATAACTCGATTTTTTTCGCGCCTCCCTTGAAGTTCGACTTACCAAAGTTCCACTGTATGTAACTGACATTTTGGCTGATCCATACAATATATTGTATGGATCAGTCAAAATGTCAGTTATAAAAGTTTTAAGCGTCACTTTACAGTTTCAAATCTGAAGGGCCATTTCACACATATAACATTTTTCACAGATTAAAAATATAAAACACAAAAAATGCGAGAACATTATATTTTAATCTGCCGCAACTTATCTCAAAATTAATGAAATCAGAGAGGCAACATATCTTACTTGAAATGAAAATGTGCTGTTTTGATCAGTGATGGCGACGTTGTAAGTGATTGTTACAATGAGCTGAGTGCTGATTTTCTTACGCCTGTTCTGATATTCTTAGTCGCTGGCAGTCCCTACAAACGACACAACTCCGTCTCCAACCAGATCCTCTAGAACTTGAGTAAAATAAAGGAGAATTGCTACACTTTTTAGTAATTTTCGCAGTAGTGTAAACTAGAAGGTTATCCATAGGAAATCGGTCACTTACCGGTTTTGTGTTGGAATACTTTCGTAATCTGCCAAACATGTGTGGTAAAATTTGTTATTTTTTTAAAAAAACTATCAACTAAAGTCATTTTATTATATTCGTTATGTATCTTGATTGAGTCATTTATCCGAAAGAACAATCTCTTCTCTCGTGTTCTGTATTCATGGATATACGGATGTGTTTTCCTTGATTGCTGTTCCCCAAACTAACACAGAACTGATGCCTCGTATATCATCATCGTTCCCTTTTTATCTGATGTCTCCTCCAGCAGTAGCAGGTTCGTGCACGTGGCTGCATTGACGATACTCACGCTATCTGGAGAGAAGCGCTCAGCCTAACAAGGGGAGACCCACAACACCCCTCGGCCCGTCAGGTATACAGTTCACTATCAACTATAGCAGAAACAAATAACAATGAAATGCTGTTCCTTGCTAACCGCATCACTTGAGAACGAATGGTGGTTTTGCTATTTTTTTTTTTTAAATAAAAAGTTTGGTAATAGTCCAAATAAGGTATTTAGAGAAAGAAAAACTTGAAAAGTTATTTAAAAAATTAGGAAATTCTGGGAAAACTGAAAGTACGTTTTTTTGTGGACCGATATGCCTATTTTTTTTTAATGTTAATAATAATCCGAATAAGAATTTTAGAGAAATAAAAATTGGAAAAGTTTCCAGGGAAATTGGAAAATTCGTGGAAAACTGAAAGTATTTCTACGAACCGATTTGGCTACCTTTTTTAAAAAATGTTTGTAATAATCCGAGTAAGGATTTTAGAGAAAGAAAAATTGGAAAAGTTGACTGAAAAATTCGGGAGAAACTGAAAGTGCTTTTGTCTATGGACCGATTTTCTTACTTTTTAAATTGCCTATAACAGTCCGAATAAGATTTTTAGAGAAAGAAACATTGGAAGAGTTACCCGGAAAATCATTTTCAATAGCTTTTCAAAAATTCACAAAACGATCACAAACAAATTCATTGAAGTTTTGACAGCACAACGTCTGTCGGGTGAACTAGTTAAGAATAAAAATGAAAAATCCATTGAAGATCTTTTTTTAGTCTTCCGAACTTAAAGGAAGAACATTATTATTGTTTCCAAGTTGTTTCTCAGCTGTCTGTCCGTCAGTCACTGGCGTCTTAAACGGATTAAGTTTCAGGTTTTAAATTTGCACATTATCCATATTTCGCTGACTCAGAATCGGAAATCATACGACTATGGTATTTCGAATAATATAGAATCATAGTCTACATGGGTTCTATAGAAGTAACGGGGGATAGGGAGAAAAGTCTTTTTCTAACCCCGGAATGTAAGATGAAGATATTTAGTGTTCTTTAATTAAAGGAGTAAGATACGATTTTTTTCGCTGGAGGGTAAAGACATGAGCGGCCGTCAAAGCTGACAATTTTTGAACATCTCACAACCATGAAACCTGATCCCAATATGATAATATCCTGTATATAAAAGACAAATACTAAAAGTTCACATCTTCTGTTTACACATAATAATTTGTAGTGGGCAGTACCTGTTTGTTGCGACATTGAACAAAAACTACAAAACAGATTATGATGAGATTTTCACAGTTTCGAAGCTTAATGTCCAACTTAAATCTGCGGTCTACGAGTATCTGTTTATAAATTAAATTTTTTTTAGCAAAATATTTGGTTTCTCTGTGTAAGTTGGCAAGGACACATGATTAGTGGGGACATGGGTATGGTATGACACCAAAGATACGTCACGCCAGTGCCGCTAGACCCAATGTTTTTTCGTTTTAAAGAAATCGAGTTTTAAAAAATATAAATTAAAATTATCGAGTGCGTGCCAGCAGAAAAGCCAGTGAGAGTATATTGGCTGAATAGATATTTGCTAAGGGGTGTAGGTTCGATTTCCGCTTGGGACAAAATTTGTTTTTTCCTCATGAGTTCTTTTTTGCTACTCGCTGTTTGTAACAGTTAGATTTATTTTTGCAAAAACTCGCCTAAATAATAACATCTCTTTCACACCGGGAGTGTTTGATGAAGCTGTACGTCATTTACATTTCTAAATTCCTGTTTCTTCTCAGTTAATTTCGAACTTTTCCATTTCGTCCAGACAGCTACAGTAAATTTATGTCTGTATCACGCAGATACCGCAAACAGATTTTGATGGGGTTTTCACTGCTTGGAAATATGAAGTATGTTTTATGAAGTCTCCTGGTGACGGGGCATGAAATTAATATATCTTCTGAACATAAAATTATTTTAGCTGGCATAGCTTAAAAACTGGATAACGTATTTATCGGTTCCCAGAGAAGATTTAACGTAGCGCTAATTGTTGAGAGCAAATTTGCAGTTGCAAAAGCGTTTTTAGTATGGAATGTATGGAGTGCTGTAATTATGAAATTACTCGAAAAAATAATTATACGGTAGTTAAAAAGTGGCCAGAAATTTTTGTCGGATCATTGTGTCGACACCGGGGGTCTGAAAAGTGTGTTACATTGATCATAAGGTAAACTGGCCTTTGTTTCCAGCATCAGTTGGTGATGTTAATGTTAATATCTCAACAAATAATACACTTAATATTACTGGTTCACTAATAGTTGGTGCTACGCTACAGTGCAGTTTTTTCGAGCCTGAATTTTATGAAAACAGCAGTAGTCTGAAGTGTATACTTAACATTTGGATAAACCTAAAATATACATCTACATCCATACTCTGCAAGTCACAAACATTGTGGGTGGCAGAGGCTGCTAAGCACCAATCCTAAACCCGCGCATTCCAATCCCGAATAGCGCGAGGAAAGAAGGAATACATAAAAGCATCCGTATTGTAATGTCCCGTGGTGACGGAAAATGTATGCGTGTGAATTCCACGTTTCTTTGGCATCGGCGAGAGCCAGGTGACTCATACCTGCGCTGAAAGACCGAACGGTTTATGGCAGGCCGTAAAGTTAAAAGCTTTACACATTCAATGAAATTCAAAGGACAGTATAGGGACTGTGCCGAAATGAGGATTTCCTGGTACAGTAGAAAGTTGAAACTAGAGAAACGATGATTCGGAGAAAAAGTCAGGTTGCGGAACACCTCTGTTGGGAACCAGCGAATCAAACTGTGTTACGAACTTTTAGAAACCATAAGTTTTTTATGTTGCATGAGGAGCGCCAATGGAGAGAGTGGACGACCCGCCAAACGCTGCGACTCGCTGAAATTTCCCGCGTTTGCTAAAACTCGGGAGCCTGCAAGTTTTAAACGGAGCGAACAAGCGTGAAAGAAGACATTCTGTTTCTGGCCAGCAAACAATCCGCACCGGCGCACCACGGGAGATTGCCGGACCTGCGGGGAGCTACCTCGTCAAGTGACCTTCGCCCAGCTGATCAACAGGGTCTATGAGACTCTGTTTTATCTGCACGTCATCTGCTACGGTAAAGAACGCCGACGATGTATAGACACTCTTGCGTCATTCAACCCTAGGCAACGCTCTGAGATGGGAATCATGCTCTAAATTGTTCAAAAGAAACTTTAATATTCAGTTCTGTTCAATAAACCAATTAATTTTATATTCAAAGAAAATAATAGGTGTTGTAAACCCTGCTTTCAATAACTTCCTTTCCAATGCACCAGTATATCATTTGATTAGATGAAGATATGTGTTTTTATTGGTAATTTTAAAAGTATAATTGCTTCGATAAAAAGTATTTCAGAATTGGAATGTCGCTTCTCTCGGATAGAGAACACTTCTACTCTTGGCGCCTACCCGGGATTAATTTTGCAAATTAACTTATTAATGAATGCATATCATTATTTAATTTTAATTTTAATAACGTCACAAAACAGACGTTACAGTATGGCATCTTATTTCTCTAATCTTATCCCTCCGGTCATTACGACCTAAATAGGTTGGCGGAAGAAGTATTTCATTGTACTCGAAATTTATTTTTTTTTCGCATATTTTCCAATAAATTCGAACACAAGCTACGTCTTCTGTCTTCCAAACTATACCAGCCCAATCTATGTATCAATTCTGTGACGCTTTCATAAGGGCTGTAGCAACCAGTCACGAATCGAGCGGCACTCCTCTGCACCCTCTCCACTGAGTCAATCAGAACCTTGCGATACGGATCCCAAACTCCACAACAGTAATCCAGATGCGGACGCACTAGTGTTCTATACACTATCTCCTTTGTATGAGCATTACAATTCCTCAAAATACGACCTATGAATCGCAATTTAGAATTCGCTTTGCCTACGACGGAAGTTATGTGCATGTCCCATTTCATGTTGCTTTGTACTATCACCCCCAGATACTTCAGGGAATCAACCGTGTCAACAGCTGTATTGTTTATTTTGTACTCGTGAACAAACTGATTCTTCTTGTTACTTATCCGCATTACCTTGCACTTTTTGCAATTAAGTGTAAGCTGCCATTTACGGCACCAATCGAAAATAGCATCCAAGCAATCGTCGGAGCACCTTATTTCCCTACAGATAAATGCATCGTCGGCAAACAATCGCAACCAGCATTTGACGTTATCACCTAGATCGTTTATAAATATTAAGAAAAGAAGTGGTCCTATTACACTTCCTTGAGGAACGCCCGAAGTAACATTTATCTTAGAAGAGGCTTCCCCGTCGACAACGACATACTGTGATCGATCAGTTAGAAAATCACGTATCCATTCGCAGATCTGAGCCGAAATACCGTAAGCTCGAATCTTAGACAAAAGTCGGTTGTGTGGTACAGAATCAAAAGCTTTCTGAAAATCCAAGAAAACTGCATCAACTTGCGAACCTGCATCGATAAATTTCAACACGTCATGGGAAAATAGGGCTAATTGTGTTTCACACGATATAAATACATAATAAATGAAAGCAGTTTTTCTCTGCGTTTTATATTTGTGAATGTTTATCGGGAAACCAACCGAGTGATACTATTATTTATACACAATATTTCGGCGATATAAAAACTCTGTCACCATCTTCAGTTGTAGTTGTAAGACCTGAAGTTTGCCTGGAGCGCGTTGTTTAAAAACTGGCATGGCAACGATAGACGTTGTTAGTTGCTTAGCAGCATCTCAGACTTCATTAGACGACCGCGAAGTACAAAACACAGAGCAGCCTCAATAACGAAATCCACTCATCAGTTAGTGGGAAACCATAATCCCGGTTATCCAGATCAGATGTGAGGCGAATTTCAAAAGCTTCTGTAATGACGCTGTCCCAGAAGCCTCTCGCATGTGGCACCACCTTAGTTGATTCGAAATCGAATTCATGTTCTTGTTCCAAACTATGTTCCGTCACCACGGATTTGTCATTTTGTTCCAGACGAACATGTCGGGCATGATACAAACACGGAATGCTTTATACTCCTGGTATAAGAACAGAAAAGTCATCCTTTAGGATAGCGTAAATTTTCCTATTAACTAAGGAACTCACAGTTTTTATCTGATTTTGATAGTATTTAACACACTAAGTTAGGTTTTTAGTTTTTGAAGAGAAAACTTTTTTAGGGGCGTTGGGCGATTTTTGGGTGGGCAAAATCTTATGAGTTCGCGTCACCGACATGCTAATGTTAACATTGTGCTCGTAACGGTCAGGTGTCTCATTGGTTAAGGTGTCTGACTGAGGAACGACAGGTCCCCCGTTGGAATCACTGTCTCGGCGGAAATTTTCACAGACCCTAAACCCGACTTTCACCTTCGGCAAAGCTTGCTCTGTAATATGAAGTTCGCCAGAACGCTTCTGTGGTACGGATTTCTCGCTAAACTGTAGGTCTGGTAGGACTGCCGGTTAGGTTAAGTTGGCTAAGACAGGGACGGAATGCGCAGACAATAGAAACCCTTTCACCAGGGCATTACGACCACACGGAATCATTATTATTTAGTATGTCTGTAGCTATAAGCATTACGTGTTGCGCCTATGATAACAATAGTTTTAATTTTCACTTCTGTCGGCAGACCCCAATGACTGCCTTTTTTTCCAACTATTACTTCTGTCGTTAGATCTGAAATTTGGATTCTATTCCAAGAATAAATTAGGATGATGAGTTTGCTGAAGATAACAGTAGACAACGGTAATGCTGAAAACGACGTCGTTGCCTACAATAGTTGTCTTTCTTCCATGTTCCCCATCACTTAAATCAAATATTACTTCTCGTATATTCACGGTATAGTTTCCATAACATCCAAAACGCCTACGTTGTAGATAGATAGATAGATAGATAGATAGATAGATAGATATGTTAACTTTGATCCCATGTGAGAATAATCTCCGAGATGTGGAACCGTACATACACTTATTAGTAATGTCAATATTACTATATAATTGATAATATTATTATATATTGACAACAAGTTAGTTACCACTCATTAGTATAACCAATATTTCCTGTAATCTACAAATACAATCCCGAGTTAATTAATACTTATCATGTGGAACAGTGTATACACTTGTTACCAGCATCTAACAACCAGTTATTTTCTTACCAACCAGTTACCACAACACATAAGCAGTCAATTACTTAAAAACCTGTTAGTATCATAATTTTTCACAGCAGTTTTTGAGTGCATGCTATCCCATGTTAGTTACTATATATGAGTGAAATTTTGTAAACACTGTAATTACTTCATTTGTCAAAAGTTTCAACAGAAAGAAAAACCATATATCATTTTAGTAATTGTAGACAACTTTGTCACCTTCCCCTTCCATACACCATATATACTATTTTATCAGTCATTCTTAGTTACCAAATTCCAAGAAGAAAATTCTTTCACAAAATAAAATGGGTTCTGAAGCAGAAACTCTTTCAGTTTGGACTTAAAGTAGTTGGGTTTTTGTAGATAACATTTAATTTCTGTTGGTAAGACATTGAATAAGGAAGCTCCAGTAAATGTTAACCCTTTCTGTACAATTGACAGTGATTTGTAATCCTTGTGAATATTATATTTATTCCTAGTATTATGGCTATGTATGTCAGCATTAAGATTGAAGTGTTCAGGATTTTCCACTACAAATGATAGTACGGAGTATACATACTGTGCTGGCATTGTTAGTATACCCAGGTTTTTAAATAGATTTCTGAACGACGTCTGTGGGCTTGCTCCACAAATAGTTCTTATAGCACGTTTTTGCAATTTAAATACCATCTGTGCTTGTGACGAGTTTCCCCAGCATTAGATGCCATAAGTGAGCAGGGAATTAAAATATGCAAAATATACTAACTTTCTGGTTTCTATGTTAGCTATTCTAGATATTACCCTAAGTGAAAATGTTGCAGAATTCAGTTTTTTAAGAAGTTGTTGAATATGCTGTTTCCAGTTCAATTTGTTATCTATACATACACCCAGGAATTTCTTGAAATTACTTTCATTGATTGCTTTTCCTTCTGATATCACATTATAGCTGTCCTTTGTTTTATTTTTTGTAACAAACTGAAGTAATTGTGTCTTTTCTACATTAAGTATTAGTTTGTTGGCACTAAACCACCTGTTAATTTTCTTTATAGCATCATTTGCTGTTTTTTCGAGGTTTTGTGCTGATGGATCTTTCAACGATATGCTGGTATCATATGCAAAGAGCTCCATGTGTTCATTATCACCTACTATATGTGGGAGATCATTTATATAGATTAAGAACAGCAGAGGGCCAAGAATTGAACCCTGAGGCACACCACATTTAACTATACCCCATTCTGAGTTTATAACATTTCCTGTATTAGCATCTTTCAGTGATACACATTGCTTTCTATTTTCCAGGTATGATTTAAACCAAAGTCCTGGCTTACCACTAACTCCATAATGGCCTAATTTACCTAGTAGAATCTCATGATCAACAAAGTCAAAAGCCTTAGCAAGATCACAGAATATACCTAGGGAATTTAATTTTTTATGCATTGATTCCAGTATGTTGTTTACAAAATCAAACGCCATGTCTAAAACCAAACTGTACTTTACTAAGTAGGTCATTCTTTTGTAGATGTGCATACACCCTTCTGTACATTGCTTTTTCAAAGATTTTTGAAAATGCTGTTAGAAGTGATATCGGTCTGTAATTCTTAATCTTTGAGGTATTACCCTTTTTCACTTCTTGAGTGAGTCAGGGAAGATATCTTTTTCAAAAGAACTTTTACAAATATGACTAATAACTCTACCAATGCTGGTGTTACATTGTTTCACTATATGGGTTGAAACCTCATCATAACCAAATGACTTATTATTTTTGAGGGATTTAATAATTTTTTCAATTTCATGTTGACTGGTGGGAAATAGAGACATAGGTGCTGTTTCTGGTGACAAGGACTTAAGTATTGCTATAGCATCCATATTCCCAATATATTTTCGTTTTATTTTTTCAGCAACTGTTAAGAAGTAGTTATTGAAAGCACTTCCTACATAAGAGGGGTCATTTACAAGTTTATCATTAACGCTTATAGATATGGGTTTATGTTCAAGGGATGATACAGTTGTTTCTCTTTTAATAATGTTCCAAACACTTTTTATCTTGTTATCTGAAATACTAATCTCATCGTTTATGGCCAAATGCTTAGATTATTTTATTACTTTGGTTAAAATTCTACAATAAGTTTTGTAATGTTGTCTGAGAAGCATATTATCAGTATTCCTAACTTTTACATACCTCTGACAAGATTTTGGCTAATTTACGCATTCCACAGTCTTTCTTTGGACTTTGAAACGTCGCTTCTACTTCCGATCAAATACCCATCATGTTAGGTGTTGCCAATTGATCTGTATTGCGATTTGGAGCAGGTTCTGGAGTTTTCTACGGCCTGATATTTTTCGTGGCATACACACATGTCTCCTGCCGCAGGGAATACAATACAACAATTTGATGGACCACATGCGTGTATTCATCTGCTTTATGCGTTCTGCTCACACAAGGAATTTGCTTCACGTTAGACACTTGCGGCAATATTCGTTCCAATTGATGACTGCAGTAATACCGTTGTTTATTGCACCAATCAAATTCCAGTAGGGTACTCTGTTGTAAACCTGCTTATCATCTCACTATGATAAGGTAGTATAAAAAATGGTTCACGTGGTTCCCATGAGATCTCCAAGGCCTTCGCTCTGGCCTCGCACTCGGGAGGACGCCGGCTCGAACCCCCGCCCGGGCAACCAGATTTGGGTTTTGCATAGTTTCCCCACATCACTCCAGGTGAATGTCAGGATGCTTCCTTCAAAAGGCCATGGCCGAATTCATTCCCGTTCCTTGTACCCAGTCCAATCTCGCCTCTATTGACCTCAACGTCGAAGAGGCGTAAAGCCATAGGAAAATATCCAAGGCCTTTAGGGCGGTGGTAGACATGTAGTCACTTTCAAGAGATCGTTTGTAGAGTGAAGGTCGGGTAGGCAGTGCTTTGCTCAGGCAGCCCCAGCAAGTATCCCCGCATACCCTCCCGGGAACAGCCTGAGTGGTTCTGGCAAGCCGTTCCATAAATTCATATTCCAGGAAAAATCTTGGCTTGACCCAGATTCAGTAGCTGGTCGTTTAGTT
Source organism: Vandiemenella viatica (assembly GCA_031002005.1). Lineage (NCBI taxonomy): Eukaryota > Metazoa > Arthropoda > Insecta > Orthoptera > Morabidae > Vandiemenella > Vandiemenella viatica. Next base: position 82,891,679 of record CM061921.1, read on the forward strand.
CGAAGTCAGTTGCTCCTCTGACTGATCTACGCGTTTACCTATATGATTATTGAAATCAAGGGACATATACTTTTTTCACTTATGGCTTTACGCCTCGTCGACGTCGACGTCATTAGAGGCGGGATCGGACTGGGGAAAAGGAAAGGGAAGGAATTCGGCCATGGCCTTTTGAAGGAAGCATCACGACATTCGCCTGGAGTGATTTGGGAAAACCATGGAAAACACAAACCTGGATGCCCGGACGTGGATTCGAACCGGCGTCCTCCTGAATGTGAGGCCAGAGCATTAACCACTCACACACCACGCTCCATCAAAGGACATATAAATTAATAACATCATCTTGATGGAGCAGTAAATGTTATAATTTAATTTCAAGAAGAATCGGAGAAAAAATAACCGATTAACATTTTGTTTGCGTCTGTCTTTCTTCACAGGTATTTCTTGTAGGTGACACCTATCTAACAATTTTTTTTTACAAAATTTGTCTTCACCATAGAGGACAGCAATTACACTGATAAGCCAGAACAGTATGATCACCTACCTAATAGCCGGTATGTCCGCTTTTTGCACGGATAACTGCGGCGACGCACCTTGACACGGAAACAATGAGGCTTTGGTAAGTCGCTGGATGGAGTAGGCACCACATCTGCACACACATAAGTCACCTAATTCCCGTAAATTCTGGGGATGCGGGATGAGCTCTGACACCGCGTTTAATCACATCCCAGATGTGTTCGATCGGGTTCAGATCTGGCGAGTTGGAGGGCCAGCACATCAATTGCAACTCGCCTCTGTGTTCCTCAAACCAATCTATCACACTTCTGGTCTTGTGACATTGCGCATTAGCTTGCTGAAAAATGACACTGCCGTTGGGAAACATGGTCGTCATGAATGGGTGTACGTGGCCTGCAACCAGTGTACGATACTTATTGGCCGTCATGGCACCTTGCACGGCCTACACTGGACCCATGGATGCCCACGTGAATGTTCCTCAGAGAATAACTGAGCCCCCGCCAGTTTGTCTCCTTCCCGCAGTACAGGTGCCAAGAAGCTGTTCCACTGGAAATCGACGGATTCGCACCCTCCCATCGGCATGATGAAGAAGGTATCGGGAATCAGAAGATCATGCAACGCTTTCCCACTACGTCAACTTCCAGTGGTGATGGTCACCTGCCTATTTCAATCGTAGTTGCCGATGTCGTGGTGTTAACATTGGCACATGCGTGTGTCGTCGGCTGCGGAGTGTTCGGTGCACTGTGTGTTCAGACACACTTGTTCTCGGCCCAGTATTAAAATCTGATGTTAATTCCGCCAAAGTAGCCGCCTGTTCTGTTTTACTAGTCTGCACAGCCTACGACGTCCGACATTTGTAAAAGGGGTGGCCGCCCAACCCCTCCACGTTTGGACGTGGTTCCACCTTGGTTTCGCCACTTGTTGAATACACTCACCACAGCAATCCTCGAACAGCCGACAAGTCGTGCAGTTTCCGAAATGCTCGTGCCGAGCCTCCGGGCCATCACAATCTGCCCTCGGTGAAACTCAGATAGATCACGCGTCGTCGCCATTCTTAACACGGATAGCACACTCACTGATACTACATGCACCGTGCGTGTGTCTGACTAGTAGTCATTCCTCGTCAGGAGGTGCTGCTGTCGCCTGGACGGGTTTATATCGATAGTAGGTAGGTGGTCATGATGTTCTGGCTGATCAGTGTATATAATACGTTGTTGTATAAATTTACATCCAGTTTGAAACCGTCTCAATGAAAATTTAAGGTATTATGTATCCTTCGTATGCGCTTCCATGCTTCACTTCTTCTGCATACTCGTCTTGTCTCACAGGCCTTTAATTTACGTATAAAATCTCAAGGGGGAAAGGGTATTCGGTATATCTTACAAGGAGAATTCAGAAATGTATCTCACTGATTTTAATATCATTTCGCACAGTTATTAAAAAAATTACTTGCGCATAGCTGCACGTTGCGTCTCTCCTCATTTTCCTCCCCATGTCAGGCAAAACCGTTTTTCCTAGTAGTAATAACAATACCAGAGACCCACCTATCAAGGCGAAAGTGCACTTCAAACAGTACACCGTGAAGGGGACTCTCTCATCGGTACTCCAAAGGCTCAAACATTACAAAGCTATTACAAAATACTCGATAATTTGTTACAACGTTTACATAATATACAGGGTGGGGCATTTAATATGTTTTCTGGAAATATTTCGGAAAGAAAGCATTTTAACAAACAATAACCTATATAAAAAATAATCGTACAGTAGGGGGCTACAATTATGTGATATTGGTTTTTTCACAGGTGGCGCTGTTGTCGTTACAACAAGGTCAACTTAATTCTTTTAAATGGGAACCCCTATTTTTTTTTGAAGATTCCGATTCGTCATGAAAAAATAAAAATAGTTTGCTTAACTCACTTTTCTGTTAGCCTCACAGATGGCGCTGTAATCGCGAAAAATGAATATTCGCGTTTTTTGTGTATAATTTTAATTATTGTTTAAATAATTACATGTAATTTTCATTCTGTAAACATGGAAGGTAATTTTAAAGGATAATGACGAAATTGATTTTTTAAATGCTTTTTCTTACTTATTTGCAGCCATGTCTACAGCAGGTGCTCAAAAAGGTGACCATTTACTTCCAGACATTTTCTGACCCTTTGCAGAAATCATGCCTGAACAGCTCGAAGTGTGTCAGAAAATGTCTGGAAGTAAATGGTCACCTTTTTGAGCACCTGCTGTAGACATGGCTGCAAATAAGTAAGAAAAAGCATTTAAAAAATCAATTTCGTCATTATCCTTTAAAATTACCTTCCATGTTTACAGAATGAAAATTACATGTAATTATTTAAACAATAATTAAAATTATACACAAAAAACGCGAATATTCATTTTTCGCGATTACAGCGCCATCTGTGAGGCTAACAGAAAAGTGAGTTAAGCAAACTATTTTTATTTTTTCATGACGAATCGGAATCTTCAAAAAAAAATAAAAAAAATAGGGGTTCCCATTTAAAAGAATTAAGTTGACCTTGTTGTAACGACAACAGCGCCACCTGTGAAAAAACCAATATCACATAATTGTAGCCCCCTACTGTACGATTATTTTTTATATAGGTTATTGTTTGTTAAAATGCTTTCTTTCTGAAATATTTCCAGAAAACATATTAAATGCCCCACCCTGTAGTATGACATTAAATGACTCAGTACCGTATGAAGTCAAATAATACGCGAGTTTTCTTCGCTGGAATAGGTAGCTGAGCTGTAACGCTGGGGCCTGGTATTCTGGAGGACGCGGGATCAAATCTCCGTCGGGCCATCCAGGTTTCGGTTTTCCTAGATTTCTCTGAAATCACTCCAGGAAAATGCCAAGATGGTTCAGAAAAGCCTATGATCAAATTTATTCCAATTCCTTACTCCCGGTTCTCTCTCGTCTCTAAAGATCTCGACATCGACAAGACGTAAGCCCGAATGAAAAACAAGTACAATCCCCTAAAGGTCCAATCAACCAATCAGGTAGCAATTACACTTATTACAATGACGCTGCTGTAGTGTTTCTTTTTTTTACTTATGGCTTTACGCCTCGTTGACGTCGAGGTCATTAGAGGCGGGATGGGATTGAGGCAAGGAACGGAAAGGAATTCGGCCATGGCCTTTTGATGGAAGCATTCGCTTGGAGTGATTGGGGAAACCATGGAAAATCCAAATGGATGCCCGGACGGGGATTCGAACCGGCGTCCTCCCGAATGCGAGGCCAAACGTTAACCGTTCACCCACATGCTCAGTTTGTAGTGTTGAGGCTAGATACAGCGGGATATCACTAAAAGGTGAACACCATTCCACTAATACAGTGTTTTTCAACCTTTCTGAATACGCTACCCCTTTAAAAGTAAAAAAAATTCTGTCGACCCTCCTCCCCCCTCCCCATGTCCGTAAAACCCCCTTCTGATCCGTAAGAAAACTATGTCAGTGAATTAAAGAACAATGTGTTTAATTTTCATTTCTTTTGAGACTATGCCTGCTGATCGAGAAATCAAGTGCTGTCTTGGGTAGTCGTGGGCAGTGATATATTCTTTGTCGCGGTGGCGGCGAGGGTGGCCACATATTAACAGTTTTCGTTCATTCAGATCAGTTATCCGAGTACGCCAGCGAATACGGACTAGCTTCGTTGCGAGCGAGGATAAAATGTAGTTTTAAAAAGATCTGAGCAGCCCTCCACGCTGCTACAAGGTGCAGTGGCGGAAGCAAATTAAAGAAAGGGAGAATTTATGACGACGATTACTTGAAAGAAGAGAAATAGGCTCCAATTAGAAAATTATTTGGTTGTTTGCTTCATCAAAAATACAACCACGATTCGACAATTTATTAAAAAATAACACAGGCGCAGCCTTAAAACAGAATTTTTTATTGTAGATGATTTTTACATTTACCTGGCTTGTGACCCCCGAGCAAGACTTGGGGTCGCAACCACAGGTTGAAAAACACTGCACTAACAAATCAAATTTCTAAGCTAGAGGGCCCAAATTAGCTCCGAGTGTAATGGAAATGTACACTTAATTTTGATTATGAAACTGCAGGCCGCTTTGCTTCAACCTGCAACAAGGTGTCACGCCAACAGGGTTCCAAGTCGGGAACCAGACAACTTTTAATTACATCCCAGTTACCGCAACCAACTTCTTTAATGACTCTGTTTCCGAACTCCAACTTATTGATAGTTGACACATCACTTAACACTTTGCCACAGGTAACATGACTCCTCTCTGGGATTTCTATTATGGGCTCAATTTAAGTTGTTTTCCCGAATAAAGCTATTATTACAATATATGATTTATGGTTGCTACAAGCCTTGTCATTCCTAACTTCCAGAACGTATGCTATTAAGTTCATGGTTGCTATTCATACTGTTCTTGTGTTTCTGATGTCAGGGTCACTTTCAGGTTAATCACATACTTTCATACAGGGCTTCAAAATGAGGTTTAAAAGCATGCAGAATACGACTGTTCTATATGCATGGAAAATTAGTAATGGTCAATGCGTAACCGTTGCAGTTTATGAGGCATTATCTCGGAATATTCGAACATGGGTACTAGTAAAATCAAACATCGCATTGCTAGTCAATAAACATCATACCAACTGTTCTAAATGAATTATATTACCAACTGCATTTCCCGCTACCCACATTTCAATCTGGATCTCTTTCTTTTTCTCCACTTATGTTGAAGCTCCGACATTTTGTGTTGCCAGATCTAATCATTGTTTCCAAGATAACCTCTAATCTCCCTCTTTTCTTTTTCTCCTTGCAGCATAGATCAGTTTTCTTCGGTCAGTGTTCTTCACAGAACTTAGTTGTTTCTGTTCAATTATTTCTGTTGTTTCTTCTCGTTTTGTACAGTTTCCTATTTTCTCATTCCTGATGTTTTATATAATTAACACTATACTTTAAAGGAGTGGCCAAATGGTGTGACCGAGCGTGTCGGGTGAGTGGTAACGCTCTGGCCTCGCATTCGGGAGGACCTGGGTTCGAATCCCCGTCCGGGCATCCAAATTTCGGTTTTCAATGGTTTCGCCAAATCACTCCAGGTGTATGCCGGGATACTTCCTTCAAAAGGCCATTGCCGAATTCCTTCCCATTCCTTGCCCCCATCCTTTCCCGTGTCTAAAGACCTCGCTGTTGAGAGACGTAAAGCAGTTTAAAAAAAAAAAACATCCTTGTCCCCAGTCCTTTCCCGCCTTTAATGATCTTGACGTTGACGAGGCGTAAAAAAAACCAAAGGCGTGATATTGGAGTAATTCTGTTCATTGATGAATTCCGTAGAGAGAATCTAACTGGTTGTCTAAAATTTATCTATGGTACCTGTACGATCATTTAAGACCATTCAACTAGTTTGATATTGTTAGAGTGGTTGAATAATATTTTTATTGATTTTTCGAGAGTTGATTTGTTGGTTCAGATCCAGGAATTCCCTTCAGTTCTCATTGCGTACGTTGTCGAGTGGTGTCGGCAGTTCTCTAGACATCGTGAATGGGGTACGAGGTGCTGTCCTGCTCGAAGCAGTTGAACATGGCAAGTGCTTGGTTTGGTTTAGACATGTGTGCATCTGTTTCACAATAATCACAATAATAAAATCAACTAGTTTTCCACCGAATGATGCTGAAATTCAATTTACGTCGCGTTTCGAATATTCTCGATTATCAATGACTTTACATAAGTTGTACTATGTGAATGTCTCACCAAATCCACTGTGAACTGAATTGGTTTTCCAATTTGAACTTGCTTCTTTGAAAGAATCAAAATCTGGTTAGTATCTGTTGTCCGGTCTGTTGTCTGGAAATAACATATAATCAAGTAGCCTACTAATTAAAAAATTTGTTTTTGTATTGGGTATTCTAAACTTTTCGGATAACCTTTTGAGTTTAGTAAGAATGAAATTAACTTAAAGGTATATCCACTAGCGAGCGTATTTATTAACTTATCAGACTCTGATAACTTATTTTAAGACTTGGGATTTTTTTTTCTTCACAAATATTTTAGACTTGTGTAGAAGGAAGCAAGGGTTACTACGTTTAACCAACAAAACCGTCAGTATTATGATGCGTGATTGGATTTTGTTTTGGATAATAGCTTTACGCCTCGTCGACGTCGAGGTCATTAGAGGCGGGAAAAACTTTGGGTGGGAAGGAATTCGGCCATGGCATTTTTAAAGGAGCCATCGCGGCATTGGCCTGAAGTGATTTTGAGAAACCATGGAAAAGTCAAATCTGGATGGTCGGGCGGGGATTCGAACCTGCGTCCTTCCGAATGCGAGGCCAGAGCGTTAACCGCTCACCCACCACGCTAGGTGTGTGACTGGAGTCAGAAACGCGGGATGCTGTAAGCTGTGATTACAATTTAACAAAACTTTAAAATGGAAAATATTGAAAAACACCAGAGCAAAAGAGAATGATGAAGGCTCAGAATGAAACTTACCAGTTCAACGGAGCCGTAATGGCGACGACTGAAAACGCCTCTCCGAGATATCAGATCATTCGTTGACGAACTGAAACAAAGAAAGGAAATACATTTAGTCATACAGAAATGTTACAGTCAGTCAGCATTTTTACCTGTAACACAGCTTCATATGACTTTAGAATGAATTTTGGAATGAAGATAAGTTTATCGCTTAAATACGTAGTATGGATTAAATTTCTTCTGGGTCATAGTAGTTCTATTAGTACTTCAGATAATACTTCATGTTTTCTTTAACTTATGAGACATGGTCCCAGATGTCATCTTGATAATTCATAGACGTTGTACTTCAAGGTAGGCTTAAATTCTCGCTTCCCTTACGATGTCGAGAGCAAACCATTCCGGAAAAAACAGTTCCAATACTGGTTTAAGGAATTTAACAAGACACTGGCGTCCGAGCTTACTATTCTCCAAAGAGAATATCTTCGAAATTAACTTTTTTGACAATCACTCATTTTTTTTACAGGTATAAGTTTTAAAGAGCGAGTTCGCGACGTTTTATGTGACTGGTTCACTGAAGAAAAAGGGCACACCATATTTTTTTTTTCACTTGGTGTCCAATTTGACTCAATATATTGTCGACCCCGGACTGGGGTGCATGCAAAAAGGGCAGCAGGCAAGCAGCCAATCCCAATCGTGATGTGTGAGAGAAAGCGCATGAATTTCCAACGATAGAGCACGCGGAGGCAACGTTTAAATAGTTCATTTCTTTGATTCACATGTTCACGGGAGACGGAGAATACTGGATGACCATTGGCTCCGACGATTGCCTGCCGAAGAGAATTTTGATAGATCGTAGAGGAAGCCTGCTGCCTCCTTTATTCGCCTGAATGTCAAATAATTAACGCGACGTTACAGCAAAATCCAGTTGTTATTAACAATGATGGGGCCGCGGAAGCCTGACAATTCATATATTTTCTATGCAATGTTGTTGCAGGCCATGTTTCCACAGTTGCTTAATTAATTACCAGTTGAAAGATAACGCCAATGCAACTGTTTAATTTATTTATTGTTGCGTCGTACGCGTTTCACCTCTCATCGAGGCATCATCAGCGACAAATCTGTGTTACAGTTTTTATATACAGTTTTATATACATTTTTATCTTATTATTACATAATTATGAGCATGAGATATTTTATAGCTAATAGTTACTTACTATTTACATTTGTTAATATGGTATGTAGCTGCGCATCTCCGTTTCCTTACACAAAGCATCCTATTTACACTATTGTGCGTTCTCATTATTAAGTCGTCTGCTGGGTCCAGTTGGTTTGTTTATGTCTTGTCTCTGGTGAGCTTTCGCGTCCTTCGGTTGTCTGCTGTGGCCATCTTGTTTGTGTATGTCATGTCTCGTGCCAATAGCGCGAGTTTTAAAAGTGCGTGTATGCGTGATGGTCTTGTTAGTGTGTTTTATATCTATGTGTGATGTATATATGTGTGGTTTTTTTATGCAATTTGTGTTTATTTTGTTTGTCTGTTGAGTTTGTGTATATTAGATCGAGTAACGTTTTATTTGTGAGGTTTACTTGGTCGTTTAGTACCTGTTTGCCTTCATTTTTTGCTTTTTGAATATATAAGTTTTCCTGTATAGTGAGTGTGTTGTGTCTGTGGTTGTTGACAGTGAGAATTTGCATATCTGTGTTTATGTTTGTTGGTGAATGGTCATTTTCTATGAGGTGTTCGGCAAATGTGGAATGGTTACTGTATTTTAATGCTCTCATGTAGTAGTAGTAACTATTAGCTATAAAAGATCTCATGCTCAGGTGAAACGCTTACGACCCAACAATAAATAAATTAAACAGTTGCATTGGCGTTATTGTTCAACTGGTAATTCATATATCTTCTATTTCAGTTAGTAGAAACCTTTGATTACAAAAGTATATGATACAAATTCACCAAATACAACGGAATTAGAATACTACTTCTAATAACATATAGTAATACAAATTAATATTAATAACAATAATAATTATTATCGTCAACACACTATTTGTGTATAGCTATCTGATAAAATAATAATTATTTTTCCCAAAAAATGTTATCTGATGACTGTTGCATCCTATTGACTAAGAACGGTTATTAAATCATTTTTTGCAAGTTGTTCTCTGATATAAAAGCTGAATACAAAATACAGACTGAGGCTCGATGGAATATTCTAGCGTCTCTGATAATCTAGCAAAGTATGCCTTAACGATTTTAAATTCTCATTTATCTACGAGAATAACTTACAAGGAGAAGTCTTCGATGTGGAAATCAGAGCATGATAAATGTGGATTTATACGATAATAACCCTAATACCATTCGTCCTGTTTGGCCTTCGCTTACGAGAAATAGTGTTAAAAGCTGTGATGTTTTAAATACCTCTAGCAAAGCCGTATTTGCTAAGCCAGCCGATTAGTTGTGTGGTATGATCAATGTGTCAATATACAAAAGGTTGCGAGTTCGATCCCTGCGTGGGGAAAATGTGTTTGTTTCCTAGGTGCATTTTTTTCGCTACTAGTTGCTGTTAATAGGATTACAGATTCATTTTTAGTAAAATTCACAGAAATAATAGTTTGTTTTTCTTCGTAGGATTAACAAGAAAAATACACAGAAAAAAGTGTGTATGTCCCTTAGAGGTTCTACTTCATGGGCGTGTATACATTAATACACGTGTGTGTGTGTGGTTTTTTTCTGTAGTAAAGCCATACATGAAAGGAGGAACAATGTAATCACACAACTTGCTGTGAATAACTAAAATTAAACGACATTTTGGCTTCACATAAATTAAAACCGTAACGTTAAACAAAAATTCTTCCTGACATCAAACGTAACATTTTTTAGAAACTGGTTACGAGGATGTTTTGGTGATTGCAGTGTGGTATCCGACAACATGTTCTACATCATTTTATCCATTAATCTATTATCATACAAATAAGTGTTTGCTGCGAAAGTCAAAGTTTTCATTGTATCTGCGAATCATATTACAATCTCGAGTAACGATAAATTTCACCTACTTTATCAGGTGTCATTAAATTGGTGAACGAAGTATAATATGTTATTATAATTCTTAATACTGGTTAGATAATACAAATAGAATTGTAGATGATACACACTAATTAAAAGAGGAATTCAGTGGCTTTATTATGTGGTAATCAACAATTGCATATACCTTTCGTTTGGAACTATGTCATATTTCTATAAGTTCCCTTATGCATTAAGAACCAAATAAATTTGCACAGAGGAAAATGATATGAACTGGTAGTATTCGAAAAAAATAATTACTAAATTCATTATAAACTATGAACATACGGAATATCAATGCGCTGGTGTGATTGAAGGCATTAAGAAACGCGGTGTAGTTACGACTGGATCGATCTCAGATCCGATACCCTCGTACCACGCACCATCACGGAGTTGAGGCGTTTTTCGTAATCACCTATGAGTCTGCTAACAGGGTACCCATTTTGAGCGGTGGTTTTCGAAATTCATATCTTGCTTTTGACACCATAGTAGTGGCTCGTGCTCTTTGTTCCTGGTACTTATAGCAGGCTCTAAACTATTCAAGAATAGGATGTCGGGCTAGAACTCTGACTACCTATGACAAGTTTTGAGTCTATAGTTGGTCTGAAGTTACTATATCTGCATAATGTTCTAAAAACTTGAGACTGGTGGCATGAATAGTTTCTTACTGGCCTTCTGAAATCTGCACACAGTACTCTATTATTATTTTTTTACTTATGGTTTTACGCCCCGTCGACGTCGTGGTCATTAGGGGCGAGTTGGGACTGGAGACAATGGAAGGTAAGGAATTCGGCATTGGCCATTTGAAGGAAGCATCCCGGCATTCGCCTGGAGTGATTTCGGGAAATCATGGCAAACCCAAATCTGGATGCGTGGACGGGGATTCGAACCGGCGTCCTCCCGAATGTGAGGCCAGCGCGTTAACGGCTCACCTACCACGCTCGGTCAGTACTATATTGTCCCACAGTATAGCCAGTAGGTGGGTTCAGTGTATCACGGAGCAGTGAACTGTATCGATGGCCAGCTAATAATGTTGTTAGCTAGCTTTCCGTAGTCATCTAGTAGACTGTTTCGACTATACTCCTTTCGGTGCCAGAAAATACACGTTTAACAAAAATTTGGTGTCAGAACATAACATCAGATAACAATATCGACAGATGCTGTATCGCTGTTGACAAGACCTACATTTTGACAAAAGAAAATGACACTTTTTCCATGTAGAATGAACCACCACCTTACAGAACAGGTACAGAAATCAAACCCTTACAATCGGAATATTTTTCTCCATAACATAAACTCCTGAGTCAGCATGACAAAACATGATATAAAAATAGATTTTGTGACAAACTGATGCATCTCAAGTGATTATTCAAGGAGGGTGTCTTACACGTAGAAACTACTTTAACAGTTCTTAAGTGACGATTTTATGGTAGATGGTAACAAAAAGGAGATCATTAGAAAGGATAAAAAAAATAAAAAAAAACTCTGCTACAAGACATGGGAGCGTCGTGGTATCGTATTAAGGCATAACGTTGAGCTGTTAGGCAAAATAAAAATAAAACCCGAAAATAAAATAAAAATTAAAATACATTGTAAGTTACATTCTTCAAATCATTAACTAAATAAGTTTTTTGACTAATTCCCGCATCGAATGTTCATGTTAATGATTACAATGTGGTTGATATTATTTAAGACATATAATATTTTTGTTATTAGGCTTTATTTTATTCTGCCACGGCAGTAACTTTTGAGGTTCTAGTATTTTCAGAAAAATTTCTGGAAAAGTTTATTTAATGACAATCAGCAGGTTTCTGCTACTTCAGAATGTTACAAGTAGCCATATTTAAAAAGATTTAATATAGTTTTCCTTTTGGTTTAATATTTAATCTATTACGTGTACCGAGACTGCTTGTGAATTTGTGAGCTGTCTGTGTATGTCGCAATCGGATTTGTAGGATGAAAGTGTAGATTAGGTAGCGAGATATTTATGGAAAGATTAATGTACCTTCCCTCCTGTGGTTAGGTCTGCGGGCTAACCGACGTATTGATCTATGCTTGATGAGTCTACCTGACCACGCATGCCGCAACCGCAAATTTCTGAGCGACTTGCTCAACCGGGAAAATTGTTTCCTGGATGGCATTCGGGAGAAACTGGACATTTGTTGTTCAGCGCAGGCCGCCCAGCATTTGAAGAGTGCAGTAATCTACATCTACATTCATACTCTGCAAATCACAAACATTGTGGGTGGCAGAGGGTGCTAAGCACCAATCCTAAACCCGCCCATTCCAATCCCGAATAGTGCGAGGAAAGAAGGAATACATATAAGTATCAGTACGGCATCTTTTTTCTCTAATCTTATCCCTCCGGTCATTGCGACCTAAATAGGTTGGCGGAAGAAGTATTCCATTGCACTCAAAATTTAAACTTTTTCGCATATTCTCAAATAAATTCGAACGCAAGCTACGTCGTCTGTCTTCCAAACTATCCCAGCCCAATCTATGTATCAATTTTGTGACGCTTTCATAAGAGCTGTAACAACAAGTCACGAATCTAGCGGCTCTCCTCTGCACCCTCTCAACTGAGTCAATCAGAACCTTGCGATACGGATCCCAAACCCCACAACAGTAATCCAGATGCGGACGCACTAGTGTTTTATACGCTATCTCCTTTGTTTGAGCATTACAATTCCTCAAAATACGAGCTATGAATCGTAATTTAGAATTAGCCTTGCCTACGATGGAAGTTATGTGCATGTCCCATTTCATGTTGCTTTTGTACTATCACCCCCAGATACTTCACGGAATCAACCATGTCAACAGGTACTCGTGAACAAACTGATTCTTCTTGTTACTTATCCGCATTGCCTTGCACTTTTTGCAATTAAGTGTAAGCTGCCATTTACGGCACCAATCGAAAATAGCATCCAAATTGCGCTGAATTTCTAAGCAATCGTCGGAGCACCTTATTTCCCTATAGATAACCGCATCGTCGGCAAACAATCGCAACCAGCATTTGACGTTGTCACCTAGATCGTTTATAAATATTAAGAAAAGAAGTGGAACTATTACACTTCCTTGAGGAACGCCCGAAGTAACATTTATCTTAGAAGAGGCTTCCCCGTCAACAACGACATACTGTGAGCGACCAGTTAGAAAATCCCGTATCCACTCGCAAATCTGAGCCGAAATACCGTAAGCTCGAATCTTCGCTAAGAGTCGGTCGGTAGTATTGCTTCGAGGGAGTGAACACTAGTTCTCGTCACCGGACAAGGTGTATTTGTCTCTATATGAACCATCCTGGATAATCTCAAGGATCAAGTAGGTGAAACTACTGTATCTCCCGAGCAAATCCAGAGATCGTTAAATGTCTATATCAGACGTTGTTTGATTACGGACATCCCGTTCCGAAGAGTCATAGTGTAATGATCGCACTATAATAGAGTTCTACTCTTCCTAAAACACCATTTTCTGGTAGTACTGTCACGAGTCGTTTCAAAAGAATCCAGTGACATCATAATCAGGCATATAATTCGAAACTTGGCTTAGATGAGTGATACGCAGCAAAATAGTTGAGTAGTTATAAAGGGGCGCTACGGGAGCAGTCATATATGCAAATTAGACTTCTAAACTCGGTACAACATTGGGTAAATAAGCGGATTATATTATTCTAGTTAGATGTTATAATGCATATCAGTGGCCTAAATATATCAGTACCGGGTCGAATATTTGAGTTTTTTCCCCCCATCCCATGCTGCTGACTATTGCTTGTTTTACCTGGCACATAACTTTGATGTTTCTTAAGAGAATTCAGAGTATACACTAACACAGACAGCGTCATTTATTCAGTGTACATAAGTATAAAGAATAACAACAAGCAGAAATGTGATGCGTGGATGTACGATCTCGATAATCAATTCTGTGTTGAGCGGGAAGACAAGTATCGTTGACTGTCGTATATGGTCAGCAAATACGCGGTTTCTTATATTCCGTGTGTTGTAATAACAGCGTAATTGCATCACATTTGCCTACTCTTTTGTCTGTTAAAATTTCAGTAAATGGGCTCTTTCAATCAACAGGTTTAAGCTACACACACAGATGGTCGGAACAGTCACTGAAAACTTATTTCATTACACTGGGCGGTTTTTTTTTTTTTTTCGACAAGTGCTCTTTAATTGTAATAAAATCGTGGTACCTTCAAAACAGGTGTGCTGTTCTGGCCGTAACTATTCCAGGTATTGTTACAGCATAGTATTCATTACCTCAATCAATGTGCATCGTCACCGACCCACAGAGTATTGGTCGAGAACGCTTGACGAAAGTGAAAGGCGCCACACTAGGGATATAACGGAGTTCCGCATCCGAAAGTGCAGAAATTTCGCGTGAAATCCTACCTCCGCATCCGCAATTTTTTAATGTGGATATATAGCGGATGTTTTTTTTTACATTGCAATATACATTATTCTTTTATCTTTATACGAGTTGCGGTCCATATTCTCAAAGCTAACAACCATGAGGTTTTTTTTTTTTCCTACGATCTTGCAAAGAAGCACCAAAACTGAACGGTGTTATTACCTAAGCGAAGAATTTACTTGAATGTAAAATAAAGCGGCGTATTCACGGTCCAGTTTAAAATAAATTCTCGTGGAACTACCGTAGGATCCCACCCATTCACGCTGCTAGAAGGGGTCCAACAGATTCTTCCAAGCAAAACTTTCCATTCCTACTTTCTCGCCGCACACTAGTGTCCTTATTGCACATTTGCAAGATGTTTCCTCCAATCATGATCCAACGCTATAGCGTTTTGATGTCAACGACCCGTGTTGGTTGTCTGGGAGTCCAACAACGTCCAGCACGTCCTACATGTAGTCCTGTAACCATTTTCACGGCCCGTCAAGTGTACTTATCGGAAAATCAGATCATCTTAGGTCCTACAAGTTGGACTGTGAATGGGCCGCTAGAGCGGTGGAAAGGCGGGTGGTGGGCACGAAGAATTGCGGTAGCCCTGTGCTTGATGGGCTTTACGCCTCGTGGACGTCGATGTCAGTAGAGGCGGGATGGGGGTGGAGACAAGGACCGGGAAGGAATTCTACCATGGCCATTTGAAGGAAGCATCCCGGCATTCGCCTGGAGTGATTTGGGGAAACCATGGAAAACCCAAATCTGGATCCCCGGACGGGGATTCGAACCACCGTCCTCTCGAATGTGAGGCCAGAACGCTAACCGTTCACCCATCACGCTTGGTCCTGTGCTTGACGCTTGAATTGGTGGAACCACAAAGTTATTATGACAAAGACTGTTTTCCTAGATTCTTGTGTAATTATGTAAATAATTTAATTCACTTGTGAAATCATCCCAAGTTTTTTTGTTGAAATATGAGACAAAAAAAATACATCAATGTGACAGTATTATAGGGAAATATACTTTACTTAAGAAACAAATGTAAAAATTGGTATAAAAATATTCTTATTTTGATTTTAAGTTTATTTTTGATACAATATCATAATGTAAATAATTATAAATTTATTTTTCCACCTCGTCATCCGCTTCCGCAAAACATCCGCATCCACGGATTTCAAGCACTGAACATCCGCAAAAATGACATCCGTTACAACCCTACTCCACACTCACCGTGGCGGCCACACGATTCAATCACGTGTCAGATCTGACGGAAGACTACAATTCTGATGCTTCCAGAAGTGTTTCAGAGCACAAGAATTACGATTCTGCGACACATCACCCCCTATCCTGCTTTACAGAGCGAGCAAGCCTCCGACCTCCACGTTCTGTGATGTGGCGTGGGTGTCCACCACATTGTCACCTACTATACGAGTTTCATCGTCCTTCAAACCCTTTCCATAGATGCTCACTACGTAGCACGCGAACAGCCGACCAGCCTCTCCGTTTCCGAGATGCTCGTTTCCAGGTGGCCGCGCCCACAAACCGCTGGCCAGTAATTTAAGGGATTTTCGTGACCAAAGACTTATAGAATTCATACTACGCTGAATCGCTGCTGTACTGTGTTAGAAAGGTGGACCAATATGCTAGTAACTAGGGGGTCAGAATGTTTTGGCTGATCAGTGTATAACTGCACAGATTTTGTCACATTTGTTTAGGACAGATAAATGCGCAGTCAACTGAAGGTGTGTATGCCTCTTTAAATGTCATTGCTATTTATTCTGACCTGTATGTATAATTTCATTAAAATCTCTCTCTTATCTGTGATGACCTAGATAAATTGTTCCATCAATCAGATTCACCACGACAGTACTGGACCGTACATGGATTTTACGGTGACTAGTTCTGGTCATGACCGAGCTCTCAGCATCACTTGCGTGAACATGAAACAAGAAAGCTTTCAACTGTCCGCAGTTAATATTCTTATCGCTGCTCCACAGTGCTAGCCACAAAGAGGCTTTTATCCGCACGCAGCCTGTCAATTAATTACTAATCACCTGCTTAAAATGCTTGTGGCCAACAAGTCACTGTAAAACCTTGTGCCCGTTAAACTTGTTATATCTTTAACATGCGTGAAGGGGACTCATAAACAAACGCGCCTTCAGACCTCATGTGACTTCACGTCTCCCGCGTGCTTGCTTGCACACAATATGACACTAAACAATTTTTTTTTTGCTGTCATCAGTCTTTCGACTGGCTTGATGCAATCCTCCATCCCTTCCTATCTAGTGTTAACCTCTTCATTTCCACATATCCCTTAAAACCAACGTCCTCAATTATCTGCTTCATATATTCCAATCTCTGTCTTCCTCTACAGTTCTTACCTTTGACTGTTCCCTCCACCAGCAAATTAACCAATCCAGCATGTCTCTAAATATGACCTGCCAGCCTGTCTCTTCTTTCTGTAAGCTTCTTCAACAAACTTCTATCCTCACCCATCATTTCCAAAACTCGTTCATTTCTTACTTTGTCTGTACACTTAATTTTCAGCATTCTTCTGTAGCACCACATTTCAAATTTTTCAATTTTCTTTCTTTCCGGTATTCCTAAAGTCCATGTTTCGCTACCGTAAAGTGCTGTGCTACACACATAGCTTTTTAAAAAGTTTTTTCTAATTCCTAGATCAATATTTGAAACTAAAAAGATTTCTCTTTTTCATGAAGGCTCTTTTTGCTAGTGCTATTCTGCTTTTAACATCATTCCTGCTTCGGCCATCAGTTGTAATTTTTCTTCCCATGTAACAGAATAAAACATATATTGGTGTACAATACATCCCCCCTTTGGAATAAATAGATACAACAATGTCCCGTTGTAAAAGTTTTGCTAACCCGAATCAAAGTGACAAACTGATTAAATACTGGTGTCTTTTTCTCTTAAATTAAATCTACGGTAATCAATGCAATGTTGTTGTAGGCCATTTTCCCACAGTTGATCAGTAAATTAAATGAAAAAATAACACCAATGCAACTGTTTATGTATGCATTAAAGTCGTTTGCGTTTTGCCTCTCATAGAGGCATCATCAGCAACGAATCTATGTTGAAATTTTACATTTAGTTTAGTAAAATTTCAACATAAATTCATGGGAGATGATGCCTGTATGACAGGCGAAACGCGTACGGTGTTAAAGCATACATAAACAGTTGCATGGCATTATTTTTACTATTTAATCTACCGTAATCAGTTTCCTGTATCCACTATACTATTTTGTTTTTCAATTAAGAATTAGTGTCATCAAAATTGTTTCCATTAAAAATATTTTCTTACAGCATTTCACAGCTAAATTAGTAATTTTATTATTTATGTTACCGGCCAAAACCAAATTCCATACGATAAACAAGTTCTTCCCATGAGAGATTGAATCAACTAGTTTAACCTAGGCTAGACAAATTCGTCCTCAGAGAGACAGGTTCAGCTAGTTTATTCTAGGAAAAACCAGTATATTCCTGTATGCATACGTGCGCTATAGGATTAACCAGTTCAGTCTAGACAACGCCAGTATATCCTAATATTTAATGCATACTCTCTAACGAATTAATATGGCTCTACAGTAATATCTAAAAGCAAAGGTAAATTTAATAAAGTATTAAATATAGAAAGAAAAATATTTATTCAAGTGTGACATAGTAGTTAATTAATTCGTAATGATGATTAAATTAAAAATAAATCATATCAAAATCAAATCTTCTGCGGTTCTGATTTTCGATAATACTTCGTTAATTGTTTTTGCTTGGCTCACTATAGTGGCATTTAGAATTTCAAAGCACAATTTTTTTCTTGCAATTACATTTATTTATAGAACAATTTTACATGTATCAAACTGAATGATCTCTGGCTATAATGGTAAACGGTATTTCAATATCTTGGTTAATTTGTACTTCATCTAAAAAAGTTTGACCCCAAACATCGAACTCAATTCTGAAAACATGAAAAGAAAATAATTAGCTACTACTCAATCAAGGTAAATAGATAAACAAGCCCTACCTTCAATATAATTTCTGAAGAACGCCATATTTGGCCCAGTTTTTTACAGGCAATCATAATTTCCCTGAACTACTCAGATGATATTTCTGAGATCATCTTTGTATTTGCCTACATCCGGAATCGGTATAATCACATTGTCTTCAATGTTGGCTGGCGGGTGAGATTTCTCAGAAGTAGCTTTCATTTTCTTTGCCCGTTTTTCAAATTTCCTGCTGCAGCTTTTTTAGACTTTTGAATCCTTTCGTTTATATCAGCATTTTCTAATACTTATTATCATTGTCTTCTGTCAGTTCAATATTGCAATAATCTTTGATTAACCCCCATGGAGCGTGGTGGGCGCTCCGGCCTCGCATTCGAGGGAAAGCGGGTTTGAATCCCCTGCCAGCCATTTAGATTTTGGTTTTCTGTGGTTTAGCGAAATGACTACAGGTGAATGCTGGGATGGCTCCTCCAAAAGGTAATTTCCAAATTCATTCCCTTTACTTTCCCTCCTTTAATGACCTCTGCGTCAACGAGGCGTAAAGCCATAACCATAGGTTAACTTCCTCAGGCTATCCTCATCCTGAATATTATTTACAATTTCTTGCGGCAATTCTGAACATCCCCTCGCTAGGCGACTGTTTAATTCCTTAGAGGAATCCTAGGTTTTTCATAAACTGGACGATCTTAAGCTCTCCGACGATTGTGCCGATTCATTGTCCTTCATACAAAACCTAATTATGTTTTTAATAACTTGGTTGGCACATTCACCAGAGCCATGACTTTGACTATGACTTGGTTTTACCTGCACGATTTGGGGTTCTGGCCAAAGACCAAAGATTTTTTATGTTAACAAATTCTCTGCCGTTGTCTGACAGTAGAATGCACGGCACCCCTATTGTTATAAATGCATCATTTATGTAATAGGCCAGCTTTGTTACTCTCAGAGATTGTAACGCATGGAGCAGAGCAAATATTGTTAGAAGGTCATGGTAAACCGTAATAAATGTGAAATTCCCAAAAGGTTGTGTCCGTAAATTCCACATGACACTTACTATTCACATAGAAATGAAGAACTGAGTTAGAAACTAATCCTCTTTTTTTTTCTTTGTTTTATTTTATTGACAAACACCACACATAGACAAATACAATCCTACATTTTCTTTTGAGATATTGGCATATTTCTTTGATGTTTCTGCTAACATTCTGTTACTACCACTACGGCTGACAGCCACACTTGCTGCATCAATCGCATCATAAAGTTCAATAGGGGATGGTAGAATATTATGTCCTTCACTCCAAGCAATACGTTTTTCGATAACCGCAAATCGTTTCAACCTTCTCTGTTGTAAAGGTATTCTTTTTGCCGGTTATTCTGCATCTTCAACTTGTTCAACAAGTTGCAAATATTTGTACCATGATAACATATTCTAATGGGAAGATACCTTATTTTGTTAAATTTCCGTCAGCAATTTCTCTCTCTATTGTTTGTGATCTTCTTGCATACTAAAGGTAGATTCATCCAAAGTAAAATAGAAGAAATTTTTCATTAGAATTACAGACGATACACGATGCACGCGAACATGTCCCAGTGATTTGGGAAACCATGGGAAACCCATATCTGGATGTCCGGACGGGGATTCGAACCGCCGTCCTCCAGAATGCGAGGCCAGAACGCTAACCGTTACACCACCTCACCCGGTACCGTCGTGTGTTGAAAACCCATGGTGAACAAGAATTTTTAGGATTGGGTTACATGAGCTACGCCGGGAAGACCCGTGGTTCTGATTCCACAATAACTCATACGCCCCTGAGGAAAGGAATTGGCCTTCCTTCCTCTGACACAATAGCTCGATACATCTCCTTTCATGCCTCTGACACGATACCTCGGTACATCTCTTACGAGAAGATTCGACCAAACTTCGGCTTGTGGACTCGGTTACATTTTTATTTTTTTGAAGTGGAAACTTCTTTAGGCGCGTTGGGTGATTTTTGAATTAAAAAAAACTGGTTAAGGCGCTTGCTTTCTTCGGTTCGGAATGCAGTCTGCGGTTCGAATTCCAGTAGGAGCAATAATTTTTATGAATTGTTTTTGATCCTATGAGCTCCGCATGGACGTTTCTTTGTTCGGATTCCATGATAAACTATAGGTTCCACAATTTCAGTGGTGAAATGCGTCACAATTCGTAGGTGGCCGAACAGTGCCGTACCTGATTTCTTTTTTTACGCTGAATTGCTCCCTCAGGCTTTGTTTCTCTTGCAGTCAGTGCAGAAAGTCTCTGTCTCTCTGTTACTTTTTGAATACTAAGTGGCTATGCCGGTATTGATGGAATTTGACAAGGTAATACTTTGTATATTAGGAAAGACACAGGATACGCTTTTCGTTATGAATAACAGTTTTAGTCATGAAATTTTGCTAACCTATCGAATGGTGACAGACAGACGGATGCGTGTGTAATTCTGTAATCTTACAGTGGTGCTGTGCTCAGGCTGTTCTTCACTCACAGTCAGTTAGTGCATGACCTGTTAGTAATTTTCGTTTACTGACAGAACTTATTATTTAGTATAGGTGTCGATTTGCACTGCACCGAACTATTAACTTGTGTCTGCCTAAAAGTTTCTGGCATCAGTTTGTTTTGTCTTCCTTTTTGATATGCCTCGCAGGCGTAAACCAGAACTACCAGAGCACGAGCAGCTAAAGTTATTAGAAACCAAGAATCCGATGCTCATGCTGAAGAAAGAAGAGAAGATCAAGCTTAAATTCAACCTGTCCTCAGTTTACCCCCACACCCACGTTCTTTTCTTTTCTAAACATGTTGGAAATTGATTCGCTTCATGAGACTGATTCGACGGTAGAGTGATATAGTGATGGCCTTCCTGTCATATTATGCAGACTTGGTGTTGTTTGGCACAAATCTTACGTTACTTAAAACTTTCTGTATCCACTTCTAGCAATTAAATTCTAAATCCATGCGTACGAAGTCTCGTGTAACAATTAGTATTTTTATTTATATAGAGGTAAATAAATATAAACAGGCAGGCAATGTCTTCCGGGTTTTGCTAGTAGGGTATATCATTTCATGGTTGGTTTATTCCTGTGCGAAGAATTCAAACTCGAACACAGTAGCGTTATAAAATGTTAGCGCCTTAACCGTCTGCCGTTTCGTGGGATCGCAGAACAAATGGATATTTTTGTGACCACATATTTTATCCAGGGAGCAATAGACATTGATTTAAGAGATTAATAAGAAACATTGTGTTTATAATTGTTAAGGCTACACTAATTAACTGTAAATAAGATTAAAGTAAGTTTATTAACTTAAGAATTTGTTTAATAGCTATCAGATAAACAGTATGTCGCCACAATGCAACACTTGAAAGGCGCTGTAGTGGAACTCACCCCAACATTCTGGCTTTGTTCCTCGCTAGTGAGCGGGACCGTCCCCAAGTAGACAGCGTGAAATTTATATACTGAGAGAGAAAGAAATATCCCAGCAGAGCCTGGCTGCTTCGTAAGGCCATAACGTTGGGAAGTTAGGAGAAGAGAGGGCTATGCTGGTATCGCCCGAGTAGGAGATGACGTCTTCTAAATGGCTGCGGAAAAAAGTACCGTTAAAACAAATCCAATAAAAATCGATTCGAAGTTTCATTTTATTCTTTATCCGGCTGTCGTCTGGTCGCTGTTCCTGCACTGTACTGTGGGATACTGGCTGAGGGCTATGTTATACAGATGTGCCATACTTGTTTACTTTCCGTTTTATTGAGTAACTAGCTGATACCCGCGACTTCGTACGAGTGGATTAAAACTTTCTTTACCAGAATTGAATATAGAAAGTTGTTGGTAACGAAGGATTGGTCCCAAACAATACCGAGTCGGCATAATATGACAGGAAAGCCATCACTATATCATTTTACCGTCGAACCTGTCTCTTGAAGAGACTATTTTCCAACATATTTAAAAACAGAAAAAACAATCGAAGGTGAGGGGATGTGGAGGGTGGGTTAACTAAGGGCAGCTTTATTTCAGCTTGGTCCTTTCTTTTTTATTCAGCATGAGCATCCGATTCTTGGATCCTAAAAACTTTAGCTGCTCGTGCTCTCCTATAGCTACAACTTAGGCCATTTTACGCCAGCACTTCATGCCAAAAAAGAAAGGCAAAATAAACTGGTACCAGAACATTTAAGCAGACACAAAGTAATAGGTCAGAGAAAATCGACATCTATGCTAAATAATACGTTTTTTTCTCTATACGAAATTTATTAACAAATTATACACTAACATAATGCGCGAGAAGCACAGCTTGAGCAACAAACGTAACATTACAGACTAAGACACACATCCGTCTCTCTGCCACCATTCGATAAGTTCTCAAAATCTTGTGACTACATCTCTTAATCATACCGATAAAAAAAAATGTCTTGTGCCCTCCCTACAGATTTTCTTGTCAAATTCCGTCACTATCGGTATAGACATGTAGTCACCAAAACGTAACAAAAAGACAGACTTACTTCCGCATTTATAGTATTATTACTGCAGATCACACACACTCTGACTGCGAATCACCCGTGAGCGATCAGTATAACGTAAAAAAGTGTACACTTACAGCATTGCAAGACTACCTACGATTTGCCTGACATTGCACCCCTAAATTAGTGATATCAACAGTTTAACATTCAATCCGAATAACCGACGGTCCAGGCGTGACTCTTACTATAAAAAACAATGTTTAAAAATATTTGTCTCCACGGAATTTTGAACCACAGACCACGATCCTAACATCAGTAAGCACCTAACCACTGAGCTACCTGACGGCATATGATAAAGCAGTACAGAGACCTACACATCCAACGCGTCTGTCTATCGCCGTTCAGTAATTTTTCGAAATTATAAGACAACATGTATTATTTATACAGAAAATTTTTCAACCAAATGTAGAAAGTAGTTTTCTCCTTGTTTCAAAGGATAAGTGTGCCACGTATAAATGTCACAATTATGGGTTGTCATAATTATGGGGCGTCTATCTCTGCCCTCATTTTCAACCATGGTTATAACTGAAAAACTGTTTTCTACGTGGTGTCGCGGAAACGGTGGAAGAAAAAAGCTGATCCAGGATGACATCATCCACTCTTCTGCTCTTTACCGACGCGAAACTGTTTCAACATTTTGATAGCCGGGTTTCAGACCATACTTAGCTGGTGTCCAGTGTCCCCGTTAATCAAAGAATTAGCTGTTCTGATTTCAACAGCTTCTGTTATAATGCTGTCCCAAAAATCTCTTACCAGGGCTAAAATGAGGGCAGAGATAGACACCCCCGAAACGTCCCATAATAATGAAATTGATACGTGTCTGGAAGCCCGAGAAGACTTTATTTATTTACAACGCCGTGAAAAGCTTCGTTCTTACACTTTTTAAGAAAGTTTTACGTAAGTAAACAGAGAAAAGTTAAATACTGAAGCATAACGCATTGACTGAATGTTTACAATATTGGCACTATGGTTGGTGTTTAATATGCTGCACACTTCCAAATATCGTTATATGAATTACATTGTCACCGAAATTTGAATTATTTAATTTTTGATGATTTCTGCTCTACAATGAGTGCTATACGAATTAAGGGAAACATTCGTGGCAAAATAGAGATAAGACCTAGAATCATCTCTGACAGAAACTTCGGAGAGGCTTCTCTTTGCTTTCTTCATTCGAGAGACAATCAGAAAGTAAGTTGCCCATGGTCATAAAACCGAAAATTTAACAAATTTACAAAAAATCACTCTTATTGAAAACTATAAACAATTTTTTATTTTTTTTTATTTCGGTTTGGTTCCTGTACTATCCTGATGTTTTTACAAGGTTTGAAATGCCTGGTAAAAAAAAAAAAAAAGAAATGTAGTAGCCAACATCATTACTAACTAATAATAGTTGATTTCGGTATCGAAATATTACGATGGTACTACAAACAGTATTGTCACAAAAGTTCATCAAAAATGTTATCTGTAAAATGTTGGGACTATGTGAAACTTATTTTTTGATTTTCCCTCGTAGGTACAACAATCATTGAATATATTAATTTCAGATTTCAGCGTTATCTTCATGTTTTAGAGTCTCGTTTTATCAATAAATTTGTGCCTTTATGATACATTTTTACTATCGCGATAATATGAGTGAAAATGATAGTATTTGAACGAACTGTATGATGGGGTCAGTTGTAAGTCCTCTTGATGTTCGTGTATTTATTTGACGTAGTGATTTTAATTAATAAATATACTAATCAAAAGTAAATTAAAATGCAATATTTGATTAAATAATGACAGTAAGGTTGATGGTTGAACATAGAGTTCTCTGGACTAGGTGACTTCGTTGAAGACTGGATACCACATTTTCATGAAGCTCAATGTGATTCAAATTAATATTAGTTTATCTACTTCATTAGTTGTACTGCTTGAATTTTTTTCGCAATAAATGTTTTAATATAGAAGGTGTACAGTAGTTTGCTTGTTAACGAATTGTGTAAGCTTTCAGTGTGTTACAGTCATTCCATGCGTGAAACTAGTTAGTTCTACGTGATGGACCAGTCTAAACGTAATTAAACACACCACACAGCGGTCTTTTGACAACACAGAGACGGGATTATTGGCATCCCTGCAGCAGTACGAACCAACTTTGAGCCAATTTATTCAGTGCAGCCTTCTGAGCATCCCAGAATTCAATCACTTTGTCATCACCACAGCTTCGGGACAGGTGCGTTAACTTTTATGTTTGATTTAGAATTATTAAGTTCTGTATTAGGGCGAAATACTGTTTATTAATCCAAGGTAATAGTGCATAATATTTATGAACAACTGTCGCGTTGCCTGTTATTTAAATAAAGTAAATTGTGAGGTACTTTCTGAAACTCACAAACAATACTTTGGCATTTGAATTTACTTGTTAATATAGAAAATTTCGCTTCCAGAAACACAGAATTTTGTAGAAATAATCATGGTTCCTTCGTGGTCAGCTTGAATGGTGATTCAAGAGCTTTTTCATATTTCTTACAAGAAAATGATGGCTCGTAATGGAGCGTCCATAAACAACGTAGCACTATTTTGGCCTCCGGTGAAACCCCCTCCCCCTCCTCACGTAGCCCAACGTGACTTTTGTCTCACCCCCCCCCCCCCCGCTCCTCACGTAGCACGTAACTTTTTCCCTATTGATTCTAGAAGATATTTTGTATTGGTTTCTCTTGTCAGACTATCGTAAATTACATACGGAGATAGTTAAATGACAGAAATAAATATTCACATGCTGTTGTGTGTTCTGTAACTTATTTTAACTGTGACAAATATTATGAACAAGAAGCTACGTGGCTTGGCTTGGAACCCCCCCCCCCCCCCAATGTCACTCAGCGTAGCTTTCCAGCCAACCCCTCCTCCCCGTAGATGGAGCCACGTAGTTTATGGACGTTCCCTAAGTAGTATATGCGTAAAACTTCTGTTTAATATTTAGAGTAAATGTGGATAAATTTAAAAGTTCCATGTTTTTTATTCAAGCAGGATTTATAATATCCCCAACTATACCTATCCGGAATCCCCACCACCATCACAAGAGGAAATCCACAGGCATATTCTCAAACTTAAAAACAACAAAGCACCTGGAGAGGATGGTATCAATGCGGAACTATTGAATAATCTTGGACCAAATTCACTTAAAGAACTCACACAAATCATTAAAGAGATCTGGCAGACAGAAAAATTACCTGAAGACTGGAAAAGCGCCCTCGTTCACCCACTATACAAGAATGGAGAAAAAACGGACGTCAACAACTATCGAGGGATCTCCCTTCTTCAAGTTGCATACAAAATTCTTTCAGCATGTCTTCTCAAAAGAGTACAAGAGCAACTCGACCACAAAATTGGCGAGTACCAAGCTGGCTTCGCACCGGTCGGAGTTGTATAGAACAAATATTCAATTTAAAAACTACAGTAAAATATAAAGCTCTTAGGAACAGCCCGGTCATTTGCTCCTTTGTAGATTTCTAAAAGGCATATGATTCAATCGACCGGCAATCTCTCTTCAATATCCTCGAAGAGCAAGGGCTCGATCCAAAAACCCGAAACCTCATTAAACAAACACTCACCGGCACAACCTCCAAAGTGAAATTCATGGGAGAGATATCTGAACCGTTTCAGATCAATACCGGCGTTCGGCAAGGTGATGGTCTGTATCCGATACGCTTCAACCTTGTTCTGGATAAAGTCATCCGAGAATGGGAGAAAGAACTTAAACAGCAGAACTATTGGAAACCTATACAACTCGGACGACGTAAGGATGGTATTAAAATTTGCTGCCTAGCCTTCGCAGATGACTTAGCCATACTAGCAAATGATGAAACCACACCAATAAAACCAATAGAAACTCTCAAAGAATGCGCTGAAAGAGTAGGCTTACAAATATCGTTCCAAAAAACCAAATTCATCTGTTCAAAACTCCATACTCCAAATCTGGTCACAAAATATGGACATATTGAGAGAGTCCCATATTTCAAGTATCTGGGAGAAATCATCGAACCCACAGGAGGAGAGAAAATAGCACAGAAAGTTCGCATGCAAAAACTTAGAAGAGCCTACGGTAGAACCTACAACGTATATAATGAAAAATGTTTGTCCATATATACAAAAGTCAGACATTACAACACAGTTATCAAACCTGAAGCCCTGTACGCCAGCGAAACTTTAATACTACACAGGAAAGGTGACCTAGAAAGCATTTTGAAAGAAGAACGCAAAATTATAAGAAAGATTCTTGGCCCAGAAAAAACAGATGACGGATATAGACTTAAATCTCGATAGACAACAGAAACACTGTCAAATCTCGCGGCAGACATCAGGAAACGAAGGTTAAGATTTTATGGACATATACACAGACTTCCAGCAACAAGACTGATTCATAAAATTGTGACGTATATAGAACAGCTAAAAACTATGCCCTTGGTCCAGGAGGTCAAAAAATACATGGAAAAAGCCCACATAAACTCATCAGAAATCGTAGATAGACAAACATACAGATAAAAAATTGACAAGATGGAAGTACCGCCAGAGAATGAAGTCATTAAGAGACCGGGGACGAAGTGGACTGAAGAAAGGAAGAGATCCGCGGAGAAAAAATGAAAGCTATATGGAAACTCAGAAAACTGAATCGTTAAGGCTTTGCGTGATCCGACAGGGTCCAATTGCAGATAATAATAATAATAATAATATATAGCGAGGAGTCTTAAAGGATACTTTATCAAATTTTAACGTTATAATTGCATTGCGTTATAGTTGCATCTTCCAATGACATATCCCAGTACGCAATTGCAAGGATTTGGAACAACTGAGACTTTTAAGTTTGTGTGTTGGCGAATTTGCGTAATTAGTTGTGTTAATAAATTATTATTACAAAACAATTTCAGCCAAGTGGTGTGATTAAATTTCGCTGGGGTAAACCACAAAACTACAAAACCACACCCAGACTGGCAATCTCTCAATACCAACTATAACCTGTTTCTTAAAAAATAAATGTTACAATTAGAGCAGAACAGAATTAACAAATATTTACGCAAAGGAAGAAATACGAGTTCCTGGAATCTAGTTAGAATCTTATCAAACAAGCACAAAATACCTTAATTTAGAGGTATGAAACGTTTACCTGACTTTAAAATATGTGATGGTTTTCTACCCTCCAGTTGAAATAGAAAGGACCAAGCAGAATTAAAAAGAAAACAAAACAAAAAACAAAAGAGACATTTAAAAGCAAAGATTCTGTTCTTACGTAACAGAGCGTTGAAGTTCCTTTAGCCTTCAAAATAAGCATGATTTGTCTATGAATCGAATCGAAAGCACTATGAAGACATTTTGCAGAAATGGTGGACGTGTGTCTTCCACGGTCTAAGCTTCGGCAGGAAGCTCTTTCCAACTGTCTAAAATACTTAAATGGATCATTATACGAGAAACATAATCGCGTTCTTTAAAAAAAAACTGCATAGCGATGTAACTTCTGGGTCTAAACCTGGGACCGTGTGAGTGGTTAATGCTTCGGTCTTTTATTCAACTCCCGGTACTACGGTATCGTTGTGTTCCCCGAAATAACTTGAGGTGAATACTGAAGTAGTTTTTTCTAAAGTCCAAGACAGAATTTCCTCACTCTCCTTGCCCCAAATCCTCCCCCGTCATTAATAACCTCGAAGTCGACGAGCAATATATGCCCAAATAAAAAATGTAATCCTTGAAGCTATTGTGTTATTAATATGGACTACTAAACTGCGTTATAAACGAATTTCCCTTTCAATACAAGACAATAAATTCATTTTCCATAGATCCCGATATAAGAGACAGGCTCTGTGGGCTGTGGAAATTTGTCAATTTGCAGATAAACGATTGCATAACAAAACAGATGAATACTCCAGAAGATGAACTGCCAGAGCGTAACATGTACATTGATTAAATCAATTACATTTTCACAAACTACAAGCAATTATTTTGTGGATAACTTACAAATAAATTCTTCCATGGAATAGAAGAAGTTGTAAATTAAAAATTCTAATAGCTTTTTCCTGACTTTTATCACCTGCTAGACATTTAAGATGTTTTGGGACTTAATTCAAGCTATGTATCAATGAATATCGACATAGAATCCAAACATGAAAGTGCCTAGTGCGTTACAGTTCGCAACGATTACCACCAAACATGTGGAATTCATCTGTACGCATCAGTTTCCTCAAATTCTGAGCTTTCCATCAATACGATGCTACAAGAACTTCGATTCGTGTGACCAAGAAATTTATTTATAACCTTAATGTTTGTTCATACATGATACTGCAAAGTCGCAAAGAACGTATTTCCTCTGGAACAATTTCTTGGCCTAGTTGGTTACGCAATGTGAGTGCTAGGCGATGTTTGGACGGAGGTAAATCTATGAGTTCACTACTCCCCGTCACCAACATGCTATGACGTGTTACGCGGATGACGCGTCACCAACATTTAATGTTAATAATATATGTACAGCTGTAAGTATCAGGTGTTGCGCTTGGAAAGTATTGAAAGTATAGATTATACTTGTATCTAATATATAAAAGTGTTTTTTTTTTTTTTTTTTTTTTTTTTTTTTTTTTTTTTTTTTTTTAAAACAATTTTTTTTTTTTTTTTTTTGCCAATGCTCTTCATACAAACACACAGATTTTTATCCGATTTTGATGGAACTTTGCGTACGTATACTTTAAAACAAATAGAAAAACACTGTTTACGCTTGATTTACAAAAACATAAACCCTCTCCTCCTTTCCTCCCCCACCACCTTATTTTCTGTCAACGTTGTTCGTAGAAACCCACAGTTTTTATCCGATTTTAATAGTACTTAGCACACTCGTTAGATTTTTAGTTTTTGAAGGGAAAACTTTTTTAGGCACGCTGAGCTATTTTGGGATGGATAAAATCTTATGAGTTCGCGTCACCGAAATGCAAATATAGGAAAGTTGTAATGGGCTGCTGTCTCAATGGTTAAGTTGTCTGACCGGAGAACGGCAGATCCCCGGCTCGAATTACTGTCTCGGCCAGGATTTTTTATAGACCCGTAATCCGACCTTCACCTCCGGCACAGCCTGCTGTGTAATGTGATGTACGCCAGAACGCTTCCGTGGTTCCGATTCGAACTTAAAGTGTAGGTCCATTTACCTGGTAGTACTACCGGGTGATGTTAAGGCGGTTAAGACAGGGGCGGAATGCGCAGCCATTAGAAACCCTGTCACCAGATCGTTACGAACACACGGAATTATTACTATTTAGTGTAACTATAGTTATAAGTATGACGTGTTGGGCGTACGCTATTTGTAGGTTTAAGTTTTCGTTCTGGTCTCGCATTAGGGAGGACGACGGTTCGAATCCCCGTCCGGGCATCCAGCATGGTTTCCCAAATCACTCCAGGCAAATGCCGGGATGCTTCCTTCAATAGGCCATGGCCGAATTCCTTCCCATTCCTTGCCCCCCATCCTTTCGCGTCTCTAAAGACCTCGCTGTTAGAGAGACGTTAAGCAGATTAAAAAAAAATAAAATTAAAAATTTTAAGATTTCACTTTTGTCGGCAGTCCCCAATGACTGCCAATTGTATTTTTGCTAATGGCTTTACGCCTCGTCAACATCGACGTCATTAGAGGCGGGAAAGAACAGGTGGCAAGGAACGGGAAGGAAATCGGCCATGACCCTTTGAAAAAACCATCCCGGCATTCGCATGGAGTTATTTGGGGAAACCATGGAAAACCCAAATTTATATTGCTGGATGGGGATTCGAGCCCACGTCCTCCAGAATGCGAGGCCAGAACGTTAACCGTTCACCCACCACCCTCGGCAAAGTGAGTGTACCTAATAAAGTGGTAACAGAATATGTGATAAATTACAGGGTATAATTATTACATACCATCCACTAACATGGTAATTACTTGTGCTGGAGTTTAGTTTGTTTTGTGACACTTTGCCCTTGTATTACGCGTGTTCTCGGCTGCGTCGACGGTCAACGCCCTTGGAAAGCGTGCTGCAATATTGATGCGCACATTGCGGGCCTGAGGAAATGGGAACTGTCCTACACCACCAGCTCTACGGCCTGCTTTGTTGCACGCAAACACGCTGTAAAGGGGAACTCTAGCAGCCAACAGAACAACTCTTTTATTCCAGATACATATTCTGAAACAAGTGCGCGAAAACAAATGAGAACTGTGTGGATCAGTCATAAACTGCATTCTTAAGGACACCGTGACAAACATAGCTCTCAATTAGTCCTGCTGAATACATATATTAAAGAAATAAGCAAGAGAGGCAAAAAACTAGAAGTCAGCAAGCTGGGAGGAAATTTTGTAGTGACGGTAAATATGAGCCTATAAAGAGACACCTTTGACCTCGAACGTTCTGAACAGCAAGAAAACATGTTTAGATTAACAATCGAGCATAGAAAAAATAGTGGTGTGTGTCATTTCCATGCAAAATATTGCATTCTACCTCAAGTAACATTTTAATAGAGAGAAACGAAGTAACAAGATATCAGTACCATATGAAGGGAATTATACGTAATTCAATGACGTCAGTGTATCATTACATTTTCAAACAACAGTGCCAAAAACTCTTTGCTTAGAGTACTTAATACAGCGCAAAACTATCATATACAGTAGTACCACACACCTGGTGCTTATATTAGTCCTCAAAGTGCAGATGCGGGATTTCGATGAAGTTGTTAAAACAAAGTGGAAGAGAACAATGTATACACCTCACTAAAGCCACGTTATCACATTCCAAATCACTTTCGCATTCACACAGTCCAATATTAAAAGCCACACTAATTACGTTTTCAAATGATGATGTTGGTATGTCAATGTTATAACCTGGCTTTCGCCAAGCATATTGCAACATAGGCTTATACTTAGGTGTAGCAAATTGATTGTAAATCACAGAATGAAGTTTCATGATGAAGTAGCGATCATGTATCTTCACTTGTGGTTTGGGACATTGTAGTCTTACAAAATCAGTAATCCTTCTGATATAGAGCTTATATTGCCGAAAGAAGTAAACATAAAGGAGTGGGCAATAATTTGTTGTTTTCGGTGGCAATATCTTCAGCACAACATCTTTGTTTGGAAAAATTTGCATCTACAAGGGTACGATCTGTATGACCTGACCAGGAATCACACTACCATAAACTCTTTTCATGGCTCTTTAACGGCTCTAACAGAGAAATGCGGAGTTTTGCATGGAAATGACACACACCACTGTTTTGTTTATGATCTCTTGTTGTTCTAAACATGTTTTGGTGTGGTTCCGAGCGTTCGAGGTGAAAGGTTTCCCTTGTAAGAAGTGACTGTGAAAGAAATTCGAATGAAGATGAGTGGAATATACTGAAAAATATATAGTCAAATACGGGTTCAATTTCCTGTCGGTCCATCCAGATTTCGTTTTCCATGGCTCCGGAAACCATTCCAGGCAAATACCGGGATGCTTCCTCCAAAAAGGCCATGTCAGAATTCCTTCCCGTTCCTTGTCACCAGGCCCATCCCGCCTCGAATGACCTTAGCCGTCGACGAAAAAAAATAATTTAGAAGATTTCCGTAGTTTATTGATGCCGAAAAACACTTCCGATAAGACTGGTGAAGTTTACTGTACAGTACCATTTCACACCACACTCTGAACCTGAAAGCGCTGTAATCAAAGATGCACTGAAATTCACTTGATTCAACTACATTAGAATTATTTTACAAACGGTGACACGCTCGCGATTTGAATCAAAACAGCTTCCCCCCCCCCCCTCAAAACATCACATAAATACGAACTGTTACTGATGTGGAAGATCCTTTGTGACATCTATAACTAAATTTTGGTCTAGGTAGCGCACGTTTAATTTTTTTCGGCGCGTTATGCGCTATAGCACGTCGTTTAGGGAGCGTGCATAAACCACGTAGCTCCATTTTGGCTTCTGTGAACCCCTCCCCCCCCCCTTACGTAGCACGTAACTTTTTTTTCCATATTGATTCCAGAAGACATTTTGTACTATTTCTCTCATCAGACTATCGTAAATTACATCCGGGGATAATTAAATGACGGAAATAAATATTTAAATGCTTCTGTGTCTTCTGTATCTCATTTTAACTGTGACAAATAATATGAAAGAGAAGCTACGTGGCCTGGCTCGGAAACCTCTCCCCCCTCCCCACGTAGCTCAACGTAGCTTACCAGCCAACCTCTCTCCCCCCCCCCCCCCTCTAGACCGAGCCACGTAGTTTATGCACAATCGCTTAGTTCAAATGCGCGAGCCCCGTCCGACCCGAACACTATAAGTCACTCACATTCATGTAATTAAATGACGGAAATAAGTATCCGTATGCTGCTGTGTATTCTGTATCCTGTTTTAGCCACGACAAATGAATGAAAAGCTACTTGTCTAGGCTCGGACACCCCCTCCCCTACTCTATGTAGCCCCGAGTAATTTTCTACCAATTCGTCCCCCCCCCCTCCTTGACGAAGTACGTAGTTTATGGACGCTTCCTAATGAGCCTGACGTCGACGAGACCTAATCCGTAAGAAAAAGAGAATTTGCAATTAAATCAGAGTGTGTTGCGTAGTTCCTGATTTAATCTAATCATTTGACTTACAGTACACTGGGTTCCTTGAAGGGAATTACTGTCTTCCTCTAGAAACTGCTAGAGTGCTAAGTGATTCTCAATTATTATCCACTTTGTTAATTCTGCACCTTTCTGCTAACTTGTCATTCCAGTTTGCTCCGATCCTTAACGACGCGGTAAAAGGACAAATGCTTTGTTTTGGTGTCTTACTACGTCTCCTAGCTGCAATTACAATACAAATAGCTTTGTACAACTGGTACTTCGGAATTCCATAATCATCGTACATTACTGATGGATTTTTTTTCTCTCTTCCGTCGTTACGCTTTCCACACGTCTAGGTAATTAGAGATGGGGGGGGGGGAATCACAAACAAGAAATGCGAAAACATTTGTCGAAAGCCTTTTCAAGGAACTATCCGGTATTCGCCTGGAGTGAGAAATCCGTTGAAAACCGTGACTGGGCGAGGATTCGAACCCACGTCCTCCCCAGTGCTGCTTATACACCACCGGGTTCGGTCTCAGAGTCCTATTCCTTGTTTCAGTATCAACACAGATAGATTTTTGTATGGAATATAACGAGTAAAAGACCCATTAATAATTTGAAGCTATTATAACATCTAAATTATTCTTAAAATCGATTATTAACATTAAAGAAAGGCATACAGTGGCACCCTGCAGCCATTAACTTAAGACTATCAGGTAATCCGCATATGTTACTATAGTTTTGTGGTGCCATTAAAGACTTCCTGATATATAGCATCCAATTTTATGATCCAACAACGGGAACTTAAGTGATGAGAAAACAGCCAGCTGCATCTTGCACAGAGAAGTTTCCGATGCTTTATATAAGTAATTCACGTTTATATAAGAATTTCCTACTGACAGAAAATAATCTCCCATCCTCGGTAGCGTAGGGGCTAGAGTGGCGAAGGTCGCTGGTTCGAGTCCAGCCCAGGGTATGGGTGTTTAAGTGTTGTGTGTGTAAATGCCGTGTCTGTGGTGTAGTGACCCAATGATCACACTTAATAGCAAGAATGTACTCTGGAAGAACTAATACATTGAAAGAATCATGAGAATCACTGGCTGTGTGGTCTCAGTATCCGAATGCCATTAAAAAATAAAATTTCCCAGTCTTGGATGCACGTTGATATTAGGAAAATGGGTCAATAGTTGTATGCATCGTTGAATTAAGGACCGGGCTTAAGGTCGATCCTGACGTTCTTCATTAAGTGATTAATTTACTCGTAATACATTTCGAATGAATCCGCGTCTAGTCTTATATATTATGTGTTGCAGACAATCATGTAACCGAAATACTGAAAGTGTTTATTAACAAATTGTAGATGCCTTCTCCGTTTCTATACCACCGTGTGGAGGTAGCATAGGTTTCCATACCTTCCGAACACGTATGCAAGCATTAATTTGTCCGTCTGACACAACCTCATAACTTCTGAGATAACACTCTTCATCTGTATCAAACAAGTGACTCTGAGAATGTTTTAGTTTTTTTCGGCGATTTAAATGACTTTTTTTGCAAAAGAAAAATATAAAATATCTTTTTAAAGTTACCTATTTCATAAACTACACATGCCAAATTTCTTTCATAATTTACAGTGGTATGTACCCTCCTAAATATTACAAGAAAACTGTAGCAATATTTATGGTTTCCGCACAGCAACTAAATCAGTAATTTCGAAGACTTTGATTCCTAAGTAAAAATTTTTTCACCAAATATCATATATGTCATATGATAGGAAATTTTATGAATTGGGTGATAAATATTTTATGAAAATACATTTTTGAAAATTTACAAGAAAATTTTTTATGGGACAGTATACTATTTTGTAATTTATTTATTTTTTACCAAAATGAGTTGTTAGCGATTTTTTTTATAAAAAATTCTTAAGTTTTCTAGAAAATTTATTTTAACACCGAAGTTGCATACGCAACTTAAGCAGGCGAGAGTACCTCCCACTTAAGGAACATCTTTTTCCAGTTTTAAAAGACGAGTTTCAGCTTATCATTAGCTATAACTATTGCTGAATATTTCATGCAAATTGAATGTTTATTTTTGTAAGTTCAATGCATAGTTTTTTTGTTTTTGTTTAATATAACGAAAACAATTCTTCTTGTTTTCGTCGACCTCGAGTCCATTACAGGCGGGGAAAGTACTGGTGGAAGAGAACGGCCAGGGCCTTTTTGAAGGAAACATCCCACCATTCACCTGAAGTTATCTCCGGGAACCATAGAATGCTGAAATCCGGATGACCGGAAGGGATTCGAACCTGCGTCCTCCGGAATGCGAGGTCAGAGCGTTACCGCTCCCCACCAGTCATGACTTATAATTTCTACGTAAAACATCTGCCTTTTTTGCAGGTTTCTTATTTGACTGGATCCTAGATGATTAATTCCGATTTTTAACTGACTAGAAAAAATCCATCAATATCTTTCTTCGACCGTGTGTTTTAATAAGGTATTGAACCAATGTGCAATGGTGGTATTGCAAATATCATCCTAACCAGTACAGCTGCTTTGGCGTGTTAAAGTACAGACTTCTCTCTCAAACCAAAGATATTAAGAGCTACATGATCTATCGCCACTACGGCTCATAGAACGCAAATTTTTTTTTTTGGATGAAGGGTTTCTGCATAAAACGTCAGTCTTCCGAATAATACGATTCCACTGGTAAGCTGAAATCACGATGAACATGTTCACTGGATGAATTAACTTACCAGTAAATGGATACTAATTTATAGATCCCCGCTTTTCCACAGTACATCAAAATAAACCATATTTAACACATGGGACCACAGGCTGAACATTAATCTAAACCGATTAGTAGTTATTACGCAAATTTCTCTCAACCAAAAATAATCTAAAATTTATAAACCTTTTGAAGTCACATCAAAGGGAAACATATGATATTTTACATGCGGGACCACGGCCTGTACATTACTCTAAACCCCAATCACATTCTACAAATAATTTTTACGTGAATCGCGTTAAACGAAAATTTGTCTTAAATTGAGCAGTTTTGGAAAGTCACATCACCATGTAACAAACCCTATTCTACAAGCCGAATCAGGGGCTGCAAATTATTCAAAACCCTGTAGCTATTTTAAAATTTATTTTCTTGTCTGTATAATATTGCAGTTGTACACAAAAGAAATCCGTGCTCATTTGAAACTTATTTATTTTATCGTTAAACTTGCTCCTCACTACAGAAGCAAGTTTTCAAACACTTCGTCTCCTCAGATTGCAGGTTTCTGTACAATTAAAGGTAGGCAAAAAATCGTAAATAATAACGTTATTTTTAATCCATATTAATACTTCAATACAATTCATGCTCCATCACTCCTGTCAGCGATACTCCTACTACGCCTCGTCAGAGAGCTTATATTAACACTGTTAGTTCTGTGAAATTAAATAAATTACACTAAAGGCATTATGCCTGTTCTATTACACTCCCACCGATGGAACCAGGCGGAAGTTCGCATTGACAAAGCCCCGACTTCCGTCGCCAGGTAACCCTTAAACTAAGATTGACATGATTATACATATCAGACAATATTAAATGATTTATGAAATACAAAAGTTTTGTCTGGCAGCCGCTCGATTACTCTTATGTTAATAACAACAATTTTTAACATTATTGCACAAACCTTGAAGTCACATACAAATGGAGAAGAAATACAATGGAACATCAAAACAAACAAAAAACAAAGAAGAAGACAATCAAATACCACTCTTTGAACAAAGGTTGATATTGATCTTCATAGTTTTTTTTTTTTTTTTTTTTTTTTTTTTTTTTTTTTTTTTTTTTTTTTTCACAATCCCCCAAAACCCAAATGCACACCTTGCCACAGGGCTACAACGCTTAACACTTCACCTACGAAACACAACATTACATGAGTTATTGTTATTATTTTCTTCCAATTGGTCCTATTATCTTTGCCTATGTCGAATCGTAAGTTAAAACAAAATACCTCCTTTTGAACTCTAATGGCCTCAGAAAAGTGAGAAACGTGGAGGGTTTGCCTGCATACAAATGCACTTTCAATCAGTGCTTGACCCCGCACTCCCATTCAAATCGACACTTTTATAAGGTTTTAGAGAAACCACATTGAAAACACAAAGACAACAGCGATCTTTCTGAACCTGAAAATATAATTCGAAGATTATTCCCTAAATCTTAAATATCACAGTGCAAAGTGAACATATTAGTTCATGATCCATCTATTCTTACGGAAAGACCAGCACCTGCTAGTTCTGTGGAATACTTATGAACAAGTAAGTTGAAGACCATTCTCAACCTCGGTATTTTAAAACCCATACTGTCCCACACAATATTGATACCCCTGCATGATCTAGTAATACTGATTCTCGATATCCGTTGCTTAATGCAACTCGAAACATTTATTGCCTAATCTATCCTGTCTACACCAAGTATCCTTGTGATTTATCTTAAACAAAGAAAAAGCCTACGGAGAAATATTAAAACTAAACAAACTTACAAGAAACAAGACTTAAGAAAGAACCAAAGTATTTACAAAACCATTATATTGAAGGTACATTTCAAACTTTAATTCTGTGAAACTCACTTTGTCCCAACATAGATTCCTTGAAATACAACTAAAATGTAGTACATGAATAATGCGAATCCCTTATGCTAAAAGGAAGAATGTTTGTATTTGAATTTAAGTATGTTGATGCCCTCATCAAACAAGTCCAGTTTACTTTTGGATCAGAATAGATTTATTTCTTTTTTCTTAACATGTACTCCTGGTTCTTCCCTCTTAACCTTTCTTTTCTTCCTACGGTTCCTGCTTTGCATTGTGGCATTACCCTTTTCAAAAGGCTCAAGTGAATGTTGGAGAATGAAACCATTCATTAGATTCATTGAAAAAACTGCAGTATTACCATCTGAGCTAGTACTGCGGAAATGTTCAACATGCACTAAAAGTTCGCAACCAATGGGAATATCATTCGCCAATGCTTTAGTAATGTGGTGAGAGGGGAAAACGGGGTCTGTACCGAAAGGAAACATCAAATTATGAATTTGGTCTGCAAACTTAGTGACAGAAGTGGGTTTGAGACGTTTGAAAATAGCAGTGGATATAGCCAGCTTGTTATTCTCCAGAGAAATAGTAGGAATATTATTTCTATGAATACCTGTCGTTGGACAAGGATTGTTTGAAACTGATTGAACACTAACTCGTTTAATTTGAGCACGAGGATGAGAGTTAACAAGCAAGGTATCACGTGATATAGGGGTTGCTTCCTGGACCAAAACAATGTTCTTACCTTTTACTGGTACTCGGGGTACCTCCTGTGAGTCATCAAGGAGCTTCAAATTATCCTGTCGTAACAGTATTGTCTCCCTACTCACACTATGCTCTAACCTAGTTAGCCGTTCCGCTAGCCGTTCAGCTTGTTCCTTACAATCAACATTATGTTGTCTTAATTCTAATTTGACATTCTCTAATTGTCGGACATTGTCTCCTAGCATCGTATTTAAATTCCCCACTGGATTCTCAAGTGATTGCAATCGACCCCCAAGCTCCGACTTCAAATTACTTTCTACTGATTTCAAATTACTTTCTACTGATTTTAAATTACTTTCTATTGATTTCAGATTACCTTCTACTGATTTTAAATCAGCCCTCAAGTTGTCATTCATTGACTGCATACTATTTTGAAAAGATTGCAACTGTACCAAGATAGCACGAACTGACCCATCTGTGAACTCAGGACCTGAATCATTCAAGGACTCACTTCCTATTGCTGCCATCCCCTCCACAATTTCACTCTCTTCTGCAGCCATGTTGTCAACACTTTAAATACAATCGCACAACATTTTGATTGCAAAGAAAAAAATATCCACCGAACCAGCAAGCAAACAAAGAAAAAATTAAAATGCAAACAGATAAATTCTGCTCCAACACTAATCACAGTTATTGTTGAACAAGGTGTATGCTATTGCATGCAATGAAATACAAACAAGGTAACAACTATTAATTAATAAAATTCCCCAGGAAGGTTGAAACTAATTTTTTTTTTTTTCAATATCCACTCAAACTGACTTTTACTCGTGAAGAAAATAGTTTAATTTTTTTTCTTTATGAAAATTAATTTTTTTCTCAATGCAAATTTTCATATGAAAATTTTCTCATGTCATTTTGTGTTTCTTACAAAGATAAAAAAATTGGCACTTTCCTTTTTAAGAGAAGAACTGCTAGCTTCTAGGACTGCGTCCCGCTCTGCAATGCCGCCCCTTGCAGTCTCTAGTAAATGAAGGTGATTCTCCGCTACGGTCGAGATGTTGCCTGAATCTAGTTCTTATTAATACTGAGTGGATCGGCTCTCCTCCGGAATCGTCGGCTCACTTCGGTTGTCGCTTTCCGTTGGTAATGGTTGCTCGCTTGTTAATTATCGTTACTTTATGTAATTCACTTTTCCTACCTTTTGTTTCAGTATGTGTCCGTGGTTAATTATGCTATTAATTAATCCCACTTCAAAACACACTGTCCTGTCGCGGTATCGCCATGTAGCTATTTTAAAATTTATTTTCTTGTCTGTATAATATTGCAGTTGTACACACAAGAAATCCGTGCTCATTTGAAACTTATTTATTTTATCGTTAAACTTGCTCCTCACTACAGAAGCAAGTTTTCAAACACTTCGTCTCCTCAGATTGCAGGTTTCTGTACAATTAAAGGTAGGAAAAAATCGTAAATAATAACGTTATTTTTAATCCATATTAATACTTCAATACAATTCATGCGCCATCACTCCTGTCAGCGATACTCCTACTACGCCTCGTCAGAGAGCTTATATTAACACTGTTAGTTCTGTGAAATTAAATAAATTACACTAAAGGCATTATGCCTGTTCTATTACAACCCCTTTAGAATCGGAACAGCAGTTTTTACGTGAATCACGTTTCATGAACATGTATCTTAAATTTAGCAGCTATTTGGCGACGCGTAAAATTAACAGTATCCTGTTTTATTAGCGGGACACTGGGCTGCGCATTCATGGAAGTCCCGTCTAATTCCGAGAAAGAGGTTTAACTTTAATCGCGTTCAACGAAATTTAATCTTAAATCAACTTTACAGCATCACATGTAAATAAAACACACCCTGCTTAAAGCACGGCACGAAAGGTTCTACCTTAATCGAAAACCCTTTAAAATGAGACCAGTAGTTTTTTCATGAATCCAGTTCCACAACAAATTGAAACATATGCCATTTTACTAGCACGGCCATGGGATACACGTTAAATTAAACCTCATTAAAATCCAGTCAGTAGTTTTTGCGTAAATCGCGTTTAACGAAAATCTCAGAAAATTTTCTTTATTAATTTCTAAGCTTTTCAACATCACATTAAAATGATACGTATCCTATTTTACCTGCGGCACTATGGGCTGTACATTAAACTTTTTTAAAATTTTATTTTACTTATGGCTTTACGCCTCGGCGACGTCGGGGTCTATAGATACGGGAAAGGACTGGGAACAAGGAACAGGAAGAAATTCGGCCATGGCATTTAGCATAAAGCATCCCGGCAATCGCCTGGAGTGATTTCGGGAAACTACTGAAAACTAAAAGCTGGATGCTCGGACAGGGATTGGAACCCATGTTCTCCAGAATACGAGGCCAGAACTTTACCGCTCACCCACTACGCTCGGTACATCAAACGAAATCCCGTCAAAATCCGACTAGATTTTGCGTGAATTCCGTATATCCCAACTTGCAGACAGGCAGAAACATTTAAAAAAGTTGATTCCTTCTGTGAAGCTTGTTAACAGTAGCCCAAACTCATTTTAAAAAAATATCTCGAATGTACCTGGTATAGACTTTTTTCCCGATTACAGTTTTATGTGTATAGATTTCAAGCAATAGGAGTGCTATGCTGATTGTGAACTAAGTGATACAACTTTAAATAGTTGAACAATCTAATGTAAATGTTTATAGAGGTCATGGTGCCATCATTGAGTCAGATAGTTGAAATCTCCAAAAAGAATACCAAACTTAAATTGGTAGAGTTGTAAGATACGCGAATGACGAACAAGAAAATGCCGTAAAACCATTAGTCACACAAAAACCTACTGCTTACTCCGTTACATTTTCAAAGCCTAAAACCCGATATTTCATTATATTGCTATATTAGTAATCACTATGTTTTGTTTTCGCTTCACGCTTCTTCAATGCTTCACCTGTTGCTACATGTAAAAAGTTACATTTTCCAGCAGTGTTACAATGACACAGAATTACCATAAGGTTAACTCAAAGAAGAAAATTGTGGCCTGCCAATCACAGAAA
Organism: Vandiemenella viatica; assembly: GCA_031002005.1. Taxonomy (NCBI): domain Eukaryota; kingdom Metazoa; phylum Arthropoda; class Insecta; order Orthoptera; family Morabidae; genus Vandiemenella; species Vandiemenella viatica. The sequence goes on from CM061921.1 coordinate 82,933,552, forward strand.
TATAGCTGCAAAACTTTGTAGAGATATCGTGACGGAGACGAACCCTCAACGTTCCAACACTCTTTGATTCGTTGATGTTATCACTGGTGTATTTTCTAACAGGCAATTGTATTTTTTTAAGGGGACTTATGTATATCATTGCCAGCGATGCTTTCGGTGCTATGATCGGATTTGCTGGAAAATAATGACAAGAACTTTTATTTATTTCTTCGGGTTTTGCAGCCTGTCAACGTAGAGGTCGTCAGAGGCGGGAAAGGAATGGGGCAAGGAACAGGAATGAATTCGGCAACGGAATTTTGAAGGAACCATCCTATCATTCGCCTGGATTGATTTAGGAAAACCGTGGAAAACCTATATGTGGATGAACGGACTGGGATTTGAACCCGCGTCCTCCAGCGTTACCGCTTACTCACCAGGGTCTGTAAAATCTTACAGAATCATATAATTAAGAGATTACTTTCAATCAGTTATGGCTAACTCTGATTCTTCTTTATTCTTTATGCGACTGTTTCCTTATTTCACTCATTTCTTGATTCCCCGAAATAAATTTCCTCTCTTATTAACAACGACTATGAATTCCTACCGACAATGAGCTAGCACCAGCACAATGCAAACAATGCCACCTGCTTGGCAGTACAAAAATTTCGTAAGGTCTTCTCATAACCAGGTTGACAGACTTCTTTTTGCCGCCTTTGTCATAGCCGCCTATCCTAATCCAGTTGTTCTACTGAGGATAGAGGACCATAGTTTAACGTGGAATCAGAACCACGAAAGCATTCAGGCTTACTTCACACACAAAAAGTAAGCTTTGCCAGAGGAAAAAGTCGGGTTAAAGACCTTTTAAAATTTCACCCGTTACCGGGATTCGAACCGGGGACATTTCTACCTCCAACCAGATGCCTTAATGAGCCACAGAACGCTACTTGGACGCGTATCACAGAGTATATTAACAGTGATAAAAGGAATTATGACTTAATTTTAATTTTAATTTTAAGCTGCAACTTTTTCATATATACTTTGTGAAATTTACGACAAAACCGTTTAGAATTATGATTGGCATATAATTTACTGATGAGATAACGTAAGCTAATATGCACTGTGGCTGCATGTTGCATTCTGTGTCAATAATTTGTTGATGTAACCATTATATCTACGTCCTAGAAGTATAAGAATTCGAAAATTGATGCACAACCGTTTCTGGCAACGTCTGTTTTCAATAAAATTCTGAAACCATTCTATGCAGTAGGGCAGTTATTAGTACATTGAAAGAAGCATTTCTAATCTGGGCCGTAAAAACGTTTCGAAGGCCTCAGTAAGAAGTAAAACAGTTCCATTGTTTACACGACGACTTTTAACGTTGTAAGTTCACTTGCGCGAAGCGTAAGATATTTGCTTAAAGGATTAACTAATAGCACGAGCTTCCTGTGAATAAATTTAATCGAAATTACTATCGTAAAAGCATTCAGCGTGTTTGATAGACCAGTGAATTTAACTGGCCGCTTCGAATGGGATCAATAGGCTTGTGGTGAGGTTATCTTGGTCTGCACGGTCCCTCAGTTTGCTGTTTCAGTGAAACTCTGGTTAACTCGAATTGAAGATAAAGAACTTATCAAAAACACAGAAAAACCATACTGCGAAGAATAACTGCAAAGTTAAAAACAAGTTCTACAACATCAGCGATTTTAATTGCTAAAACTTTTTCGATAATTAAATTTTCGCTCTGTTATGTCACAGAAAATAGACTGTGTAGTCATTATATCACCTACTTAAGAAAGGTCGCAGGCGAGTATTCGATTCATAAAAAACTCAGTCCACAACCCGAAGGGTGGTTGGATCCTACCGAAGGCCATTGCCAGGGAGTAGGACGGTCAGTTCATTTCCTCTGGAACCTACAGTTCAACATGGAGTCGGAACCACGAAACGACCTGGCATAGCTGATACAATCAAACCCAACTATTAAATATCCGTGCACCCGTCGGGGTTTGAACCCAGCACTGCAGCGGCGAAGTAGGGTAAGCAAGCGCCTTAATCAATGTGCTACCAGAACACTTATGTGATTCGTCTAATATTTTATTTTCAATATTTTAAAGGTAGTTTAGTTGGAGATCATTCTTTATGCATATGAATCAGATAATATCGTACACATACCTTGGCGAGTACCCGATTGCAACATTTTATAAGCAATTGAAATAATGTAATAGCTGTGGGTATACCTATTATAACATAATAGGGGAATATTTATTGATCACAAAAACTGCCTATAATTAAAATCATGAATGTTAAGGAGCTTGTTTCCAACTTCTCAGTCTCTTTTCTCATTATTCTTTTTTGTTTGTGTTAATAGTTCTTTTATTTTATTCCTTTTGTTGATTGGAAGGTATGTTTAGTATAGAGGACGTAATGTAATGTACATTATACTTATTTTCATCAACGCTATAGATTTCTCAAACGTATTAATTGACGTTAAAAATTCTTTACTAGTTTCCTAAATTCAGGGAAGACTTTACTCGGCTTAAAGCCACATGAGCAATTACTATTCTAAATATATAACTATTTAGATTAATTGCCCAATCGGAAGTTGTATCCTGCAGTTTATGAGTTGTGACTGCATAGTATAACATTATATGTAACATTCTGCACACGACTTTACCTTTTGGCGTAGAGCATTGAAATCCACAGTGGAAGACTATACAAACGCCAACATCCGGTCTGTTCCCTTTAACAAACTGTGTGATCTCTCTGGGTCCCATTTGATCTTAGGTAGAGCTGGCCATTTTGTATGTCGTATCACTCCCATGGCCACGTTCATTAACCCATGGGGCCTTTATATTTCTCCTTATCTTAACTCGTGATCCCATATCGATCATTAGTGTACTCAGAAAGCAACCTGCTTTATTTAGATTGTCAGAGGTATACTCCTTTCGTGACACTTACTATAAGTTTTAGTTTCTAATGGGATAGCACAGCATTTTCCTGATAAACATTAGCTAAGTCTGCTGACATTTTGCGATTGCAACTTGTTACGTTGTTAGAAAAATTCTGGCCGTTTGTCCATTCATAAAATTCCCTTTAAAAACACCTTACAACAACCTAGGAAAGTTCTCCGGCACTAAGATTGTTTACTATACCTACGGAAGTATTATCTTCCGATAACGCTCTGGCCTCGCATTCGGGAGGACGTGTGTTCGAATCCCCGTCCGAGTATTCATATTTGGGTTTTCCATGGTTTTCCCAAACACTCCAGGCGAATGCCGGGATACTTCCTTCAATAGGCTATGGATGAATTCCTTGAATTCCTACCCATTCCTTTCCCCCAGTCCTTTCCCGCCTCTAATGATGGGGCGTAAAGACATAAAAAAATCTTCCGCTGCTTACTCCATATTTTGTGGCAATTCGAAAAAACTGAACTACTGCCACAAGTTTCGATGTTGACACAACGAATTGAGATTTCCATATTTCATTAACATTGAAGTTACTTTATCACAAATAATAAAACCCTTTGTCCTGTGGAATGCGAATCGAATCATTACTAACTATTATTGTCACGGTAAAATTTTTCTTCCAGGCAATTATTCCTTTTTCAACATTTTAAAAGAAATGTGAAACATCTGAAACCAATATTGGGTAATATTCTTCCAGTATTTCGCTTGGGATACTCAGGTTAACAATAGCGACAACAATACTAAATCAACACTGATATAGATTTCAGATACACACGACAGTATTTAAGTATGCTCGCCTAACAGGCAATTGTGACATACACTGATTGTGTCAGTAATTTTTAATAGGCAATTGCCGTAGCGGGGCTGATTCTTCACAGAAATGTTCGCTGCTTTGACGAACAGATCCTGTAGCATATTAAGGGATATTAAGATATAAACTACAGCAATTTTCACTCGGAGTGAACTATAGACAAGTAATTTAATTCCGCTCCACACAGCAGAGCCTCAAGGTTACGCAGACGCTCTTCCCGTGGGAAACGAGCTGCCCACTAAAGCAGCTCTAAAGCCCTTAGTAAGAGACTTTAAACCAATGTAAGAGCTTCACGTGACTCCCCCACCACCTTTTTCAGCTCTAGAGCGCAGTCGGTAGAACGCGCTAGGTGAAGTTCTTCTACCATCTCCATGACTGGACACCTCGCCAGGCGTCATGCAGAATTTTATAGGTAAAAGCTAATGCATTACCTACCCTTCTGCTGGCTCTGAAAGATATTCCTAGTTACAAGATTTTATTAGTAATGATTTTCAATTTCATGAGAGCTATTTCCTATGCATTATTTTCAGTGATTTCATATGTTTGTTGTGAATTTATTAAAGTCACTCTATTCTTTCTACTACATACGAGTATTTCAATTGTTACCACTGATTTCCTGCTCATTACTAGTAATAAGTAATAGTAGGAATGTAATATCTTTGATCACATGATCACAAAGCTTTGGTAAAACTAACCGAGTAGTGATTGATCAAGGGTGAACTTAACTATCTGCTCGGGACACGACAATCCACGCAACACCTGACGACGGTTTCCCACCTGTTGAAATTATGTTTGTGTGTTTTCCTATCCCGTGATTCAAACTGAGATGTCACTATGGTCTGAAGAATAATTTTACTTAGCTCTTCGTTAGTGAGTGTCTTCTTCTTCACCACATTTTCACATCATTTTGGGGTCAGCTACCTCTGATGAGTTTAACTCATCATTGGCATGGTCAAATTTGGAGCTATGGTTTTACGGCCGGCGCCAAGCATTTTATACTTACTGCCAGGTCTTACTACGTACTAAGAGGGAAAGTGAAGTGTTGCCATTTGTCCGTGGAACTGGTAACTATGTTCTGCGTGTGATAAGTGTGTTTTTTGTTTGAGAAATGTATAGTTTATGAGACGGTGATTGGGTACCCTCCCGGCATTCTGGCTGTGTAAACCCAGTCAGGATAGCTGGTATGCGTGGGGCCTGGGATCATACCTGGTCTCGTTGTACCTCCCAGATTCAGTGTGCGGCGCCTTCGCTCACTGAGGCACACTGGCGGGTCCTCTTTATTTTATTCTGAAGATTTGAACTCAAAGAATTGTTTATAGTCAGCGATTCCAGAGCTTCTCTAATTTCTTTGAACAAACACCGAATAAGATTTTTCTACCTATCACATTTTCGAGGTGTTCTGTATTGTCTGACCCTCTAGCCCTTAAAGGCCGAACTTATCCCCCTCCTACCCTCCCACTCTCGAACGAACCATTGGTATGAAATCTGCTGTAATTCTATTGGATATAGAAAATATATTTCTGATGGCACAGGTTCCACTGTCATATTATTCCCAGTCGCAGCTGAAGAGCACTGAAATTACAGTAGTTTAGTGTTTCTTCTGTAACAGCAATTTATATGGTGAGGGAAGAACAGTTAAATCAACAGTGAGAATGTTGGTCTGTTTTTGATTAGAGAAGTTGTTGGTCACTTGGGAAATAGCGTGGCTCCGGGCAATTTGCACTCCCTATCTCGTACCCGTGTCAGTACAGCGCACAAATCTAAACACGTCCCCTTGACGTAACATAAACATCCACAATTTACATATTTTGGAATCGTATTTGGAAACTGTATAAAATGGCAGCCAGCATATTCATATATATTTGGGTTTTATCCAAATGTTTTGCAATATATTGTGTGCAATATTGGAGTTACTGTAAAACCGTATATATATATATAGGGGAATCCAATGATACTTCATATATTGAAATTAATCAAGTTTTTTAGCCTAAAATTTGTATTGATTTGTCTGTATTGATTCACACAGCCATAGAGAATTATTAAAAAAAACCTTTTATAGCTGACGCAAACGGGGAATATTTATTGTAATCATCAGGACAGTTTTCGTAACGCATTCAGAATTAAAATCTATATGACAAGACTAGTATGAGATTACTGCTGTAAAAAATGAATGATTTTAAACACTAATTTTCACACAGGATAAATATTTTGTTGGTAACAAATGTGGAAACTTGTCATTCGTGTTCAATCGCACATATAAATGATGGAATTCTGGTAAAACAAATTCAACAATTCACAGTGAATGTTATTAAGTTGAATATATTTCCTATGTTGCAAAAAATACTATCTACCAAAAAGTAACTGAACACCTGTGAAGAGACTTAATTTAGTATGTAAGCCCATTTGTGTGGCCACTATATGCTGCAGGCCGGTGTAGAACTATTTCACAAGGGGATATTGCAAGGTACGGAGCAATCAGATTAAGATAAGAACGTTATTGTGGGCTACCATCTCAGTGCGCTGTCTAGCCGGATGATTGCAGTGACGATTAATAGGTAGAAGTCAACGGTAGAGAAAGATCGATGGACATTGTGCCAATGCTGCATGTTCTGGGCGACCTTCAGTTTTTGACCGACAGACATCGCAGAACCCTGAAACTGTCATAAATGGGGCACAACCCATGACTGTCATCCGACAGGAGTTTCATGCAGCAGCAGAAGTATCGGTTTCAATGGGAACAGTATGTACTGAGGCCCACCGACTTGGATACTTTGGCAGATCAGCTTAACAAAAGCCTCACATCACGACAAGCAATAAAGTTTGGTGATTCAGGTGATGTTTGGACCTTCGCAACTGGAGCAGTGGAAATCGGTTCTGTGGTGTGATTAATTGAGATTTAAATCATTACGGTCAGATTTATTTATTTATTTAGCTTATGGCCATTGCACAAAAATAATACAATATAACATTAAATTACAATTAAAATTCAAAATTAACATGGTGTAGCCAATCTAAAGCTTCATTTGAAATGTTAATAAAATCTATTGGTGATCCCCTGAATGCTAGAAGTGGGCAGTCAAATGTCACGTGACGGATGGTTTGTTTTTCCTCACCACAGTCGCATCTCGGTGAATCTCTCATTCCCCATGTATACAAAGATGAAGCAGATCTTCCATGACCAGTCCTAACTCTGTTAAGAGCTGCCCAGGTCTTGCGAGGAAGGTCGAGTCCCTTTAGTGCCTGTTGACTGTCAAACAGGGAGTGCCATTCTGGTGGGGCTGAGGCTATCCACTCCAATTTCCAAGCTTCTCTTCCATTAAAATTATCAGATATAATCTGTTTTACAGTCTTTACACTTGGATTTCTCGATTTAAGTCTCACAAACATATTATCCATGTCGTCATGGATGGGTAGATCCAAGTTATCACAGATCTTATTATACTGGGCAATTAGGAGATTGAGTCGTCTTATCGTAGGCGGTTCGATGTTGCACAAAACAGGTAGCCAGTACAGTGGAGTGGTCTTAATACATCCGCTAATTATCCGCATTGTCTGGTTTAAAACTGTGTCGATCTTTTTGACATGGGCGCTATTTATCCAGACAGATGAGCAGTACTCAGCTGCAGAATATACAAGGCTCAGTGCTGATGTGCGGAGTGTAGAGGCGGATGCTCCCCAGGAGGTGCCAGTTAACTTCTGCAGAATATTATTCCTGGTTCTTAGTTTTGCTGCAAGGTTGTTTAGATGTTTATTGTACGACAAGGTGCGATCCATTACGACTCCCAAATACTTGGGGAAGGGGTTGTGTCGAATGGGAGTGCCATCAAGGAGAACGTCAAGTGAGAGATTCGCCACCCGATTGTTAAGATGGAAGACACTAGTTTCCGTCTTGCTGGAACTGGGTACGAGACGCCATTTCCGAAAATAGTTGCTCAGGGTTATGAGGTCTGCTGTTAAACTATTTTCAATTTGCTGAACGTTATCAGATTGTTGTACTACTGCCAGATCGTCAGCATAACTTGTATCAGTGTAGCGTTTACACGGGGAATGGCTTCTGTCGGAGTATATAGTGCCAAATAGGAAATTCGCTGGTGGTGGAGTGGTTGTGTGGAGCTGTTTCGCGGTCAGCGGGCCGTGGAAGTGTGCCGTCTGTGCTGGCAGGAATGGCGTGCCTCTATCCGTCGCCCAGTCGGTAAACATCAAACGCCCGGGTAGTTGAAACGACACTAGGCAACGTGGTGGGGAGGGGGCTGCGAGGTGACGAGGGGTAGCTTGTGGCGCATGCTAATCCGTATAGTTCGGCTGTATGGCGCGGCCTACAAAACCAAGCACCATGTGAAGCTAACTTGAGAGAGGCTCCTGTTATAGCTGCAAGATGAGGCCTTACGAGATTGTAAATAAGGGAGAGGATCACCGAGCAACCATTGTGGGAGGTGCGCAAGTACTTTTTGGTAAATAGTGTGTTTTACGAAACACACCAACCAATAGACAGTATTTGCAGAGTAATCACTGTTCATCAACAAAAATGGCAATTTCTTGGTTTCGGTTGAATTTTCGAACACATACGCGATTAACTAAGTCCAAACGGGGAAAGTGTGAGTCGAATCTCGCACAATTATGATTCCATAGTTTACGACCTCGTACGTGATAGGCCAGTAGGTAGTAGCTTGATACAAAAATCAATGCTTGACACGATTAAAATTAGTCTGTGTACTCTACTCCACGGCTAACAACTCCCTATCGTGATGTGGATAGTACAATCCGTAGGTTTCAATTAAATTTATAATACGTATTCTAAGACGTAATGCGGTCTGAATCAAGGGCACATTTAATGAAACAGTGTTAGTATGTGAGCTGACACCTCTCCGCATTTTCTACAAAGGGGTATATGACACTAAAAGAAAACTATGAAACTTTAATTGAAAAGGATAGAGTAAGTTGTAAGGATACCAAAAATCGACTTCGATTGCTCGAGAAGAACTAAAAAATACTATTTCTGATGAAATAAAAATGTATAAAAGTCACGGGACGCGAAACGGCAAACAGAGCGCGTGACGTCACATCTCAGTACGCACCAGTTTTGATCGGTGTGTTAAGTATCTGTCGCTAGTCTTTGAGTCGCATTTTTTAGATTTTAAGTCACTCTATTATTTAGTTCTCGCTACCAATCCATAAAACAAATAATATTTGCAATGAAAGCTGGATTTACCTTTTTTTTACTATGGCTTTACGCCTCGTCGAGGTAATTAGAGTCAGGAGGGGGTTGGGGACAATGAGCTTGAAGGAATTCGGCCATGGCCTGGAGTGATTTGGTGAAACCATGGAAAACCCAAATCTGAATGCCCGGACGGGGATTAGAACCGGTGCCCTCCCGAATGTGAGGCCCACCCACACGCTCGGTGGCGATTCACCAAAGGAAACAAATCTAATTTGTCCAAAATTGATGTGACGATGCTGGGAAAGTTTTCGCATAAAACAGTGATTTTTGCACAGCAGAATTCCGGAAAGTCAAACTTTACCTCGAAGTAAACGTATTCAAAAACTGAAAGCGTAGTTTTGTGCTGAAAAGTGCACATATAGTCGCATATTTAAGAAATGTTACATAAGAATCGAATCTTTCTCGGCGTTGTGTTTGAATGTTAGGCTTTGGAGTCAGTTTAGAGGATAGATTTCAGGAACTTAAATAGCCTAGAAAGAATTGTTGTTATAAGGTAAATATTGTTTTGTAGGATCAATATTAGCAAAGGCAGTAATTAAATAAAAAATATAGCTTAAATGCTGTGCACATAAGTAGATAAAGAACTAACAACAAGCAGTCTTCATGACATATTCATATGAGATGATATTTAATTGTGTTGATAAAGTATAGCTAAGCCTATCAAAATGTAACTGTATTTGAATTAGTTATAAACTATTAGAAAATAAATCGCCGACATTTTTAATGATGAGCAGCACACTCTTAACAGTAGCGACGATACAAAAGTTACGGACATATTTTGAATAGAATTACTAATTTTCTACATGTGTTATGTGAGTGCGTTAAATCATATATCCGATCATACAGATGATGTTTGACTAATTTAAACAGGTTATAAAGAGGTTGTGTTTATGGGAACACATTATATTTACTTTCGAAAATGATAATTCGTTTATTGATAAAAATTTAAGCTGAAGAGAGAACAAAACATCGAGGTTCATAGCTTATTAAACATAAAAAATATTAATTAAAAAGTTACTTAAAAGTAGTCTTCACAATAGTACATTGAAAACACTGTAGACAAATATGCTGTGTCACGTCGCGCAAGTTTTAGCCATTTTTCCGCATATCTTCCTTGTGTGGAACTTAAATCGACAATTCGTTTGCTTTTCACATAACATGTTTACACACCGAGGTACCATACACCACTTGAAACCTGTAGAACGCATTTTATCAACAAAATAAGCAAACCGCCGCTTTACTTGCTGCCGCACGACCAGAGATGTGACGTCACAAGAGACGACACGACAGCTGTGGGCGTTTTGGCGCCAAATTCAAATTAGCCTATAAAAATTGAAAATTATGGATTTTCCGGTTTTTGTGAAGCAATAAATTTTTTTTTGTTATAGTAGACGCACTGCTACAATACGGACTACTTTTCCAAAATTAGTCAATTACCTATGCTGGTTCTGATTCCACTTGTCAGAATACTTCGTTTAATTGTTGTTTTGGCTTTAATATGAGGAATGGGCAGTAACTGAAGCCTCGTTACGTTACATTGTTCAAGCACTTAATATAATTCACTTAATAACGTCAAGCCTTGTATTAACTCCAAACTTCATTTATTAGAACTGTCCACAAATAAAATAAATCACTACTGACCAGCAGTCGAACATCAAACCATGATAAATTTACGCCGCACCAGTCTATTCCATTGTTCTCACTTCCCTTCTCTTTCTTTTTTTGAAAGATGTTATATCCTTACTACATCTCAGATAACTCCTACAGTATGCTTTTTATCTTATGCTCTTATAATAATTTTCCCAACCTAAAGGTATTTTATTATAAATTAGTACAACTCAAAGTAGCGTCTAACTGTTTGTAATTTGACACACTTTCTTATCACATACAATACGTCTACATTTTCATTTTTGAAAGTATCACAATTTTTCGATATTTACTACTTTAGATTTTGAAACTATTAAATTGTCCGTCATAGCGTTTTCCGTTCGAAATGATATTATCTGCCTCAAGTCACATGACAAATGATCTGTGTGCACTCTCTTATCGACCTCGACCTATACAGGTTCGACGCTCATGAATGCCTGCGACAGCTTGGTGGCGGCTCACGGCTTTCTAACGCTCGGTTTACTTAAACAATCGGTAAAGACAGCACAATACGCATTTTCAAGCGATGTTGCTTCATTTCCTGCTGCCTTCTGCTGGTCCTGCATCCGGTTTCTCACTTTTCACTTCGAGATTTTCACTTTCAAAGTATCACAGTTTCTCTAAATCTACGTATACTGATCGGTTATTAAAATGTCTTTAGTTGTGCATTTCATAGTAACAATATTATTTCAGTTCAAGTCACGTGACAAAAGATCAGGTGTGTTCTCAAAGGACACTTGTTGAGCACTTTTCTCCGTTTTGTTACCTGACCAATCGCTTCTTTCACTGCATAATCCGGGTGTGAGACAGATGTTGGCCAATATACTTTTTCCTTTCAACTTTTTCTGTCGAAAGGCGTTTACCAGTCGTCCTCAGTTCCGAAGTTTTTGAGTGGTAGTCGTTTCAAATTGGACTGTTTTCATCTCAGTCGGAATTCTGGAATGCTAATGTTTTCACATAAATGATAGGAGTCGAATTGAGAACCAGCTCGTTTGAAGTCGGTTAACAAAAGGCTCAGAATGAAGGTCTCCAGCTTCCACAAAAAGTTAATTATTTCATCACGGTCGACAAATCAGTCTGCTGGCCCAACACGAGATGTGTTTTCACGCTTGAAATGAGATTGAGTAGGACGGCTCGCATTAATTAAACGGAAACGTGAATATGACGTTAAATATTCTAATTAGCATGATTGATGCTGTCATCCAAGTTTTAACATGGAGCGGAATAGGAGTATTCACCGAGAGCAGGAAAGAAAGAGACATTGACAACGCTGAAGCTAGTATATGGATGCATTAGTCTGATTACATAAAGGATTTTGTTGTAGGTATAAATTGTCCATCACTTTTAGCTGTGAAAGAACTCCGTTCTTTTCATCTCAAAAATGACTTAAAATATTGAAAATTAGCTACAACTAACTTTTTCTCCAGCAAATATTGCTTCGCATGACGTTCTTACTCACTCGCATTGTGATGTACTGGTTATCAGTATTACCAATTAGTTAAAAAATGGAGTACAATAGTTGGGATGGGAATATGTTAAGCTTGTTAAACTGGTTGTCATCCTATCCTTGACGAGATTCACTTTGTTTCAATAGTCGAATGTCTGATATCAAAAAAACTAAACAAGGAGTTGCTTACTGCTTGAAAAAATAAAAAATCGACGTAGGAGCAGAGAGTGGTATTACGAGTATACTAGTCAGGGCTGTGCTTCCTGAACTTATTAACAACAATATTTTCGCGGACCCCTACAAGAATATCAGTGGAGTGATGATGGGTAAGTCAGCTTTTGGAGTAAATATTAAGCGAGTGAGTACTGATATTTCTGTAATATTTTACAAAACTGAATATTAGCCGTATATTTTAATAAAACGTCAAAATATTGAACACTACACAAACCGTAAATAATGTATTACACACTTGAAAAACAAACTATCATTAATATGTTAATAATATTACACCATACCCAAGTGCCTGAACTTCAATTAATTCTTAAAAATAATGAAAACTTGTTGGTGTATACTTTTACATCTCAGTGATAGTGGTGGAACCGTTTCTGTGTGCTTAAAAGTAGGTACCGTGTTAGTTACCTTCAATATTTGGTATGCTGCCACATTCATTACCGCTTGCTACAGTCCTTATGAAAGCGTCACAGAACTGATTAGTAGATTAGGTTGGGAGTCTCTGGTAGATAGACGACACACGTTTAGATTAAACTTATTGGTAAACATGCGTACTCCCACTTTCACTTTTGAGTGTAGTGAAATACTTCTTCCACCAACCTATTTGAGTCGGAAGGACAGGAAAGATAAAATTAGAGAAATAAAGTGCCGGACTGATTCTTATATGAATTCTTTTTTCCCTCGTACCATTAGGGATTGGAATGCACAGCAAAGAGATTAGCTTTGGTGCTGAGCACTCTCTGCCACCCACAATTTTGTGAATTGCAGAGTATATATGTAGATGTAGATGTAGATTTTTACTATTGTAGTTTTGATACCGTAAATTACTAAGGGAAATGCAAAGTTTCAAGTTATGTTTTTAGTTTTCTTCATGTTCAGCACGAACTTTCTTGCAAAAACGAAAGGCTGACGTTCACTGTAAACGTTTTTCCAGTCTGTCAACTCAACAAGCCGATCTTCTTACTTTTTGGTTAGGTTCACAGTGTATGTATTAATGAAGGGATATTGAACTCACATACTTGTCGTGTGGTAAAGCCGAGAGAAGATTACCTTCGACTTACCCCGTCTGTACACATGGATTCGCTACGCCTTCCAACCCAGGGCTGTACCACATTAAAATACTGTGACTAACTATTAAAACCTGCCACATATTGTCAAGATCAGGAAGTGGAAAATATTCTCAGAATGTAGCTGGCAGTCCTATTACCTGTAATAATTCGTCAGGAGCAACTTGTTGATAGGTACTTATGAATGCCTAAAGTGTTTGTAACGTAGCATAAAACTTTTCCTTCAGTCAGCTAACGTTTTTTTTTTTTTTTTTTTTTTTTTTTTCTAAATTGAAGCTTTAAGTCTTCAGTTTCCTCTTTAAACCCAAGAAAAAATGTGACTCTCATTACGATGTTCGAAGAATGTGAATATAACAGCACCTCTGGAAAGTCATCGTAATTCTGTATGCCAGAAAATATGTGTCCTTTCATTTCTAGTAGCTTTAAACGAAGCATGAAACAGAAGCTGGTTTAATGGCCGGGCTAAATGAAATTAATGATTTTAACTACTTCATCCATTGTCATTTTGAGGTTATCCGGTATTATTTTGCTGCTAATGCTTATCTATGAATGAAGGAATGAGACCACTCAACGACTCTTTCGCGAGCGATGAAACCACTTTAAACATCCACCATTGCATCTGTGATATATCCAATACATTTTTTTTTACAGTCGAATTTTTCTTATGGCCTCACGCCTCGTCGACAATGACATTATTAGTGGCGTGAAAGGACTAGTGGCAAGGAACGGTAGGAATTCGGCTTCAGCTTTTTTGAGGGAACCACCCCGGCCTTAGAGTGATTTCAAGAAATGGAAAACCGAAATATGGATGGTTGGATGAGGATACAAACTTATATCCTTCCGAATGCCTGACCATCACGCTATGTTTTCAGTGGATATCACTAGCTACGATAGAATAATTCGGTTTGTCAAAAACATCCTCAGCTGTATTATGCATCAGTGGCTTTCAGAATAAAATAACTTCATGAAATTATGCTATAGAGTATTTACGCACATGTCTCTTACATAATTGTCACTGAAACGTTAATTTAAAGAGAGGAATTTTGTCTAGTTAGGAATCACGTGCGCCGGACTTTTTAATATTGCTGAATTTATGTCTAAAATTTATTCATGGCCAGGAATTTTCACGGGCTTTACGTCGCGTCGTCGTCGAGGTCATTATAGCCGGAAAAGGATGGGGTGCAAGGAATGGGAAGGAATTCGGCTATGGTCTTTTAAATGGAGCATCGCGGCATTCGGCTAGAGTAATTTGGGTAAACCATGGAAAACTCAAATCTGGGTGACAGGACGGGGATTCAAACCTGCGTTCTCCCGAATTGAGGACGGAGCTTTACCCCCCACGCTCGGTACGAACGCTTTTGTGACTGTGTCTTTATCACGGACAATTTATAGTCAATTAGAACAACTGCGCTTTGATTGTCAATTTATACTTTTTGCCGCGAAGTGTTAGACGATTATTTTCATATCAATTCTCGATACATTAACAGAAAACAAAGGCAACATTTGTTTCGCATTATTTACCTCAATTCTGGTATCAGTAATACAATTATAACTAATTAATAATCATAACACTCTTCCCCGTGATATTACAGTATGGAACTATAACTGATTAAAGGAGTCCCATTGTAAACCTGAGAATGGAATCAAGTCAAAGTATAGACTGACAATGGATTGGACGTATAAAACTGACACTAAATTTTAAAAACATTTAGCTTCTAATGTAGCTTAAGCCTGAATAAAAATGAAGAACTGATGACTCATTGTTCAATATTTAGATCAATTACGGAAGTGATTTTTTTTAAAAAAAAAAAAAGGATTGATTGTTGGAAACATAATTGACAATGGTTTTCGAATTGTTGTTGCAAATAATTTCACTCAAGCTGCCTATTACCTTCAAGTAATGCTTGATGAGGAAGTTTTTGAAGAACTTGAATAACAGACAACAACTGTAAATAATTGCACGAACAACCCGCTGATATATGGCAAATACTAGATGTTACCAAACGTTACTGATTTAAGCCTACAAATGTCTCAAAACCGACGAACAGATTGAAAAGCCTCAGCTAGTGCAACATCAATGAGATTAGGCTTTGTGGAGCAACATCGAAAAAGGATCAACTACAGACCAGCCAATATCGGATACCGTAATGCGAAAAGAGGATTTTTCAGATGAAGTAGAGCTGGAAGCGAAATAACACGATGAAAAAAGTTAATAAAATATCAACCGAAGATGTTAATATTCGTGACATCCGTACACTGACTGCAGACAATAGCTAAAATAGAGTATAAGTGTAGCTCCAAACAGCAAAGATATTAAAAACAGCCAGGAAAATATAAGACGCATTGTGGTAACTTATTTACAACTGAAAAATTAGAACACGTTTTTTCCCTGTTTTGAGGGAACAATGTTGTTTAATTACAGTATAAGAACTAGAAACAATATTCACACACTAAAACAAAAGATAAAATCAGTTACGAGTTATAAACATGTCTGGTGCAGTAGCAAATCAATTCCCTGATAGTTATAATTTGAAAATAAGAGATCTAGACGATGATATACAAATCTAATGACTTAAACAAGAGTAATAGCATCATTAAGAATATATTAAGGTATTACACTCTCTGAGAAATTAGGTCGAAAAGTTGATATCCCTTGTCTTTTACTAAGATCAAACGATCTGCAGGAAAAGAGCTATGGAGAGATATGAATACCAGGGTGTTCCAGCCTTAGGTCATAACTCCGGACCCCGTGTGATACTATTATGTCCCGTTTATCTGTACGCGTTGTCTGGTATGCAGTGCTGTTTAGGGTTAAAATGATAAATACCGAGCAATTCAACACAGTAGTAATTGTGGAGCCAGACATGGTATGTCTACGTGTAACAGTGTCCTACTCTATTACGTTTGCAACGAAATGGATCTGCTTTCTTAAAAGGCAGAACTTTCCAAGAATAGAGGAACTCGGCTAACATAAAACACATCATGGCGAACAATAATGTTTCCCAGGAAGCGGAAATCAATTTACATTTCAATAGATGATGCAATCCGACAAACATTGTGAACGTTTGCGCCTCCCCTGTTCCAAGAAGAGTCCTACTATTGTGGTTCTCGGCACATTTAAAAGCGCCAAGGCAGTCTAGACGTTTGTTCCGTAACGAGGGAAGCAGGGAACACCAAGATTTCTGAACAGATTTTTGCACGATATTGGTGGGCTTGTTTCGCAAATGTTATGTGACATAATATCTTCTGTGCTTGTGAAGAGATTCCCCAGAATGGGATGACATAAGTAGGCAGTGGATGAAAATACGCAAAATATATCTACTTCGTTGTTACCACATTAGCTGTTATAGCTATTACACTCAATTAAAATGCTACAGAACCAACTTTTTTAAACAAGTTTCTGAATATGTTGCTGCCATATCAACTTTCTATCCGCATACATATATACCCAGGGATTTTACAAAATTGCATCAGTTTATTGTTTTTGCTTCACACGTCACATCATTTATTTTTTGTAACAAATTGAAACGTCTTTATTATGTTATGCATTCATTTATTTTCATGAAACATTTAGAGTATCGTGAGAGGTGAAATGCACTCAAAGAATTTAAGATAAAAAAATATATACGTGCATAGAGAAAGTTGCCATCAGATCGCTAATGACCTCGCCGTCGACGCGCCCTTAAACCACAACACACACGCCATCAGATAATGCATTTCACGGTTTGAAAATTTTGTTCTCCTGGACCTTTTAACTAAATGAAAAAAGATTCTTGATGTAAATTGTGAATAGCAGAGGTCTAAGAACCAAACCCTGGAGGACACCATACAGAAATACCCCTCATTCTGATTTTATAACGTCTATTGTACGCGTATTTACATCATTCATGGATACACAATGCTTTCTATTTTCAAGACACTATTAAACCAAAGTATTGGCATAGCACTAACACCATAGTGTTATAATTTACCTACGAGAATATTATGAACAATGCAGTCAGCTAGATCACAGAAGAGTCCCAGGGAATTTAATTTTTTTATGTACTGCTCGAATATGTTGTACGAAAACCAAACATTAAAAGAAACCCTTGCCTAAAACCACCTTGTACTTTACTGAGTAGGTCATTATCTGTAGATGTGCATTGATACATTTGGAGATCTTTGAAAATACTGATGATAGTTATAATGGTGCAGAGTCTCAGCCTTTGTGGTATCATCCTTCTTATAAAGTGTTTTTTGCTAACTCCTTGAGTCAGTCCAGAAAAAAAACCATCTTCAGAAGAACTATAGCTAATATAACACATTAATCAGCTAATGTTTGTGTAATATTGTATCTGTGTACGGGAGGAAACCTCACTGTAACCAAATGACTTTTTATTTTTCATTTTGGTTGGTGGAAAATAAAAAAAAAAATTGCTTTTGATGACAAGGATCTAAGTACAGTAACCGTATCAATAACAAATGTTTGTTTTATTTCTTAAAGAACCGTTTTAATTAATTATAGCACATCCTCCGAAAGAGGGGTCATTTACTACTTTATTGTTAAAGGTAATGGTTTTTTTGTTACTGCTTTACGCCTCGTCGACGTCGAGTCATTAAAGGCGGGAAAGGATTGGGAGTAAGGAACGGAAAGGAATTCGGCCATGGCATTTTTGAAGGAAGCCTCGCGGCATTCGCCTGGAGTTATTTGGGGAAACCATGGAAAACCCAAATATGGATGCCCGGACAGGGATTCGAACCGGCGAGGCCAGAGCGTTAACTGCTCAGCCACCACGCTCTGTGGAAAGATTGTGGTTACTACTTTAGTTATACTAAAGCCTCGGGCACACGGGGCGTTTTTGTCGCTGCTACTACTATTTCTTATGGTTTTATGCATATTCGACGTCGCGGTCCTGAGCTACTGATTTGTGAGAGTAGGTAGTAACTAGCAGCTAGTCAAGTATCCTACAACCTCATTCATTGTTTATAGTGTCGTACAAATCACATCGTCTATTTGTTAAACGACTGATTCCTTCGGCTTAAAATTCGTTAAGTGAAATACAAAGACCTTTGTCGTCTGGATTAGATGAAGAGAAAAAGTGGGGGCTTGTGTTTCGTCCGGGAGAGCTAGCTTCGGAGGATCCACTAGCCAACAGAATATTCAGAGGCTAACTGAAGGAAAGTCTCATGAATTACTTGAATTGGTTGCTCCTGAATTTATGAAAATGATACACAAATAAGAAGTGGGATTCAATGGTACACCAAACTAGAAATTAACTTGTGTTATATGACAAGTGGTGGTAGCCTGTAGTATTTGGAGTATCTGTTCATAGCTAAATTAATTCCTGTATGCAACTTTAATGTTATTAATTTATTTCCGAGTTGTTCCTCAGATGGACTGTGCAATCCAGTTTCATTTAATTCGACAAATAACTTCCTAAAACGATTTTTTCGCGTATTTATTTATTGTTATTCATATCCAAAGTTCCTTCATATTTCCGATAAACATAAAAGAAAAAAAGAAAAGAAAAATTAACCATTTTGACACATTTCCTTCCACGTTTTCCATGACAACAAAAAGTAAAAATAAATAAAAAACATCGAACATGCCAAAAACGGTGAACATTACTTCTGAAAAGGGAGGGTCCATAAACCCAGTTGCTCCATTTTTGGCCTCCTGTGAACCCCCCTCCCCCACTCCCCCCAAGTAGCCCGATATGGCTTTTGCATTTACCCCGTCCCCCTCCACGTAGCACGTTGCTTTTTCTCTTTTGATTCCGGAAGATATTTTTTACTGTTTTCTCTTCTCAGACTATTGAAAATTACATACGGAGATAATTAAATGAAGAAAATAAACATTGGCATGCTGTTGTGCATTCTGTATCTGTTTTAACTGTGAAAAACAATACGTTGCCTAGCTCGGAACCCCCCCCCCCCCCTACCATGTAACGCGGCGTAGCTTTCCAGCCAATCCCTCTCCCCTCTAGACCGAGCCCCAACAACAAAAAGACTAGCGATTGATCTGTCAGACGAAGCGACAACAGAGTTGTGTAGCGGCTACTAGGTCACGTGACCACCACAATCGCGCGCTACTGGCGATAAGAATTGAACATGTTCAAATCAAATCCCCCTCTACTCTTTGATAGTTGCTAGTTGGATCAATTACAGCGATTACTTTGTCATATGACGTGATTACTCGCTGCTATTGAAGTAGCAGTCACAAAAATCGCCCCGCTTGACCGAGGCTTAAGTTCATTGTTCTACCAGCAGCCGTGATTCATAGGAACGAAGTCGAGTGCAACTATAGTCATCGCGTCAGCCCTCTTTAAGCCGTCGTAAGGTGCACACAGGTCTAATGGGAGCACAGAGCATACAAGGTCGAAGCGGAAGAGCAGTGTCAGTGGTACAGAATTTTTGTGGTTATCTGTCACGAGTTTTAAAAGAGCTACTCTCCCCGACGTACACAAAGTCAGACTCAATAATACAATGAAAGATATGCAGATGACACCAGAGGCAACTTCGGCTACGAGTGACTCTCTTCATGAAGTACGACAGTGATATGGTAGCGCAACTAAAGAATAGCAAAGAAATAAGACCTCAGCAGAAGCGAGAAATGTATGGAGTGGAACGGAATCAGTTGGATAGAGTAGGGAAAATTCCATTTATAGCGAAGTCGAGCACACAAAGGCGCTCTAATCCACTACACCTCTGCAGACGCTACCTCGCTGATCCGCGCAGCAAATTGAACTTCTTCGATCAGCTGGTCTGATATCCAGGTACGAACTAGTATAGCAAGAGATGGGCAGATTTCTGTTCTAAAAATGGGATCCAGTGTCTATTTTTATCTCTTGAAGAAACAAAGTTATATAGACAGTTTTCACCATATGGCTCTAGACAAACGAATTTGCCAGTAAAACGTTGAAATCATAGATTAAATCATTACCATTTCAGCTAAAAGACGTAGCCGAATTCTTAGATTCCTTTATGATTAGAGAAATATTGCCATAGAATCATTCGTAGGGGTATACCGCACTATCGAACGTTGCTGCTGAGATTTATTAAAAATGTAGATGCATAGCTGGAAAAAATAATTAGCCGATAAGAGTCACTAAAGCTTCTTTAAATATGACGTGAACCTCAAAAGGAGCACAAACTAGCGCAGGACGTGTTCGCACATCGCATTCGATGTTTAATTCAGACACGTGGCACAATGATATGCTTTAACATGTTAAAACTATTCCTATTGCGTAATAATAGTTCACTCCCTCAAATCTGCAAGACGCATTTAAAATGCCGGCAGACAGTAGTGTATTGAAAGGAGCAACTAGCTATACAACGATCGGCCACTGCGTTTTAACCTAAATTTCAGGAAGAACTTCAGCCTCCTGCAATTTAAATTACCAATACAGGATTATGAAAGGTTTGTTTTTAACTAAAAACAGAAATGTAAAAAAAAATGATTATAATAGCCTGATACTTTTATATCAATCTGTCCTTTCTCTGCGAATAAGCCACCAGCCGATATTTAAATTTAAAAGATAAATTATCAGAAGATTCCAACTTCCACATTTGAAATTCCCTATCAGTTGCTATTCTCCACTGTAAGGCCCGAAAAAAAATTATTTGCTTTAAGCTACGGAAGCGTTGTCAAATCAAAATTGTTCCCTTCAAATTTATTCAAATTATTACAATCTCCTCTATAAGGATTCTCGAAACCGTCTCCACCGAATGCACAACTAGGCAAGCTCACGGTTAACTAAAAAAAAAACAAAAAAAAAAACTCCTCTGCGCCAATCTATTTTAGTGGAGTGACGTTCAAACATAATTTATATTAAAATAGCTTGGTCTTAATCCTCTCTGCTTCGGGAGTTTGGATGGCCCTTCACAACAATTTAAACAGTTGCCGCCCTTTCAAAACCAAAATACTGAATTTAATCTATGGGTCTGCAGACAATTATTCTGAGCCCTCAGAGCCTCGCGACACTTTAATCGCCACTCTGCCAAAATCACTTAATCCCCATTAAACGATGATCAGATTTCAGTTACCAACCGAGATAACCAATGCTTCACACCAGCTAAAGACTGCGGTTTCACAACTTTTTCTTCTCCAGGGGTGGAAACATACGCACCCCTCAGATTCGGTGATGGAAAGCCACCCTCTAGCAGCTCACCCTTATTTATAAACATCTCACACTTTTGGGATATGATGCAACCCAGCCGATGCCTCTATAAGGTGCTTTTCTTCCAGTAAGTCTCGGTGGTGCATCTTTTCTCTTCGAGCTTCTCAAATCACTCTCTAAAACAGCCTAATATTGCCCAAAAACAGCTCAAATAAATTCCTAAATAAACCACCTTAACTTTACAAACTTCTATAGATACGGACAGTTAGGAGAGCAACGCAGTATAACCTATACAGGGATAGGCGTAATGGAAAAAAATATCCGAAAAAAAAACCAACCGAATTGTATCTACACTATGATTTACAACCTGTAGACCGTGTCGGGACGCACCGATTAGTCAGTAAATGCATAAGGGACGAAATAAATAAATTTGGATATCAGACGAGAAGTTTCGTTGTTGGTTAACTAGCAAAAGTGTATCTAGTAGAAGCGTGCAATACCAGACGTCCCAGTATTGAGGTCTGTACACAAGCGTTTCTTGTGGCTATTAGATGTTTGCACGTGTTTCGATGAGTCGTAGGCCAGGTCCAGATTGCATTAGTATTTCATTAGTTTTAAAACTGATTTCTTCTTTGACGACCATCTGGACTTCACCCCATTGGAGAACCGGAACTTCTGTACCCGGATTCGTACTAGCGGAGATCAGTCTAATACCTTCAGAGTAAGTATTTTTCATTTTAAACACGAAGTATTCAATTGATTATCGTGGCATTTTGGGATTGATGTAAACAGTTCCGTGTATGGATGTGGTTTCGTCTGCAGACACGCTTACGATATGAAAGTCGTCTACCAGGCAGGTGCGACGATTACTCATAGAATTATTTTGCATAGTGAAGGTTTTAGCGGTTTGTTTTTCGCGCCGTCTGTAGTTGTTTTTCGCTGTCGATACAGATTGTAGGTCTCACAACGCTTGGCCAAAGTAGTTCCTGACCAATATCTCGTCTAATAAGTGATTTATGAGTCATTAAAGAGTTTTAGAGTAAGCGGGTCAGCGCTCTATTCGACCTAGTTGTGACTTTGCATTCGCTATCGCTCCCTTTGAGCATTCATTCTTTCCGAAGATGTGAGGTCTATTAACATTAAAATGAATAGTTTGGAAGGTGATTCCATGTAAATGTTTGTGAAAATTTGAGCTCTGCAGAAGCATTTGCTGTGTCAGTCTCCAGCATCGTCCCCGATACCGTTTAATTCTCATATTTTGTTTCGTTTGTATCAGTGCTTTTCTGTTGAGAGTCTCTTCCCAACCGTGTGCTTGTGGCGAATCGAACTCACTCAAAACAAGTAAAGCCGGGACCACACGCTTGCCAAACCTCGTCAAACTGTCACAAATTGAAACGTGTGGATAGGGCGCTTGGCTTGGCTTGAGTAGGGTTGCAGGCACTTGTGGCTGATCCGATTGAGTGTTGGTTTTTTGGCACAAATCAAAGGCGTCTGCGGCAAGTGCTTGCAAAGCGGCTACACGTTTGTGCGGTCTTAGTATTGTTTGTGCCCTGACGGCGGACAATACGTGCGTTTGTTTTTGTTGTGTAAAAGTGCTGCAAGAGAAATGAATAACTTGTCCACCGAGAATATTTTAAAATTCCCAGAATGCTGCCAAGTAGAACTCTGCAAAGACCATAAAAAAGTAGCTCATGTTTGGAGTCGTCTTAGTAATGTTTTAAATAAAACTGTCATGCAGATTCTTTTTTTTTTTTAAATGATAAAATTTCTTACTGTCACATTTCGTAAACATAAAAAACCAGATTCTATTCGCTCTGGCTCAGGTATAAATTTATTAATTTAGCTGGTATAGTACAGCTTCTCTGAATTAATTTTCTTTAGAAGTCATAGGTGAAATTTCATTCAGCGAATATTCAGAATCAGCATATCTCATCAGGCAGAAGTTATCAAATTGACCAGATGGCTCAAAAAGAAGCTAATTAAATGTTTATTCCATAAATTCTCTGCAGTAAAAAATTAATGGATGAAGACATTATAATGCCGTTAAAACAATAATTATTATAGAATTCTAATTATAAAACAATATACTTATACTAAACGAAATACATACATGAAGCTAAATAATAATCACAGTTGCATGAATGAAATGTAAAATAAATGGTACTGTTTCTATGGGTTTTTAACATCCACGATCTTCTTTGCCGTCTTTCTCTTTTTTTTAATAAAAATAGGTTAGGCTAAAAGTTATGGCTGACACAACTTAGACGTCCGTTATGCTTGCTTCTCCAGAACATACAAGCGCACAAACAAGCGTGTGGATGACGATGTTTGGCTCCCCAAAATTAACCACGAGTTTGTAGAGGCTTGGAATTTGAGACAAGTGCCAAGCGTGTGGTCCCGGGGTAACGGTTTCATAAATCGGGTGGTATAATTGGAATTTGAATCCTACGATTTTGATATACAGATTTTCCCGTAAAGCGCCAGCAATTATAATCGAATCTACAGTAGAAAGGAAATTGAAAGCTACATTAGGTGTAGATCGGTTCTGGCTTAGGAAATTCTGGTATTTACTGAATTAGTAAACGTTTTCGGCAATATAATGTTTAAAATATCCAGATAGAATAATAATTAGTAATTTATTTAAAATTCAGATTTCTGTACTAAACGTAAAGAATCATGAGAGACAAGTATCAGTTAAAAATCGAAAGAAGGTTTTTTTTAGTCTATTCCAACTAATAATTAAGTTGCAAACTGACAAAAAATCAAGAAAAGTGAATGAAACATTACGATGTAGCACAAGGCTTTAAGGAGAAGCAAATTACAATTTTCTAATGATTTTGTTCTGTTAGAAGTTTAGAACAAGGATATTAAGAAATTAATTAGTGTCATGTCCAAATTATTGGAGGAGGAATTTGTACAAAACATAAATCTTGCACTTTGGAAATTCCACAGAGAAATAAAGTTGAGCATTCGAAATGTAATGCTATAGAATAATGATGAAAACCAACCGGACATGTAAAGTAAGAAACATTTTTTTGGACATGTACAGTAAGAAGTTTTATTTTTTAATGATGGAAAAATTAATAATGGACATAAAGATTACAGTACATGAAGCAGTTAAGTGAAACGATATGTTGTAACGGCTATGATGATTCGAAAAAGTTAGTTGAGGTTCGAAAGAAATAGATTAATGCTTCAAACCAGCTTAAAAAGTGACAAAACATGACATTTTTTAGTTGGTTTGTCATAAGGAGAAATGATAACAATTTGTGTTCCGTTGATTCATTTTTTTTTTTTGGGAATTGTTTACTGTTTTGATAGTCGTCGCCAGGTGAGTAGTGTCGTTTTAAATCATTTTCTAACTTTCTGATCATGTTCTATAATTTTTTGATAGCAACCATGCGGAAGTATAATTTATTTATATATTGGTGCAGAATGTTATTGGATATTGTATTTTGTTATTATTGCATACCATCTATTTCCAGTCATTGCTTCACTTCGAAAAGAATTAAATTTTTGTGTCTAAAAATAAAAAGAATGAATATCGGTTAAATCAGCTCACAGTCATGAACACTATTTATTTGGCAAACTATGGTAGAAGGTAACTGCTTTTCATCATCTCATATTATCATAAAACTAATTTACAGTGTATGAATGTTATTTTAGATAATATATCGCAAGGAGACCACCAAGTCTTCGAAATTTTGTTGTTAAATAAAACTCCTGATATTCTGATCATGTGAATGTTTTCACTCTTGTGAACGTCGAATTTGTTGCTCAACTGTACTTATCACAGCTTTTTTAAAACTCTTTACCTTTTATGGTATCGCGTGTGCTCTGGCTATATCAGTAACCTATACATCTGGAATTGTGAATTTAATTTGTTCAGTATGTTCTTCACTGAGTAAAGAGATCCTATCGCTTAGCAGATCAAGCTTAAATTAGTAGATTGTTTCTTCTGTTTGTAGATTCTACTGTAATTGCAGTCACTATGTGAAAATATCATTATGACCACGAAACTTATAATGACATACAACAACCTAAGCACTTGACAGTAATTTATTAATTTGATGCATGTGTGTTATGGATTATTGATTGTTTTTTATAGCTTCTATTGTATATAAAACTTTTATTTGCTCCAAGTTACAGTTCTCATAATTTCCATATGTAATGGTGCATTATCCTGCTGAACATCTGTAACACAGGTAAAATGTTCTTTTCATTTCTATAAAATTAGTCACTTGTCAAACCATTCCTCGTGGTCCACGATTGAGAACGTATGGACGTAAACACTTGAGCCTAGAAATTGTTGGTGGAGAGATGAAGCAGCAACACAAAGTAATGCCACATTTTATTTAAATGATCAGTAGAAGAGCAATTTTACTTAAATCTATTTTTTTATATGGTCTCAAGGCACAGTTTGTTCTCTGTTGCTGATATCAGCCCATTATCTGGAGCTGTTTTTTTAAAGATCGTTGGTATTTATGTTTCGGTGAAATAAATCATCGTTTTCGAATGCATTAAGCCATACAAGAAAAAGGTTTCCATCGAATACTAAATACACGGAATATTAACATTGCCACCATTCTAATTTTCATTCTTCATAATAGGTATTACACTGGTTATTAATTTTTTTTTGTCGCTCTACTTGTTACTTGGTAAACGGTTCCACACATAATTTACAAAACAAATAGTAGCAAAATTTTAGTCGGTTTTTCAAAAAGGAGTATTGAAGAACTGTTGAAGAAATTATTACTTTGATTTAAAAAAATAATAATAATAAGAGTTCATTTCTAGTCCTGTCGTTTTGTGGCTTTTGTACGTTCATATCTGCTTGCTCAGAAGTAATTTCACTAGATTATTATTTCATTGCACTGCTACATACCTAACTGGAAATTGTTTCTAGCGATACATGTATAACTACGCCAGTTTTTGTCAATGGCGTCGGAGATTTTCGTTTCGTTGGGAAGATTTTACTTGTAGACACTTTAAACTATGTTGTTAATTGTTACTATGCAGACGTAATTATTGAAGTTGTGAATTGTAGCGGCACCTGTTGATGGTGTTGGAGTGGTGGTATTTTGGAAGCCGAGACGTGTCTGTGCAAAGCTGGGCCTGTCCTACTTACAGCCTGAATGGGGCTCATTACAAGACCAGCCCGGGCCCGCCGACCAAGAACGACCTCACGCTATTTATATTTTCACTGCAACTATTATTCATCACTCACACAGTTCATTTCTTCACAATTAGCATACATCACCGAATCTAATTTCCAGTTATCTATCCCTAATATATTAATTCATTTATCTTCAGAAATTATTCATTATTGATTTAAGAGTTTGTTTGGACACTAGCCTATGTCACGTCGTATGGCTTACATTTTCTTTCGTTAAGCAGCAAAGTTAACGAAAATCAAATTGCACATATTCAGAGCTTTTGGTTAGCTTATTTTTTGATAGAAAAGGGGTAAAATTTTAAAAACATACATCGAAAACAAAAACGCTACTGACTTGGCATGGAAGCAAATATTTTACTTTTCCATGAATCTCAGATTTAATACGAAAAAATCTTTGATTCGTGCAATATTATCTATATATATAAAGATAAATGAGTGTATGCTTGTATGTTTGTTTGTTTGTTCTTCATACAAATCCACAGTTTTCACCCGATATCGAAGAAAGTTTGCACACTTATCCTTTGAAACAAGCAGAAAAGTACTGTCTACATTTGGTTGAAAAATTTTTGGTATAAATGATACATGTTGTCTTATAATTTCGAAAATTACTGAACGATGATAGACAGACGCGTAGGATGTGTGGGTCTCTGTACTGTTTTTCCATACAGCGGTCTGGTAGCTCAGTGGTTAAAGCTCTTACTTACTGCTGTTTGGATCGTGGTCTCAGGTTAAAATCTCCGTGGAGGCAAAGATTTTTAAAAATTGTTTTTGATCGTAAGAGTCACGCCTGGACCGTCGGTTATTCGGATTGAATGTTAAACTGTAGACATCACAAAGTTAGGGGTGCAATGCGAGGCAAATCGTAGGTAGTCTTGCAATGCTGTAGGTGTACACTTTTTTACGTTATAATGATCCCTCATGGGTTATTCGCAGTCAGTGTGTGTGTGATCTGCAGTAATAATACTATAAATGCGGAAGTAAGTCTCTGTCTTTTTGCTAGGTTTTGACGACTAAATGGCTATACCGATATTGATGGAATTTGACAAGAAAATCTATAGGAAGGGCACAGAACGTTTTTTTCCGTTATGATTAACAGTTGTAGTCACGAAAGTTTGAGAATTTATTGAATGGTGATAGAAATATGTTGGAAATTGATTCTCTTCAAGAGAAAGGTACGATGGTAGAATGATACAGTGATACCTTTCCTGACATATTATGCCGACTTGGTGTTGTTTTGGACCATCCTTCGTTACCAACAACTTTATATATTCAATTCTGGCAAAGAAATTCTTAATCCACGCGTGAGAAGTCGCCGGTATCAGCTAATTTAAAAATAATATTCTCAAAATATAAACAGGAGATTAATTTAAACGCTCATATACGGAGAGGGTACACAAGCTATTTTTTGTGCATTGCGGATTATCCATTCAAATAATTAACAATATATAATACTCAGATACATTAGTGGTTTGGAGAATTAAAAATTGATTAGAAAATCTTATGACAAATACCAGAAATTCGATAGTTTATTGATGTTCGTTTCACGGATGGCTTCACTAAAAATGGAACAATACATTATAAAAGACTTCATCCAGATTTACTGCTTGCGTGACGAAACACTTAGATTAGATTCACTTTGATCCTATGCGAGAACAGTCTGGGTGAAGTGGAACAGTACATATACTTATTAACAAACCAATAATATTTCCAACTACAGATAATCGATTAGTTACTTAAAACCCATAAGTATAATAAATTTCCATTGTTAAGTGCAAATACATATCATCCGATGTTAGTTACTGTATATGAATGCAATTTCTAAATAAAGCAATTGCTGCAATTGTAAACAGTTTCAACACAAATAATAACCGTGCATAGTGAAGGTGAACATACTCCTTCCATATACGAAACATATAGTATATTCTCTATCATACTTAGTTACCAAATTCCAAGAACAAAATTCTATCACAAAGTAAAATAGATTTTGAAGCAAAAACTCTTCAAGTTTAGATTTAAAGTTGTTAGATTTTCGTAGATAATATTTTATTTCCTGTGATAGGACATTGAGCAAAGCAGCTCCAGTGAATTTTACCCCTTTCTGTCCAATCAAAGATGACTTACAATCGTTGTCAATGTCATATTTATTCCGGCATTATAGGTATATATGTCAGCATTAAGATTGAAGTCATTTAGGATTTTCCAATACAAAAGACGGTAGGAAGTATATATACTGTGCTCCCGTTGTAAGTACTCTTAGAATCCTAAACAGATTTCTTCTAGATGTCCGTGGGATTGCTCCGCAAATTTTTGTGATTGAAATACCTACCGTGCATATGAAGAGTTCCCCAAAAATGAGATGCTGTATGCCATCGGAAAGTATAAATATGCAAAATATACCAACTCCTCATTTCTATGTCAGCTATAATCCTCAATGAAATTTTTTTATTCTTACCGTTTGGTATAAATGAAATAAACAACAAGCCTGTATTTTGCAAAAATCTCTCATAGTTACAGTCTTAAATCAACAGACTGTAAGAAGGGACACTGCCACATTCTTTAAATATATCGAGTTGTACATAGTTTAAATTTTTAAGGAACAGTAGAAAAAACCCGGATGAAAAAAATTAAGGTCTGTTTAGAAATCCTTGTTCTAAGAGGACGTAAGTAATGAAAGTTTACACTATTAGGTAGCATGAAATATATGCATCTCAACAGCCTGTATTAAGACAGATCATTTTTTCCTGCAATCAGTGATGTCATAAAGATAGGTGTGATTGGTAATACGTAATATCACAAACACATATTTCTTCATCAGTGTGTGGAAAATGTATCCATAAAGATCTTACTGTCATCATAATTCTTGAATAAGAGTTCAGTTTAAAAGTGACTAATTTAAAAGCGAAGATGCGTAACTAAAGAATGAAGGAAAAGTTAACAAATTGGGTTAAGGAAGCGTTATTTTTTTATGTCTTGCTGCAATAGACAACTAACGTAACATTTACTGGTGTAAATTGAAGAATCATACTGAAGTGCAATGAGAAAGTGCCGAAATAAAACAAAATTCTCTGGCCTGCTTGTCTTTTAGTTGTACACAGCACCAAGACATTCCTCAAAGGATCATGCATGGATTACCAAACTGCTTTACTACACATAAAATCTTATAGCTCAGTTAAAATATTATGTATCGTTCTGAAGTTTATCGAAAAAAATTGCAGGTGTTCGCCATTGTTAATGTTTAGTGTCATTAAATACGAAGGCCGTTTACAATTTCCGTTTAGTGATCTCAAAGTCCTTTAAATTATGAGCAAATACACATACTAATTTTTTTTATTTACACGCGTTTAAATACGTAATTTTGACTGAAAATATGTACATTTTTTGACGATTTACTGTATAAGTAGATTAGAATTTTTTACTGATGCTAAACATTTATCTATCTCATAATTAGTGCCTCACAGAGAAGAAGGGAAAGCAGATAATTAAACACACTTGAGCATCATCTGTTTAAATAGATGTAATTAATCCACTTCACGACAATTAAAATGAATGTGACAGAATGAAGTACAATAAAATATATTGGGATCTATTGTAATAGATCTTAATACCCGTTGATAGGGAAATAGTGCTGAGTTGCTGTCAGTGCGTTGGCACACTAAATACACGCTTGTTTCTGTACTCATTTGTTTACTTATCATTACGTTGATTCAACAGAACGTTCATATGCCCATTCTGAAACATATAATTATTAAGTTCCTAATACCTGAAAGTGTTAAATGAGCGTGAATTTTGTGCAGATTGCGTGGGCAGTTTGGAAATGATAAACTTTCCAATCTTCAGATGTAAGAATCGCAGAAGTTCCTCTTTGATGTTTTGAAACTTCTTTCTTCCCTCACTGTCGCACAAGCCCCCTGAATAAACAAATTTTTAAATTCAAGAATTTATTTATGAAGTCGCTAGGATAACTGTTTGTGAGATTAATTTATTAAATGAAGAAAGTTATGGATGTGTACAGAAAATTACTTCGAAAGGCGTGCGTATAATGCTGTATGCAAATCAAAAGGTTTTACGGCTTGAAAATTTTATTAGCTTTTTGAGTAATTTGCATCAGAAGCTGGTTCCTTACTTCTACATCTACATCTACATCTACATCTATACTCTGCAATTCACAAATACTGTGGGTGACAGAGGGTGCTAAGCACCAATCCTAATTCAGTGCATTCCAATCCCGAACAGAACGAGGAAAGAAAGAATACATAAATGTATCAGTACGGCATCTTATTTCTCGAATCTTATCCCTTCTGTCATTGCAACCTTAATAGGTTGCGCATTCTCACATGTGATGAATCAAGAGTACACTGTTACAGTCCTGAAATGAAGAGGGTTAAAATGCAATGCCGTAAAATAAAAAATAAAAAATAAAAAAAATCGGTGAAGGACAGACCCCGTTTACGTGCTGTCAAACTTCTCACACAAAACTGCAATTGCAACTGTAGCATCAGTGGATGGAAACTAAAGCTTGGGATACGCTTAAACATTTTCGCTGTAATTTGATTACTAGAAACCTCACAGAAAGCCCGAGGAAGTTTTGGTAGTACATAAGAAAAGTCAATTGTAATACCAACATTACGACATCATTAAAATGAATAGCAGATTTCAGATTAATGTAAGTCGGGTCACGGCTGGCATATCTTTTTAAAAAATTAATTAGTTAAACAAAATTTAAGGCACTGTTTTTTTTTAACTATGCCTTTACGCCTCGTCGATGTCCAAGTCATTAAAGGCGGGAAAGAACTGAGGGGGAGTGGGCAAGGAACGGGAAGGAATTTTGCCATCGCTTTTTGAAGGAACCATCCCGGCATTGAACTGAAATAATCTGAGGAAATCGTGGAAAACTCAAATCTGGATGGCCGGACGGGGATTCGAACCCGCGTCCTCCCGAATGCGAGGCCAGAGGGTCACCGCTGACCCATCACCCTCGGTTTATACAAATCAAATTGCAAGTTATGAATTACAGATCAGTGTTACAGTTATACTTTTAAAATACCACGTTTTTTTCCCTCGATAGTAATCTATGTACTTCTACGGAAAAAAACTGGCAGTTTTAAAATTTTCAGTCATTGAATTGATATTACAGATTATTCCAAATTGTGACTGGCTTACTTCGGTCGTAGTCTGAATTATCACAAGCCTGTTATTGCAGGCTATTTAGTTTCGTGCATTATACTGAACGGTAGTAAACAGCAAACTGCTTCGTTAGTGTAATTGCCTAATAACTTGAACGGACACTAACTGAAGTATATGCGGTAGTACAGTGAATTCCTAACTGCTCCCCATTGTTTTAAGTGTTATCAATTTAGTCCATTTTTTTCGATTATACTAATTTTAGACTCGAAACGATGATGGAAATGGACTGCCTTCCGGATCATCCAGATTGTAATATTTTGGCTGTGAGAATACACGGTGATTCAAAATAACGTGGACAAAATGACATGGTAGGTCTGTCATACAATAAGGATCAAAAATCGCATAGGAACAGATGGTCGCAAACGCCTGTAGAGGGCGCTAGAGCCACGAGAGGGCGTTGCGATACAAACGCGAGCCACCACGATCACCGGACCTGTCTCCCTTGGATTTTTTCTTGTGGGGATTTTTAAAAGAGCTTATGTATGAAACGCCTGTTGAAACGCCGGAAGACTTGGTAGGAAGAATCGTTGCGGCAGCCGGATTTGTTCGAGATACACCTGGTATCTTTGAGAAGGTGCGCCGTTCCATGAAACGGAGATGCCGGGCTTGTCTCGATGCATCTGACAAAAACTTTGAGCATCTGCTGTAGGCTCAACATTTGGCTTGCATTAGTCGCATGTGAGTGAGTAATTATCAATAAAATGATCTGTAATGGTTTTGTTTCTTCTCTTTGTGTCAGTATTATTTTAGACGCCCTGTAGCGGCTCCGGATCGCAGTTGCGACCCTCTGTTCCTATGCGATTTTTGATTCTTATTGTATGACTGATTTACCATGTCATTTTGTTCACATTATTTTGAATCACCCTGTATTAGCATTATAGTATAAAACAGCAATTTTTTAATTAAAAATCTTAAAAATTTCCACTTATTTCTTGCTGCTAAATAAGTTGCAATACTGAATGTATTATTACATCGTATACGTTAGATGTACTATTTAAATGCATTATCACGATATCCCTGACATAAATCATATAATAATGAATTAATTTCATGGCACATGTTTAAGAATTCACTTCTGAAAATGCGGAAAAACAGTTGCTATGTAGTCATGAAACAGTTTCTATAAGTTCTTTGAATTGTTTCCCTTCAGCAGTAGCTCAAAATAGCTTCTCTCGTTTTATGTTGTTTCTCCTTTTCTTGTTTTCTAAATATTTCAATGTTTCTAGAACGCTATTTAGTATTTTATCGGGTAACGTATTTCCATCAAAGCTTCCCTTACAAGATTTGGTTCTACTAAGTGCTTTCAGCTCAATTGCAATTAGTTCCGAGTGTGTTTTTCACTTCCCCCACAACGAACGGACCCCAAAGATATTAATTATCGCCCAGTTCGCGTCGATATCAGGAACAAACTTAAATAAAATCCAGTATTTTCGCCGTAAAGGAACAGTTTCGATGACGGAATATGTAATTTAAATTCTAGTTCTTTAGTTTTGCAACGAGGGCCTCCTCTCCGTAGATAAATTAAATAAATTTGGACATTTTCATCTCTCTTCATAGTCCGGTCAGTTATTTTTGTATCATTTCTGTATTTATTGACAATCGAGGCTTACCAATGCACATATTCTTTTGTTGCTTTAGGAAAGGATTATACTTATCGATGACCAAGTTATAAATATTCAGCTGCTAGACCCTACGCTCCATATTATCCGTGGTCCTTGCGATTCACTGAATGCAAACTTTTATTGCACGATGGATGGGCACTGTTAGAAAAGATTTCAGAAACGATTTTCCGCAATGGTGGAGATGGATATCTGTCATAACGATGCCGACCACCTTAAGAGCGTGAGTTTTTAACAGAGGTGAATATGCTTGAACAGTCTCTATTATACTTTGGCAGAGGACTTCTTATAAATAGCTACTTTGCTCCGTTTGTCATTTCGATCTGCTGTAACCCGTTACCTCAGTATTAACCACAAGTGTACCCTGAGGCCGTTTACTATTGTCAGTATCACTGAGTCACAAAGCTATCGTCGCAACAAATTGGAAAATTTTACGAGTGTCATACTAAGCATTAACTTCAAGAAGGGTAAAATACTTTTCCATGATGCCCCAGTTGGAAGGAAAAAACATTTCTCAACGCAATGCTGGTAAAAATCAGGAGAAAAAGAAAGGTAACGCTTGTAATTGAGCCTCCGGAATCGCTGCCAGTATGCTTCCAGGATAAAACAAGACAGTTAATGCTTTTTTTTTTTTTTTTTTTTTTTTTTTTTTTTTTTTTTGCTGTCGTCAGTCTTTAGACTGGTTTGATGCAATCCTCCATCCCTTCCTATCCTGTGCTAACCTTTTCGTTTATATTCTAATCTCTGTATACCTCTACAGTCCTTACCTTCAACTGTTCCCTCCACTAACAAATTAACCAATCCAGCATGTCTCAAAATATGACCTAAAAGCCTGTCTCTTCTTCCTGTAAGCTTCTTCCATAAACTTCTTTTCTCACCCATCACTTCCAAAACTCGTTCATTTCTTACTTTGTCTGTCCACCTAATTTTTAGCATTCTTCTGTAGCACCACATTTCAAATGCTTCAATTTTCTTTATTTCCGGTATTCCTAAAGTCCATGTTTCGCTACCATAAAGTGCAGTGCTCCACACAAAGAGTTTAAAAAAGTTCTTTCTAATTCCTAGATCAATATTTGAAACTAAAAGGTTTCTCTTTTTCATGAAGGCTCTTTTTGCTAGTGCTACCCTTACACCCCAGTTAATGCTTACCGTTGATTTAATGCGCATATGATGTGTCAGGACACAATGACAATGCAACGGTCATTCAAGGTTACTGAGGTTAGTGCACGAATGCAAACCGAACGTGGTGGGTGAGCGGTAACGTTCTGGCCTCGCATTCGCGAGGACGCGGGTTCGAGTTTCTGTCCATCCATCCATATTTGGGTTTTGCATGGTTTCCCCAAATCACTCCAGGCGAATGCCAAGATGGTTCCATCAAAAGGCCATGGCAGAATTCCTTCCAGTTCCTTGTTTCCCCACATTCCCGCCTCTAATGACCTCGACGTCGACGTGGCGTAGCAAAAAAACCGAAGACGAATAAGCATGATAACGTTGTGAAAAGCAGTAGATTCATAACTGCAGGACATCCGCAAATTGTACCGAGCGTTGGGCGTTGTCATAGACCGTTTAGAGCTAAAGAAGAAATTCTACGAGAAGACATAAGAGAATGGACACGCAAACCTTGCGGAGAGCCGCTGCAAAACTGTGCCTTCTGTAAATAACATTAATCGATTTGAATACTGGGATATTTAACAAATAACACATAATTAGATTTGTTGGATGTGTGAACAAACCATTTCAGCGCCAAAACAGGCAATCATGTTAGCTTTAAACCTAATTAGTATGGTTTTATGGTCATAATTACCACGACCGCCCTCGAAGAACTTTATCAGAAATTAATACTGCCACACTAATTGGTGGTAACGGCGTGTTTTTGGATTATTCTGGCCAATTTGACATCATTCAACACTTACAAGCCGTCAGGTTAGATAATTTTTAATTAATATAGTTAATTATGTAACCACCAACAAACGAAGGTATAGTTACGAACTCAAAAATGAAAATGCCTTATTCTATTCAAATACCAACGAATTTTTGCCACTTCTTGAATCACTTTTTTCTGAACACTTATATTACATCCAGACAAATTTCCTAACTCATTTAACAAATCATTATACGTAGCTTCCTGACAGCGAAGCAAATACTCGCGTCATGCGACATTATCTACGCGAACACATAATAACCAGCCCATCTGTTGCGAACGAAAGATACTACCATACAATTCTTATAGACAATAAACCAATACTGCCCCGATTATAATACAAACCACTATCTTTGGAAACCCGGAAATATTACAACAGGTTACAGACATTTAAATACTATTATTTAAGGTCAGAAATGAAAATAATCAATAATAATAAAATAATATTAATACTAAAAATGATTTTTTTTGTTATGGCTTTATGCCTCGTCGACGTTGAGATCATTAGAGGCGGGATGGGACTGGGAAAAGGAACGAGAAGGAATTCGACCATGGCCTTTTGAAGGAAGCATCCCGGCATTCGCCTGGAGTGATTTGGGAAACCATGGAAAACCCAAATCTGGATGCCCGGACGGGGATTCCAACCGCCGTCCTCCCGAATGCGAGGCCAGAGCGTTAACCACTCACCCACTACGCTGGGTATTGGAGGTTGTGATAATGTTACAATCAGCTGCTGTCAACGTGAGAATTTTGCCGCAAATAGAAGTAAATTATTTGGAAAAACTGGTTTGCACAGTTGTTGATCAAAATGGCGGCCTAATTCCCCACAGATCTGCAATCTCTGAACGTAACAGGACTCCTAGCGGATTGAATCAGAC
Source organism: Vandiemenella viatica (assembly GCA_031002005.1). NCBI lineage: Eukaryota > Metazoa > Arthropoda > Insecta > Orthoptera > Morabidae > Vandiemenella > Vandiemenella viatica. The sequence continues at coordinate 82,969,792 of CM061921.1, forward strand.
TTCATTTCGACGTTCAGATTATGTTACGTAGAAACATGACACCTGCAATATTGTACAATGAAACCACACTCATAATGATTTCTTTGCAAGTTAGTCTGCTAGAAGCAGAAATTCTGACGGGATGTGTTTATGTCGCGTATGCCATTCACTTCTAGCAATTTCTTTTCTCAGTTTCAAATAGTGCAGTTTGCTGTTAATTTCTGCTTCGCCATGACAATAAACATTTCTCACGGACAGACATCGCACCTCTAATCAGTTATCTACAGCTGTATGTTACTTTCCTTTACGTCAGCAACCACAAAAATCTTCAGATTTCCTGATAGAAAAATTATACCCATTGTATACAAATAAATATTCTTATCAATTTTCGCAGTTTTTCCTTACTACGCCAGTAACCTTAGGAAAACCGTAATTAAATTACTGGGTTTTTCCATATGGTACCGCAAAGTAGGAGAAAAGAAATCATCCCTTACGTTTACTATTTGTTTAAGAAATTGATTCATATATTAGGTGTACTTGTATACGCGAACAGTGTTGCTGGCACGAGCTACTTTGAAGATACGTCTCGGCACTGTTGAAATTCCTATAAATCTATATATCTCGTATATACGTTTATTCTTCATACAAATCCACATTTTTTATCCGATTCCGATAAAATTTTGCACACTTATCCTTTGAAACAAGGATAAAAATACTGTCTACATTTGGTTGAAAAATTATCTGTATAAATAATACATGTTGTCTTATAATTTCGAAACATTACTTAATGGCGATAGACAGATGCGTTGGATGTTGAAGTCTCTGTACTGCGTTCCCATGTAGCGGTCAGGTAGCTCAGTGGTTAAAGCATTTGCTTACTGATGTTTGGGTCGTGGTCTCCGGTTCAAATCTCCGTGGAGGCTAAGATTTTTAAAAATTGTTTATGATCGTAAGAGTCACGTCTGGGCCGTCGGTTATTCGGATTGAATGTTAAACTGTAGATACAGTATCACAAAGTTAGGGGTGCAATACGAGGCAAATCGTAGGTAGTCTTGCAATGCTGTAGGTGTACTGATTAGCAGTCAGTGTGTGTGTATGTGTGTGTGTGATCTGCAGTAATAACAACCGAGCGTGGCGGTGTAACGGTTAACGTTCTCGCTTTGCATTCGGGAGGACGGCGGTTCGAATCCCCGTCCGGGCACCCAGATTTGGGTTTTCCATGGTTTCCCAAATCACTCCAGGCAAATGCCGGGATGCTTCCTTCAAAAGGCCATGGCCGAATTCCTTCCCATTCCTTGCCCACATCCTTTCCCGTCTCTAAAGACCTCGCTGTTGAGAGACGTAATGCAGTTTTTTTTAAAAAAAATGCCGTAATAATACTATAAATGCTGAAGTAAGTCTCTGTCTTTTGTCACGTTTCTACGACTAAATGCCTATACCGATTTTAACAAGATAATCTGTAGGGAGGGCACAGGACATTTTTTTTCGGTATGATAACAGTTGTAGTCTCGAAATTTTGAGAACTTATCGAATGGTGATGGAGAGACGGATGTGTGTGTTAGTCTGTAATGTTACGTCGCTTGCTCAAGCTATGCTTCTCGCGCATTATGTTAGTGTATAATTTGTTAGTAAATTTCGTTTTGCGAAAAAACGTATTATTTAGTACACATGTCGATTTTCTCTGTCCTATTACTTTGTGTCTGCTTAAATGTTTCTGACACCAGTTTATTTTGCCTTGCGGGCATAAACTGGCCTAAGTTGTAGCTCTAGCAGAGCACGAGCAGCTAAAGTTATTAGAACCCAAGAATCGGATGCTCATGCTGAAGAAAGAAGAAAAGACCAAGCTGAAATAAAGCTGTCCTTAGTTAACACCCCCCCCCCCAATTCCTCACCTTCGTTTGTTTTTAAATATGTTGGAAATTGAGTCTCTTCAAGACACATGTTCGATGGTAGAATGATATAGTGATGGCTTTCCGGTCGTATTATGCCGACTCGGTGTTGTTTGGGACCAATCCTTCGCTACCAACAACTTTCTACATTCATTTCTGGTAAGAAATTCATAATCCACGCGGACGATGTCGCGGGTATCAGCTAATAATTTAATAAAGATTGGTACTTTAGCTAAAGGATTTCGTAAGTTCAAGTTAGAAAATGTACAAATGCAATTAGTTGGTTATTTCACATTTGATGCATCTGGTGTAGGAAATAAAATCAAACTCGCTTGGAAAATAGCGGGGTACATTATGCTCCACAACATAACAGACATAACGAAAGAACATAAAGTGAATGAAGAAGCGATAATATTTTACAACTAATGAGTAAGAAGCAAGAAAATTTTGAGTTTTCCGTTGATGTGAGCGCGGAACCAAAGAATGGGTTCCTGTATTTCCAAGCAAGTTTGTAGAAAATATATCTTCTTCTTTCGTTTAGCTTTGTGTAAGCTAGATGCATATTTTTACCTTTTTAAATGATTAATATGGTTGCTAATTTCTGTACTTGATCAGTAGAAATTTTGTTTTTAATGCAATTTAATATTTGCAATTTCACTTTCCAAATGTCTTAAGGTTTGCAGAATCCAAGGGAGTGTTATTATAGTCTCTAATAGTTCGTCCAGGAAATTTTATTTTTGAATGTCGAAGGTGCCATAGGTGCTATCCGTTGTTATACTTAATACTCAGCTACTGAAATAAAACGTGTCTGTCATCATAGTTTGAAACATGCATTGAGTAAATGGATATTAACTCTACGGTTGTTCCAGCTTAGTACATGTAGTGAAGGAACATTCGAAGAATAAATTATAACATTGTAAAATGAAATAATTGACATTAAAAATGGTCCTCAGGTAATATTTAATAATAGGGGCGATGTTTGTGATAAAAGTGGAATTGGCAATCCACTGTTAAGTGTTACTAAGCCAAAGGGAATGCGTCCTCTATTACTGTAGATTCACTGCATGTCAGTCAGTTAAAGGCATATAACTCGTAAATGCAATAAGTTAAACAGTTCCAATCTGCGCGTGTCTTGTGTTCGGATGATCCAAATTTGGGAGCGTCCATAAACTATGTAGCTCCGTCTAAGGGGGGCAGGGTTAGCTGGAAAGCTACGCTGGGCTACGTGGGGGGAGGGGGGGGTTTCCAAGCCAAGCCACGTAGCTTCTTATTCATATTATTTGTCATAGTTAAAATAAGGTATAGAACACACAATAGCATGTGTAAATATATTTCCGTCATTTAACTATCTCCGTATGTAATTACGATAGTCTGACAAGATCATCTCGATTCAATAGGGAAAAAAGCTACGTGCCACGTGGTGGGGGAGGGGGGGGAGTAGAGGAAAAACCACGTCGAGCAACTTGGGGGGAGGGGGTTCAAATGAGGCCAAAATGGAGCTACGCGGTTTATAGACGCTTCCTTTGGATGATTCCAATTCTTGCAATCTTTTTCTATGGAGTTTCCGTAGAAGGGGATTCAAAAAGAAAATTTTTTCCACTCCATCGGGAGAATTATACATGTTTACAGATTATTAGGTAGAGTACATATATATATATATATATATATTTTTCACGAAAAAACCCCTGATTGGCGACGATATTTTCGATTCTAGTCCATTTTATTTACGATATTGAAATACGATGAGAACCTGAAATTTGACTAAAATAACTGTACTGATACAAGCAATACTAAAAATACTAACATCTAAAATTTTGTAAGTAACTAACAAAACAAGGAAACGTTTTATTTTGAGGTTGTGTTATTAATTCAAAGTGTATTGCATCGTAACTATAAGACATGGAGTGGATTCTGCTATCTGACTTGAAAATATGTCAAATTGACTGCAGGTAATAAACATCGTATCTCATAAGGTTATTAGAGCACAGAAACCCGAAATGTGCGAGACTCACAGCATACTTGTCTGGTTTTATCTTAATACACAATAAAAAAACATATTTCTTTATACCATGTATTTTTTTTTTACAGTAATAAACGCTCTGAAACCAGAAATCATTTCCAGAAAAAGTATGAATGCTCTCATTTCGTTTTTGTGGCAAAAAGTTAGTCCAAACTCATATTAAGAGTTCTAAAAACTAGAAACCAAATTTTATTGAGGTTTCCAGTGAACCAAAAGATACAATTTACAGAACACTTAAGAGCGTGAACGCAGTACGACATTGGGCCTTACAGTGTTGGCAGGTACTAATTTTCAGTTGTGGGTATAGAGACTGAAGCTGTTTTATTATAGCCTATATACTCTAACAGTGAGTGACGTACGGAAAGAATGGTTGTTATGTATGACAAAAAGTGCTACACGTAAAACGGAAATATCAGCACAGAAGCAGAAGAAATTGGCTGACGAGAAAGCTGTATCTATTAGGAAAAAATCGGTTATGGGTAATGCATATAGTTTCTTATCATACTACGCTTTGTAAATTGTCTATAAACTAAAGCAAGGTTTAATCTTTCAGAAATTACTGCCACTGAAGTAACGAACAGGTGATATACCACTCAAATTTTGTAGATGGATCAAACATTTCATATCAGTTCATTGCCATTTCGTTATGAGAGACAGGGAAGCTTTAATAAAATATAGTTGCAAGTTATACACATAGCAGCACGTTATACATATAGCAAACTTCATGCATATAGCAGCACGTCATGCATATAGCTGCACGTCATACATATAGCTGCACGTTATACATATAGCACATGTCATGCATAGCACAGGAAGTGTTAAAGTTCTTCGTAGATGACGCGCTAATTTTGTAAGATGGAGAAGTTCTCGAATAAAAGTGAAAAAAAATCTAACGACATTCAAATAATATCTGCTCGTAGCGTGATTGTTGGCCACTGGAGTTTATCTGTAAAAGCGGAGCGAAGTTAACTACTAGACAAAGGACGCGGTAGTTCGCGAAAACTGCATTTGAAATGCGCATTCTCGAGTAAACACTGGGCCGTAACGCTTGACAGTAAAATGGAATGAAATGCAGTAGGAGGGATAGCTAAGAGCGTATTTCGTTTTATAGGGGACGTTTTAAACAAACGCAACCAGAGGATGGTCGAAGCAGCGTAGAGAACTGTTAAAATACTGCGGTGACGTCTGGGAAAAGCATCTGAAGGGGACGATCGAAAATGCTGAAAGAAAACCTCTCAAAGACAAGTACTTGGTCTACTGCTGCCTACTTCAGTCCTACAATGGTGTTTCGTACCTGATCAACAGGCTGGTGTGGGGAAGTCACACGGAGAGAGTAAGAAACAAGGGGAAATTTATCCACGTCTTTTATCACTGAATACTGTGAAATGCAGTCAGAAAAATCATATGTTTAACAGATTCTCTCTTTACATTGGCGATAAGAAAATAAGAAGGTCTGAGAGAAACTATATTTCAATAGTACCAACGTCTGCTGCTCCCTTGCACGTGATTCACGGATTATCTATTTCAATTGCCACTTAAAAACAGCAGTTAGAAATCTAGAGAATAGGCGAATGGTGGATTCCGGAATTAAAGTAAGCATTTAAGGTTTCAGGTAGGTATTTTTTTTCCTTCTCTTTATATTTCTGCGTTGCTGGCCACCTGGCTCAGACGTTAGAATGACTGGACGATCGTTATTCCCAGTCCTACATCCAGTGAATACCCAGCAGTTTCTTCTTCGGGAAGGTGATCAGAGCGAGGTGCTTGTCACTACCTCTCCACCCTAGTACCGAAGGGCTATTTTGGAATTCGGCGTTCTGCATCCGAGAAACTAATGCCTATGGTCCACTGCGACCTGTAGTCAACAACAAATAAACGGGTTTTAATACGCTGCCAGGAGGCATCCAAACGTGATGAGAGTAACGAGTGGCCACTTAGTTTACTCCATGTTTAAATTTATATACACTGATCAGCCAGAACATTATGACCACCTACCTACTAGCCGGTATGTCCACCTTTGGCATGGATAACAGCGGCGACGCGTCTTGGCATGGAAAAACTAAGGCCTTGGTAGTTTGTTGGCACCACGTCTGCACTACTTACTAGTTACCTAATTCCCGTAAATTCCGGCGATGAACTCTGATGCCACGTTCAGTCACATCCCAGATGTGTTCGATCGGGTACAGATCTGGCGAGATGGGGGCGAGCATATCAATTGCAAAACGCCACTGTGTTCCTAGAACCACTCCATCACGTTCCTGGCCTTGTGATATGGCGCATTGTCTTGCTGAAAACTGCCACTAGCGTTGGGAAATATGGTCGTCATGAAGGGGTGTACGTGGCCCGCAACCAGTGTACGATACTTATTGGCCGTCATGGTGCCTTGCACGAGCTCCACTGGAACCACGGATGCCCACGCGAATGTTCCCCAGAGCATAAAGCCGCGTACTCACTAGCGAGATGTAACTGTAACCGTTGCACGTTACTGTTACCAAATACGATAATGTATACGTGGCTCAAGAGCCTGCCGCGAGCGGAACGTGTTGCATTCGCAGCGAGCCGGCAAGAAACACGTCCACATTCTGTAACTGTAACTGTTGCACGTCACTGGTACAGTGAAACATAGTGTGTACGTGGCTCGCGAGCCTGCCGCGAGCGGAACGTGTTGTATTCGCAGCGAGCCGACGATTGTCGGTTTTTACTGCGGATTAAAGTGCGCTTGCAGTGCGTTCGTGGACTTCGAGAGTGAAGGTTGTTGCACGCTGCGAACCTACAAGTATCCTCAAGCGTCATGATTGAATGGACAGAAAATAAAAGTCCTCAGTTGATTGATTCCTACAACGAAAGCAGTGTCATATAGAACCCCAAGGACAAGGATTACTACAAAAAACATTTAAAAGGAGACGCCTGGGCCAGAATCGGAGGTATTATGAATTAAACCGGGGAAGTATATCAGCAAAAAATTATTAATTTATTGGCTTCGTACAGAAGGGAGCGAATGGAAATGAATAAATCATCCGGAACAGGAAAAGATAAATAATTATGTACATCGGTTTATTAATTTATTTATTACTTATTACATTTACATCTATCTTTTTTTAATCATTTATATATGGTGACCTTGAATTAGTAATCGATAGTTAATGGTGTATATGTACTCATGAAACTGAACAATTTTGCAAACTAAATAATCCATAAAATAAATAAAATTATTTCAATTATCATTATTGATCATTAATAAACAAAATATTTTATTTGTAATTGGAAGACCTCAATGGTAACTCAAATACTGACAGTGGCGCTGCATTACGTGAACCATTCAATAAAAAGCGAAAACCAGATCCCAAATTACAAATGCTGAAAGAGGCTTTCGGAATACTGAAAAATGCGGCAGATAAACCGGAACAGGATACGGAACTACGGTCTTTCTTTGATTTCATAGAGGAAAAAATGAAAAACTATACCAGGGAAGCATAAAATGCAATTTAACATGAAATATTTCAGATAATTATGAGTGCTGATCAAGGATATTACAACTCCATACAAAATTATGGTTATTACTCTACTCCATAAGCTCCACACCCTTCATCTTCTTCCTCCACTATAAATCGAGATATTGCTCGCCCTTCCACTTCTTCCCCAAATCAAAATCAATGCCATACTCTCCGTACCACAACAATAGCGAGTATTCATCACATATGAGTTTAGAAAATTATGTATGAATTTTTTGAAATAAATTTAAAATTTTATTATTTTTGAATAAAGGATTCTTTCAATGCTCCTATCAGCGCCTGGCATACTTCAGGGGCAATTGAGCTTATGGCTTGTTTGGAAATGCGAAACATAGCGGAGCTCCAAACGAAAACAGCGGATAGAGTCGGCTTGTCGTTACGGTTACAGTGAGCGTACACACAAGAACCTCGTTACTGTATCCGTTCGGTTACAGTTCGATAGTGAGTACGCTCAGTGAGGTGGCTCGGTGTTCGTCGCGAGCGAAGTTCGTTTCACGCGTCCACACTAGAACGTGGTTACTGTATCTGTTCGGTTACAGTTACAGCTCGCTAGTGAGTTCCCGGCTTAATTGAGCCGCCGCCTGCTTGGCTCCGTCCCGCAGTACAGGTGTGAAGAAGCAGTTCCCCTGGAAAACGATGGATTCGCACTCTCCCATCGGCCGATGAAGATGGTATCGGGATTCATCAGACCATGCAACGCTCTGTCACTGCGCCAACGTCCAGAGATGATGGTCACGTGCCCATTTCATAGTTGCCGATGTCGTGGTGTTAACATTGGCACATGAATGGGTCGTCGGCTGTGGAGGCCCATCGTTAGGAGTGTTCGGTGCACTGTGTGTTCAGACACACTTGTACTCTGCGCAGCATTAAAGACTGATGTTAGTTCCGCCACAGTTCACCTCCTGTCCTGTTTTGCCAGTCTGCTCAACATACGACGGCCGACATCTGTAATGAGGGGTGGTCGCCAAACCTCTCGTCGTTTGGACGTGGTTTCAGCTTGGTTTCGCCACTTGTTGAAGACACTCACCACAGCACTACACGAACACCCGACAAGTCGTGCTGCTTCAGAAATGCTCGTGCCGAGCCTCCGGGCCATCACAATCTGTCCTTGGTCAAACTCAGATAGATGGCGCGCCTTCCCCATTCCATAGACGGATAGCACGCTCACTGATACTACATGCACCGTGCGTGTGTCTGACTAGCAGTCATTCCTCGTCAGATGACGCTACTACCACCTAGTCGGGCTTATATCGATAGTAGGTAGGTAGTCATAATATTCTGACTGATCAGTGTACAATTGATTCATAAATGTCGTAAGCACGGTCTTTTATGGTTGCTACATCAAGGGAAACGACAAAATGTTTGAAACCAGCATTACGAACTTGCATCATCTGACCAATGGATCGGTTGAACAGTTCTTAAACTCAAAATTCTAATTCAATTCAGATGGATAACTAAGTGTGTGAACGAAGTCATTGAAATGAAATCTTCACGGGTTTTGTGTCGAATAACGTGGAAAAACGAGTTTCCCTTACGTCGCGTGTGAACGTTGTGCAAACAGGACCGCAATATTAGTCCTGGACGTCGAGGCGTATATACAGCATTAAGCTCTAACGTTTTCCTCCCTCTATAGCACTGGGAAAAAGGTTAAAAATAAAAAATGTTAAAAAATCAAACCATAAGGCTCAAAAGAAATGAAAATACGGAAGTGAAAGATGTACATTTCGAATAGTAAAACAGAGGGTGATGCCGAAATGACAAGCACTTCTATCCTGAATTTCTGAGTTCAAGGGCTCAGTGAGTACAAATGAGCTTCAGACTGTGGCTTACAATCGAATTCGCCTCAAGAGCCGTGATGTTTTATTTTTTTATTTTACATTTCATTTCCTGATTGGACGTAGCTTCCTGCCTTGTTATTTAAAGTAGGGCATTAATTTCTACATTTTTTAATAAAAAATCCCTTTTCTCTTTCTGTAGTTAATAGATCTGGATAATACAGTATTTTAAAGAATTTAACGGCTGTAAAGCGTTCTACCAATTAATCTACTATTCTACTAATGAATTATCTATTCGCGATTGTTTCTACCTATCACTTCCCATCTCGAAACAGTTGTTTCTGCACCACTGCTGACGTGTGTTGACACCAATGCCACCGAACGCGGTGGGTGAGTGGTTAGCGTTCTGGCCTCGCATTCGGTAGGGCAACGGTTTGAATCCCCGTCCGAGCATCCAGATTTGGGTTTTCCATGGTTTCCCCAATTCATCAGGGGAATGCCGCATTGCTTCTTTCAAAAAGGACATGGCAGAATTCCTTCCCGTTTCTTGTCCCCAGTCCCATTCCGCCTCTCGACGTGGACGAGGCGTAAAGCCCTTAGTAAAAAAAAAAAAAAAAAAAAAAAGACACCAAGGCCATCTCTGCTGATGCCGCATGGCGACTGACCTCCTAGCGCCGTATGACAGCTTCAGGCTCCATTTAAGAATCTCGTCCTTCTCCGGCATTGTCCTTGGAACCTCCCCTTGAGTTTCCTCCTTGGAACCAGAGCACGAATACGCCTGTATACCCCCGAACGGATCGCTCCAATCCAAACTATGGTAATTTAACGTGTCTCCGTCCACTGCGAGCGCTTGAGTCTCGTGAACCTACGTGGCATCTACGAGATCCGAGATTGTTTGGATTCGTTCACTTGAATAAGCGATTCGCTCAAAGGATATTAACAAATTGATTGTTCTTGTTGAAGAAAGAGTCCCCTTTGAGGGATCAAAAATTATCCCAATACCATGAGAGCAATTTTGAAATGAGAGCGTTGGAAGAAATTTGTAGTTGAAATGAATTTACCGGATAATTAATTATATTATTTATGCATTTATTTAAACAAAATGCCATACTGCTTTTTTATTTACCTAGTATAAGTATGTATAGTATTATATTAAACGTTTATGTTTGTTGTTTCTAATAAAATTAGATCTATACGTGCTGCATATCCATTTCACTACTACAGTTGGTATCTGCTGTCCCACTGACCTTTTCGTAGGGTGTCCTTAACTTGCAGATATTGTTTAATGGAAAGTTTATTGTGGTCTTGTTGAAATTAAAAGTGTATAATAACTTGGTTGCTAATTAATTTAAGAACAGAGGCCGATGTAGATTTTTTTTAACAAAAAGAACAGAGGCCGATGTAGTCCTATGTAGGAATGACGTGGTCAGTTCGGTGCTATACAGTTGTCTGACTGTGTCAGCATCCTCTGCAGTATTCAATACTTTACAGCTATTGTTCAGCCGCTGAATCTATCGCGAAATCTTCTCCAACCAATGCGACCTCGTTATGAAATTGCCAACGATATTACGCGACATCATCATCAGCGGTTCATGTAAAGGCATTCACCGGAGGTTAGCTCTTGCCTTCAGGCGTATGCAGTTAGAAAATTTTCTTTAGTAGATAACGGAGTCAGGGACTGAAGTAAACTGCCAAGGGCAATATTGAACACATTGAAAGGTTTAAAAACTAAAATTCATAAAGGGAGAAATTAGGTGGGTCATGAAATGCAGTGAAAGAATTTGGATAGTCATATAATTTCAAAGTGGATGTGTAGAAATGTGTCCACCTGGATGTGTGCCCATTCGCAACTGAATTACCCAGCGTGATGGGTGAGTGGTAACGCTCTGGCCTCGCTTTCGGGAGGATGCGGGTTTGAATCGTAGTCCGGCAATCCAGGTTTCAGTTTTCCATCGTTTCCCGAAATCACTTTAGACGAATTCGGGGATGGTACTTTCGAAAGGCTATGGTCGAATTTCTTCTCGTTCCTTGCCCCAATCTTATTCCGCCGACGAGTAACAAAGCCGTAAGAAGAAACAATGGATTAAAATTAAACCTATCACCCTTTTGGATCGCGAGGGCAAAGGATCATAGAGATGTTGAGAAAGAAACAAAAAACTATGAGTCACTATGAGTATCTAGGTCTTGTCAACTCAAAATCCATCCCAATATTAGCAAGGCATTAGGTGCACCTTCAGTTTGATTTTAGAGCTATATTTCTGTTCAGTGTTTCCTGTTACTGTGAATTACAATGACACCTAAAATGATTGTAAAAAGTGGAATTATTCATGGACATTAATCTAGGCAAATAATACAACTTGGTCTCTGAATGGATGAAATAAATTATTTTCAGGCAAAATGCGAGTTTACTCTATAACACCAAATTTACGAATGAAATATTTATGATGAAGGACTAAAATTAATGACGTAATAAATCTGAGTGGTGCATCCGACATGCAAATATTCCTAGGTCCTTCTTCTTTACCACCTTTTCCCAGAATTTCAGTGTCGACTGGCTTTGATGAGCTTTGCTCATCGTTGGAATGGTCTAATTTGGAGCGTTGGTTTTTCGGTCGCATGCCCTTAGCATTTTATACTTACTACCAGGTCGTACTACGTACTAATAGAGGAAGTGTAGTGTTGCCATCTATATGCGAAATGTGTAACTATATTTGTCTGTGACAAGTGTATTTTTTGTTTCTGAAATATGTTGTTTATGAGGAGATTGGGGACCGTCCCGGCATTCGCATGCGGAAAACAGCCTAAAAACCGCAGTCAGGGCGGCCCTGGGCTCGTGCCCGGCCCCGTTGTACCTCCCCTACCCAGTGGGTGGCGCCTCAGCGTACTGAGCCACATATTCCAAGGACATTTTTAATAATAATGTGAAACAATCTTGTATTCTGTTACTAAATAGATGCAGATTTTCTAATACATTTTTACATTTCTTATTGAGAGTAACAATTTCATCTACCTGAGTTAACAAATTTAGTTGTGAAACTAGCTGTGCAACTTTCTTCCTCAACACTCCATAAAAAAATCAATGAGAGTTAAGGGAACCATCATCATGACCATTGCCCCTGTTTAGGAAGCGAGCTAACTTCGAAACAAATGTAAGATAAAATACCCTTATCTCTACAACCGTTTGGTATTCGGAATATACAAACCCTCTTGGAAGAAATTCCCAGGTATACTGTAGAACAAAGCACGTGAAAGAACGAGCTGTTATAGGCACTTCTCACATTAAATATGTGTATTCAGGAAATTAAATTTTAAAGAGCGCAGAATAGATACAACAAAGTTGTACGCTGAATCAGATAACTGGAGGTGGATGGGCTCAGGTATAGAGGGAGGAGCTGTAGCGCTGGAGACAAAAGACGCCTCGAGGGCCAGGAACCGGATGCAGTTTGATGCTTCGCTCTTTGCAGGAGCCGTTTGCCAATTGTTCACGACGTCACTGAGATCGTCGAGTCGAAAATTACCGTGCCAGACAACAGCAGACCTGACCTCCAAGTAGCAGTACTACCGCCACAACATAAAAAAAACAATGATTATGTCGTTTATCGGAAAACACTTTCACGTCCTCAATCTAGGAATTTAAATATTCAAACTAGAATTTTAAACATTTTCGTATTGCCTTTCTGTGTAGAATGATTATTTATCAACTCAGTTTTTACTAGGGTCGTTTAATATACAGGGTGTTTCAAAAATGACCGGTATATTTGAAAAATCAATAAAAACTAAACGGGCAGCGATAGAAATACACCGTTTGTTACAATATACTTGGGACAACAGTAAATTTTCAGGCACACATACTTTCGAAATTAGTTACAATTTTCAACAACAGATGGTGCTGCAGTCTGGAAAAATGTAAAGTACGATTATTCTAAGGAACAAATCATTTTTTCACAGCAAACTTACAATCTGTGAACAGCACACTCTTACAGCAGAAAGGAGACTTACAGACTGCGTTTACTTCTATATCTTTCAAATTGCCTGCGCGCCATCTGTTGTCGAAAATTGTAACTAATTTCGAAAGTTTGTCTGCCTGAAAATTTACTGTTGTCCCAAGCATATTGCAACAAACGGTGTATTTCTATCGCTGCCCGTTTTTCAAATATACCGGTCATTTTTGAAACACCCGGTAACTGCCTTCTGCATATGACGAAATAACTTGAAAAATAAGTTTGTGAAGAAGATATTATAATCAAACAAAAGCACTCTTTCTGGGAGGGAAATCTATGATTTTAGAAAAGTTATCAATAGAGAATTTTTCTCGAAAGAAAACATATACACGGAATAGTCAACTAATAACAGTAATTTGACCTATATTTAAGTACTCAAACATTAATTGGACGATATAAATATGAGTCGATGTCTATAAAACAGCTCAAGAACTATTATGATATATATGCAACCAATACAGTTATCCGTAACATGATTGAAGTACGTTATACTTTTTGCATTTTTTGTTCTTAAGGACGTAATTAAGAGTTTAAAGTGGTAGGTACAGCTAACACATACAAATATATGTAGTAATTGAAATTTCATTTTCTCCAAATCTATTTAAATGTGAGGGTTCACATTTCGTAGCTCCTTAGAACTGTTATAGTTATTATATAAAAATTGATTTTTAAAATAAAAATATTATTTAACAATATCTTAACGTACCATCCAAACTGACAGTTAAAAATATGCCGTAATTAAGGCCTTTAATGATAGAAAGCATAATACTAAACATTTTACAGAAATCTTTTTTTAATCTTGTAAACTAATATCCAGGCAATTAGTTATAACAATAACATTAAATTTGTTGTTAATAAAAAAAATATTTCAAGAAATTAAAAATTCTTGCTTTTTTTTGCTTATAGGCATATTTTCCGTTTGTGAAAAGCTGCATAAACAGTAATGGCAGGGACTGTAGTAATTAGTATGTAGAACATGTCCTGCAAATTTGAAAAAGACCTATGCATGTGGAAAAAGTTATCTTTAAAATAAATTGATGAATTGCTAAATATTTTTTAATAAAAATCCGTCTTCTAACAACTGTTTTTTATGAAAGACGGATTTTTATTCAAAAATATTTATGCAACAACTGCGGAACATGCCAACAACAAAGTTGCTGTGATGAATTGCTGTTTTGAGATATATAAGGTTAAAGATTTGGATTACCTTGAAGTACAGTAAGATTTAAGTGGCTGTCAATCGTGCAGAACTTTGCTTAATTACGCATAATCCTCGTACTGTCAAAGATATTTAAATAATTTTTTCAGCATCATGAAGTCAAAAGTGAAAACTATTTTTGTGAATCAAAAGAATAAAAAAATCTTTTTTTTGAAACCTGATAACTGTACCTACCCCCTTAATATCAATGGGAAGTTTATAGACTGATGGAAGTGGTATACTCAATGTTGAAATTATGCAAAATAAAATGTCGTTAGAATGCAACTTTTAATTTAAACTGTGATCAGCAGGTTAAGTGTGCGAAGGACGATGTATTCCATACTGGAAATCACTTAACGATGAAAAAATCGACGATACATGATTTCATTTGACAATTCTTGCTGGTCAGTGTATTGAATTTACAGCATGGGATCTAAGAGAAACCATACAGATCACAATAACACCATTGATACTGAAGACACAATGAATAAGTGTACGTTCCACTTATCATAAGGATTAGGCTTTGCAGTTATTTAGATGAAAGGAATTCATATGAGACCCAAATAGAATATTAGAACGGTTGATGTGGTTAATGTGGTAATGCGATCACGATGTATCGGAAGCGTTGTTGTACGAATACACTGAGAGTTTCCTCAGGTTTCAGTCATAAGCGATTTTGAATCAGAGTGCTGACTTTACCAGCATAGTGATAGATATAGCAACAGATGTCACAGTGAACTGAACACTGAGCTAAATACTGAACTACTAATACTTTGGAAAGCACAATACATGGAACTTGAAACGCGGAATATTGATTAAAAAACTATTTTGTTGAAAAAGAAGTAAATTAAACAAAGTAAGTATACAATAGGAAAGCTCAGTGATGAGAAAGCACCATAACAACAAAAGTATTAGATATATAATTGTGACAGATAAAAAAAAAAATCAGTAAACTCTAGAAATAATTAAACGTGCTCTTTAGCTGTTTAAACACAAATCTCACTTAACAGATGGAAGGGTAGTAAACAAAAAAAGTTGGGAAATGATTAGTAAACTCTCATTTACGGTAGAAAATTGAAATATCGGTTTCAGGAACTATATATATAAAAGGAGCTAGAAATAAAGTAAGATGTCAATACATCAGTACCTAAGGTAAAATCACAGAATTAGAGGTATTACTGTATCAATGGCCAACAATATTATTTTATGAAACACCACTATAACTGCAGGTACGATAATTTCAAACAAACAACCAAATAAGGAAAATTCAAATGATTTTGGATGTAATTAGAGAACATATTAAACTGAAATTTTCCCAAAGCGCCTAATAATAGAAGTGAAATTAAAACTGAAAATGATTTTTAGTTAATTGTTGTTGTTGAGTGATTTCTATACTGTGTGTTAAGTCATCTGATTAGTCATATTTTAGAACTGGAACATTCAAATGTTGCGAAATTTTATGACGTCCATATTAGCGATTCAAAGCCCTTATAATTTTCCATGCGTGATATTGGTTCATGAGTTAAATTTAAACTTAAGCATCAAACTCAACGAAATTTTAATCCTAAGAGAGAATTACAATTTTTTGTAGCAACTGGCATCAGGTGACTATAATTTAAAGATGATCAGGATCCGGTTTTAGCCAATGGCGGAAACATAATATTTGTTTCTAAAAATCTTATTGTCTTTCTATTGCAGTTAACAAACACAAAAGTAAAGCTAAAGAACTGCAAAGTATTTGGAATTTTTTGTGTATTACATGAATTTAATTATAAAGACAATTCTTTTAAAATTCTTACAGCTGAAATAATAACATGTGTGTCTTATATATCCTTCTCAGCATTGGTTATTTCTTACCCTAATAATAAATATTAGGATGTCCCAGGTAGCTGGTAGCTCCCTCAACACTTCACAGTGTCTGGGGTGTATTTTCCAGGGAATAAATGACAACTGAGAACGACCTTATACTGTCAGAGACCCAATAGCCAAGGCGATATTTTCCAAATTCGTTGCCCCTGATTTGGCCATGAGACCAAGCAGAAATGTTCCCTGACGTCAGTGCTGTGCTATAAACTGAGTGGCTAGACGAAACCAATCGCAATGTGAGCCACCGTTTCCAGTAAGTCGTTGGGATAACACAGACTTTTTTCTTGCAGTTGAGATGAAATACTTTTCGCCCCACAGCCACAAGATACTTTGTTTGTCCTGCAGCCACGTGGGAGATATCTTCAGAGATTGCATATTGTTTTGTGAGCTTTGAACTTGGCCAGCGAATCAGTCGAGTTCTGTATGGACCGTCAGCCTCCAGATCCCGCCCGACGGCTATATATTTAACGATACCAAATCACAGAAGGAACTTGCTGTGGTTCAGATATTGCAGTTCCACCTCTACACCTTGCAAACCAGTAAAACCTACAGATACTTCACCATGTACTGCATATGTAATTACAGTTCATTCATTTCCTTATCCTTCGTACACGTTGTAAAATATATGTCAGAGCTGAAAAAATTTAAACAGTTCCCTTTCACATGATATTTACTCGATCAGTAACTGGAATTTTGAAAAAGCAGTTGGTTTTAAATTCAAAACCCAAACAATCTGCTTTAAATGTGTAATTTTTGTCACGTGTTTTAAAATTATGTCATTTCTAGAATAGAGTCACGCTAGCCATTCTGCCGATCAATACAATTAAGTTAATTATTCCAGATATAAGGTTTTGAGGAATTAGTACAGTAGAACTGAATCGAAAAATGTAATTGTTGTTTAAACGCAGATTTGCAGATATTATTTGTATAAAAACATTCTGACGTGTTTGTCACGGAGATTTAAAAATAATACAACGCACAAAAATGTCAGAGTTTTTTCCCAGTAGTCCATACTTAAGCTACAGAGTCCACAATATATTTCCCAGGAAACAAACCTCTTATTATGAAACACAGCACTACGGATATAGCATTTCACAACAAAAATTTCATAATAATAAAATAAATTCAAACTGCTAAAGCCGATTACTGATGATAATAACAAAGTTACGGAAGTAATTTTGGTGCTTTAGCAGCTGAGGCTTGAAGAATCAAAAGCAATATCCGGCGTCATTAAATGCGGCATCCGCTAAACCTCATCGCAGGATTCATTTTTCAGTGTCTGAATGAGAGCTAATTTCCATGCAGACAATAATGTCCGTCTCTTAACATGGGAAAGCTCATTTCACTGCAATGTTAGTAAGTAGTGTGTGTATTAAATGGCCCTTCCTTGTTATGCAAAAGTTTATTTAGTTGTTTCAATTTATATATGATATCATAGGCACAATATTGCTGGTTGTCCATAATATGGAACAAATTACCAATTGTAGTGATGAATAATTTACCCAAAACGTGAAGGAATTTATAATTAGAATTCGTAAATCGCAAAAGTAGATGGGGGGAGGAATTTAACACATACATAAGGTAATTAAAAAATAAAAGGGGTAATTAGATGACTAAGAAAATTGCTACCGGATCGTGTGCTCCATTGCTAGTAAAAAAATTAATTACATAGGCCTACTAGAAATAAACCATTTCAACGTCTCTTTATCTTCGGCTCTCGATAGCTAGGTAAACCAGCAATGAAACATCATCAACGCTTAATAGTTAGATTTTTGCTACAAAGCTCTGTGAAGTCAAAATTGTTAAATGATCTAACTGTGACCAGACTGAGTTGGTCTAGAATATTCAAATACTCGGAAGTTTGAATGCACTTGAGTATAATACTTTAAATTCTTATGAGGTACTAGACATATTGAAACTTTTTTACGCAAACATTTCCATCCTTTTTTAAGTTACTATTTCTCTTTCACAATGTAGACAGTATATAGAAATATACAATCCTTTCAAATCATCTCCAAAATTTTATTATTTTAGAATTATTTCAGGATTGCAGTAAAAATGATTTTTTCATTTTTTTCCTCAATTCATTGGACTAATTTAGCATAATTACTCATCGAATAAAATTCAGTGTTTTGAAACGAATCTTACGTCTAGGGTACCTCACATTCCTTTACATGTGAGTCAATTTTATTCATGCACTACGTTTTACACACGTCTTCGTCCACGTAGAACAGACTGAAACCTGTCGTGGTTTTCTCGTAGATTTATAAATTATAACCATAAATTTACCAGCATTTTATACGAGTTATGCAATGTACAAGCGACCAACTTGACATAATTCTGTATACAGCCCGGCGTGCAATTAAACTAAAAGTTTGACGAACGGAGGAAATCAATTTCCTTTCCAGTTGGCAGTTGACGTAGCTTTACGATTTTACGTCAGGCAGTAACCTTTCAAACTGTAGAAACTAAATCTGCTTAGGAGGATCATTTTTTGTGTGATCTCGGAACGAAACAAACTTTTTTTTTGGTTCACAGCAATATCCGAACAAATATATATATATATATATATATATATATATATATATATATATATATATATATATATATATATATTTTAAAAAAAACTTGGATTTACAGACACTTTTCAAATTTATAATAGTATAGGTTGCTCGTACAGGTCATTCGATTTTTTAGGGAAAAAAGATGAATTAGGTGGTTCTGTGTGTTGAATGCTTTCAGAGCACTGTGGAAGCTGCTGTATAGTGGAAAGCCGAGATGATTAGCTTGGAAATAATTTTATGATTTCAGCCAGTAGTTGTGTGTGGCTCAGTGAATAGCTACTGTAAGCAACAAGATAAATGAGAAAGCAGCTTTGCTTTGACACAGTACGACTAAATTAGTCGTTATTACGTTAGAAAAAAAGAGGATACAGATTTACTTATTGTTGGTGATGAATAATTTGCTGTCGTGCTGCTATATTATTACTCAATAGCTTTAAATAACGCAACGAATTTCTATGTCGGCGAATAGACTTGTATGTTGCTCGGCCGCTGATTAATGGTAGTTAGCCCCCCCCCCCCCCCTAAAATTGGGGAGTCTCCACGCGGGATGGGATTTTTTTAGGGGCTTTAAAATTTTAGGGGAATTTTTAGGGGTATTTTTAGAGACTTTTTGATTTATTTGTTGAATTTGTTTAACATTAAAATAGCATCAGGTACAGTCTCTTGTTACTAAGAATTCATACTTCTCTGTGACTAATTTTTTTTCTGATCACAAAGTAAAATATCTATGTTCTGATTAATATATTTAAAAAAAAAAAAATTGGTCACCACAGACTCAGTGTTTAGTGTTTACACTAGACGTAGAGTTATTTTGGTTACCTACGGTATATACGAGTCGTAAGACGTGGTTGTTGGAGCAAATGCAACAATGTTGCCGTTGGTGTTTACAAATTTCTGGTCGAATTATCTGTGCTGTTGTGTGTCAATATGCAATTTGTTCTTTAACAACATTGAAAACGATTGCTGATTTGCATCGAAAGGTTGGTACAAGTCAAACCCAACATAAAACGTAGCTACTCATATTTTTGGCAGCAAAAATGACATCGAGTCCGAGTAGTACCAATTGAGTAATAAAACATGGTGGAATACATCCATCTCAGTTAATTTTTATTCAGATGATGATTGTGATGTAGCTGGCTTTAACGTTTTTAAAACATTTCAGAGTTTGGCCTAGTATTAATCACACTTCAAATTTCGACTGCGCCTTTTGTATCCATAATATTGCTAAAAATAAATTGCGTATTAGGTTATATATTGAACTGCTACAACTGCTTCACTTTGCAACGAAATGGTCGATGTTGCATAACACTTAATCCCCCTACTAAAATGTTAAATTTGTTTAATGTTAACTCTGCACCATCAGAACAAAACGAAATAATGTTAAAAATATTGCATAATTTATAAATAACGAAAATTACTAAGCAAAATATAGTATTTATTGTTTAGTGGTTTTATCGCTTAATTTTGACGATTTTAGGGGTTTTTGACTTAATCTTTGGGGGTAAAAAATATTTTGAGTTGGCAACCCTGGTTAGCCCCCGCAGTGTTAGCTAAAACAAATAAAGGAGAGGCAGACTGCTTTGGGTGTGGTCAACGACAACAAAGGTGAGAGTGCGCCGCTGAACACATTACACCAAAACTCGCGTGTGGTATGTTTACGGCTTGAGCTTGTCCCTTATACAGTGAACACCGTTAACATAATAAGTTTTTAAATTTGTGGATCGGTTGATCCATCCAGCTTTACACCCTGAAACTTATGTGTACGTGTTTTTTTTTTTTTTTTTTCGTATTTTGGATACTAGCCCTAACCTGTAAGAACGTGGTTTTTATTTCAGGTATTTTATTTGCTGAAGATCTACCAGTGATAGAAGATACTGAAAACGGATTACAAAGAGCCTTTCACAAATTGCAAATATATTCAGAGCACTACCACTTGAAGATATCCACAGAAAAATAACCGAAAAATAATGCCTTTCTGTGGTCGGGACCCTATTAGAGCAAAAATAGTTATAAGTGGCTACCTGGTTGAACAAGTAACTACCTTGATAGTGCGATCACTTATGGTTTAAGCAAAGATATTGAAAGTAAAGTGAAAAAGTATCAGTATCATACGTATGAAACTTTAGGAAATAGGATGCGCAGAGATACAAAGATGAAACCGAATAAAGTGATGGCAGTTCCTATGCTTCTCTATTGCAGTGAATCTTGGGTAATGAAGAGAAGAGACTAAAGCCACATATAAGCAGCGGATATGAAGATTCTAAGATCTGTAAAGGGATGCACAAAACTAGCTCTAATACGAAACGAGACAATAAGACAGGAGTTGAAAATATACAGTATGAATGACAAGATAGAGGAACATAGGAATAACTGGAGAGACCATCTGTAAAGAATGGATGATGCACGATTACCAAAAGTAGTAAACCAATATATACCGAAAGGTAAAAGAAGCAATCGTAGGCAAAGAGAGAGATGGGAATAATCCCTGAAACATGTCCTAATGCCTAATGCTTGATTGGAAACAAGAGGAAGAAGAAATTTGTGGATCATGTACGCTGGCACGAAAATAATTTCGAGTTCCTCCAGTGAAAAAACGTAATTGTTACTAATCAAGTTTTGTTTTCAATATTCTTTCAGATATTCTTATAAAAAAACTAATTATCGTCAAAGGTTTTAATACAGCTGTCTGATGTTCAGGTAGAAAGATGATCTGTGTACGTGTATGTAAATTGCAATAGATTTAACTATCTCATCATACGAAGTGATTATTCACAACATACATTATCAGTCAAAACTAAAAACATACAATTTATATTCATTTAGCCTACAGGTCAATGACGTATTTTTGGTAAAATATTAATAAAATAAATGCTTGGAATCAATAATAAGACGCTGATACCGTCATTACAACCTTTGATTCAAAATGAATGATGAGATTTGTCATTCGAGAAACATGATTCACTGGCATGATAATCATCATTATCTACGAACATATGCTGCTAACGGAAGTCAGCTTAAAAGCCCGTAACAATACAATGATTCATGATCTGGAAGAAGTGTAACGAAATAAATGTCGATTTGTGAGGGACCTTAAAAACGTGTATCTCTCTTTAGTCATAACCTGTTCTGCTTGTATAGCATAATCACAGAATTTAATTTTCTGATCTCTACTTTCCTATAAATCATAAAAGAATTGCTTCACTAATACCATTAATGACAGTGGATTTTCGCTCTTTAGTTAAAGGAACTGTATAGTATTCTATCAGACGATCGCTTCCCTACCTTTCTGTGAAGCTCTATATAGGGGTTGTAAGAAGAGGGATTTTTCTCTGTACTTTCTCGACACCAACGATTTGTCTGTTGCGATACGGATCCTATAAAGCACAGCTGTGGACATACAGCAGTTTAATATACTGTATAGGCTTTCCCCTCTTCGATGACATACTAAGACCATCCATTTAGCAACTCGTGTATCCATTCAATACTGTTGAATCTTCGATAAGAAATGATTGACGAAGGTTTTCTGAAATCTTAAAAATGTGGCATCATCTTACGATTTTACACCAATAAATTTCAATACGTCACGCGAAAATACATTCAGCAGTGTCTCACAAGAAGTATTCTTCCCAAATCTCCCTTGATTCAGTTTAATTAATAATACTGTAAAATATAGTGTGCCTCTGAGTTGTAGTACAGATCTATCGATCGGTAGTTCGTGATGTATCTTTGAGATTTTATCTTCAAAATGAATCTTACATACCGGAAATTTTGTGGTATGCAATTCTTGGATGTAATTTGCATAATCTGAAAAATACCTTGCATTAAAATACCAACAGTGCCATTTTTGACGGATGTTCGTAAATGCGTGTAAAAGCTGGTAATGGATTTATATTTATTTTAGAGCATGAGTTTTTAAAAACCCAGTTTCATTATATTAATCTTGAGTTGGCTTTCATTAGTCTTTCATCCGTGGTCTATATCAAACTATACCGTACTGTTAGCAGTTTGTACGCATCTCTCACTATTTTTGTATTATCCTGATACCTCAGCGCCTAGGGCATTCTTATGTCGACATTCTCACTTTCCTGGGAGGAGCCTACCACAAATTATTTCTTAGCTACGTTTACTATAATCCATATGACTGCACAAGGAAAATCGACATGTGTTTCATTAGATAGGATGTTTTTAGCTACGGCTATTCTTACACTACCTCAAGGAGATTGCAATTAGGGATTGCAATCCAGCAAAGCGGGATCCCGCACCATTAGACAGTCTGTCAGATCCCCCACAAAATTAAGCGAATCCTCAAAATCTGGCGGAAACGTGTGTCAGTCTGCGTGATTCGCTGCCCCACTCGGTCTCTATCGGATGTTTTGCACTGTTTGCCTGTACCCTTCCAGTTGGCATTTGACGCGTGTGAACAAACGTTTGTTTTTGTCAACCTTCGTCATTCATAAGTAAATTGATACACTTTTACGTATTCATTTTCGAGTACACATTTCTGTAATTTGAGTTATGTTGCGTATTTAGT
This sequence comes from Vandiemenella viatica, assembly GCA_031002005.1. Taxonomy (NCBI): domain Eukaryota; kingdom Metazoa; phylum Arthropoda; class Insecta; order Orthoptera; family Morabidae; genus Vandiemenella; species Vandiemenella viatica. Next base: position 82,993,124 of record CM061921.1, read on the forward strand.
AAGATTTTCTAACTGTATAATTATTTTTTATGTGTCGCACACGTTATCTGAACTACACAGTTACAGCTATTTATTCAAGGTTTCATTATTCCAATTTTCTGTATTTACAGATAAAGTTATTGTGACAATTTCCTTATTTGCGGCTGAATATTTGATTATTCGTTGATAGGAAACTAATGTTATCGTAATTTTAAAGATCGCATACCTATTTATTTAGCAGCTATCAAAAGGCAGTTGTATATCCTTTGACTTATTGTTGTTTTGGCCGCTGCCTCAATGCGTTTCTTTGACGAAAGCCGCCTGCTGACATGTGCCGCTCAGGCTATCGATTAATACCTCTTCTCCTTGTTTTTATTTCGACTAAAGGCAAAAAAAGTTATAATGAAGTATTCACGAGTTTATCGACGAATTGTGTTGTAGGAACATCATACCTCTACAGCTGCCTCCACCGTCTCCCTCACGTGTGAAATTTCGTGTTTTTACAATGAAATCCGGAGATACAACCTACGAAAACTTCACTGCAATCATTCGCCGAGAAAGTCTCCTTTCTTACTAAAAAGTAATAATTTCCACTCTAAAAACATCGTTACGCCACATAAGTAAAACTGAAATACTTGACAGTTTAAGTGTTGGTGAACAGTTTCTTTTAATAACATTGAATCAACTGTAAGATCAATCAAGGAATCAGGAGATATAATAAGGAATTCCACAAAAACAATTTTTGTAAAAAAAAAAAATGCCAAGTCTCGTGCTTGTGCAGTGATAAAAGATTATGAGATCTTGTTCTGAGCCAAGTCTACACTTTACAGAGTAAATTCACTTCACTTTGTGAAATAGAATGCTTTCTCTCGGTGTTATGGAACGTTTATTTAGAATTTAAAAAAAAAACTCTGGTAACTTGGCCATTAACAAACCATGTTCATAAACTTATGTGATGTATTGTAAGGCACATAATGACCTAACACTGAATATTTTTAATTTTTTATTATTTATTTAAAAATTGGCTTAGATTAAAAAACAAAAATGTTAAACCTCGAAATGTACTTAAGACATACTAAAACGTTTTAATGTCATTTTGCCAATTAAAGTATTGTTAACTGTTAATTTTTATCATTTAACATTAAAATTTATGTATTAATTTAATTATTATTTAATTTTTTAACGTTTTAAGTAACTATATATGCGTTTAAAAACTGTTTGCGCGAATCACGCATGGTTTCCGCGGGATCCCGCTGGATTGGCGCAAATCCCGCACGGATCCTGCGGGATTGAAAACTCTGTGGGATTGCTATCCTTAATTGCAATCTATTCTCCTCAGAACGTTCACCTATCTTTAAAATTTTCATTTGTGTTTATAACTGCTATAAGCAGCTTTCCACATCGATTACATTATTAACTTTCGTAGTAGTAATGACGCTTTCTAGTGTTCTTCTTGCAAACGCAGGTACAAACAAGTTTAAATTATTGAGAGTCCCTCGCGATATTTATGACACGCGGTGTTGTATTCAATTGGGCCACCTGTAACCGTATTATATGTGGAGGGTCCCCTCCCTCAATCTAATAAAAACCACTGCTACACTCCACGCTTCTTCCACCCGTGCAGCTACTTCTATATTTTAGCGAACACCTTGAGGTGAACTCCCTCTTGTTTGCATAAATTATCAATAAAAATATTATTAATGATTGAAATTGTTGATATGAGGACTCGGAACGTTGCTTTTCTCATTAACAACACTGCTGAACCTACGTTTGACATTTTATTACAAACTTATTCTTCATCAAATGTTATTAACAATAGTATGACACAAGTAAACAAACATCTTTAAATCAAAAATGCGTTCATTTTACATCAGTTCTCAGGGTTTTCTGTATGTCAATTCTTTAAGCTCAGTGGGGCAATGAGATTTTCTTTAGGGTGACACTGGGTCAATATCATAATCATTTGCGGTGACAATATCAGCGGATTACCATTTAGCAGAAGGCGCCAAGGCCGCAGTCGTCTGATGCGATAATTTCATTTTCTGCTTGTCGTCGGAGACCCACGCCCACTCGGGTAACGATATCGAACACAAAAATAACCACACACCGCACCGGCGTTAGTCGCTGCACATCTCTTTCTGCAGGCTGGCCACGCACCCACCACACAGCTCGCAATCCACTGCACAATCCCCACCGCGTCACCCCAGCAGCAAGCTGCGTTTCTTCTATGGTCACTTTCCGGAACGCAGCCGGGTACTTACCGTTACCTTTGTTGTTCGCGTCGTCCATCTGTGCGAGCTATGGGTCCAGCTTCTTGTAAATATATTTCGATGTAGAGTGCCAATACACTACATCCTGAATTATCCAAGAAAACCCATCAAGCCTTAACCCTGACGTGGTGATGGAGGAACAAGAAAACAATATAAAAACACAAGGATTTTACTGTCTGATTCAGTCGGTCCACTCGTTCTTTCGTGATGCTGCAGATCGTTAGCGCTGGATATGTTCCGCGGCCACTGGTCGTTCAGTTCCCTTTTCACCCAACCACAGGCTTTATGTTTACTTATGGCTTTACGCCTCGTCAACGTCAAGGTCATTAGAGGCGGAATGGGACTGGGGACAAGAAACGGGAAGGAATTCGGTCATGCCCTTTTGAAATAAGTATCCTGATATTCGCCTGTAGCGATTTGGGGAACCAATGGAAAACCCAAATCTGTATGCCCGGACGGGGATTCGAATCGGCGTCCTCCGGAATGTGAGGCCAAAGCGTTAACCGCTCACCCACCTCGCTTAGTCCAACCACCAGAACAAAGAGAGAATAACCGCAGATCTAGGCCTAAAGTTATCGCTGGTACCGACATACAGAACGATCTGCAATTGACGGCATACCATCCATCCACTTAGAGGCTTTCGGGATGGCTTGTTCCACATCTTGCACTAGTCTTCCCTGAAACACACATCACATAGATGTTCGATGTTTTACCCTGACGGTTCTCTTTTTCCCTAAGATCTCCGTCACCCGCTTATATTGGAGCTGGTTATCAACAGACTCCGTCCTGTTGCAATTGATTGAATGGAAACTGCGAAATTCAATCGATTCCTACAGTACGTCAAACTGGTTAGGCATCGGAGGAAGCTCGACCTCCAGACTATGTCGTTCGTGAAACTGTCCCCACATGCAGCTTCGAGTTCTGGATACACACAAGAGACCTGCACGCCGTATCTCCCTCAGCATGAGAGCTGGTGTGGTTGTTGAACGGAAGAACCTGTGACCAGCCTTGTTACTGTAGGTTAACTGTAGCATGTGTGCCACAATGTCTTGCAGCAGATTCTTGCTGTGTGACTTCCATCAGCGTAGCGCTAAGCTGAGTGCGCAGATAGCCACGTCAACCAGGCTCTGCACATAACAGACACAGGCTTTTCACACAACTAATATCTTCTTGAAAACGAATCCGTGAACAGAAAAACCATGGAAGTAGCAAATTTATAGCACTTGGTACAGCGGAATTATGTCTTTCTCTCTTCTCAAATGCCACATACAGGTGAAATCTACAACAGCAAACGCAGGAGTAAGCGCAAGTATGGAACTGATACCACAGTGGCAAATACTTATCGCAAATGAATGACTGTTGGATCAAACTGCAGTAATATCACAGAAGTAGAAGGCTGTCTGCTAAATAAACAACATGAAATGTCGCACGCTGTTGCTATATAGAAAATAATTTCTAAATAAAAATTAACAAGTGCACCACAGATAAATATCAAAATACAACATTAGATCTATGACATCAGTGGCTATTCAACCACAAAAATCACTTGCTTTAATAAAAGCCAAGTTCTACACTGTAAACAAATTTATTACAGACGACGACCTATGCTGCCATCGACTACTCGACCGAATCTTCCACGTGCTATACCTACTTCTATCTCTTCTAGAGCAGTTTCAAATCATATGTCTGCTCTGCCACTGTATTTTGAAGTCTGCGTCTTTGTGAAACTACCGGCTTTTAAGTCTTGCCATAGTTTGATTGGGGAAGCGGATGTGTTGCCATCTGCCTGTGAAACTTGCAACTAAGTTCTGTGTACGCTAAGTGTACTTTTTATTTGCGTAATGTGTAGTTAACAAAGCGGAGATTATTGGCCGTCCCAGTATTCACCTTGATGTTTGTGAAAAACTGCCTGAAAATCGCAGTGAGGAAAAGGTAAGAATCTTCCAGATTAATGCCCACAAAGTAATGTTAAGCGTTTATTTCCCAGTTCATATTAATTCAGAGTGAAATGAGAGCATGTTCGCTTTCGAATGGTACTATTTACATGGAGATTGGAGAATATGCCTGCTCACAGTGAACATGTTAATCCAATTGCCTACAAACTTTCAGGGACCACTGCGACGATTTTCTTGTGTTCCCGACATCAACTACTCACTGATGAACGTAATATTTCTATTCAGCAGAGTTCTTCGTCATGCCATATCGCGACCTTCTTAGATGAAAACAAATTAATTATACTGAACCAACACGGATGTTGAGAAAACAAATAGTATGAAACACTACCGGCTCTATTTTCTCTTGACCTATTGAAAGACATTGCTGTAGCATTGCGGGTTGATGCCATTTTTCTGGATTATTAGAAACCATTTTGCACAATCATCTCTAAAGGAAGACCAGAGCGAATCACATATGGAAAAAAAATTTGTGAATGGATACATGATTTCCTAACCGTACGGTCGTAGTATACTGTTGCTAAGACACAAATTATATTGATCACTTTTTCTGAATTTTTTATTAATTATCTTGGAAGCAAGCGGCTTAAGAACGTTCGCTGATGCATTATCTACTGACGTTATTTCAATTTTTCCCCTTTTCTTCTTCTCTCTTTTTTTATTTTTTAGATTCAAGGTAATCTTATTACTTCAAAAAATTGCGTTAAACACCAGTCTAAATTACGAGAAGTGCAAGGTAATGTGCATCATTAGAAAAAAGAAAACACTTATCCATGAATACGAATTAGGCTTTTCAAAACTTGACTTAGTTAATTACCTGTTTTGTTTAAGTGCAAAAGAACATAGCACCATGAAATGAACTTGTTAGGACAACTAGATTACGAATCACTGACAGATTTTGAAAATTGTAACGTTTATACAAATGAAATACTACAAAAAGTCTTGTACGTTTACACTTCGAGTTCTGTTGTGATCAATGTGATATTTGCAGCAAATGACTGGTTATTGTTGTTAATAAAATGTTGAGATGAGCAATGTCTCTTATGAAAACTTATCACAATCGTTACGAAAGTTTCTTATACTTATAGAAATTTGGATGGGAAACACTTGACGTAGTTTCCACATGACTTTATTGACTAAGTGGCAGCATCCTCTTTCATTTACGACTTCAATTAATTCTTGTCTCACCCAACGTATCTGGATCACAATGACAGCAGAGATAACATAACTCAATTAAGGTGCCATACTGATTGATGTATTCTTTCCTCTCTTGTGTCGTTAGTGAATGCTATATACAGAGCAGATATTAGTATCGACGTAAAGCATGTTCTGCCACCCACAGCTTAGATAACTGCAGATATAGATGAAAATGTATTGCATCCAACCAATGTCTGTCCACAATTTGTTGATATTTTCTCGATAGCGGATATAATAGCTATTTAAATTTATATATTAAAATACGCTGGTGTCCAAAATTAAAGTAACAAACGAAAATTTTTCAAGGATGCGTTTATTTTGCCACAAAACAGTATAAACAGGTGGTAGTAAAGTAGAAACAATGTAAAGAATACAGAACGTAAACAACTTCAACTTGTATAACGGTAGACAAACATATTCTTCGTTTTTTTTCCCAACCTAACGGATTTGAACATCCTACAACTGATTAATGTGCTCAGTATGCGGTGTGACCACCTCCGGCAGCAATACAGGTCTGAGAACGGCGGGGCATGCTGTGAATGATGTCATCAATCTCATGTTGAGGCAATAACGCCCATTCTCTCTGCCCACACCATTAGGGATCCTCTTTGATATCGATCTCTTTCCCCAATTTTCGGGTCACGAAATCATGTTCCTTGTTCCCTCCAGTTACGAATTTGTCGAGAATCACTCTCCAGATCAAACTGGAACTCATTTATGAAAAGAAAATTGGCCCACTGTCCAACCGTCCAGTTGGCATGTTGACGACTCCACTCTAGACATTCCCTTCTGTGAAGACGCGTCAGGGGTACACATACAGCAGGTCTACGACAATAAAGGCCACTCTTTCGAAGCCTTCTGTACACTGTTTGCCTTGATACAACTGTTCCAGTGGATGCTGCGAGGTCAGATGCCAGTTGCCATGTAGTACTTATGCGGTACCGTCGTGCCCTTAGAGCCAAATAATGGTCTTCTGTTTCTGAAGTAACACATGTTGGCTCTGCCCTGTTCTGCGGGATACAGTTTCGGTCTCTATAAATTGTCGGCACATCCGATAAACAACAGCGCGATTCACATTAAGCCACTGGGCTACATCAGTTTGAGACTGTCCTGCTTCCACTCTTCCTATGGCCCTCCACCGCAGAGTGTCTGGTAGGCGTATTCTCTGTGAATGTGTGCACAGCGTTTGCGGATGTGGGACTACCCAGCAAACACTACTCCGTTTCATAAGTGTCTTGACGTCATCGTTGGCATGGTTGTACGATGACCAGAATGCCATCTTCCATTCAGAACATGATTGTACAGACATTTGTATGATTATATCGTGAATTAGACACAGCACGGAGAAATAGCGGTTTGTTACTTTAGTTTTGGACACTGGTGTATATTAAAATAATGGACCTTAAAGGTATAAATCAGAAAATGAGTTTCGTTCTTGTTTTCCCAAAATTACCTGTAAATGAAAGTAAAACTTGACCTTACAGTTCTAAATCTCTGAATTACAGTTAACAGTTTTATGATGCAATCAAAGTCTTTCGTGGTGGCAATAAATAGTTTCCATACTCCCCTAATTTCTAGACGAGAGTGTGAAACACATTGTAGTACAATACCGCCCTAGTGGAAAGCCAAAACACGTCGGCATTTAATATTACGACGTTTTGTGTCACCCAGCTGCAACGCAACTACTTAACAGTTTTTGTTGGGATTATCCATTGATCAAATTCATTATGTCGTCCACAATCAGCCTTAAGTCCAGTTGTCTGTTTTCGAACAATCCGGGTGAAACACAAACAAAATAAAACAAATCATGACGAATCAGTGGGGGGCCAAATTTTTCTACAACCCGGACGGCCGGGATTCTATCCCTGACGAAGCCGAGGGTTTTTCCTCGATGTTGAACAATTGGTACGCCCCTGGAGGAAACTCCGCGGAAGGTAAGAAACACCCGGAGCGTGTTGCTAAGCGCGTCACATTCCTTCTAGTGCCGAAGGTTGTAAAGGGAGTGCGAAGCTCTACCTGAGGGAAGCCCTTGACCTCTTTATGACGAGACAGTAGATTTCTCATCTCGTCACTATTGCAGTTTTATCCTCGGTAAAATAGCTAATTTAGCTTAGCATTTGTTTCATCCTGCAGCCCTATACTCACAGCCTAAGATCCGGTTGCGTGATTTCTACGTCCATCTGTTATATGACTCAAATGCAATTTTTATATATAATTGTTAGTAGCAGAATACGATTCTGCCCGGTTGCCTATCAAAATAAAGCCGCAAGTATCATTAATTAAATTTAAAAAAATGTCATTCACTTGTTTTTTTTTGTTTTTTTTAAATAAATTGTAATTCATTTCAAAGAGAGACGTGTAAAGAACATAAAAAGTTTGGGTTGCCTATGTAAAAGTGGCCGCAAGTAGGGTTTGCCAGATGTTAAAGTTAGTGCACTACACTGTCTATGAGACGGTGTGATGAGCTAACTCACACGATCGCTCCATCCGTCCAAATGGAGCGATGTCACTCTATTATCGCGTCGTGTGTGGGGAAACTGATGTGGATGACGTGGAGTGGCAGGATTATTTGGATATCCGGTCAGTCCAATATCCATCAGTTTCGTCCATCATGCCATCAAGCCAACTGACGGTGTGTGGGGAAAACCACGTGGAGCGACACCAAGCCATGACTCCAGTCGGCTCGTGTATGGCGAAACCGCGGTCCAAACTCTTCTCATTCTGTCACCGACCACCGAGCAGACAACATCGGTGCCTTGAGTGGACTATGTAACATTGTACCATTTCTTTTTTGTTTTGAATCTGCTATAGAAATATTTGTTTTGCTACAAGTTAAATATTATTTTGAATGTAGAATTGAAAATAATACAGTTTTAAATATTATTAAGTAATAATTAGAACGATTATTTTCTTTTTTTACTTTTTTTTTAAAAACAGATAATATCGTCTCAATAAGACTTTGTGCTGGAGATTATTGAGAAGGATAAGGACTTACTATGCTTGTAGGATCTCTAATCCCGACTACCATGACAAAATATAAATAAATGTGGCAATAGATCAATTGCTAATATTATTTAAAAATAAACACTAACAGAGAAACCGTGTTGGAAAAAAGATAATATGATAGTATAAGATTAATTTTATATGAGCCTACTTGTTTAAATATTTTGTTTTTAAATATGTTGTTTTACTACATTTGACGTACCTGTCACTATTTTCAGCCAGCTAAACTATTTCAATTTAATAAATCTGTTTTATAATCATTTTGTAGTATTTTTTAAAAGTTTTCGTAATATCACAGAGCTTATTTTTCATAATTTCGCACTTTTTTGGACGTTTATTTAATTCTCAGGATTTTTATTCAGTATTTGATAGTTTGAATATCCTTTAAAATTAATTCGGGCACATTTTATTTAGTACTTGGTATAACTAGATTGTTGTATAGCAAATTGAAAACCTATTGTTGCTTGCTTTGCCTCTTTTTTGTCGTGGCTGACTGGAGTGATGGAATGATCGTGTATGTGCTATGTTTTGGATGTCATCCGCATGGATGTCATCCATACGGATGAGATCCAAATGGAGCGATCGTGTATGGCCACCTTAACAGATGGCAATCCCCACATGCGGACTCTCTATAGATGTCTCTCTTTGAAATGAATTATAATTTATCAAAAAATCAAGTGAACCAAATTTTTTGAAAAAAAAAGTTTTTTTTTGAAAATTTAATTAAAAATATTTGCGGCCTTATTTTGATAGGCAACCCAGTAGAATCGTATTCTGCTACTAATAATTATACATAAAAGTTTTAATTCTATCAAATAACAGATGGAAGAAGAACATGCAGCCGGATCTTGCAGTTTTTTTTATTTTTTTAATCTGCTTAACGTCTCTCTAACAGCGAGGTTTTTAGAGACGGGAAAGGATGGGGTCAAGGAATGGGAAGGAATTCGGCCATGGCCTTTTGAAGGAAGCATCCCGGAATTTGCCTGGAGTAATTTCGGAAACCATAGAAAACCCAAATCTGGATGCCCGGACAGGGATTCGAACCGCCGTCCTCCCGAATGCGAGGCCAGAACGCTAACCGTTACAACACCACACTCGGTGGATCTCGGAGTATCATGTGTACATATGGAGGTTTCGTTGCTTTTAAGTTAATAGTAATGTTTTAAGTAACTTTAGAAAGCAGAAACAGAATATTATTTAAATTTAATGCTGCTACAGGGGTAATGTCTCTCCTCTTGATGACTGCCTGCTGATCAACATTATCTGAAACTTGGGCCTCAGTGTTTAGTCAGTTATTTTCAAATATATGCTGTAAATATAGCTATGACAACCTCAGGATTTTAATTTGTTTCTCGTAAGGATGTAAGATGTGTAAAAATTAGATGTTTTCAGTAAATACTGATTAGAAAGTGCAAAACAACAACGCACGTTTCTTGCCGCAGATCTCTTGTAAATAAATATGACTAGGCTGTATACGCAACTGCTTACGTTTACACAATTTTAGTAATATTTATAATAAAAACATTTTTTATCTTATAAACTACTAAAATCACATGAGTTTGGACTAAATACGACGAGTGTCGTTTTCATGGCCATGATGAATTATATTCGGAAACCATTTCCCTGATTGGTGGCTACATTTACAGGAACATAGACATAAAACCACCAAAAAATATAATTTATCAGCGCAGTTTAGTTTCGTCATTATTTTCTAATTCACAATTAATATAGTTTCTACATTTACGTAGTTTCCCTACTGCCTTTCGTTCCCCGTTTGTTTGTTAATAATAATTAGAGACAAATTCTTCGTGGTACAGTACTTGCAACGTAGAAAAGAAGGAAATTATTAGATAAATTTAGAATTAAAACAGAGTTGCTTCGGCATTATGGCATTTCCTTGAGATAAACTGTACGTCACGTACCAAAATAAAGTCTGCAGAAGGTGTACTGAGAGAACAAATTTAATTATTTGGGAAAGGAAAGCATATGTTTAAATACAACCAAAGATCAGTTTATTGTTTAAAAATGTATCCAAATTTTAAAACTCTATTCTACGTGCTGAGATTCGCTCCTTTTACCAGAAAATCGTCTTAGAGAACAGCGAGTATGATTTAAAATATTATCTCATTTACTTGTTTTCACTGGAAGCTTTGAGCGCTGATAGAGTATAGCAGTAGTGAATCGTCATGTTATGTAATTTAAATATTCAAAACGTTGGTTACATCAGTTACTAAATTGAGTGGGACAGATACCTTAATTTATATGTTATTATTAATTTTTAATTTTCAACGAATCAGAATTTTTTGTATAGTGCATTTCAATATAGATTTTTCATACAGTAACTAGAAATTTTCTGCTGTCCTTTAAAGGATTGTGTAGAAATAACATAATAGTGTTTACAGTTATTTTTCTTAAAACGTTAATTTACTCCTTGCCAGAAAATACATACATTTGAAGCATGGAAGTTAAGTGGAATATTGATTATTAGTGGATAACGCCATATTACAACCACTAAAAACCTACTTAGTCCGTTATGATCTTGGTAAGAATATGATAACTATATGGGTAAAAATTTTAGGTCAATGGGTAAAAATTTTAGGTCAATGGTTAAGAAATGCCTGCTACGCGTAAATGCAAATATCTCTTTCAGAGTGTTTGTCTTCTGTTGACATCACCTCACAAAGGAGTTTCAAATAAGGTCGCCCTTTCATGTCGCTTAAGCTGTTTTGGCTAAAGGTCGCGAAATACCCTTGATGATGTACTTAATAGTAATTTGGCTGCACATACACAATCTCTGTTGTTGTGCGTAAAAGGACTGTTTCGCATTTCTAGTGTGACGTCACAATGATGTCTATCATGTTATTACCTTTGTAACGTGTGTATTTTTTAGGCAAAACTTGAGTCTATCGCAACATCAAGATGATTAAGGTAAACCGGAGGTGGTATATTCTGAAACCAACCCGTTTCAATTTACCCGTTGAACAGTACGGAAATGCGGCTACTGATAATGACATAGCAATAGTGGACATCGAAGTGAACCAACCGAATGAATGAACTTGCCGATTAAAGAACTGCTGTACGAAACGAGACTGCAACTGGAAGCGGCAGAGCCTCGCACCGAAGTAATAAAACGCCAGAGTCCTTCGCAAATACTCAACTTTATTGCGCTATTTTTTTTTTTTGTAAACTTGGCTCAAAATATTGCGAGAAACTTAATCACACCCACTGGGCAAAATTTCCGTCGCTTAGTGTATCTCATTCGGTTTATTTCTCAACTTCTTATAGCTCCTAAGCATATTAGTGTTTTCACTTCAATCACAAATCCGCAGCTCCGACGCTTTGAGAGTTCAGTACATCGATTGTGCGTTACATTAAATTCAATAAAACAATTTGTTTTGTAAAAGCTATTTTGCTGAAAAAAGTCTATTGAAGTACAGATATATTATATATTTTTTGTCAAAACTATAAACTACAGAACGATCACTACAGGTTTCCTATAATATTTAGGGGGCTGCAAGTCACAGTAATTTATGAACAAAAATCTTTGGTTCAGTATATTCAGGAATAAAGAGGGGAAATAGATTTTTATGATTTTTTGGTAAAATTTAATACAAAAAGTGGATTTAGGTAACATCCAAAACTTTTTAGAGTTAACGGATTACCAGCTTTTATTGGACGCCCATAAATATTATCTAAACAAAATTTCCTATTTAGGCTTTGTGGGTCCCTAGGCTATACGTGTGGTGCAGGCCCCCGTTGACAATTTATGGACGACCGTCCGACCGGTGGGCCCCTACGACTGTGGTGTGGGCCCCTCTCTTTTGATGTGGGGCCCCCTTTGTGGTGCGGGCCCCTAGGCTACAACCTAGGTAGCGTATGTTTAAATGCGGCCCTGAATCCCTGCACACCTTTAACAAATTTTATACCTAAAATTTTTCAAAATTTTACGTCATAATCGTGTTTGGTGTAGTAATAAGTAAGAATCTACTCAATACTGACTTTCTAGGTACTTTCCTGAATATTCCATAAACATATGTACAATCCTTATATTAAATCGTGCCCACTGTCAACTTTTATTTAATTATGTTACATCTTTAAAAATGACAAAAAGGTTTTGATGGAAGTGAATTGGGTAAATAAGTAATTACAACGTTTCAAGGAGAACGCAAAGAAATAATCAATTGTAATGAGTATTAATTTATGTGTTAGGTTTTATGTATATATTTTTTAATGTTGACACCTTGCAGGAGAGAGAGGATGTTTATTACATCATAATTATTGTATTTGTGTAAGTAAAGAAGCAAGCACATTGCTGCATGAACCCTCTACACAAAGTTGTGGGGGTAGACGATAGTACCAACACCAGACACAAAGTTTCCGTAAAATGGAGAGCTTTGCCGTAACGGACCTTAGCAAGAGGCAATCCACATTTCAGTGGTGACAGAAAAGGAGTTACTGGTTCAGGGAATCTCACTGCTTTTCCACAGATTCCCATTAACATTATAATATTACCTCGAACCTCACTCTCATACTGGTGCTTCAGCTCGTCAGGTTTTTGCTTTATTTCATTATTTTAATTGATTCATTCGTCTTTCATGGATTAGCGTCTTCATCATGTTGGACCGATAGCTGGTTTTCGTTAGGATAATTTCACGGAACCGAGGGTGGTGGGTGAGCGGTAACGCTCTGGCATCGCATTCTGGAGGACGGCGGTTCAAATCCCCTTCCGGGCATCCAGATTTGGGTTTACCATGGTTTCCCAAATCATTCCAGGCGAACGCTGGGTTTGTTCCTTCAAAAAATTGCCTTGGCCGAATTTATCCCCGTTCCTTGCTCCCAGTCCTTTCTAATGACCTCGCTGTCAACAAGGCTTATGGCCAGAAGCGTTAAAAAAAAAAAAAAAAATATATATATTCGCGGAATTTGATGAAGACTAGAAAACAGTGCAATCTCATGTAAGTTGTTCTGCAAATGCCTTAACTGTGAAAGACACTTATAGGCAGTATCAGTGAATTGTATCCTATCCATGAACACGTGACTAAACACCTATTATAACATGTTCAAGCTTTCACTTAAATTGGCCAAGCATGTCACCCTTTGTAACGTGTATTGAAGTCTTTCGATACCGCTCAGTTATCTTGTAATTCAGGATTTTTCCTTAGTTCATTTAATAATTGAGGGTTAGATGATTCCGCCGTTTTCGCCTAAACAGATTTAATTTGGATACGCGTTTCGATTTTATTATACCATCGTTTGTACCCTACAAAAAAGTTTAATATGAACAGTACATTATGGTTTATGTGACACTGTTAGCTGAATTATCAGGACATTGTTAAAGATTGTAAAACATAAGTTAATATTTCACTTACAGTTTTTATTTTTTCACTTAATACTTTATAGTCGCGGTTTTCCGTGCCAGCTTCTCTGATCTCACTGCTGTCTGCGCATAATTCTTTTTCAAATTTCGTATGAAATCTGTTCCAATGCTATATTGAACAGGATTTGTTTCACTACAAATCTACCACATAACTATTATTTGTTTATGAAATGTATGTTTGCCAGCTTCCTAATACAACTAACATTGACGTAGAAACAATATACAAATAAAACTTGGTTCTAGGAAAACGATGATAGTATTACAAAACAGAAACGCGTATTCCAGAGTAGAGCAATCTTTTGTTGCAGTCGACGGAATAATTTGACTCTCTGTTACAGTTACTTTAAGAGTTTTTAGTGTTGAACTATTCCAAATGTCGAGTACAATACTATTTCATTATGATTTTGTAGTACCTGTTTTGTCTTATGTATTGAACGTTAAAGTGCACATGTAGTGATGTGGGATTGTGAAACAACTTTGTTTCATATCCATGTCAAACCATTTGATAAAGAAGCAGTAATTCTGAACTGCAATAATACGATGATAGTAGATGCAGAACCTGCGTGTGAGCCCGCACCCCGGACCAAAACACCCCCGTGGCTAATTGATTTTAATTGATTTTAATTGAGGCTAATTGATTTTAATTGATTTTAATTGAGGCTAATTGATTTTAATTAATTTTAATTGAATTGCGGGGAGCCTTAATTGATTTTAATTAATGCTAATTGAATTGCGGGGAGGGGGTCTCACATCTGTAACCTCAGATTGACCTTATTATTTCCTTATGGACCTGTGTGTGAGCCCACTTTTTCCCTATGGACCTGTGTGTGAGCCCACTTTTTCCCCCATGGCGGGGAGCCTTAATTGATTTTAATTAATGCTAATTGAATTGCGGGGAGGGGGTCTCACATCTGTAACCTCAGATTGATCTTATTATTTCCTTATGGACCTGTGTGTGAGCCCACTTTTTCCCCATGTATTCTTATGGGAGGGCGTGTGAGCCCACTTTTTCCCCCATGGCGGGGAGCCTTAATTGATTTTAATTAATGCTAATTGAATTGCGGGGAGGGGGTCTCACATCTGTAACCTCAGATTGATCTTATTATTTCCTTATGTACAGCGGTCAGCGGACAGTTTTTTTCCCCATGTATTCTTATGGACCTGTCTTTGCAGACAGTTTGGAGCGGAGGGGAGCCGAGGAACTAGGGGAGTTTAATTGAATGCGGGTCCGTAATTGAATGCGCCACACCCGAATTATCGCTCCCCTCCGGAAGCCATCAATTATCGCTCCCCTCCGGAAGCCATCAATTATCGCTCCCCACGCAGCTGCATGATGCGGGTCCGTAATTGAATGTGCACAGCTGCGCCACACTCCAATTATCGCTCCCCTCGCAGCTGCATGCACACTCCAATTATCGCTCCCCACGCAGCTGCATGATGCGGGTCCGTAATTGAATGAGCACAGCTGCACCACACTCCAATTATCGCTCCCCTCGCAGCTGCAGGATGCGGGTTCGTAATTGAATGTGCACAGCTGCGCCACCACATTCATCATCGTGGGGCGCAGTCTTCCCACACCAATTCTCCATGGCTCCAGACGCGTGTATAAATAGGGCTGAGACGCCCCTTCTGCCATCCAGTCTTCTCTGAGTCGTCGAGCTGAAAACTTCAATCATCGCAATGTCTTCTGAGGATCTTAGCTTATTCAGCGATATTGGTAAGTAAATTATTGTTATTTAACTTGTTTTTTCTGGCTGTTTTAAATTCTTTCACATATACTGATGAGTTTTTTTTTTCTGCTTCAGACATTGATGAAATTCTCGCTGAGGATGATTTCGGTAATGATAATATTTTTTTAACGTAACTATATTTATGAAAATGTATAGTGCTGAAGCAGTAGTCTATATTATTAATTTATTTGTTCGCAGGTGATTTGGATATTTCATTCAGCGACCTTTTTTATTTCAGTACGTATTTATCTATAGATTATTTTTTTTTCCATGTCTTTATAACTATTGCTAATACATTTTTTTTTCTTTTTCAGATGAACCATCACGCGCAGAGAAGCGTAAGGGAAATTCTCAAGAAATAAGTAGCCCAAAAAGAGCTTGTGATTCCTCACAATGGAGCATGCTCCCAAATATTGACGTGGATGTGCCGCAGAGCATGTCACCACCACATAGCATGCCGCCAACTCCGCCACCACAATGGGTTCTTCCACAACCACCAGCACACTGGAATATCGGTAAGTCCAGTACATCAGTAATTTACCTATATTATTTTATGCTTACAAAATTATGTTTTTCATGATACTAAAACATTTTTCTTCTTTTTATGTTTCAGAGGGGGCGGTCGGACACCAGGACAACGAGGCAGTTCCGCCACCAATATGGCGACCATGGGAGACGTCAGGACTTAGCCGACCGCCCGCCACAGCAGCAGCACCTCGCCTGTCCAGCCGCCCATCGCCGGGCCCAAGTCGACCACAGCCGGGACCCAGCCGACAGTATGCCGGTCCATCGCCGGGACCCAGCCAGCACTTCAGCAACCCACAGCCGGGGCCCAGCCGGCAGTATGCCGGTCCATCGCCGGGGTCAAGCCGCCACTTCAACAACCCACCGCCGGGACCCAGCCGACAGTATGCCGGTCCATCGCCGGGGTCAAGCCGGCACTTCAACAACCCATCGCCCGGCTCCAGCCGTCAGTCCGCCGGCCCATCGCCCGGCCCAAGTCGGCAGTATGCTGGTGCAGGGGCAGCCTTATGCAGTCATGATCATGCAGCAACGATGGGTGATGTCAGCAGTATCGCGATTAGTCCTTGAAGACAGGCTTAGTGCATTTAAAAATAGAATTTATTCCGG